>CM070910.1:87050411-87649417 GCA_036417435.1 Inia geoffrensis | reverse complement strand
CAAAGATCAATAAAACTAAAAGTTGGTTCTTTGAGAAGATAAACAAAATAGATAAACCATTAGCCAGACTCATCAAGAAAAAAAGGGAGAAGACTCAAATCAATAGAATTAGAAATGAAAAAGGAGAAGTAACAACTGACACTGCAGAAATAAAAAGGATCATGAGAGATTACTACAAGCAACTCTATGCCAATAAAATGGACAATCTGGAAGAAATGGACACATTCTTAGAAATGCACAAACTACCAAGACTGAATCAGGAAGAAATAGAAAATATGAACAGACCAATCACAAACACTGAAATTGAAACTGTGATTAAAAATCTTCCAACAAACAAAAGCCCAGGACCAGATGGCTTCACAGCTGAATTCTATCAAGCATTTAGAGAAGAGCTAACACCTATCCTTCTCAAACTCTTCCAAAACATAGCAGAAGGAGGAACACTCCCCAATTCCTTCTACGAGGCCACCATCACCTTGATACCAAAACCAGACAAGGATGTCACAAAGAAAGAAAACTACAGGCCAATATCACTGATGAACATAGATGCAAAAATCCTCAACAAAATACTAGCAAACAGAATCCAACAGCACATCAAAAGGATCATACACCATGATCAAGTGGGGTTTATTCCAGGAATGCAAGGATTCTTCAATATACGCAAGTCTATCAATGTGATACACCATATTAACAAATTGAAGGAGAAAAACCATATGATCATCTCAATAGATGCAGAGAAAGCTTTTGACAAAATTCAACACCCATTTATGATAAAAACCCTACAGAAAGTAGGCATAGAGGGACCTTTCCTCAACATAATAAAGGCCATATATGACAAACCCACAGCCAACATCATCCTCAATGGTGAAAAACTGAAAGCATTTCCACTAAGATCAGGAACAAGACAAGGTTGCCCACTCTCACCACTCTTATTCAACATAGTTTTGGAAGTTTTAGCCACAGCAATCAGAGAAGAAAAGGAAATAAAAGGAATCCAAATCAGAAAAGAAGAAGTAAAGCTGTCACTGTTTGCAGATGACATGATACTATACATAGAGAATCCTAAAGATGCTACCAGAAAACTACTAGAGATAATCAATGAATTTGGTAAAGTAGCAGGATACAAAATTAATGCACAGAAATCTCTGGCATTCCTATATACTAGTGATGAAAAATCTGAAAGTGAAATGAAGAAAACACTGCCATTTACCATTGCAACAAAAAGAATAAAATACCTAGGAATAAACCTACCTAGGGAGACAAAAGACCTGTATGCAGAAAATTATAAGACACTGATGAAAGAAATTAAAGACGATACAAATAGATGGAGGGATATACCATGTTCTTGGATTGGAAGAATCAACATTGTGAAAATGACTCTACTACCCAAAGCAATCTATAGATTCAATGCAATCCCTATCAAACTGCCACTGGCATTTTTCACAGAATTAGAAAAAAAAATTTCACAATTTGTATGGAAACACAAAAGACCCCGAATAGCTAAAGCAATCTTGAGAGCGAAAAACGGAGCTGGAGGAATCAGGCTCCCTGACTTCAGACTATACTACAAAGCTACAGTAATCAAGACAGTATGGTACTGGCACAAAAACAGAACGATAGATCAATGGAACAGAATAGAAAGCCCAGAGATAAACCCACGCACATATGGACACCTTATCTTTGATAATGGTGGCAGGAATATACAGTGGAGAAAGGACAGCCTCTTCAATAAGTGGTGCTGGGAAAACTGGACAGCTACATGTAAAAGTATGAGCTTAGATCACTCCCTAACACCATACACAAAAATAAGCTCAAAATGGATTAAAGACCTAAATGTAAGGCCAGAAACTATCAAACTTTTAGAGGAAAACATAGGCAGAACACTCTATGACATAAATCACAGCAAGATCCTTTTTGACCCACCTCCTAGAGCAATGGAAATAAAAACAAAAATAAACAAATGGGACCTAATGAAACTTCAAAGCTTTTGCACAGCAAAGGAAACCATAAACAAGACCAAAAGACAAACCTCAGAATGGGAGAAAATATTTGCAAATGAAGCAACTGACAAAGGATTAATCTCCAAAATTTATAAGCAGCTTATGCAGCTCAATGACAAAAAAACAAACAACCCAATCCAAAAATGGGCAGAAGACCTAAATAGACATTTCTCCAAAGAAGATATGCAGACTGCCAACAAACACATGAAAGAATGCTCAACATCATTAATCATTAGAGAAATGCAAATCAAAACTACAATGAGATATCATCTCACACCAGTTAGAATGGCCATCATCAAAAAATCTAGAAACAATAAATGCTGGAGAGGGTGTGGACAAAAGGGAACCCTCTTGCACTGCTGGTGGGAATGTGAATTGGTTCAGCCACTATGGAGAACAGTATGGAGGTTCCTTAAAAAACTCAAAATAGAACTACCATATGACCCAGCAATCCCACTACTGGGCATATACCCTGAGAAAACCAAAACTGAAAAAGAGGCGTGTACCAAAATGTTCATCGCAGCTCTATTTACAATAGCCCGGGGATGGAAACAACCTAAGTGCCCATCGTCAGATGAATGGATAAAGAAGATGTGGCACATATACACAATGGAATATTACTCAGCATTAAAAAGAAACGAAATTGAGCTATTTGTAATGAGGTGGATAGACCTCGAGTCTGTCATACAGAGTGAAGTAAGTCAGAAAGACAAAGACAAATACCGTATGCTAACACATATATATGGAATTTAAGAAAAAAAAAATGTTATGAAGAACCTAGGGGTAAGACAGGAATAAAGACACAGACCTACTGGAGAACGGACTTGAGGATATGGGGAGGGGGAGGGGTGAGCTATGAGAGGGCGAGGGAGGGGCATGGACATATATATACTAACAAACGTAAGGTAGATAGCTAATGGGAAGCAGCCGCTTGGCACAGGGATATCTGCTCGGTGCTTTGTGACTGCCTGGAGGGGTGGGATAGGGAGGAAAGGAAGGAGAGATACGCAAGAGGGAAGAAATATGTGAACGTCTGTATATATATAACTGATTCACTTTATTGTAAAGTAGAAACTGACACACCACTGTAGAGCAATTTTAACCCAATAAAGATGTTAAAAAAAAAAAAAAAAAACAGTTAAAATCACACAGAACCAAAGTGAAAAGAGGAGGACTTCTCTGGGACAAGTGTGGGGAGAGGAGACCCACCTGCCACTTTTTCCCATCCCAGGAGGTCCCAGGGACCCAGCTTGTTTCTTTCCACAGTAGGGGAGCAACCAGCAGAGCCATAGTGTCCTGGTGTCCCAAGGGGACGTGCGACCCCAGGTGCAGGGTCTGGGGAGGTGACGTCACCCTGGGACTCTGGACATGTCACCCAGGTGGAAATGTCTGGGGAGGAGGGGTCACCTGGTGAGAGAGAAAGTGTGACTTTAGAGGCAGGGTCTGGGGAGGTGGGTCACCATGGTGAATGTGGATGTGTGACCCCAGGTATAGGGTGCAGGGACTGTGTGGGTCTCACCACATCTGCATGGGTCAGGATCACATGTATGGGGAGACCGCATATGTGCTCTTTGCCTGCAGTGTGTCCTGTCCCCTTTGAGATTTCCAACCTCTGTATTGAGGGTGTTGCCCTCAGTAACCTGTGGTTCCTTTTCTTCTGTTAATCTTGTCACATTCATATGAGGTCAGGCATGTCTGAGTGGGTTGCTTCTCTGTGTTCTGGTGAGTGACAACACTTGGTGGTATCATATTAATATCATCACATATCATAGGTCTAATATATGGGGGTCACCATTGCCTGTGTCCCCCTGGACAGAGGTCAGGTGAGCACAGACTAGCCGCCCCCCCCAAGAATGGTCTCCCACATGCTCTGTGAGGGTACCGTGGTGGCCCCCAAGGTAGGGGACTGTGTCTGGGCCTCCAACATTTGTGATGAAGGGGAGGCGAAATGGAATCTCAATTAACAAGACATTATTTTAAGAATTTATTTTAAGTGAAATAAAACACACGTCACATACCCTTTACCGTCATCACCATTTTAAGTGCACGTTTCTGAGGCATCAGATCTATTCACTGTCCCGTGGAGCCATCACCGCCATTCCAAGAACTTTTCATCTTGCACAAACAAAATTCCACAACCATGAAAGTCTCACTCCCCATTCCCTCCCACTGCCCCTGGCACCAATATCCACTTTCCGTCCCTGAGTTGTTGACTCCACGGCACCCCCTGGAGTGGAGTCCTGCAGTGTTTGCTGATGGGTCACTTTGGAAGAGCTGACTTTCAGTCTGAAGCTCTGCCTGTTTACATCTGAAGAATCTGCATTTAAGGAGAGGGTGTGTGAGGAAGGGGGTGTTTGAGGGACAAAGGTGTCTGGGGTGCAGATGAGCCAGGACCTGACCAGCTGTCTTTTGGGTCCTCTGGTTCCATCTCTTGGCCTGTGCCTCATCTGCATCATCACTGGCCCCACTGGCACCCCTGGGGTGCTGTTGTCTGAGTGAGATTCCTCTAGTGCCCCTGCTCTCCTCCCCTCCTCCTGCTGGTTGGGGAGGGAACTGCTTGCTGTGTGGTCTCTACTCCTGAGGCACCAAGAACCCTGCAGCATGGACCTGCAGAGAGTGGGTGTGGTCCCAAGAGCATGGGATCCACATAGGACACAGCACTGGGGTATGACAAGTGCTAGGGCTGCCTCATCACTGACAGGGAATGTTACCAAGATCCTGCTCGGGAGGGCGAGGTGGGTGGCCTGGGACCCTAGAGGCCCCATTCCTATCCTGGAACTTGGAGAGTGCATCCCCGTGGGCTCCAAATTTAACCCATATCTCAGCCATATCCCTATGTCCTGTCTTTGAACTCAGGAAAGCGAGCTCTCTTGTCTACAACATAGGCCTGGTCCTGTTGGTATTAGGATTCTTTAATTTAGGCGTCCTGGGATAGCAGCTCTTTTTAGGCCTGAGAAGGAACAGCTCAGGGGCATACAACAATTTCAGATGAAACTAATATTCAATGACTGTCTCTATACTTCTATGTTGTTGACTTCTCTTAGTCATTATTCTCCTGGTTTTAGCTC
Organism: Inia geoffrensis; assembly: GCA_036417435.1. Lineage (NCBI taxonomy): Eukaryota > Metazoa > Chordata > Mammalia > Artiodactyla > Iniidae > Inia > Inia geoffrensis. The sequence continues at coordinate 87,644,349 of CM070910.1, read as the reverse complement.
TGATGTGGGGATTACAGAGGAGTCAACATTTAAATCTTCATAATCTGTGTATTTGTAGCTTCAGTATCATTACTGACCCATAGTTTTTTATGGTTTGGGAAGAGTTATTGATTTCATGTATGGGAAGAGTTATTGATTTCATGTATCATGTAAAGGATTCACAATGATGATAGAGCAATTAAGATTACAATAATGGCTAGTAAATTGTTCACATTTTCTCTACCTGTGCATCTATTGTATGTATACGAGTTAGCTTAGATGTCAATATTAGTGAAATAATATAGAGGACTAGAGAACTTATTTTAAAAACAACTATTAATGTGTGATGATGAAAATGTAAAAGTTCTTCCATAATCGATGATGTTGTGTCTTGAGAGCCTAGGTGAAATTGATATACCTTAGTGATATACAGGATTTTAGCCTGTGATTTAACTTTGACAAAGCTACATCACTTTTTACTTTTATCTAATTTATTGAGAAAGATGTAATTGTTATGGTGTTGGCTTGAAACTGGTTGAGAAGGACTTGAATCCTTCCTTATTTTACATTTACATAGGTAGGATCTTGATACATAGGATATGGTGGAGGGCATTCATGTAACAATTCTAGGTTAGAAGTAGCAGTTTCCACTGCTAAGGCTTTTTGTTTAGACGCAAATGCTTTTCAAAGTATGAAGATTATTAGCATTACCGCTGCTACTGAGATGAATGAGCCTAAAGACAAAATATTTCATGTTGTGTGTGCCTCAGGGTACTCAGACTAATGTAGTGACATCCCTGAGAGGCCAAGAAAGTGCTGCAGGAAGTCATATTTACTACTACAAATATACCTGTGAAGTGAATTTTTGCTCATGCTGAGTTAACTGTATAACCTGAGAATAGTGGGAATCAGTGTAGGAAGTCTCCTATAATAGTGAAGACTGCTCCCATGGACATTAGGTCATGGAAGTGTGCTACTACATAGTATGTACCCTGGAGGACAATGTCTGGGGATGAGTTGGCTAAGATGATTCCTGTCAAACCACCTACTGTAAAAAGAAAAACTAAAGCCTAAAACTCATAATATAGTGGGAGGTCATACAGTATTACCTCCATGAACAGTTGCTAACCAGGGACTTACCTGGTGACGCAGTGGTTGAGAATCTGCCTGCCAACGCAGGGGACATTGGTTCCAGCCCTCGTCTGGGAAGATTCCACATGCCGCAGAGCAAGAAACCCGTGCGCCACAACTACTGAGCTTGCCCTCTAGAGCCCGCAAGGCACAACTACTGAAGCCCACGCACCTAGAGGCCGTGATCTGCAACAAGAGAAGCCACTGCAATGAAAAGGCCGCTCACCGCAACGAAGAATAGCTGCCGCTCACCGCAACCAAGACCCAACACAGCCTTAAAAAAAAAAAAAAAGAAAAAAGAAAAATTAAAGAAAGAGTTGCTAATCAGCTAGATACTTTTACTCCTGTAGGGATAGAAGTATTTACGGTAGCTGATGCAAAGTATGCTCCTGAGTTGACAGCTATCCCTATAGTAAACATATGATGGACCCATAAGAGAAATCCTAAAAAGCCAGTGGACATGACTCATACTATTCCCAAATAGCTGAAGTGCACTTTTTGTCCTAAATAGTATGTAATGATATGTGAGTTTATAACAAACCCTGGTATGCCATGAATACAGACTTCAGGGTGACCAAAGAATCAAAATGGGTGTTGGTATAGGAGTCAGTCTCCTCCTGAAGGGTCAAAGAAAGTAGTGTTTAGATTTCTATCTCTTAACAGTATGGCAATTCTGGCTGCTCAGACTGACACTGGTAATTATAGTAATATGGCTGTAGTTGGGGAAGATTAAACAAATAATGGTGTTTGGTATTGGGATAGGACTGCTGGTTTTGTATGAAAGACTATACTAATAAAAGTAATAATACCAAGAATTGAAGAGACACCTGCTAAATGTAAGGAGAAAATGGTTAGGTCGACAGAGGCTCCTGCGTGGGCCAGCTTGCAGGCTAGAGCTGAATATACGGTTCCACTGGTACCAGAACCAGCTTCAGCTTCTACTATTGGTGATATGAGCAGGAGTAAGAATGATGGGGGAAGTCGTCAAAAGTTTATATGATTTATTTGGGGAAATGCTACCTCAGGTGTCCGAGTTATTAGTGGCCCAGGTCAGTTTTCAAACCTTGCAATCATAATGGGTACAACTATAAAGAAAATTATTACAAGTGCAGGGACTGTTATGACTACCTTACAGTTTTGGGCATCTCCAAGTAGCGCTCCAGGTTAGCATAGCTCAGCCTGGATTAATATACTTAAGGTGCTGCCTGCTACTCCAGCTCAAGCACCAAATAGTAAATATAAAATGCCGATATCTTTGTGATTTGTTGAAAATAATCAGCAGTGTATGAACAGAGGTAAAAAGACTGAGCTAGCATTCGACTGTAAATGTAAAGACAGAGGTTGAACCCTCTTTCTGGCAAACCCTGTGCTGATTCAACAAATTGAATTGTAACTTCCGAGAAGCAGGGTCAATTCTGCCGGTGATTTTTCTGCCTTTTTTTTTCTTTCTCAAATGAAGGAGAAGTAGACTGAAGCCAGGTTGACTAGAGGATTTGCCTGTTAACTAAAGTTTCCTGGGGTTAAAACTCATCAATCGCGTAAAGATTTGGCTTAATTACAATGTTTGGTTTACATTCAATTGGTGTAGGATAAAGTCTTGCAATCCTTATTTTTAGGAATTAAGTAAATTTTACGTGTTTAGGGTTTTGAAAGCTCTTGGTCTGAACTAACCTAAATTTCTAGTCCAGCCCCGATAGAATGGGTGTTATGTGTAGTAATCATGTGGATATTATGATTGGTAATGATAGGAAGGTTATTTCTTTGTATGTTCAAACTGTTTTATTTTTGTGTTGTTTAATGAAGGGAGCATAGTGATGTGGAGTATGTTAGCTGCAAGTAGAAATATATGTTGAGGACTTCTATGATGGCTATTAGTGTTGGTAGAATGATGTTATCATTTTTGTTATCTCTTGGATAATTACTCATTTGGGTAAAAACCCTGATAGTGATGGGTGATGTCCTAATGATACTATAATGGTGAGGAAAAGGATTGTGATGGGAGGTGTTTTATCTCATGTGTGTGATAATGATACTCTTGTAGTACATGACCTGGGCATAAATAAGAAGAAGAGAGTGTTGTTATGATATAAATTAGTATGTTTAGGATTGTTATAATTGGAATATACATTTTAATAGCTGTTATTCATCCTATTTGGGCAACTGATGAGGAGAGTGTAATTTTTTCCAGGTGAGTATGGCTAAGTCTGCCTCAGCCTCCAGCTATGATTTATAATATCACTATGATTAATCGTATATTTAGGTTGATGGATGGTGGCATGTGGTATAAAACTGATAGGGGTGCAATTTTGTCATGTTAATAACATCAGGTCTGCTGTTCATGGGATGCCTTGCGTGACTTTAGGCACTCAGAAGTGAAATGGGGAAAGTCCTACTTTTGTGACAAGGGTGATTGTCATGAGGGTGGATGCTGCTGGATTAAAGATTTTTGTTATTCATTGTGTTCTTTGACCAGAGTATATTAGATTAATGATAATAGCCATTATAAGTAGTATTGATGTGGTGGATTGTTTTAGGAAATATTTGTTGGATGCTTCTGTAGCTTATGGGTTCGTGTTTTTATTAGAATGGGGATACCATTAACCAGTGTGAGCTTGTTATACAATTATATTTCCTGAGAAAATGGTCAGTAGAATGATAGTAAAAACAATGAGAGTTTATTAGTACAGGAAGGATATACGACAACATTTTGGGGGTATGGGCCTAAAGCTTACTTAGAGAACCTTACTATATAGCTTGTGGTGTAATGTGGTAGCATGGAGAATGTAAAATTCTTAGGAAGAATTCAAATCCAGGAATAAGAGCTTTGAAACCTCTATGATTTACTCTATCAAAGTAACTCTTTTGTCGGACATATTTCTTAAGTTTGTGGTGGGTTGCCTGGTATGATGACAGGTAGTAAAAACTCTCATATACATCGGGCTAATGTTAGTAGTAAAACAACTTTTTATAAGAGATGTAGACGTTGATCATATCAAAATTGTGGGTCGGATGCTCAAAATCATAGAAAGGAGATTGTTAGATGTGTTTTAATGATGACTTGGGCTGTATATAATTCTGGCACCTAGGGATTGTCGAATGCTCCTAAAAATAGATTGCTGTGGAAATGTTTATTATAAGGAAATTGGCATATTCTCTAGGAAGGACAGGGTGAATAAGCCTGCTACATTTTCTACATTGAAGACATATACAGGATTTGATTCTACTTCTGTGAAATCAAGTGGGGCTTCATTGGATTTCTGCTACTGCGGAGATAATCAAACTCTGGGTAGGGGTCAGGAGGAAATTAGTCATAGGTGTTCTTGTGTAATAATTACTGTTGAAAGTATGAATGATCCATGTATCAGTAAGCTGAGAATAGAATAACTGCTACATTACTTCATATGAGATTGTCTATGCTACTGTCCCTAGAGCACCAGTGAGTGAGTATTTTGAATGTGAAGCTCATCCAGATCTGAGGATGGAATAAATGGCTAAGGTGTGATATGGCTAATATAAATAATATGCCTACATTTATACTAATTAGTGGATAAGACATGGGAAGAGGAATTCATGTTGTGAGAGCCAGGGTTAAGGCTAGCATTGGGGCAATAATATATATATTGATAATGTTGATGGATATAGTGGTTCTTTAATAAGTAGTTTGAATGCCTCAGCAATGGGTTGTAATAATCCATGGGGGCTGATGATTTTTGGCCCTATCTGGATTTGCATATAGCCTAGGATTTTCCATTTAGTTAATAAGAGGAATGCTATGGTGAATTTGGGTAATTTGTGGAAGAATGCTGATTATAAACATATTCTTCGGAAGAGGACTTGAACCAGTTCAGATAAAGTTTTCAGTTTTACATAATTACCGGGCTCTGCCACCGTAACAAACCCTGTTCCAAAGTAGGGTATGTATAAATTAATTGAATGTAGATTATATCATCATTTAGTTTGAAGACATTTTGTAAAGTAAACAGTATTGCTCTTGTCCTTTCATACTGGAAGAAATCTGCAGTAGACAGAAACCAACCAGGATGACTCCAGTCTGAACTCAGGTCACGTGAGACTTTAATCGTTGAACACACAGAAAATTAATAGCAGTTATACCATTGAAATGTCATGATCCAGCATCAAGGTCATAAACCATATTGCCGATATGAACTCTAGAATACAATTACCCTGTTATCCCTAGTAAAGCTTGTTCCATTGATCAGTGTTTTAGAAGAACAGGTGATAAAGCATTTTGACTAGCTGGTCTAAATTTTAATCACTCAGAGGTGGTTTTGTTCTCCATAAAATAAATGGTGCACGGGCTCAAGGTGCACCAGCTTCAGTAGATGTGGCACGCAGGCTCAGTAGTTGTGGCCCACTGGCTTAGTTGCTCCATGGCATGTGGGATCTTCCCGGACCAGGGATCGAACCCATGTCCCCTGCATTGGCAGGCGAATTCTTAACCACTGCATCACCAGGGAAGTCCCAGAATCGCAGTCTCCCTTTTAATATACCTTAAGCCCAAAGAATCCATGGAAAATTGTTACAGAAAATAAGACAATAAAATATTGTAAGGACTATAACAGAAACATATAGTACACAGTTCATATAGACACATCCCAAGCAGTTACAAAGTATATTAAAAGGGAGGCTGCAATTTTAAAAGAATAATATAAACTATACCCACAAACTCCCAATCTTTCCTGAAATGTTGCAATCTGAAACCCTATTGTAGGAAGCAGAAGATTCCAGGAGACATTCTACAAATGAAGGACTCTAAACCCTGTGGTTGGATAAGGAATTCTGGAAGGAAGGTATCCTCACCCAAGGAGAGCAGGTTCCTATACTTGTCTAACATCACATCCCTGTACAATTCCCACTGATCTTGGTCCAGGCATTCTAACTCCTCTTGAGAGAAATCTATGGCCATATCCTGGAATGTCAGCAGTCCCTGAAATTAAAGGTACACATAACATGTGGCCACGGGAAGAGTTCATAATGTGACCCAAGAAGAAAACAGCAAGTTAAGAGAACTGATTTTAATTTAGAAGAGTGTCTTCAATTATCCACTAATATATATATATATATATATATATATTTACATATATATATATATATATATATATATATGTATTTATAAAGTAACTTTCTCTACCTTATTTCTAACTACAAGAAAAGAGTATGGCATATGATCCACAAAACCAGTATAGAGACTATACTTATCTGGAAAAGAAATAATGAAGTGGGGCTTCCCTGGTGGTGCAGTGGTTGAGAGTCCGCCTGCCGATGCAGGGGATGCGGGTCCGTGCCCCGGTCCGAGAAGATCACACATGCCGCGGAGCAGCTGGGCCCGTGAGCCATGGCCGCTGAGCCTGTGCGTCTGGAGCCTGTGCTCTGCAACGGGAGAGGCCACAACAGTGAAAGGCCAGCGTACCGGAAAAAAAAAAAAAAAAAAAAAGATCGTTTCAACACAGGCATATGCATTTTTGAGTGTTTTATTTATATCAAACTGGATAAAATGTGTGTATTTCTCAGACAGAAAAGACATGTCGAGGTAGAAATGTACCTTTCAACTATTCATGGGTACACAAGTACACTTGGGAGATTGTAAAAGTGCAGATTGTGATTCAGTGGGCCTGAGTTCTATTTTTTTAACAAGCTCATTTTTAACTAGTGATGCCACAGTCTCTGATTCATTAACAATTGTGAATAGAAGAGACGTAATTAGAAAGTTAAAAATTCATATTTAACTTTGAACTTAAAGTGTTTTATGGATTTTACACATTTAATAGAATAGTAAGCACAGCAGCAACAATCATTTGTGAGTATTTACTATAGACCGTGTATCTTTCTAACTTTTTTGTGTAGGATTCCAGGAAAAAGGCCTGGGCTGCGGTCACAGTGGGCGGGGCCCCCAGGCCGGGCTGCCCCTCCAGGACCCCCGTCGGGGCCCTGCGCTCCTGGCAGCTCCCTCCCGGAAGGCCTCTGGGCAGAGCTGTCCCACCCCCGCGCCCAGAACGGAGCCCGCGTTTCCACAGAGCTGGAACTCCCGGCTGGGGGTCTCTTCCCTCTGCCGTCACGGAACTGCCCCGGAGCCCGAGGGGAGGGCGGCCTCCCTGAGACTGCCGGCTCTGGAGGGGCCCCGGCGGCCGGAGCCGCGACAGCCGTGGGGACGGCGGGCCGGGTAAGTGGGCGCCAACCCTCCGCTTGGTCTGGTGCCCGGGCGGCAGCGCAAGGCCAGCTTCTGAGGGGCAGGGGTTCGCTGCCACACGCCGCTGCTGTGCAGAAAGGGCGGCCCCCAGCGTCTGGTCCCGAGAACTTCGGTCCCTCCTCTCCCCACTGCCCTCGGCCTGGCTCGCGGGGCGTGGGGGGCGTGGGGAGGGGGGGTCGGCCTGAACGTCCGGAGGGGAAACGGGGCAAGGGAGGCGCAGGGTCCGGCTGCAGCGTCAGCGCCCCTCCTCCCGACTGCGGGGAAAGCGGCTGAAAACTTCCCCCGAGGCTCGCAGGCCCCTTATTCAGCCAAGTCCCTCTGCGCTCCTTCCTCCCTGAGCTAAAGTACGCGGGGAGGGGACAGGACAGGGGACTGGCACAGGTAATGGGGAGCATCAAAAGGTGATTGTTAACTAAGGAAAACCAGCTCTCCCAAGGTGATGAATGTAGCACTTTTCTTTGTATGGGAAGATGCCAGAGTCTGGGCTCACTGAAATCCTTCCTTTGATATGCACCTCAGCTCTCTGGGGCCTGCATTCTGTATTTGCATATCCTGAGTTCCTCAAGGCCCGCCGGCTCACATTGGAGGGCTGCAAGTGCTGATGACTGTGACATCCTTTGTTTACTGATATGGCAAGAAATATTCCATTTCTCACAGGCTTGAGGGGCAGACAGTGAAAAAGAGTCGGAGAATCTCGGCATGTACTTTGGTTTACATATAGATAATATTTATACTTAACTGTGCTAATAGAGGTTCTCAAGTCCAATCAACTTGTACTACTGCCCTCTATGTAGTAATTTCATCAATATCATGATAAATGCCTATAGAGTTGACTTAATCCTTGGGCTTCCCTGGTGGTGCAGTGGTTTAGAGTCCGCTTGTCGATGCAGGGGACACGGGTTCGTGCCCTGGGCCTGGAAGATCCCACATGCTGCGGAGCGGCTGGGCCCATGAGCCATGGCCACTGAGCCTGCGCGTCCAGAGCCTGTGCTCCACAACGGGAAAGGCCACAAGAATGAGAGGCCCGCGTACCGCAAAAAAAAAAAAAAAAAAAAAAAAAAAAAGAATTGACTTAATCCAGTTAAATAGGACAATGATTTTTAAAGGAAACATAATAGAAATATAACAACAAAACCTTTACCACTAAAGGCTGGGTCTGGAACAACCTAAATAAATGTTCCATTGTTAAAATATTGAAAGATGTATTGAATAGAAATATCAACAAAAATGACAAATAATAAGGGCAGCAGAATGTTGAAATGTTCTATCTTTATCATTAAAGTGGAAGAAAATCATTTATTAGTAGGCACTGGGGGCAGAAGATGCCTGATTTTATATCTTTGTCATATCTGTACAGTTGTTTTCAACAAGTAGCTTAAAGACAAAATGGAAAGACAAGGAGGTTTGTGCCTGAGATCATGTTGATGTAAAACCAGGGATGGCCACCTTGTGCCAGGTGAGTTAAGTTTACCTGGCAGGGAGACCGCAGAGCTCCTGAGAAGCAAGGGTTGGAATTTTTCTCCTGGGTGCCCCTTAGGTTCTGTGACTTGACTGATTGTGAGTCATGTCTCGGGAAAGACCTGATCACAGGAAAAGGGTGGGAATAGAGTGATTTGGGGAGCAGCTAACGACATTCATCACAGCTCATGGCCTGAATGAATTTTACAGAAACAGGAAAACAAATGCTTCTTATGGAATCAGAGAATGTGAGGGCCGGACAAGCCCAGAAAATGAGGAGGAACACCCATCCCATTTTCCAGATGAGAAAACAGAGGCCCAGCAAGGTGAAATCCCTCACCCAAGTTGCACCTGTCTCTTCTCCCCACTACATGGTTCATGAAAGAAGGACTCTTCCTGTCTTGATCACTGCTGAACTCCAAACAGGGCCAGGCATCTAGCAGTTGCTCCAAAACTTTTGGTTGACTTGATGAACAATGCTGTTTCTTTCTTTCTCACTCTTATTCAGGACTGTGCCAAGAAATCACCAGGTTGCAATGTAATTCGATAAATGTAAATATTAATTGAGTTTTGTTGTGATGAGGGCTTAGGCTTTGAAGGTAACAGACTTGGTTCAGATCCTGGTTCTGCCACTCAGTAGCTGTTTGGCTTTGGGAAAATTACTAAACCTCTCTGAGCTTATTTCCTCCTTTGTAAAAGTGGGGATAAAACTGAGCCAGCAGAGCACCTGCATCACGGATGTGCACTGAGTATTGGTCTTTCTCACTCTCCCACTCCTTCTCTCTGTTCTTCCCAGAGAAGACGTGCAGAAGGATACAGTAGTTTTTTTAAAAAAATTAATTAATTTATTTTTGGCTGCGTTGTGTCTTCGTTGCTGCATGTGGGCTTTCACTAGTTGCAGCGAGCGGGGGTTACTCTTTGTTGCGGTGTGTGGGCTTCTCATTGTGGTGGATTCTCTTGTCACGCTTGTTGTGGAGCACCAGCTCTAGGCGTGTGGGCTTCAGTAGTTGTGGCCTGCAGGCTCAGTAGTTGTGGCGTATGGGCTTAGCTGCTCCGCGGCATGTGGGATCTTCCCAGACCAGGGCTCGAGCCCATGTCTCCTGCCTTGGCAGGCAGATTCTTAACCACTGCGCCACCAGGGAAGTCCGATATAGTACCTTTTAAAAAGGGGTTTTAATTTATTTCAGAAAATATACATTTTTCTTGTAGAAAAGTTTATTCCCCTATAGAAACATAAACACACAAACCACTCCAAAGGCAGTATTCTATGGGTTAGATATTATCAGTCACATTTTATAAGTAATTGGGCAAATGCCAAAGCACTAGCTACTGAGGAGTAAGAGGGTTCAAATCTGGGGTGCCCCCACCCCCATTTCAAGAGTAGAGTGTGTTTTTCAAATCCATATTTCACCTGGTCTTTGTTTCTTATCCATCCTCTGTGTCTGCCTTTCTCAAGAAGGCTCAGATCCTCTGCTTTCACACCCTCCTGGCTGGTTGTGCCCCAGCTCCCGCCCTGGAACCTCGGCATGCCTGGGTGTGCCTGCTCTCCCTGTCATCACCAGCTTTGCCAGGGAGCTGCTGTATCGTGCACTGCTCGCTGTACCCCTGAGTGCCTAGACCGTTCTGGTACATGAAGTACACCCTCATCACCATGTGTGCATGCCCCTCCCCTTACCTTATATCCTGCCTCTAAGCCTGGCTTGGGAGTGACTACAGTGTGCATTCAGCTATGTTAGGTGCTGGGATCAACGTGAAGTTCCCGGCTTGAGGGCCACACAGTGATTTAAAGTCGGGTCACCTGACTTAAAGGGGGGCTGATTGATTTAAAGCCAAGGCGGCTGACTTAAAGCCTGTGTCCCTCAGCTGCAGGACGAGACCAAATTTGGTGGTGCACGGGTTCGCTCCAAGCCAGCACTGCTGTTCAGGAAGAGCTTCCAGCAGCACCTTGGTCCACGGGGACTTGGTCTGTTGTCTTGTCCCTGCCCTCAGAGGGGGCCCACCTGCTGTTCTGGAGGATAATCAGGGAGGGGGAAGTGCAGAGTCCTGGCTGCAGTTGCGGCACCCCTGGTCTGATGGCAGGGAAGGGGGCGGGGCTGTGTGGTGTCCTGGGGCTGGACTCACCAGGTCGACTCAGCCTCTCAGCCTCCTAACCTCCCCCCACACACCCCACAAGAGTTTCCAATAATATGTAATTGCGCCTTAGGTTCTCGGTCTTCAAACTCATACCCAGGCTCCCAGGTCCCTTGATTCAGCCAATTCCTCTGTGCTCTTTCTTCTATTACGTACAGTCCCGGGGGGTGGGGGGGCTGGGGGAATGGGACTGGACGGACCCCGGCAGCACTGGGCTCATCTGACTAAAGAGATACGGGGCCTGCGCTATCACACATGTGTGAGGACCCTTAAGGCAGAATCGAGGGGCCCAGTTAGAGACAGTCCTTGCTGCCTCAAGTGATTATGTATCACCGTCGGGTGGGAAGCACGCTGAGCCCTGAGAAGTACTGTTAGGAGGATGTGTTCCTCCCTCGGCTTCGAGGACGTGGGTGGGCTTCAGGGCTCCAGTTCCCCTCCAGGCCTCCAGGTCCGACTGCACCCCAGCGGCCTTGCAGACCGGCCTTCCTGTCCCAGAACTTGCCAGGCTCCAGGAAGAATCCAGACTGCAGAGATGGTGCGTGAGTGCTCCAGCTTAAGAAGTGCTGTCCCTGGGGAGCCAGCAGTGGAGGGAGGAAGGGTGAAGGGAGTAGGGGGGTGGGGTAGGGAGGGGTGGCTGCCCTGAGAGACTTTGAGAGAGAAATATCGCCCCCCACACCCTCTGCCCCCTGCAACTGACCCGTTGATGCCATAGGATCTCAGGGCCTTTTAGTCAGAGATGCCTCTGTTTCTTTACTCCTGTGTTCAGAACTACGCAAAACCAACTCTTCATCTTCTTGCTGCCTTGCCAGGCCTCTTAAAGCACTGTTCTTTTGAAGCACTCATTCCCTAAACTTCAGTTTGGAGCTGTCCCAGCTATTTAAAAGTGTTTTCCTTAAACTGAGAGTAAATCCTACTCTTTTGGAAAAACAACCTTCACTTCAGAGGAGATTGTCTTTTATGCCCATTCCTTCCTTCTACTGCCCTCTTAAGAAGCCCTGTGCACAGAGAGGTTGGTGATTTATTTTTTGCTTCATGTCAAAAAAAAAAAAAAAAAAACCTTCCCCATGCACCCCAAAGAGCTTTCCTGGAACATAGGTGATTCAAAACCATGACAGTGTTTTGCAGTTAGTATACACTGGGTAGACTGCCTAGCAATCCCTCCAAGAGCCAGAGGTGAGCAAACCTTTACTTATTTGATTGGATGCCCTTCAAGTTTTGGAAGGTCCCATTCTTATGACCCAGCAGATAAGACAGAGCCTTGGATGTCTGTGGCTGTGATTTTATAACTTCTGGTGATTTTATTTCCCTTACTGAACTGCTGCTTCTAGGTTAAACTCATTTTATTACCTGTTGATTTTTAGAGAAAGTCGGACAAAGTTACTCTAATAGGTCAGGGGTCTGAGCTGAGGGTTGGTCTAAGGTACTCCCATGGAGGAAGGTGAATAAAAATAGGTGGATAAAATAGGAGGGGTGGCAAGTACAGCCAGGACACCTGTGTTCTTTGTGCATACTAGTAAAGGCCAGAATCCCCTCATTTATCTCTGGTGGGAAGTTCTGATGGTTTCACAGACTCAAACTCAAATCATATTCAAAATAGGGCATTTCCCCTGAGCATAAAAGGATGTTTCCACCCCTCGCGGGAGTTGCTGCCGAGGAATAAAGACTTAGACGTAGAGACTGGACTTGAGGACACAGGGAGGGGGAAGGGTAAGCTGGGACGAAGTGAGAGAGAGGCATGGACATATATACACTACCAAATGTAAAATGGGTAGCTAGTGGGAAGCAGCCGCATAGCACAGGGAGATCAGCTCAGTGCTTTGTGACCACCTAGAGCGGTGGGATACGGAGTGTGGGAGGGAGGGAGACGCAAGAGGCAGGAGATATGAGGATATATGTATACGAATAGCTGATTCACTTTGTTATACAGCAGAAGCTAATACAACATGGTAAAGCAATTATACTCCAATAAAGATGTTAACAACATTAATGAAAAAAAAACAAAAAAACTAGGTCAATCAAGCCAACGGAGACATTGTATGTGTTTACAGTTCAAGAAATCCACAAGGGAATCCTTTATTCTGTATGCAATGAATGGTACATTGGAAAAGAAAAAAAAACTTTATAAGATGTTGTTTTTCCATTTATTGTTCAGAACATCATTTTTATACCTTTGCATGTCTAACTATTCAAAGCCAAGTCACATGAGTTACAGGGAAGCAGCTCATTGATTTAAAGTTGGGTCATATGACTTAAAAAGCAGTAGCAGCTGATTGATTTAAATCCCAGTCATATGACATGAGGATTGGGTGCTAAAAACTTCTTTTTCATCTCTGGCTCAGAATACCATATTTACCTTGGTTTTTATTATGATTTAGAAAACTTGAGCTGTGTCTCCTTGGAATCATCAGGACAAAAATACAGTATTTCAGGTTCATCCTTGAAACCAACTTCTCACGGTTAAGGTGCATTGACTAAAAGATCTTCCTTCTTCAAGAGATTCCAAACCTCTGTAGGACACTTCATTGTAATTGGAGAAAAAAGAAGAATGAAATCAGGCCAGTAGCTGCAGGAGGTCAAGACAGCCCCCAGGACTAGGGAAGGAGGAGGAGGAAGGGCTGAGGGTTGCCATTAGAGCAGACAACCTCCAGAGGGCGCTGAAGCACCGGCAGAGCCCACCTGCCACTCCCACTTTGGAACTCCAGGGTCAGATTTGGGTTTGGAGATGGGGTTGCTGTAACCCCAAGGAGGTGAGCAGAGAGGAGGAGTTGATTACCGGTCTGCTCTGACTCTCTGGCCCAAATTGACTGGCTTCACAGCGGGGACAGAGTTTTGCTTTCATCAACTGATGGGGCACTTCCAGGCTGGTGGGGTTGCCCAGTGGCCCGACAGCCTGACAGGCTGACTGCGGTGTGACCGCCCTTTGTTTCTCCAGAATGTGTACATCAGGAGGTGCATGGTTGCGGGAGTCCATTCACCGGCCCCCCCCGCCAAGGGGGATGGCACCTTCCCTGGCTGTACCCTATGATCACCAGGTACTTGAAATGAATGCAAGTTTTTTGACTTCAAGGAAAAGCCCACATAACCGTTTCTGCCTCATAATGTGTGGGATTCACTATAATGGAAGGACATTATAAAGAACAGGTAGAAAACTAACCTGTTGGTCTCCATGTAGGAGTTTATTTTGCATGAATCCCTCCTACATGAGTAGATAGCAGAGGTTTATTTTTGTTCCTGTGTGTGTAGTTGTGGCAGAGGATGTAGGTATGGTGATTAGAAGCCCTTAAAGTAATATTCTCAGAACTCTGAAGACTTCTCTTGATTGGAATCGAAAGAGACCTGGAAAAGGAGGAAAAGGAAAGGAGGAGGAAGAACGAATGACTGTTTCTCAGTAAATTCACCTTCTTAGTTGATTGTTCTGTCTTCACATTTCTTTTAACTTCTCTGTATGTCTAATGGAATAATGTAGAAAGGCTGATTTTTATGCTTTAAAAGATTTTACATCACAAAGAAACTAGAAGTGGCTGACAGAACTTATTCAACGTTGACAGAACTTACTCAAATCAATTTTAGATAGAGTCTTTGATATTACATTTCTACACTAAATTGGCTAATCCAAATTTTCTTTCTTTTTGAGTGAATATTTGTAACATACTTTTGTAGATGTAGATAATTTACCCTAGATATACAAAATTGTGAGAATGGGTAACAGTTTTTACCACTTCAATGACTTCCTTTAAATGAATAGATTGTACACTTTAAAAGCCAATGTTATTTCTTACATGTTTTTTTTTAATTTCCTTGATTTCCAAAACTTGTGTTTATTTAGTTGATTTCTATCTAATAATCTGTCTCCCCTTTATTGTTTCTTACTTTATTGATCTATAGTTTACATTATTATATCAGTTTTAGAGGTATAACATAGTGATTAATAAATGTTTAGGTTCTTCTTCATTTATACTTATTATAAAAGAGTGGCTATATTACCCATACTATACAGTACGTCACTGTAGATTATTGATTTTATACATAGTGGATTATGCCTCAGAATCTCCTACCACTATTTTGCTCCTCCACCCTGTCTCTGCCTGATGGTAACCACTAGTCTGTTCTTTAATCTGTGAATCTGTTTTGTTGTTCTTGTTGTATTCAGTTGTTTAGATGCCACGTGTAAGTGATAACCTACCAGGCTTCTTTTCTCTGTGACTTATTTTACTAAGCATAGTAACCTCCAAATCCATCCATGTTCTTGCAAATGGCAAAATTTCATTTTTTGTTGAAGTCATCATAAAAAATCTTTTTTTTAATCCAGTAACCTATTGGTGAACACTTAGTTTGACTCTCCATCTTGGCTATGGCAAATAACACTGTTATGAACATTGGGGTGCACTGTTTTTTTGAAATAGTGTTTTTGTTTTCTTCTGATATATACCCAAGAGTGAAATTGCTGGATATTATGGTAGTTCTATTTTTAGGTATTTGTGGAACCTCCATTCTGCTTTCCACAGTAGCTGCACTAATTCACATTCACATCAACAGTGTACAAGAGTTTCCTTTTCTGTACACCCTCACTAACCTTTGTTATTTGTGATCTTTTTGATGACAGCCATTCCAACAAGAGTGAGGTGATATCTCATAGTTTCGATTTGCATTTTACTGCTGATCAGCTATGTTTAGCATCTTTGTGAGTTCTGGCTGTCTCTCTGTATTTTTTTCCTTGGAAAAATGTCTATTTAGGTCTTCTCACTTTCTTAAAAACGGTTTTGGGTGTTTTTTTTTTTTTTGATATTGAGTTGTATGTGCTGTTTCTATATTTTAGATATTAACCATTGATTGGTCCTCTTTTTGTGTTAACTTCTTATCATGTGCAAATATTTTCTCTCATTCAGCAGGTTGTCTTTTCATATTGTGTTTGGTTTCTTTGCTGTGCAAAATCTTTTAAGTTTAGTGACGTCCCATTTGTTTCTTTTTGCTTTTGTTTCATATGCCTTTGTAGACTGAACCTAAAACTGTTGCTCTCACTTATGTTGAAGAATGTTCTATATTTTCCTCTAGGGTTTATGGTTTCTGGTCTTACATTTAGGTCTTCATTCAGTTTTGTGTTTATTTTATATATGGTGTGCTGAAATATTCTAATTTTATTCTTTTGCGTGTAGCTGACTAGTTTTCCCAGTACCATTTATTGAAGAGCAGTTTTTCCTACAGATTGCCTGTTTTGTCATAAATCAATTAAATATAAGTGTGTGGGCTTATTTCTGTGACCTCTATTCTATTCCAGTGATCTTTGTGTCTGTTTTTGCTCCAGTACCTTTATCTTTGATTACTGTTGCTTTGCAGTATAGTCTGAAGTCAAGGTGCATGATGCCTCAAGCTCTGTTTTTTCTTAAGATTGTTTTGGGTATTTGGGGGTCTTTGTGTTCCTATACAAATTTTAAAATTACTTTTTCAAGTTCTGTGAAAATGCTTTGGTATTCTGATAGGGATTGCATTAAATCTGTAGATTGTCTTTGGTAGTATGCTTATTTTAACAGTATTAATTCTTCCAGTCCATGCACCTGCTATCTTTTCACATCTTTTTCTGTTGGCTTCAACTTCTTTCACCAATGGCTGATAGATTTCTGAGTACATGTCTTTTACCTGCTTAGGTGTGTTTGTTCCTAGGTATCTTATTCTTTTTGGTGTGATTGCATATGGTATTGTTTTCTTAATTTTTTTCTTTCTGACAGCCTTGAGTTTTGGTTTTATTCTTTTTCTAATTCCTTCAGGTGTAATGTTAGGTTGTTTATTTGATATTTTTCTTGTTTCCTAAGAATAAGCTGGTATCACTATAACTTCCCCCTGTGAACTGCGTTGGCTGTATCCCATAGGTTTTGGATCATTGTGTGTTCATTTTCATTTGTCTCTGGGTATTTTTAGAATCCCTCCTTAATTTCTTCAGTGTTCCTTTCTTCACCTTTTATTCCCTTCATCTGTGATGTGAGGACTACCTTTAATATTATGTTTGGATTTCTTTCAGTTTGTGTGTGTGTGTGTGTGTGTGTGTGTGTGTGTGTGTGTGTGTGTGTGATTACTCTAAGTTGCTGAGCTCTTAATTTCAAATGGACATTAACAACCCTGCATTGTTACTCTGCTCCCCCACAGTTACTGAATTTGACCTTATATTTTACACCTACTTGTTTTGTGTGTCCCTTAACTTCTTATTGTGAATGTAGATGATTTTATTACTGTTTTCTTTCATCCTTCCTATTAGCTGTGTACATGTGATCTACTACCTTTGTTGAATATTTGCCTTAACCAATGAGATTTTTCCTTTAGTAAGTTTCCTAATTTTTATGTTTCAGTCATGGCCTTTTCTTTTTCACTTAGAAAAGCCCCTTTAAGATTTCTTATAAAGCTGGTTTGGCGATGCTGAGCTCTTTTAGTTTTGCTTCTCTGTAAAACTTTAGATATCACCATCAGATCTGAAGGAGAGACTTGCTGGGTAGAGTATTTTTGGTTATAGGCTTTTCCCTTTCATGACTTTAGATATACCATGCCACTCCCTTCTGGCATGCAGAGGTTATCCTGAAAAGTCAGCTGATAACTTTATGCAAGTTCCCATGTGTGTAACTTGCTGCTTTTCCTTTGCTCCTTTTAATAGTGTCTTTTTATCTTTATTTCTTTGCCATTTTAATTACAATGAGCCTTGGTGTGGTCCTCTTTGGGCTGATCCTGTTTTGGCCTTACTGTGTTTACTGGACTTGGATGTCTTTTTTCTTTCCTAGGTTAGGGAGGTTTTCAGCTCTTATGTGTTCAGGTATGTTCTACACTGCTTTCTCTTTCCTTTTTGCTTCTGGGACCAGTATAATGCAAATATTAGTACACTTGATGTTGTTTCACAAGTCTGTTCAACTTTCCTCATTTCATTTTAATCTGTTGTTTTACCGTTCATCTTCACTGAGGGCCAGTACTCTGTCCTTAAGTTTTCTGATTCATTCCTCTGTACCATTTAGTCTACAGTAGTTTCCTTTTAGTGTATTTTTCATTTCGTTTATTGTATTCCTCATCTCTGTTTTGTTGTTCTTTAATGGTCTAACTCTTTTTTAAAAAATTCTAACTTCTTGCTCCAGTCGTCCGTTCTTCTCCTGAGTTCTTTGATCATCTTTACAGTCATTACCTTGATCTCTTTCTTGAGTAGGTTGGCTATCTCCACTTCACTTAGATCTTCTTCTGGGTTCTTATCTTGTTCCTTCATTTGGATCGTGTTTCTGTGTCACCTCATTTTTCTTAACTTGCTGTTTTTATTGCTATGTATGTAGTAGGTTCGTTACATTTCCTGACTTTGGAGAAGTGGCCTTTTGTAGGAGAGATCCTATGTGTCCCAGAAGCCCACTGTCCCGTGGTCACTAGAACTATATGTTCTAGGTGTACCCCCTATGTGGGCTGCTTGGGCTCTTCTGTTGTGGTGGGCTGACTACTGTGGGTGGTCTGGTAGGCTTGGCTGCCCCCAGAGTGCATGTTTGCCAGAGTCTGCCTAGTATGGAGGCTGTCTGTGCTGCTTGGTGAGACTAAATCGTAAGGCAGCTGGCTGCATAACGCTGGGAGACATCAAATCTAGTGCTGGTTCACTTATGGATAGAATTGCAGTCCAGGTGATATCAGGGCTAGTGCCCAGTCGCTGGTCCTGGGGCTATGCTGGCTACTGGGAGGAAGACATGGGTCCTGAGTTCTTGCTGCAGGGCCCAGGAGTCACAGAGTTGGTGTTGGATCACTGTTCCTGACACAGCTATCTGCAGGGTCTGGGGTATCCTTAATCTTGTGTTGGCATTCTGATGGGCCGGGTCAGGACCCAGCTGAGTCCATGGCTGCTTCTGGCCTGCAAGTGAGTGTTCTGGTCACACAGGTTGCTGGGCTGTGGTATTTCTGGAGCTGGTGTGTGCCTGTTGGTGTATGAGGCTGATCCCACTGCTAGAGCACGTTTGCTGTTGGGTAAGTCCAAGCTCCATCCAGTCCCTGTGCAGCAATTACCTGCTGACAGGTGAGGCGAATTCCAAGGCCAGAGCAGGCTCACTTGTCAGAGGGGCCAGGGACTCTGGGGCTGGTGCCTGTCCACTGAGGTGTGGAGGCTGGTCCTGGGGCTTTCGGTGGCTGGGCCCATGTCCAGGGGCAGCTGTGCATTGAGATGGTCTGAAGGCAGCCTGTTTGCTGGTGGGTGGGGCTATGGCCCTGCTCAGTTATTTGTTTGGCCTGCAGCATCCTGGTACTTGTGTCTATAGTCTTGTGGATATGGGTAGGGCTAGGTCCCGAGGCTAAAAAGATAGAGGGAGGATTCTGAAATTATGCTTGCTGGTACCAGTGGCCACGAGGTAGAAGGAGCTCCCCCAAATAGCTGCTGCCAGTGTCTATGTCCCTGAGGCTGTGCTGTAGTTGCCTCTTGCCTCTCTGGGAGACTCTCCAAGATCAGGAGGTAGGTGTGACCCAGGATCCTTTCAAATGACTGCTTCTGTTCTGATTCTTGGATCATGTGGGATTTTGTGAGCATCTTTTAAGAGTGGAATCTCTATTTCCCACAACCCTCTATCTCTCTGGAAAATAAGCACTACTGGTCTTCAAAGCCCAACTTTCTAGGAACTCTTCTTTCCAGCACAGGATCCCTGGGCTTGGGAGCCCGATGTTGGGTTCATATCCCTTGCTACCTGGGAGCACCTCAGAAATTGTAATTATTCTCCCATTTGCGGGCCACCCACCTGGTGGTATGGGTCTTGACTCTATTGAGATTTTGCCCTTCCTTCCTGTCTTGCCGAGGTGCCTTCCTTATATCTTTAGCTGTAAAACATCTTTTATGGTAGGTCCTGGCCTTTTTCATCAATTGCTGTTCTGTAAACAGTTGTGACTTTGGTGTGCTCATGAGAGGCATCAAGCTCTGGGTCTTTGAATGCTACTATCTTGGACAATCTCTCCACTTCATTCTTAAATCATATTATTTAACTTTTCTTAGTATCTCTTTTGATTAGCGACAGTTTGAAATTTATTATCACACGTTTACTTGGCCTGTTTTAAGAAATTTAGTAGTGCATTCATTCATTTTGAAATAAAGGTAGTGACCTGTGAATTTCCATACCTCAAAAATCAAGGATAGGACAAAAGCCTTTTTTACCTGTGTTACCCTCAAACTCGGCACCCCACCCCAGCCTGAGGATTAACCTCTTGCACCCATGCTCACCTTCTGTTTTTGGACTGTTAACCATCTGTATGTGTGTTGACAAATTGAACTCAAGTCTTTCCAGTTTTTGTGTTTTGGTCTAGGGAACAGTCCTACTATGAATGTACATTTACTGGTCTGCTGAAGTTCATATATAAACCTGTCAAGCACATTACCAGAATTGGAATTGCTTGTATATACACTTTGATAAATTTTGGAGACAATGGTAGAACAGAAGTAAATTGTATTTCAAATCCCACAATATTCTCACACCATGAAAACCCTTCCCTTTTTAATGTATTTGTGTTTAGTTTATCTATATGCCCATACTATATTTCCCAGAGATGGGTAAGTGTTATGTTTCTTGCTAGCACATTTACCGTATTGTTCAAAGTCAGGCGTTTAGTGGTTTTAGCATGATCATATTTCCGTGAACTCGCAAATACAAGATCTTCTCTCACACTGTCTTTTACTCCCGGCTGTTTTATATTGCCCTCCTAATTTTCCGTCCTGGTCTTTCTTTATGTTCGTCATCAACCTGGATAGGTTATACTATTTTCTCCCTTATTCAAGACCAATAGAATAGAATAGAACACCCAGAAATAAACCCTGATATATGGCCAAATGATATTTGACAAGTTGCTGAGACTTTTCAAGGTAGAAAGGATAGTATTTTCAACCAGTGGTGCTGAGAAATCTTGTTGTCAACATGCAAAAGAAGGAAGATGGACCCTTACCTAACATCATATGCAAAAATTAATGAAAACGTATCAAGAAACTAAATACAAGACCTAATAAAATAAAAAGTCTTATAAGAAGACACAGGACAAGAGCTTCACGACATTGGATTTGGCAGTGTTTTCCTCAATATGAAATGAAGGAACAACAAAGGTACAGCTAACAAAACAATAAACAATTTGCAGTACATAATTAAAAAAAATGTGTATCAAAGAAATGTAAACAGAATAAAATGGCAACCCACAAGATGGGAAAAAATATTTGAAAGCCATCTATATGACAAGAGATTTCTATTCAGAATATACAGAGAACTCCTACAACTCAACAAAAAGCAAACACCCTGATTCAAAAATGGATAAAAGACTTGAATAGATGGTTCTTCAAAAAGAGGTACAAATGAATATGCACTTGAATAGATGCTCCGTATCACTAAATGCATGTTTATATATTTGTGTGCATGCATGCACACACAAGCACACACACACATACACAAGCAGAAAACAAGTATTGGTGAGGATGTGAGGGAGTTGGAACCATTGTGCTATGTCAGTGGGAATGTAGAATGACACAGTTGCTTTGCAAAACAGTATGGCAATTTTTCAGATATTGAAAAATAGAATTACTACATGATCCAGGAATTTTACTATGTGGTATACCCAAAGGAATTGAAATCAGGGTCTTAAAGAAACATTTGTACTCCAGTGTTTAGAGCAGTAATAATCACAGTAGCTAAAATATGAAAGCAACCTAAGGGTTCATCCACTAGTTCCTGGATAAACAAAGTGTGGTGTACCCATATAATACAATACTATTCAGTCTTAAGAAGGAAAAGATCTAGGAATATGCTACAACATGGATGAATCTTGAAGAAACTTAGCTACCAAAAATGCCATTTCTGTGACTGTTAGTGAGTCATAACAATACAACTACTTATTTCAATTATATGGGGTACTTAGTGTAGTCAAAACCATAGAAATTGGGAGGGTAATGATGCTTTTCAGGGGGTTATGGAACAAAAAGGACAGTTATGTTTAAAGGATATAGAGTTCCAGTTTTAAAACGTAGAAAAGAATTAGATAAATGGTGATGTTCATCACCCAATAATATGAATGTATTTAATATCACTGAATGGTGCACTTTATAATAATTAACATGTTATATTTTATGTTATTTGATTTTATCAACATACACAATTGGGAAAGAATGTAATATCAGGAAAGGGAGTGGCCCTGGGATAGAGCAGAGAGTAATCAGAAGGGTGACACACTGCATATGTTGAAGAAGAAGAGCCGACAGTCTTCACTGGACAGAAGAGACTTTATAAAAATGAAAAAAAAATTACTCTGAGGGTGTATTAAATAGATACCTGTGGGTGTACTGCTATCTCCCATGGGTTGTCTTAAAGAGTCTTTAATAAAGTCCATGAGGCTTGCTGAGGCTTTTTTAAAAACTGGATTCCCTAGGAGATAATTAGAGGGTGGTACTTAAGCCTATGTCTAGGTTGACAGATTTTGCAGGGAAGATGAACCTGAGAACAGTGGAGGTCCAGAGAGTGTAAGTACATGGAAATTAGAAAAAAAATAATAAAGGCAATTAGGAAAGCTTTGGACTTCGAAGGTCATGTAAAACTGAGTCAGACCTGAGGTTTGTAAGGAGTTATACACAAAGTTGCTCTTTGGATTACTTGTTAATAAAGATAAGTGGGAAAACTAGAGTCGTTTCCAAGTGTAGGTAAGGTATAATGAGAGGATGGAGGTGGAAAGTAGGGAGGCCCAGAAAAAAGTGGGAAGGTCATATTGGGCCACGATGGTGGTAAGAGCCAGCAGAACAGATGGTAGGGCAATTTATGGATTCATCTTTCTCATTTTGGTTCCCCACCTCATCCTTAATAATTCTTGGGGAATATTTCATTGCTCTGTGATGCAGGTACAGAATTCGAGTGAGGAGACTACACCCTCAGCGTCCAGGTGTCTGAGCCCTCAGGGTGCTTCAAATGATGGAGAGTTATTGCTTCTTTATGAGAAGAGTTAGTACCTCGTAGCTAAGCTTAAGCTGGAGCTTATGCAATATTGATTCCTTTTTATATATACTGTTGGCATGAAGCTTCCTCCTCCTCTTTTCTTGACTATTATGAAATGAATGTATATTTCTCAATATTTGGGTATATCAGATAAATACATTAAGTAATCTTATATATTGCTCCCTGCATGGTTTGCTCTTTCTTGTTTCTCTTTTACCTTTACTAAATTAGTACAGGGAGAGACCTTGAAATGTTGTAATCAGGAGAGATTAGAACATCATATTTCTAGAGAGGTTGGTTGGACAGAGCAGGGGTCCCAGTGAGAATCAAAGCTTCTGTTTCTACTTGGAAGTGTACCTGTATAGAGTAGAGGGCTCCAGGAAATATCCTAGAATATTCCAATGTACCTGCGGGAGATCATTAAGAGAGGCAGGATCTGGTACCAGATCAGTGTTCTATGACATGTTTGTCAGTCATCTGATGTGAGATTCTCAGAGCCAATCCCGTATGGTAGGGCTGAGTGCAGAGTGATGAAGAGCCTGTGAAAGCCTTTGCACGTTAAAGATGAAGCTCTGATTTCGGGGAGAGTTTTCTTACCTGACTGAATGTCACCCTTCTGTGGGGATGAGATTCTGTGCTTTTTCCTCTCTTGATTACTACTGACTGAAAATCATTAGAGGATCATGTCTAGAAAGCACTCTTTATTTAATTTCTTAAAGAAGAAAACATTTGTAGCCACTTTCAAATTGAGGATCAAAGGGGAATGACATCTGTGAAAAATGTCAGTGTAGGGAGCTCTGGCTTGTGTCCATCCCCAGAAACACTAACATACGTGGTAAAACCTGTCAGAATGATCTTATCAACAAATGTAAGTTTTCTTTTCGCCCTGTTGAAACTTAATTTACTACAGGATGTGGAGAATAAACAGGGAAGTAGAAACTGTATTTCCTGATAAGAGAATCACTAAGTCACATTAGCTGTTCTGAGCTATGTCTTACTTACTGTGCCTGTAATTAAAACAAACAAAACACTTTTTTTTTTGTAAGTCAGTTCTGACATTTCCTCATTAAAGACAAGGTAACAGATACAGATTAGATCTACCAGAATTGAGAAAAATTTTGATTGTACCTGTGTTGAATATATGATCATGACCTGCTACAAATCTTCATTATACTTATTACCACAACTGACAAATTCCCTTTTTCCACTCCTGATATGTTGCATTTAAGGAATGCATAGGTCACTAACTCCAGCAGGTGCCACATGGATTACTGCACGTTTCCCTGCTGGAATACCACACATTCTCGAGTGTCATGCCTGCAGAGTATCTGGGCTCTTCTTTTTTCTGGATAAAGGTTAGATGATCACCTGATTTTATGAGAAATATATAAATTGTATTTGCATATTCTTCAGGTTTTTATTTATCCATTCTCTTTCAAGTCCTAAGTGCAAATATTAAAGAGATTTCCAAGAGGGTGGTAAATAAGACAGCTACGTTTATGCTCCAAAATTAGCAATAAATCATAATACAATTGTAAATGCATTAATGTGTGATTAATATGTAGATACTTATGTAAATTAATATGTAGATACCTAGTAATGCTTTGTGGAGAGCTTCAGAATCTAGGTATTAAAAAAAAGAAGAAGCAGTTCTTGAAACTCTCAGGGAATTATAGAGAAGTCTTTGTGTCTATAAATATCAATCTGAAATAATGCATATTCTCAGAAATAAACTAGGCATAAAATTATAGGAAAAAACTTCATGAAATGAAAGAGCGTGTGATGGCCATACAAGAAAAAGAATATTCTCAGAGAATAATGAGCAGTGTGGAGTTCAGGAGAAGGGTAATACAGATTCAGAGAGTAATACTTTGGAGAGCCTAATTATGAGTTCCTCATATTTCGTCTTTGGAGAGACGGTAGTCATTTGAAATATGATGTTATAAGATGACATTAACATACTTAAATACTTTCGTTTAGAAATGACCACTTAGAACCAGAATAAATGAAGGAGAACACAAAACTATGTTTTTGTTGATTTTTGAAGACCTCAGGTGAGTGCTGATAATTTAAAAATACATGATGTCTTTCACTGCAAAGTAAAGGAGCTGTTACAGTGGAGGACTCCTGGACTGAATGTCAATATTACGACATAGTATGAGTGTGTTTTGTGTTTGGTAATTGCAATCATTGTTGCTTTTGTTGTGGTCATCCATTTACAATGCTTGGTGTCAGTTGATTTATCTCTTGTAAAAATAAAATACAGTCTGTGTGTGTGAAAAAAACACATTATGTCTTGATAAAATTCTATGGAATTTGAGATATGGAAAAAAGCATTTCTTTTCTGTAATGCTAATTGGACATTTTTGCAAGAAAGAGATTTCAGGATGCAAATCTTGTGTCTCTAAGGTGGGAAGTCAGTTCATGGTGGAACATTCTATTAAACTTGTGTGAGTGGAGAAATATTTCTTTGGAAGGAGATGGTCACGAATCCCTTTTTAATAATTAGTGGTTTATAGTATACTGAATGAGCAAAATGGCTATTTCTGAACTTTAGAAAAAAATATAGTTTTTCCGCATTTATATTATGAAGCTGATGTAGAATATCAAAAATTCTTTATTTTGAAAAACAATGTAATCAGTTTGACATAATTCGTATATATCGAACCTGTGGTACACACACACACAATAAAACTTACATTCAAAAAATTTTTTGCACTTAAATATTTTCTAGTGTAGTTGATTTACAATGTTGTGGGTTTTTTAAATACATGTTTATTGGAGCATAAGTGCTTTGTAACACTATATTAGTTTCTCCTTTACAACAAAGTGAATCACCTCTATGTATACATATATTCCCCATATCGCCCCTTCTTGAGCCTCCCTCCCACACTCCCTATCCCACCCATTTGGGGGACATAAAGCACCAAGCTGATCTCCCTGTGCTATGCGGCAGCTTACCATTAGCTCTTTTACATTTGGTAGTGTATATATGTCAGTGCTACTCTTTCACTACGTCCCTGTCTCCCCTTCTGCCCTGTATCCTTAAGTCCATTCTCTACATCTGTGTCTTTATTCCTGCCCTGTCACTAGGTTTGTCAGTACCATTTTTCTAGCTTCCATATATATGTGTTTGCATACGGTATTTGTTTTTCACTTTAGACTTACTTCACTCTGTATGACAGACTCTAGGTCCAACCACCTCACTACAAATAACTCAATTCTGTTCCTTTTTATGGCTGGGAAATACTCCATTGTATATATGTGCCACATCATCTTTATATATTCACCTGTCGATGGACATTTAGGTTGCTTCTATGTCCTGGCTATTGTAAATAGTGCTACAGTGAACATTGTGGTACATGTATCTTTTTGAATTATGGTTTTCTCTGGGTATATGCCCAGTAGTGGGATTTCTGGGTCATATGGTAGTTCTACTTTTAGCTTTTAAGTAATCTCCATACTGTTCTCCATAGTGGCTGTATCAGTTTACATTCCAACCAACAGTGCAGGAGGGTTCCCTTTTCTCCACGCCCTCTGCAGCCTTTATACACTGTTGTATTAATTTCTGCTGTGCAGCAAAGTGATTGTTATATATATATGTATATATATATATATATATACATATATATATATATATATAATCTTTTCAGTTATGGTTTATCACAGGATATTTAATATAGTTTCCTCTGTTATACAGTAGACCTTTGTGGTTTGTCAATCGTATGTAGAATAGTTTGCTTCTGCTATTCCAAAACTCCCAGTCTTTCCTTCACTTTCTCCTTGGCAACCACAACTCTGTTTTCTATATCTCTGTGTTTGTTTCTGTTTCATTGACATGTTCATTTGTGTCCTGTTTTCGATTCCACATATAAGTGATATTATATGGTATTTGTCTTTCTCTTTCTGACTTACTTCACTTAGTATCATTATCTCTAGGTCCATCCATGTTGCTGCAAATGGCATTATTTCATTCTTTTTTATGTCTGAGTAATATTTATTGTATACGTACACCATACCTTCGTTATACATTCATTTTTCAATGAACATTTAGGTTGTTTCCATGTCTTGGCTATTATCAATAGTGCTGCTATGAACATAGGGTTTTATGTATCTTTTTGAATTATAGTTTTGTCTAGATACATGTCCACAAGTGGTATTGCTAGATCATATGACAACTCTCTTTATAGTTTTTATGAAGAAACTCCAGACTGTTTTCCGTAGTGGCTGCACCAACTAACATGGCCACCGACAGTGTAGAAGGGTTCCCTTTTCTCCATACCCCCTCCAGCATTTGTTAATTGTAGATTTTTTTAATGATGGCCATTCTGATCAGTGTGAAGTGATACCTCATTGTAATTTGGATTTGCATTTCTCTAATAATTAGTGATGATGAGCATCTTTTCATGTGCCTATTGGCTATCTGTATGTCTTCTTTGGAGAAATGTTTCTTTAGGTTTTCTACCCATTTTTCCATTGAGTTATTTTTTATTTTGTTATTGAGTTGTATGAGCTGTTTGGAAATTAAGCCCTTGTCAGTCTCATCATTTGCTAATATTTTCTCCCACTCCATAGGTTGTATTTTCATTTTGATTATGGTTTCCTTTGCTGTGCAACAGCTTATAAGTTTGATTAGTTCCTGTTTCTTTTTCGCTTTTATAGTAAATCCCCTACATATGAACAAGTTCTGTTCCAAGACTGCGTTTGTAAGTCCAATTTGTAAGTCCAACAAAGTTAGCCTAGGTAGCCAACTTACACAGTCGGCTATATGGTATTATACCGTAATAGGTTTATAATACTCTTCACACAAACAATACGTAAAAAACAAACACAAAGTGGGGTCATAGAAAGATGGCGGAAGAGTAAGACGCGGAGATCACCCTTCTCCCCACAGATACACCAGAAATACATCTACACGTGGAACAGCTCTTACAGAACACCTACTGAAGGCTGGCAAAAGACCTCAGACCTCCTAAAAGGCAAGAAACTCCCCACGTACCTGGGTAGGGCAAAAGAAAAAAAGAAAAAACAGAGACCAAAGAATAGGGACGGCACCTGCACCAGTGGGAGGGAGCTGTGAAGGAGGAAAAGTCTCCACACACTAGGAAGCCCCTTCACGGGCAGAGACTGCGGGAGGCGGAGGAGGGAGCTTCGGAGCCGCAGAGGAGAGCACAGCAACAGGGGTGCGGAGGGGAAAGCGGAGAGATTCCCGAATAGAGGATCGGTGCCGACCAGCACTCACCAGCCCGAGAGGCTTGTCGGCTCACCCGCCGGGGCGGGCGGGGCTGCGAGCTAAGGCTCGGGTTTCGGTTTCAGACGGAGCGCAGGGAAAGGACTGGGGTTGGCGGCTTGAACATAGTCTGAAGGGGTTAGTGCACCACGGCTAGCTGGGAGGGAGTCCGGGGAAAAGTCTGCACCTGCCAAAGAGTCAAGAGACTTTTCCTTCCCGCTTTGTTTCCTGATGCGCGAGGAGAGGGGTTTAAGAGCGCTGCTTTAACGAGCTCCAGAGACCAGCGCGAGCCGCGGCTGAAAGCGCAGTCCCCAGAGACCGGCGCGAGCCGCGGCGGAAAGCGTGGTCCCCAGAGACTGGCGCGAGCCGCGGCTAAAAGCACGGACCCCAGAGACAGGCGCGAGCCGCGGCTAAAAGCGCGGAACCCAGAAACGGGCGCGAGCCGCGGCTAAAAGCACGGACCTCAGAGACAGGCGCGAGCCGCGGCTAAAAAGGCGGATCCCTGAGACGGGCGCGAGCCGTGGCTAAAAGTGCGGACCCCAGAGACGGGCGGGAGACGCTAAGGCTGCTGCTGCCGCGACCAAGGGGCCTGTGTACGAGCACAGGTCAATATGCACACCCCTCTTCCGGGGAGCCTGCGCAGCCCGCCACTGCCAGGTTCCCGGGATCCAGTGACATCTGCCCAGGGAGAACACACGGCGGGCCTCAGGCTGGTGCAGCATCACACCGGACTCTGCTGCCGCAGGCCCGCCCCGCACGCCGTGCCCCTCTCTCCCCTCGGCCTGTGTGCGCCAGAGCCCCCGAGTCAGAGGCTCCTTTAACCCTGTCCTGTCTGAGTGAAAAACAGACGCCCTCCAGCGACCTACATGCAGAGGCAGGGCCAAATCCAAAGCTGAGCCCCTGGGAGCTGTGAGAACAAAGAAGTGAAAGGGAAATCTCTCCCAGCAGCCTCAGAAGCCGCGGATTAAAGCTCCACAATCAGCTTGATGTACCCTGCTTCTGTGGAATACATGAATAGACAGTGACTCATCCCAAATTGAGGTGGTGGACTTCGTATGCAAGATCTATGATTTTTTCCCCTTTTTCCTCTTTTTGTGAAAGTGTATGTGTACGCTTCTCTTTGAGATCTTGTCTGTATAGCTTTGCTTCCACCATTTGTCCTAGGGTTCTATCCGTCCATTGTTTTTTTTAATTTTTTTAATTTTTAATTTTTTTTTTCTATAAGAAAAAAATTTGTTTTTCTTAATAATTAATTTTAATAATTCTATTATACTTTACCTTCCCTCTTTCTTTCTTCCCTTCCCCCCTTTATACAACGAATCATCCCAAGTGGAGGAGGTGGTCTTTGAAAGCAAGATTTATGATATTTTCCATTTTACCTCTTTTCGTGAGGGTGTATGTGTAAGCTTCAGTGTAAGATTTCGTCTGTATAGCGTGGCTTTCAACATCTGTCCTAAGGTTATATCCGTCCTTTTTTTTTTTCCCCTAAATAATTATGTTTTAATTCAATAACTTTATTATACTTTACTTCATTCTATTTTACTGTATCTACTTTCTGTCCTTTTTCCTTCCTTCCTCCCTCCCTCCTTTCTTTCCTTCTGGCCTTCTTTCCTTCTTCTTTCTTTCTTCCTTCCTTCCCTCCCCCCTCCCTCCCTTCCTTCCTTCCTTCCCTCCTTTCCTTCTTTCTTTCTATCTTCCTATTTCTACTAATTCTCTCTACTTTCTCTCCCTTTTAATCTGAGCTGTGTGGATGAAAGGTTCTTGCTGCTCCTGCCAGGAATCAGGACTCTACCTCTGAGAGGGGAGAGCCAACTTCAGGACACTGGTCCACAAGAGATTTCCCAGCACCACATAATATCAAACGGCGAAAATCTCCCAGGGATCTCCACCTTAACACCAGCACCCAGCTTCACTCAATGGCCAGCAAGCTACAGTGCTGGACAACCTATGCCAAACAACTAGCAAAACAGAAACACAACCCCACCCATTAACAGAGAGGCTGCCTAAAATGATAATAAGTCCAGAGACACCCCAAAACACACCACCAGACGTGGACCTGCCCACCAGAGAGACAAGATCCAGCCTCATCCACCAGAACACAAGCACTAGTCCCCTCGACCAGGAAGCATACACAACCCACTAGACAAACCTTAGCCACTGGAGACAGACATCAAAAACAACGGGAACTACGAACCTGCAGCCTGCAAAAAAAAAGGGAGACCCCAAACACAGTAAGATAAGCAAAATGAGAAGACAGAAAAACACACAGCAGATGAAGGAGCAAGATAAAAATGCACCAGACCTAACAAATGAAGAGGTAATAGGCAGTCTACCTGAAAAAGAATTCAGAATAATGATAGTAAAGATGATCCAGAATCTCGGAAATAGAATGGAGGCAGGGATGGAGAAGATGCAAGAAATGTTTAACAAAGATCTAGAAGAACTAAAGAACAAACAAACAGAGATGAACAACACAATAACTGGAATGAAAAACACACTAGATGGGATCAATAGCAGAATAACTGAGGCAGAAGAACGGATAAGTGACCTGGAAGATAAAATAGTGGAAATAACGACTGCAGAGCAGAATAAAGAAAAAAGAATGAAAAGAACTGAGGACAGTCTCAGAGACCTCTGGGACAACATTAAACGCACCAACATTCGAATTATAGGGGTTCCAGAGGATGAAGAGAAAAAGAAAGGGACTGAGAAAATATTTGAAGAGATTATAGTTGAAAACTTCCCTAATATGGGAAAGGAAATAGTTAACCAAGTCCAGGAAGCAGAGAGAGTCCCATACAGGATAAACCCAAGGAGAAATACGCCAAGACACATATTAATCAAACTCTCAAAAATTAAATACAAAGAAAGCATATTAAAAGCAGCAAGGGAAAAAAACAAATAACACACAAGGGAATCCCCATAAGGCTAACAGCTGATCTCTCAGCAGAAACTGCAAGCCAGAAGGGAGTGGCAGGACATACTCAAAGTGATGAAGGAGAAAAGCCTGCAACCACGATTACTCTATCCAGCAAAGATCTCATTCAGATTTGATGGAGAAATTAAAACCTTTACAGACAAGCAAAAGCTGAGAGAGTTCAGCACCACCAAACCAGCTTTACAACAACTGCTAAAGGAACTTCTCTAGACAAGAAACACAAGAGAAGGAAAGGACCTATAACAACGAACCCAAAACAATTTAGAAAATGGGAATAGGAACATACATATCGATAATTACCTTAAATGTAAATGGACTAAATGCTCCCACCAAAAGACACAGATTGGCTGAATGGATACAAAAACGAGACCCATATATATGCTGTCTACAAGAGACCCACTTCAGACCTAGAGACACATACAGACTGAAAGTAAGGGGATGGAAAAAGATATTCCATGCAAATGGAAATCAAAAGAAAGCTGGAGTAGCAATTCTCATATCAGACAAAATAGACTTTAAAATAAAGACCATTACAAGAGACAAAGAAGGACACTACATAATGATTAAGGGATCGATCCAAGAAGAAGATATAATAATTGTAAATATTTATGCACCTAACACAGGAGCACCTCAATACATAAGGCAAAAACTAACAGCCATAAAAGGGGAAATCGACAGTAATACATTCATAGTAGGGGACTTCAACACCCCACTTTCACCAATGGACAGACCATCCAAAATGAAAATAAATAAGGAAACACAAGCCTTAAATGATACATTAAACAAGATGGACTTAATTGATATCTATAGGACACTCCATCCAAAAACAACAGAATACACATTTTTCTCAAGTGCTCATGGAACATTCTCCAGGATAGATCATATCTTGGGTCACAAATCAAGTCTTGGTAAATTTAAGAAAATTGAAATTGTATCAAGTATCTTTTCCGACCACAACGCCATGAGACTAGATATCAATTACAGGAAAAGATCTGTAAAAAATACAAACACATGGAGGCTAAACAATACATTACTCAATAATGAAGTGATCACTGAAGAAATCAAAGAGGAAATTAAAAAATACCTAGAAACAAATGACAATGGAGGCACAACGACCCAAAACCTATGGGATGCTGCAAAAGCAGTTCTAAGAGGGAAGTTTATAGCAATACAAGCCCACCTTAAGAAGCAGGAAACATCTCGAATAAACAACCTAACCTTACACCTAAAGCAATTAGAGAAAGAAGAACAAAAAAACCCCAAACTTAGTAGAAGGAAAGAAATTATAAAAATCAGATCAGAAATAAACGAAAAAGAAATGAAGGAAACAATAGCAAAGATCAATAAAACTAAAAGTTGGTTCTTTGAGAAGATAAACAAAATAGATAAACCATTAGCCAGACTCATCAAGAAAAAAAGGGAGAAGACTCAAATCAATAGAATTAGAAATGAAAAAGGAGAAGTAACAACTGACACTGCAGAAATAAAAAGGATCATGAGAGATTACTACAAGCAACTCTATGCCAATAAAATGGACAATCTGGAAGAAATGGACACATTCTTAGAAATGCACAAACTACCAAGACTGAATCAGGAAGAAATAGAAAATATGAACAGACCAATCACAAACACTGAAATTGAAACTGTGATTAAAAATCTTCCAACAAACAAAAGCCCAGGACCAGATGGCTTCACAGGGGAATTCTATCAAGCATTTAGAGAAGAGCTAACACCTATCCTTCTCAAACTCTTCCAAAACATAGCAGAGGGAGGAACACTCCCCAATTCCTTCTACGAGGCCACCATCACCTTGATACCAAAACCAGACAAGGATGTCACAAAGAAAGAAAACTACAGGCCAATATCACTGATGAACATAGATGCAAAAATCCTCAACAAAATACTAGCAAACAGAATCCAACAGCACATTAAAAGGATCATACACCATGATCAAGTGGGGTTTATTCCAGGAATGCAAGGATTCTTCAATATACGCAAGTCTATCAATGTGATACACCTTATTAACAAATTGAAGGAGAAAAACCATATGATCATCTCAGTAGATGCAGAGAAAGCTTTTGACAAAATTCAACACCCATTTATGATAAAAACCCTACAGAAAGTAGGCATAGAGGGACCTTTCCTCAACATAATAAAGGCCATATATGACAAACCCACAGCCAACATCATCCTCAATGGTGAAAAACTGAAAGCATTTCCACTAACATCAGGAACAAGACAAGGTTGCCCACTCTCACCACTCTTATTCAACATAGTTTTGGAAGTTTTAGCCACAGCAATCAGAGAAGAAAAGGAAATAAAAGGAATCCAAATCAGAAAAGAAGAAGTAAAGCTGTCACTGTTTGCAGATGACATGATACTATACATAGAGAATCCTAAAGATGCTACCAGAAAACTACTAGAGATAATCAATGAATTTGGTAAAGTAGCAGGATACAAAATTAATGCACAGAAATCTCTGGCATTCCTATATACTAGTGATGAAAAATCTGAAAGTGAAATGAAGAAAACACTGCCATTTACCATTGCAACAAAAAGAATAAAATACCTAGGAATAAACCTACCTAGGGAGACAAAAGACCTGTATGCAGAAAATTATAAGACACTGATGAAAGAAATTAAAGACGATACAAATAGATGGAGGGATATACCATGTTCTTGGATTGGAAGAATCAACATTGTGAAAATGACTCTACTACCCAAAGCAATCTATAGATTCAATGCAATCCCTATCAAACTGCCACTGGCATTTTTCACAGAATTAGAAAAAAAAATTTCACAATTTGTATGGAAACACAAAAGACCCCGAATAGCTAAAGCAATCTTGAGAGCGAAAAACGGAGCTGGAGGAATCAGGCTCCCTGACTTCAGACTATACTACAAAGCTACAGTAATCAAGACAGTATGGTACTGGCACAAAAACAGAACGATAGATCAATGGAACAGAATAGAAAGCCCAGAGATAAACCCACGCACATATGGACACCTTATCTTTGATAATGGTGGTAGGAATGTACAGTGGAGAAAGGACAGCCTCTTCAATAAGTGGTGCTGGGAAAACTGGACAGCTACATGTAAAAGTATGAGCTTAGATCACTCCCTAACACCATACACAAAAATAAGCTCAAAATGGATTAAAGACCTAAATGTAAGGCCAGAAACTATCAAACTTTTAGAGGAAAACATAGGCAGAACACTCTATGACATAAATCACAGCAAGATCCTTTTTGACCCACCTCCTAGAGCAATGGAAATAAAAACAAAAATAAACAAATGGGACCTAATGAAACTTCAAAGCTTTTGCACAGCAAAGGAAACCATAAACAAGACCAAAAGACAACCCTCAGAATGGGAGAAAATATTTGCAAATGAAGCAACTGACAATGGATTAATCTCCAAAATTTACAAGCAGCTTATGCAGCTCAATAACAAAAAAACAAACAACCCAATCCAAAAATGGGCAGAAGACCTAAATAGACATTTCTCCAAAGAAGATATGCAGACTGCCAACAAACACATGGAAGAATGCTCAACATCATTAATCATTAGAGAAATGCAAATCAAAACTACAATGAGATATCATCTCACACCAGTTAGAATGGCCATCATCAAAAAATCTAGAAACAATAAATGCTGGAGAGGGTGTGGACAAAAGGGAACCCTCTTGCACTGCTGGTGGGAATGTGAATTGGTTCAGCCACTATGGAGAACAGTATGGAGGTTCCTTAAAAAAAACTACAAATAGAACTACCGTATGACCCAGCAATCCCACTACTGGGCATATACCCTGAGAAAACCATAATTCAAAAAGAGGCATGTACCAAAATGGTCATCGCAGCTCTATTTACAATAGCCCGGAGATGGAAACAACCTAAGTGCCCATCGTCAAATGAATGGATAAAGAAGATGTGGCACATGTACACAATGGAATATTACTCAGCGTTAATAAGAAACGAAATTGAGCTATTTGTAATGAGGTGGATAGACCTCGAGTCTGTCATACAGAGTGAAGTAAGTCAGAAAGACAAAGACAAATACCGTATGCTAACACATATATATGGAATTTAAGAAAAAAAAATGTTATGAAGAACCTAGGGGTAAGACAGGAATAAAGACACAGACCTACTGGAGAACGGACTTGAGGATATGGGGAGGGGGAGGGGTGAGGTATGAGAGGGCGAGGGAGGGGAATGGACATATATATACTAACAAACGTAAGGTAGATAGCTAATGGGAAGCAGCCGCTTGGCACAGGGATATCAGCTCGGTGCTTTGTGACTGCCTGGAGGGGTGGGATAGGGAGGGAAGGAAGGAGGGAGACGCAAGAGGGAAGAAATATGTGAACGTCTGTATATATATAACTGATTCACTTTGTTATAAAGTAGAAACTGACACACCATTGTAGAGCAATTTTAGCCCAATAAAGATGTTAAAAAAATAAATAAATAATAAAAACAAATAAAAAAAAAACAACACAAAAATAAAGAAAACATTTTTAATCTTATAGTACAGTAACTTGACAAGTACAGTAATACAGTACAACAGCTGGGATACTCGGGCTGGCATCGAGGGAACAGGCGAGAAGAGGTACTGATTAGTGGAGGGAGAGGAGGTGGGAGAAGGTAGAGGTGAAGGATTATCAGCAGTAGGAGACAGAGGGCAAGCTGCCATTTCACTCATACCTGACGCTGATGACACAAGTTCTGGTTCCTTCCTGGATTTAATTCTATCTACCCTCTTGAAAAAATGATTAATTGATGTCTGGGCAGTAGCTCTTTTTTTCTCATCATAGATGACAAGGTAGCACTGGATTTCATTCTGAATGGCTGCTGCCACCTTTGGGTACCATTCTAGGTTCGGGTCCTGTGCCCCCAAAACTAACAGTGCTTCGTCAAATAAAGAAGATCCCCTTGCCATTTTCTGTGTCATGAATCTCTTCAGTTCTTCAGTTACTTCTGCTTCCTCCTGTCCCTCTTCATCCTTTCTCTGGGCCTCCAATTCCATCAATAAGCCCCTCATGTTGCACAGCAAGGAATTCAATGAAAGCGTTCTCTTGCAGATCGAGCTCCAGCTTCTCGCTGAGGGTCACTGTGTTGCTGAAGACCTCTTCGGACTTCTGCTCTACCTTCTCAAATCCACAAAAATCATGAACAAACTGTGGGCAAAGCTTCTTCCAAACCCCGCTCATGGTGACCACTGTACCCTCACACCATGCAAAGTCCATGTTTTTATGGTCTTGTATATGTTATAGTCCTTCCAAAGTTGTCCCTAGGTTGTTCCTGGTTTGTCACTTACCTTTACTGCCTGACAAAAAGTGTGACATAAATAATATTTCTTGAAAGTCACTCTAACTCTCTGGTCCATAGGTTGGATGAGCAACGTAGTGTTTGGTCACAGATGCTCTACTTTGACATTGGGATGAAAGTCATCCATGGATGGGGGGTGGCCCAGAACATTGTCGAGCAGCAAAAGAATGTTTTGCTGGAACGTCCTTCTCCAAGCAATATTTCTCTACATCTGGGATAAAGTGGTGGCAAAACCAGTCCTGGAACGTGGCCTATGTAATCGAGGATTTGGGGTTATGCTTCCACACAACAGGAAGAGTGCCCTTGGCTATGTTTTTAAGGGTTCTTGGGTTCTCTAAATGATAAACTAAGAGAGGCTTCAGCTTCAATTCACCGGAAGCATTGCCGCCAAACAACAGTTAGCCTATCCTTTGTTGCTTTACAACCCGGCATCTACTTTTCCTCCTTACTGATGTAACTTTGGTCTGGCATCCTCTCCAGTACAGTTGTGTCTCATCCACATTAAAAACCTGGTTGGGTAGATGCACACCATCATCAATAATTTCTCAAAGTGTTTCCGGAAGTTTCCAGACAGCTACCCTTTCTGCACTTGCTGTCTCTCCACTTACTTTTACATTGCGAAGGTTGGCTCTAGCCTTGACCCAATAAAACCAGCCGTGGCTGGCATTAAAAGATGTGCCCTCTGATTCTTTGCCATGTTTCTTCTTCAAGTCTTCATAAAGGCTTTTAGCTTTCTCTTGAATGAGCATTAAGCTGAGCAGGACTCAGCACTGTTGTTGATCCTGCATCTGCACACTGAGAAGTTTCTCCATCTCCTCCATCACTTTTCCATGCTTCTTCCATATTTTGTCAACATCGTCAGCACAGCAGACTTCACATGTTCCATGATCTTGTCCTTGTTCTTTAGATTCGTGCCAGTGATTGAATGATTCATGTTATAAGAATGAGCGATGTCTAACATCTTTTTGCCTCACTCCACTCTCTCAATTACTTTCACTTTTGTTTCCATCATTATCGCTTGGCCCTTCTTATCAGTACCAGCTACATCACTGCTGCTTTTATGCTTCCAGAAATCTTGGGCTTGAAATAAAGGCACTGTACTACTGTACTCTATACAGTACTGTAAAGTACACAAAAGCACAACCACTTATAGAGGATGCACGCACATGACAATGTATGCCAGACACGTGAACTAACTTACATGATTGGACATGCGAATGGACATTTACATCTTTGAAAGTTCACAACTTGAAGGTTCGTATGTAGGTGACTTACTGTATTGGTACTGCCTAGGGAGAACTACCTAGGAAATCTGTGGTATGATTTATGTCAGAGAATGTTTTGCCTATGTTCTCTTCTAGGAGTTTTAAGGTGTCCTATCTTATATTTAAGCATGTAAGCAGTTTTGAGTTTATTTTTGTGTATGGTGTGAGGGTATGTTCTGACTTCACTGATTTGAATACGGCTGTCCAACTTTCAAAACACCACTTGCGGAAGAGACTGTCTTTTCCCCATTGTATATTCTTGCCTCCTTTGTCAAAGGTTAATTGACCATGGGCGTGTGGATTTATTTCTGGGCTCTCTATTCCATTCCATTGATCGTGTGTCTCTTTCTGTGCCAATACCATGCGGTTTTGATTTCTGTAACTTTGTGGTATTGTCTGAAGTTTAGGAGGGTTATGCCTCCTGCTTTGTTCTTTTTCCTCAGGATTGTGTTGACAGTTCTGACTTCTTACGGTTCCAGATACATTTTAGGATTATTTGTTTTAGTTCTTGGGAAAATGTCACGGGCAGTTTGATAGGGATCACATTAAATCTGTAGATTGCTTTGGGTAGTATAGCCATTTGAACAGTATTAATTCTTCCCATCCAAGAGCATGGAATGTCTTTCCATTTCTCTGAATCATCTTCAGTTTCCTTTACTAATGTTTTGTAGTTCTCAACATGTAAGTCTTTCACCTCCTTGGTGAGATTTATTCCTAAGTATTTTATTTTTTTGATGCCATTTTAAAAAGGATTGCTTGTTTACATTTCCTTTCTGATATTTCATTGTTAGTGTAAAGAAATGCAACCAGGGACTTCCCTGGTGGCTCCATGGTTGAGAATCCGCCTGCCAATAGAGGGGACATGGGTTTGAGCCCTGGTGCTGGAAGATCTCACATGCCGTGGAGCAACTAGACCTGTGTGCCACAAGTACTTAGCCTGCACACTAGAGCCCATGTGCCACAACTACTTTAGCCCGCATGCCTAGAGCCCGTGCTCCACAACAAGAGAAGCCACTGCAATGAGAAGCCTGTGCACCACAATGAAGACTAGCCCCCACTGGCCACAACTAGAGAAAGCCTGTGCACAGCAATGAAGGCCCAATGCAGCCAAAATAAGTAAAAAAAAAAAGAAAAACCAAGAAATGCAACCAAGTTATGTATGTTAATCTTGTATCCTGCTACTTTGCTGAATTTGTTTATCAGTTCTAGTAGTTTTTGTGTGGAACTTTTAGGGTTTCCTTTATATATATTATCATGTCATCTGCATATAATGACAACTTTACCTCTTCCCTTCCAATGTGGTTAGATTTTATTTCTTTTTCTTGTCTGCTTGTTGTGGCTAGGACTTCCAATACTGTGTTGAAGAGAAGAGGTGAGACTGGGCATCCTTGTCTTGTTCCAGATTTTAGGGGGAAGGCTTTCAGCCTATGAACATTGAGTATTATATTGGCTGTGGGCTTGTCATAAATAACTTTTATTATGTTGAGATATGTTTCCTCTATACCCACTTTGGTAAGTGTTTTTTTTTTTTTTTCGGTACACAGGCCTCTCACTGTTGTGACCTCTCCCGTTGTGGAGCACAGGCTCCGGATGTGCAGGCTCAGTGGCCATGGCTCATGGGCCCAGCCGCTCCGCGGCATGTGGGATCTTCCCAGACCGGGGCACGAAACTGTGTCCCCTGCATCGGCAGGCGGACTCTCAACCACTGTGCCACCACGGAAGCCCTGGTAAGTGTTTTTTTATCATGAGTGGATGTTGAAGTTTTTCACATGCTTTCTCGGCATCTATTGAGATGATCATTTGTTTTGTGTTTTTCCTTTGTTGATGGGGTATATCATGTTGATTGATTTGCATGTGTTGAAACAACTTTGTGACACTGGGTTGAATCAAATTTGGTCATGGTGTATGATCCTCTTATGTGTTGTTGGATTTGGTTTTCTAATATTCAGTTGAGAATTTTTGAATGTATATTTATCAAAGATATTGGCCTGCAATTTTCTTTTATGGTAGCGTCTTTGTGGTTTTTTTTAAAGTCTTTGTTGAATTTGCTCCAATATTGCTTCTGTTTTATGTTTTGGTTTCTTGTTTGTGAGGCATGTGGGATCTTAGCTCCACCATCATGGATTGAACCAGCACCCCCTGCACTGGAAGGAGAAATCTTAACTGCTGGAGCACCAGAAAAGTCCCCATCTGGGTTTTTTTCTTTTTTTTTTTTTTTTTTTGCGGTATGTGGGCTTCTCACCACTGGGGCCTCTCCCGTTGCGGAGCACAGGCTCCAGACGTTCAGGCCCAGCGGCCATGGCTCACGGGCCCAGCTGCTCCACAGCATGTGGGATCCTCCCAGACTGGGGCACAAACCCGTGTCCCCTGCATCGGCA
Organism: Inia geoffrensis; assembly: GCA_036417435.1. NCBI lineage: Eukaryota > Metazoa > Chordata > Mammalia > Artiodactyla > Iniidae > Inia > Inia geoffrensis. The sequence goes on along the minus strand of CM070910.1, from coordinate 87,604,369 downwards.
GGCGGACTCTTAACCATTGCGCCACCAGGGAAGCCCCATCTGTTTTTGTTTGTTTGTTTCTTTTAGTAAATTTATTTTTGGATGCATTGGGTGTCCGTTGCTGTGCACGGCCTCTCTCTAGTTGTGGCGAGCGGGGGCTACTCTTCATTGTGGTGTGCAGGCTGTTCATTGTGGTGGCTTCTTTTGTTGCAAAGCATGGGCTCTGGGTGCGTGGGCTTCAGCAGCTGTGGCTATCAGACTCAGCAGTTGTGGCTCCTGGGCTGTAGAGTGCAGGCTCAGTAGTTGTGGCACACAGGCTTAGTTGCTCTGTGGCATGTGGGATCTTCCCAGACCAGGGCTCAAACCTATGTCCCCTGCATTGGCAGATGGATTCTTAACCACTGTGCCACCAGGGAAGCCGCCCCCCCCCATCTGTTTTTGATATCAGGGTGATGGTGGCTTCATAGAATGTCTTTGGAAGTATTCCCTACTCTTCAATCTTTTCGAAGAGTTTGAGAAGAATCAGTGTAAGTTTTGCTTTGTATATTTGGTAGAATTTGCCTGTGAAACCATCTGATCCTGGACTTTTGTTGGTAGGGAGTTTTTTTAAATTACAGATTCTATTTTGCTTTTAGTGATCAGTATGTTCAACTTACCTGTTTCTTCTTGATTCAGCTGTAAAAAAACAACATATAGTTTTAGATTATGTTAGCACCTAAAACTTACCATGTATTAGACCACAAAAGAGTGAAGAAAAAAATATTAAAATATTTTTTCAAACAGAAAAACTTGAAATATTTTTAAGAAATTGGGATAATGCTAATTACAATAATGAAAAATTGTTCTGAACTTAAAGACTTTATCTAAGATGCTTATTATATGCTTATTATAAGCATGATATTATATGATTAGTGTTTTATTGTTTTTAAATACATGGAATGTTTTCTCCTTTCTAATGTAATTCTTTTATTTTACCTGTATATTGTGAGAAAAATTTAGTTGCACATAATATAAAAAATTACACTTTAATAGGAGATATTAATTCAGTTACATTTACTATAGTACTGAAAATACTTAGGTTTAGAGTTACCATGTTATTGAGTTCTCTTTTTTATTTATTTTTAAAAAAGATTTAATTTGGGGGGGCATAAATTATTTATTTATTTATATCATCTTATTGGACTGTAATTGCTTTACAACTGTGTGTTAGTTTCTGCTTTATAACACAGTGAACAAGCTATACATATACATATATCCCTGTATCTCCTCCCTCTTACATCTCTCTCCCACCCTCCCTATCCCACCCCTCTAGGTGGTCACAAAGCACTGAGCTGATCGCCTTGTGCTATGCAGCTGTTTCTTACTAGCTATCTGTTTCACATTTGGTAGTATATATAAGTCCATGCCACTCTCTCACTTCATCCCAGCTTACCCTTCACCCTCCCCATGTCCCCAAGTCCATTCTCTATGTCTGCGCCTTTATTCCTGTCCTGCCCCTAGGTTCTTCTGCAACTTTTTTCTTCTTTTTTTTTAGATTCCATATATATGTGTTAGCATACAGTATTTGTTTTTCTCTTTCTGACTTCACTCTGTATGACAGACTCGAGGTCCATCCACCTCACTACAAATAACTCAATTTCATTTCTTTTTATGGCTGAGTAGTATTCCATTTTATATTGAAGATGTGCAACATCTTCTTTTTCCATTTATCAGTTGATGGACACTTAGATTGCTTCCACGTCCTGGCTATTGCAAATAGAGCTGCAATGAACATTGTGGAACATGACTCTTTTTGAATTATGGTTTTCTCCAGGTATATGCCCAGTAATGGGACTGCTGTGTCATATGGTAGTGGTATTTCTATTTTTAGGTGTTTAAGGAACCTCCATACTGTTCTCAATAGTGGCTGTATCAATTTACATTCCCAACAACAGTGCAAGAGGGTTCCCTTTTCTCCACACCTCTGCAGCATTTATTGTTTGTAGATTTTTTTGATGATGGCCATTCTTACCTGTGTGTGGTGATGCCTCATTGTAATTTTGATTTGCATTTCTCTAATGATCAGTGATGATGAGCATTCTTTCATGTGTTTGTTGGCAATCTGTATATCTTCTTTGGAGAAATGTCTATTTAGGTCTTCTGCCCATTTTTGGATTGGGTTGTTTGTTTTTTTGATATTGATCTGCCTGGGCTGCTTGTAAAGTTTGGAGATTAATCCTTTGTCAGTTGCTTCATTGGCAAATACTTTCTCCCATTCTGAGTGTTGTCTTTTCATCTTGTTTACGTTTTCCTTTGCTGTGCAAAAGCTTTTAAGTCTCATTAGGTCTCATTTGTTTATTTTTGTTTTTATTTCCATTTCTCTAGGAGGTGGGTCAAAAAGGATCTTGCTGTGATTGATGTCATAGAATGTTCTGCCCGTGTTTTCCTCTAAGAGTTTTATGTGTCTAGCCTTACATTTAGGTCTTTAGTCCATTTTGAGTTTATTTTTATGTGTGGTGTTAGGGAGTCTTCTAATTTCATTCTTTTACCTCTAGCTGTCCAGTTTTCCCAGCACCACTTATTGAAGAGGCTGTTATTTCTCCATTGTATATTCTTGCCTCCTTTATCAAAAATATGGTGACCATATGAGTTTATCTCTGGGCTTTCCCTCCTGTTCCATTGATCTATATTTCTGTTTTTGTGCCAGTACCATACTGTCTTGACTACTGTAGTTTGTAGTATTGTCTGAAGTCAGGGAGCCTGATTCCTCCAGCTCTGTTTTTCTTCTCAAGATTGCTTTGGCTGTTCAGGGTCTTTTGTGTTTCCATACAAATTGTGAAATTTTTTGTTCCAGTTCTCTGAAAAGTGCCGTTGGTAGTTTGATAGGGATTGCACTGAATCTGTACATTGCTTTGGGTAGTATACTCATTTTCACAGTGTTGATTCTTCCAATCCAAGAATATGGTATATCTCTCTATCTGTTTGTGTCATCTTTGATTTCTTTCATCAGTGTCTTATTGTTTGTTGAGTAAACGACTTTTGTCTCCTTAGGTAGGTTTATTCCTAGGTATTTTATTCTTTTTGTTGCAGTGGTTAATTGGAGTGTTTCCTTAATTTCTCTTTCAGATTTTTCATCTTTAGAGTATAGGAATGAAAGAGATATCTGTACATTAATTTTTTATGCTGCAAGCTTACCAGATTCATTGATTAACTCTAGTAGGTTTCTGGTAGCATCTTTAGGATTCTCTATGTATAGTATCATGTCATCTTCAAACAGTGAGAGCTTAACTTCCTTTGTCCGATTTGGATTCCTTTTATTTCTTTTTCTTCTCTGGTTGCTGTAGCCAAAAATTCCAAAAGTGTGTTGAATAATAGTGATGAGAATGGGCAACCTTGTCTTGTTCCTGATCTTGATGGCAATGGTTTCACTTTTTCACCATTGAGAGTGATGTTGGCTGTGGGTTTGTCATATATGGCCTTTATTATTTTGAGGAAAGTTCCCTCTATGCCTACTTTCTGGAGGTTTTTATTTTTATCATAAATCAGAGTTTAATATTGTCAAAAGCATTTTCTACATCTATTGAGATGACCATATGGTTTTTATCCTTCAGCTTTTTAATATGGTGTATCACATTGATTTGCATGTATTGAAGAATCCTTGCATCCATGGGATAAACCCCACTTGATCTTGGTGTATGACCCTTTTAATGCACTGTTGGATTCTGTTTGCTAGTATTTTGCTGTGGATTTTTCCATCTATGTTCATCAGTGATATTGGCCTGTAGTTTCCTTTCTTTGTACATCTTTGTCTGGTTTTGGTATCAGGGAGATGGTGGTCTCATAGAATAAGTTTGGGAGAGTTCCTCCTTCTGCTATATTTTGGAAGAGTTTGAGAAGGATAGGTGTTAACTCTTCTCTAAATGTTTGATAGAATTTGCCTGTGAAGCCGTCTGGTCCTGGGCTTTTGTTTGCTGGAAGACTTTTAATCACAGTCTCAATTTCAGTGCTTGGGATTGGTTTGTTTATAGTTTCTATTCCTTCCTGGTTCAGTTTGGAAGCTTGTGCTTTTCTAAGAATTTGTCCATTTCTTCCAGGTTGTCCATTTTATTGGCATATAGTTGCTTGTAGTAATCTCTCATGATCCTTTGTATTTCTGCAGTGTCAGTTTTACTTCTCCTTTTTCATTTCTAAATATGTTGATTTGAGTCTTCTCCCTTTTTTTTCTTGATGAGTTTGGCTAATGGTTTATCAATTTTGTTTATCTTCTCAGAGAACCAGTTTTTAGTTATTTTCATCCTTACTTTTGTTTCCTTCATTTCTTTTTCATTTATTTCTGATCTGATCTTTATGATTTCTTTCCTCTGCTGACTTTGTTTTTTTTTTCTTTCTCTAATTGCTTTAGGTGTAATGTTAGCTTGTTTATTTCAGATGTTTCTTGTTTCTTGAGGTAGGTTTGTATTGCTATAAATCTCCCTCTTAGAACTGCTTTTGCTGCATCCCATAGATTTTGGGTGTTCATGTTTTCATTGTCATTTATTTCTAGGTATTTTTAAATTTCCTCTTTGATTTCTTCAGTGATGTCTTGGTTATTAAGTAGTGTATTGTTTAGTGTCCACGTGTTTGTATTTTTTACAGATCTTTTCCTGTCATTGATATCTAGTCTGATAGCATTTTGGTCGGAAAAGATATTTGATACAATTTCAGTTTTCTTAAATTTACAAAGGCTTTTTTTGTGACCCCAGATGTGATCTATCCTGGAGAATGTTCCACGAGCACTTGAGAAAAAGTGTATTCTGTTGTTTTTGGATGGAATGTCCTCTAAATATCAATTAAGTCCATCTTGTTTAATGTGTCATTTAAAGCTTGTGTTTTCTTATTTACTTTCATTTTGGATGATCTGCTCATTGGTGAAAGAGGGGTGCTAAAGTCCCCTACTATGATTGTATTACTGTCGATTTCCCCTTTTATGGCTGTTAGCATTTGCCCTATGTATTGAGGTGCTCCAATGTTGGGTGCATAAATATGTACAATTGTTATATCTTCTTCTTGGATTGATCCCTTGATCAGTGTAGTGTCCTCCTTTGTCTCCTGTAATAGTCTTTATTTTAAAGTCTTTTTTATCTGATTTGAGAATTGCTACTCTAGCTTTCTTTTGATTTCCATTTGCATGGAATATCTTATTCCATCCACTATCTTTCAGTCTGTATGTGTCCCTAGGTCTGAAGTGGGTCTCCTGTAGACCGCATATTTACCAGTCATGTTTTTGTATCCATTCAGCCAGTCTATGTCTTTTGGTGGGAGCATTTAATCCATTTACATTTAAGGTAATTATTTATATGTATGTTCTTATTACCATTTTCTTAATTGTTTTGGGTTTGTTATTGTAGGTCTTTTCCTTCTCTTGTGTTTCCTGCCTAGAGAAGTTCCTTTGGCATTTGTTGTAAAGCTGGTTTGGTGGTGCTGAGTTCTCTTAGCTTTTGCTTGTCTGTAAAGGTTTTAATTTCTCTGTCAAATCTGAATGAGATCCTTGCTGGGTTGAGTAATCTGGGTTGTAGCTTTTCCCTTTTCATCACTTTAAATATGTCCTGCTAGTCCCTTCTGGCTTGCAGAGTTTCTGCTGAAAGATCAGCTGTTAACCTTATGGGGATTCCCTTGTATGTTATTTGTTTTTCCTTTGCTGCTTTTAATATTTTTTCTTTGTATTTAATTTTTGATAGTTTGATTAATATATGTTTTGGCAAATTTCTCCTTGGGTGTATCTTGTATGGGACTCTCTGCCCTTCCTGGACTTGATTAATGATTTCCTTTCCCATATTAGGGAAGTTTTCAACTATTATCTCTTCAAATATTTTCTCAGTCTCTTTCTTTTTCTCTTCTACTTCTGGAACCCCTATATTAGAATGTTGGTGTGTTTAATGTTGTCCCAGAGGTGCCTCAGATTGTCCTCAATTCTTTTCATTCTTTTTTCTTTATTCTGCTCTACAGTAGTTATTTCCACTATTTTGTCTTCCATGTCATTTATCCATTCTTCTGCCTCAGTTATTCTGCTATTGTTTCCTTCTAGAGAATTTTTAATTCCATTTATTGTGTTGTTCGTCATTGTTTGTTTGCTTTTTATTTCTTCTAGGTCCTTATTAAACATTTCTTGTATATTCTCCATTCCACTTCCAGGATTTGGGATCATCTTTACTATCTTTACTCTGAATTCTTTTTCCAGTAGACTGCGTATTTCCTCTACATTTGTTTGTTCTGGTGGGATTTTACCTTGCTTCGTCATCTGCTGTGTTTCTCTGTCTTCTCGTTTGGCTTTGGGGACTGTGTTTGGGGTCCCCTATTCAGAGGCTGCAGATTCGTAGTTCCCGTTGTTTTTGGTGTCTGCCCCCAGTGGCTATGGTTGGTTCAGTGGGTTGTGTAGGCTTTTTGGTGGAGGGGACTAGTGCCTGTGTTGTGGTGCTTTTGTCTGGATCTTGTCTTTCTTGTGAACAGGTCCGCATCTGGTGGTGTGTTCTGGGGTGTCTGTGGACTTATTATGATTTTAGGTAGCCTCTCTGCTAATGGGTGGGCCTACATTCCTGTCTTGCTAGTTGTTTGGCATGGTATGTCCAGCACTGGATCTTGCTGGTCTCTTAGTGGAGCTGTGTCTTAGCGTTGAGACGCATATCTCTGGGAGGCTTTTGCCATTTGATATTACATGGTGCCGGAGGTCTCTGGTAGACCACTGTCCTGAACTCGGCTCTCCCAACTCAGAGGCACAGGCATGACACCCCACTGGAGCACCAAGACCCTGCCAGCCACACGGCTGGGGGTGAGAGCAAGAAGTAGCTTTGGTATATCTAAAAGACCATCAATGAAATTCACTGACCATTTTCTCTCCAGAAGTGAAGAAAACAAAATTCAGTCTTTGGCTAGTCAGCCACTTTGGTAGCCAGCCTCCAAGATGGCCCTAATGATCTCCCAGTCTTCATGTACCTGTGTGGCTCCTCGCACTTGAAAAGGGCTGACTGTTTAACTAATGAGAAATTGCAGAAATGACAAAGTGCAGCTTCCAAAGTTATAAAAGACATTGCAGCTTCTGCTTTGGTTTCTGCTAGATCACTCATCCTGGGATAAGCCAGCTGCCATGTCACGAGGACACTCAAGCAGCCCTAAGGAGAGATCCATGTGGCAAGGAACTGAGGCCTCTTACCTACAGCCACGTGAGTGAGTCATCTCAGAAGTCAAAAGATTTAATTTTATTTATTTTTGGTTGTGTTGGGTCTTCGTTGCTGCACAAGGTTTCTGTAGTTGTGTCAAGCAGGGATTACTCATCATTGTGGTGCACGGGCTCCTCCTTGTGGTTGTTTCTCTTGTTGTGGATTTTGGGCTCTAGGTGCATGGGCTTCAGTAGTTGTGTCATGCAGGCTCAATAGTTGTTGCTTGCTGGCTGTAGAGCGCAGGCTCAGTAGTTGTAGCACATGGGCTTAGTTGCCCTGTGGCATGTGGGAGCACCTAAGCCCATGCATGGTTTGTAAGGAAATGACAACTTTCAGAAAATTCAGAATCTGAATACACTCTATACATAGCTTTTAGGTAAAGACACAGAAAATTGCCAGATACTCAGAGGCGTCCTGGTCCCATTCTAGTGACTCCCCTTACTGTTTAATATTGTTCTTGTATCTAACAAAAAGATCATGTTACCTGTATTTTGTATTTTATATAAACGTTATGGCACAGTAAAATCACTTTTGGATTGGGCTTTTTTATCTTATGCTGCTTGTGAATATGCCTATATGGTTGCCTGTTGTTGTGATCATGCATTGCCACTGTTGCATAGGATTCCATAGTGTAAATACTTAACTATTAATTAATTTATTCCAATGTGTATTACAATATGAGTGATTTTCAGTTTGTGTCTATTGAGAATAGCACTGGTATATAAATTCTAGAACTTGAGCTTTGGTGGTGTGTGTATAAATTATTGTTCAGTATACATGTAGTAGTAAAATTTTCGAATCGTAGCTTTCATGTGTTTATCTTTTTAGATATTTCTAAATATTTTCAAAACATTTGTATGATTTTTCATCCTCAGCAGCAGTGAATGAGATTCAAGGATTATACACATTCTTGTCAAACTTGATAATACCTGTCATTTTCATTTGAACTTTCTGGTTGGTGAGTGATAATTCCAGGTATCACTTTTTTGCATTTAATTGACTACTAAGAAGGCAAGCATCTTTTGATATGTTTACTTAACATTCTGTACTCCCTTTTTCAAAATGTCTTTTGGTATATTTTCCCCATTTTTACTATTACATTATCTTCTTATTAAAGAATTTTTTTTTAACATCTAAAGACTTCTTATTTAGGAGTTTTTAATATATGCTTGCTATGAGTTCTTCTCTCTTTCTGTCTCTCCTTCTCTTTCTTTAGATGAGTGTCAGTTTTTAATGTTAATAACATCTAATTTGTTATTTTCCTATTTATTTATTTGGTTTTATTTCTATTTATTTAGGTAGTCTTCTTATCTGTAGCAGAACACATTATTTATTCTAAACCACAAATATATTTTCCTTTCTTCAATAAATCTAATTATTAGGCATTAAGTTTAACTTTCTAAACTAAATATGTTGTATCATAGTGAGTATTAATTTTTCTATGACAGCTGAAAGGCTACATTTATTAAGAAAATGTTGTATTCAGCTTTCTTTTCATTTGCTCTTACTTCTCATTGATTCACAGAGGTAAACATCATTTCATCCATGGATCTGACTTTTCTCTGATTTCTCATGGTCATTCTCACTAATTCGTCTTGCCTCCTGAAATCTTTAGCAATCCCATTATTCCACAGAAGCAAAAACCTTCCTTGGGCCTTTTTCCTCAGAAGATTGATTATTCCCACATTTTAAATGGGAGATTGCAATAAGTTAGGAGAAAATGCCACAAGGGTCTCTCATTTTTTTTTTCACATCTTGTATCAGCCTCTGCTTGCACTCTGTGTTCAAAGATTTTTGTACAACACATTGATGGAAGATGCCAGTTGTTTCTCTCCTTGGGGCAAAAGACAGATTAATTACCTGACAAATACAATAAAGACAGTGTCTTGCTCTGCTCAAATTTTGGACAGGATTGCTTGCATCCTAATTTAAAAGTTTCAGGTGACTGAAGCTTAAGATTCCTAAGCTTTAATCCATACTTGCACCACGTACAGCACTCAGCAGGACTGCTTTACGTAACCCCATGAGACTTTTGTGTGCAAGTGGAACAGATAAAAATATAAAACTGTTGCTGTCTTTTGTGTCATAAAAATGATTTTTTTGTCTCATTTAAAATATTTTTTTCTGAAATCCAAAAATGTGTCAGGCTAAAATATTGGAATTTCAAATATGGTAAAATCTAAGACCCTTCAAATTTCTTTCCAGTTTTGTTGATGATGGGATGCCATCAGAGATATGACTTTATTAAACACAATAGGTAAGATTCCTTCATAGGCCTGATTGGGGAATATGAACATAATCCCTGGAAAAATCTGGACATTTTCTAGTTCTCAAGTATTGGTTAAGATGGTATAAAGGGTCCTTCATTGTCCTATATGTGAATGCAAGACAATTGAGAGAGGTGGGGATAAAACAAGCAGCCTAAATATCCTTTATGTTTGTTGTACTACAAGTAGAAAGAGGAAGGCTTAACATGTCACCATGGTTGATATAGCAAATAAGCTGTTTGAAACTACACAGAAATATACCTGCTTGTATTTTCTGTGCAGTTACCCTCTCTTTTGGTTTTCCCTGATACCTCCCTCAACTTAGGTACCAACTCCAGCAGCATTAAGCAGAAATCCAAAGAAATCTATTCTTTGGAATTATGAGGAAGGGAAGACTCGAAAATTTTATAGCATGCTCTATTCAAGTCTACACGTCACCATCCTTATCTATGTCATGCCCTGCATGGAAGGTCAGTAGGTTCAGGGGATTCTGGAAGCACCAAGGTCTGTGGGGTTAATCACAGCTGCATTCATGGTCATTAAAAGAGAAGGGCCTTATCTTGGTCACTTTCTCAATGCTAATAGCTACGAAAAGAAGAGGACAGCAGACATCTTAGGGAGAAGAGCCAACGTTAAATGAAATGTCCTAATTACTCTAGGCAATCTCTCATGATAGCCTCCCATAGCTCCTCAAATCCCTACATACTTGCACAAGGGATAGTGTAATATTACTGGAGAGTGTGACTGCAGATTAACATTATTTTTGTTGAAAAAAATAAAAGTAGGTTCAAGTGATACAGTTTGAAAAGGGGTCACAGTGTGAGGGAAACTATTGTAACAATGTGGACAGAACCCTTTGGATAGATTCATCGTGTTTTTGTTTTTGATGTTTTTGCTGCTTCAGAATCTGTAGTAGAGATTGGTGTGTTCCATGATGCATTCCCACTTGTTATAAGTTTTAGATGGAATACCCCATTAGGAAGAAGGGCACGTAAGGGAGATTAGTGAGTCAAACTCCTCTGCTCTCTGTCAGCAGTGGGTGCAAAGGGATTTAGACAAAGTGCTTTCATCCTTTGACGTGCAAAGTTTTCACTATATGAATGATGTTTTGTTTGTTTGCAGGTCAGGAGCCTTGGTCTCAATATCCCTGTTTAAATAGTGTTATCACATGTCTGCCAGAAAGAATTTCTGATGATACTGGAAAAAATTGAGAGTTATCCTTAACAATTAAGGGTTTTGTAGCAACATGGATGGGCCTAGAGATTGTTATACTGAGTGAAGCAAGTCAGACACAGAAAGACAGATATCATTTGATATTGCTCATATGAGGAATCTGAAAATGAAAAACAAAGGTACAAATGAACTAATTTACACAAGAGAAATAGAGTCATGGATATAGAAAACAAACTTATGGTTACCAGGGGATAAGTGGGGAAGGGATAAATTGGGAGATTAGGACTGACCTATACACAGTAGTATATATAAAATAGATAAGTATTGATAAGGACCTGCTTTATAGCACAGGAAACTCTACTCAGTGGTGTGTACTGGCATATACAGGAAAAGAAACTTAAAAAAACAACAAGGGTTTTGGGACTATATAATAAATATAAATGTGCAAACCTTTAACATGAAAGGAAAAGTCAGTTAACTCTGTGGTCCCTGTTATGGTGTAAACATTTTGTACCTCTAATTTAAAAATTTTGAAACCCAGCTCCCATGTTGGTGGTATTAGGAGGTGGGGCTTTTGGGAGGTGATTAGGTCATGAGGCAAGAGACCTCAAACATGGGATTAGTGACCTAATAAATGTAGCACACAGAAGATCTCATGCCCATCACATGATTTCATTGCTGAGCAAGAAGACCCACATTATGAACCAGATATTCGTCCCTCACCAGACGCTAAGTCAGCTGGCAACTTGTTCTTTTTTTAAAAATTAATTAATTAATTAATTAATTTTTTGGCTGCGTTGGGTCTTTGTTGCAGTGTGTGGGCTTCTCATTGGGTGGCTTCTCTTGTTTCAGAGCACGGGCTCTAGGTGTGCGGGTTTCAGTAGTTGTGGCACACGGGCTCAGTAGTTGTGGCCTGTGGGCTCTAGAGTACAGGCTCAGTATTTGTGGTGCACAGGCTTAGTTGTTCCATGGCATGTGGGATCTTCCTGGACCCGTGTCCCCTTTATTGGTAGGCAGATTCTTAACCACTGCGCCACCAGGGAAGGCCCTGGTAACTTGTTCTTGAACTTTTCAGCCTCAGCAATTATGAGAAAACAAAAGTATTCTGTTGTTTATAAAATACCAAGTCTCTCATATTTTGTTTTAGCAGTCAAAGAGCTGGCTGAGGAGACATATCTATGAGCTTGAAGACATATCAACAGAAACCTTTAAATCTCAAGAAAAGAGAAAATGGGCAGGAAAGAAATCAACAGAACAGAGTAATCAATACTTGTGGAACAATAAAAATGTTGTGACCTATACCTAAAGGATATAGCAGGAGGAGAATAAAGGTAACAAAGAACAGAAAATATTTTTTATTTTTATTATTTATTTATTTATTTATTTATTTATTATTATTATTTTTTTTGCAGTACACGGGCCTCTCACTGTGTGGCCTCTCCCATTGTGGAGCACAGGCTCCGGGTGCACAGGCTCAGCGGCCATGGCTCACCGGCCTAGCTGCTCCGCAGCACGTGAGATCTTCCCAGACTGGGGCATGAACCCATGTCCCCTGCATCGGCAGGTGGACTCTCAACCACTGTGCCACCAGGGAAGCCCAGAAAATATATTTTTTTAAATGAGTGAGGGAAAAAAAAAATAAATAAATAAATAAAAAATAAAAAAAATAAAAAGGACTGAGAATCTCCCCAAGTGAATGTCTGACACTAAATCCACAACATCCAAACTTAGAGGAACATATGAATAGTAAAGAAAACTGACCAATATCTCTCAGGAACATCAATGCAAAAATCCTCAACAAAATATTAACAAATCGAATCCAACAATGTTTTGAGAGAATTTTATATCATGAATGAGAGGGAATAATCCCAGGTATGCAAGGCTGGTTCAACATTCTAAAATCAAATAATTATATCCATCATATCAACACCCTAAAGACAATCATTAGCATATCAATAGATTCAGAAGACCTTTGAAAAAATCTAACACCCATTCTTCATAAAAGCTCTCAGTTAAAGAAATAGACTGGAGCTTTCTCAAGTTGATAACAAAGATCTACAGGAAACTTTTATCTTGCATCATGATTAATGGTCAAAAACATGAAGCTTTCCCACTAAGTTCAGGTAAAAGCAAGGATGTCCCCTTTCATGACTCCTTTTCCATATTTTACTCCAAATCCTTGCTAGTGCAACAAGGCACAAAAATAAATAAAACAAATACAGATTGGGTAGAAAAAAATGAAAGTAGCCTAAATAAGATGTGGACCAATATACTTTATGGACACCTCACTAAAAAAAATAGACACCATGCATATAAGTATACAGAAGAATAATCCATATTACATGCTGCCATGAAAAATCAAATTAACAATACAATTACATATGATTTTAGCCATTAGAATGGCTAAAATGTGAAAAATGACAAGAACAAATTCTGTAGGGGATGTGGAACAATAGGAAATGTCATTTGTTATTGGTGGAAATGAAAAATAATACAGCTACTTTGGTAGTCTGATTGAAACTTGCTATAATATTGAACATTCCCTTACTGTACAATCCGGCAAGTGTTCTCATGGATATTTACTGAAAGTAGTTTAAAACATACTTCCAGACAAAAACCTGCATATGGATATTTATAGCACCTAATTCAGTATTGCAAAAATGTGAATGAAACTAAGGTGTCCTCCAATAGGTGAATGAAATGATATAGAATTAATATATTCTGGGAATGGGATAATATTGAGCACTAAAAAAATAAGCTATCAAGCCATAAAAGTATATGGGAATTCTTTTTTATTTTGAAATATAGGTGATTTTCTTTATTTTGTAATTTAAATTTTCTTGGAGTATAGTTGATTTACAATGTTGTGTTCATTTCATCTGCACAACAAGTGATTCAGTTACACATATGCATATATTCATTCTTTTTCAGATTCTTTTCTGATAAAGGTATTCCCAGAATATTGAGTAGAGTTCCCTGTGCTATACAGTAGGTCCTTGTTGCTTATCTATGTTATATATAGTAGTTTTCATATGTTTACCCCAAGTTCCTGATTTATCCCTACCCCCCACCTTTCCCCTTTGGTAACCATAAGTTTGTTTTCCAAGTCTGTGAGTCTGCCTCTGTTTTGTAAGTTAGTTCATTTGTATCAATTTTTAGGTTCCACCTAGAAGTGATATCATACAGTATTTGTCTTACCACGTCTGACTTACTTCACTTAGTACAATCATCTCTAGGTCCATCCATGTTACTGCAATTGGCATTATTTTCTTCTATTTTATGGCTGAGTCATATTCCATTATATATATGTATCACATATTCTTTACCTATATTCATATGTTGATGGACATTTTGGTTGCTTCCATGTCTTTGCTATTGTAAAGAGTGTTTCAGTGAACATTGGGGAAGATGTGCCTTCGATTTATGCTTTCCTCCAGATATGCGCACAGGAGTAAACTTGTTGGATCATCTGGTAGCCCTATTTTATTTTATTTCATTTCATTTCAATTTCAATTTTTTTGGAGTATAGTTGATTTACAATGTTGTGTTACTTTCTGCTGCACAGCAGAGTGAAGCAGTTATACATATATCCAATCCTTTTTGGATTCCTTTCCCATACAGGTCATTACAGAGTATTGAATAGAGTTCCATGTGCTATACAGTAGGCCCTTATTTGTTATCTCTTTTATATATAGTGGTGTGTATATGTCAATCCCAATTTCCAGTTTATCCCTCCTGCCTCCCCTTACACTGGTAACCTCCATTCTGTGCTCTATAGTGGCTGTTACCAATTGGCATTGCCACCAGTAATGTAGTATTGGTGGTGCAGTGGTTAAGAATCTGTCTACCAGTGCAGGGGACACAGGTTCGAGCCCTGGCCCAGGAAGATCCCACACGCCACAGAGCAACTAAGCCCATGCATCACAACTACTGAGTCTGTGCTCTAGAGCTCACGAGCCACAACTACTGAGCTCACGTGCCACAACTACTGAAGCCTGTGTGCCTAGAGCCTGTGCTCCACAACAAGAGAAGCCACCACAAACAGAAGGCTGTGTACCACAATAATGAGTAGCCCCTGCTTGCTGCAACTATAGAAAAGCCGCACACAGCAACAAAGACCCAATGCAGATTAAAAAAATAATAATAAGTAGTAGGTTTCTCTTTTTTCCACACCCTCTGAAGCATTTGTTGTTTCTAGACGTTGTGAGGATGGCTATTCTGAGTGGTTCCAGGTGATACTTCTTTGTACATATGATTTGCATTTGTCTAACATAAAGCAATGGTGAGCATCTTCATATGTGCTTTTTTTTTTTGACAGTGTGAGTAAACTTTACTCCTTGAAAAAGGGTTATTGAAAGGTTGCCTTGTTTTGAAGTCTATTTCGATTACTTACCCCAAGACATTTTTTGAGGGCTGTTGCCATTTACAGCTCCCCAGGCATGGTGAATATGAAGTGCCTATAAGGTCCAGTTTTAGAATTGTTGTTATGGGAAACAGAAGGCGGCAGGATTTCTACTGTCCCTCTCTGGTTACTGACACAACCTTAGATGTAGGGAAAGACCTGGTCCTGGGTTTTAAATTAGAGTGGGATGTGCCTGACCAAACATGTAAGGACTGCTGTCCCATTCCTTCTTCCCCCTTACCCTTCATCCCCCGAACAAGTATAAACCCCTGCAAAATCACCTGTTGATGGTGCTGTCTTGTAGAGTGGGATGACCCTAATGAAGGAGTTGGGAGGTTGGAACCCAAACACCAGGATATGTTGAGACTAGGTGATTTTCCAAATGTCATCCAGCCAAGAGAGCCCACCATCCTTTGGGTGTCAGAGGGTTGGTTTAGTAGTATGAGGGCACACTTAGATGTGGAGATTGTGATCCCATGCAGAGGGAACCAGGTACTACATGTTCAAGGGGTTGAATTAGCTGGCATATCCTCCCAAGGTCCTCAGGCCCACAACAGTCCAGCCTTGGGACCAAATTGGGTCTGTGTCCAGGGATGTGACACTAGCATGTTAACCGTGACTAAATGAATTTAGTGATCATTTTTCTTTTCTGTAATTTAATTTTAAATTTATAATGGAGTATAGTTGATTTACCATGTTATGTTCATTTTTGATATACACCAACATGATTCATTTATACAGAGATGACTATATATTCTTTTTGGAATTATTTTCCCATTGAGCTTACTAAAGGGTGTTGAGAAGAGCTCCAAGTGCTCTACAGCAGGTCCATGTTGATTACAAGTTTTTTCTCTGTAAATATGTATATACTAACTCCAACCTCATGATTTATGCCTTCAACACACCTTTCCAGTTTGGTAACCATAAGTTTGTATTCTAAGTCTGGGACTCTGTTTCTGTGTTGTAAGATAGTACCTTTGTATCAATTGTTAGATTCCACTAATAAGTAATATCATATGATGTTTATCATTGTCTGATTTATGACACTTAGTATGAATGTATCTGTGTCCTCCGAGTGGCTGCAAAGGGCCTTATTCCATTCATTTCATGGCTGAATAATATTCCATTGTACATATCTACCATAATCTCTTTATCCAGTCTTCCTTCCAAGGATGTTTAGGTAGCTTCCAAGTAGAGGCTCTTGTAAACAGGGCTGCATAAATTTTGGAGTGCCTGGGTCCTGTCAATTTACGATTTTTCCAAGATACAGGCCCAGGGGTGGAAGCACCATATGCTCTGAAGCTCTGTTTTATATATTTTTAAGGAATCACCACGCACTTCTCCACAGTGGCTTTTAGCAATTTACATTCCCACCATCAGCTTGTCAGGGTTCCCTTTTCTCCACGCCCTGTCCTGCATTTCAGGTTTTACACTTTGTGAGCTTGGCTATTCGGACTGGTGCGAAGTGATACCTCTTTGTAGTATTAATTTACATTGCCCGCCTCTTTTGTTGGCCAAAAATGGAGTAAGGGTTTTTCTTGAATATATTAAGGAATAACGCATACGGCCTTTTTGGCAAACTGCATCATTGGTGATGTTTAGCAGCTTTGCATGTGCTTTAATGGCGAGTGCAAACTACCTCTTGAAATCTCTTTCCTGCAATTCTGCCTTGCTTACAAGGCCTTTACGAATACTTGGCTCAAGAAATGTCTTCGTTAGAGGTGTCAGTTACAACCCTGCATGTTTGTGAATTGCAGTGCCCCTGAACACCAGTTTTCAACTTGTTTAGGGAAGCAGCCACAAAGGGGTAGGATTTCTACAGACCCATTCCGGTTACTGGGGCTCCTGAAGGAGTGGGAAATTCTTCTTCCAGATTAGGAAACTAGAGTGGCAAATGCCTGTCCAAACATCTAGGGCTTGTGTCTCATTCCATCCCCCCATTCCCCTTCTTGACATGGAAAATTCCAAGCTGTGCAAAACCGGCTGTTGAGTGTGCTGCCCTCCAACAGTGGGGAGACTCTAAGGAAAGGATCTGGGGAACCCGAATACCAGGAGAAGTGGAGATGAGGTGACTTTCCCAAACTCTTCCCGAACAGACGGTGTACCATCCTCTGGATGTCCCATTCATGTTTTAGCTGTAGGAAGGGTCCCCTGCATCTGGAGATATGGGACCCATGGAATGCGGGCCAGGCAGTATTACTCTAAAGGTGCTGAATTTGCTGTCCCATCCTCACCAAGCCTCTCAGACCCAAGAGTGTAGAGCCTTTAGTCCCATCCAGCTGTGTGTCTAGATGTGTTCAGTCCAGGTTGCATCACAGTCCTTGAAAAAATTTTGTAAGAATTTCTCTCTCTCTCTCACTGTCTTTTTTTTCTTGTTCTTGTTATTTAATTTTATAATGGGGTATAGCTGATTTTCAATACTGTGTTTCTTCCTGCTCTACGTCTATCCACTTGGTTCACTTAAAGAGAGACATCAATAAATTCTTTTACAGATTCTTGCCAGTCTTATATGTCCTTTTCCGGGGACAACAGTGTGCTGAGTCCAGCTCTTTGAGCTATAGAATGGGTCCTGTCGATTACCTGTTTTGTTTATGGAACCGTATCTGTGCTAATTCCAACCTCCTGGTTTATGCATCACCCCACCCCACCTTTCTCCTTTAGCAGCCATAAGTGTGTTTTCTAAATGTGTGACTCTGTTTCTGTTTTGTAATTGTGTTCATGTGTAGCCATTTTTAGATACAATCTATAAGTGATACCTTATGATGTCTCTTTTTATGTCTGACTTATGTCACTTAGAATGATTGTACCTCAAACTCCATGAGTTGCTGCAACTGGCCTTATTTCACTGATTTAATTGCTCAGTAATATTCCATTGTACACAAGTACCACATCTTCTTTATCCATTTTTTACTTCCAAGGACATGTAAGTTGTACCCAAGTAGAGGCATTTCTAAACAGAGCAGCACGAAATGTAGGGGTGCCTGTGCCCTGTCGATTTTTGGTTTTCCCAAGATATTTGCCCATGAGTGCAAGTGCCCTATGCTCTGTAGCTCTGTTTTTTAGATGTTTTAGGAAACACCATACACCTCCCTAGTGACCATTGGCTATTTACATTCCCCCCATCAGCGTAACAAGGCTCCCTTTTCTCCATGGCCTGTGCTGCATTTCTGGTTTTACAATTTTCCAGGATGGCACTTTTGTCGAATGTGAAGTGAGACTTCTTTGTAGTGCTGATTTGCATTTGGCACTTGTTTGGATGGCCAAAAAGAGCGTATGCGTTTTTCCTGAATATATTTATTTTTATGATGGGGTTTAGCTGATTTCCACTGCTGTGTTTATGCCGCTTTACACCCACTTGATTCACTTACAGAGAAATATCAATAGATACTTTTTAAGATTCTTACTAGTCAGATATATTCTTCTGTGGTGAATAGGGTGTGTTGAGTGTAGTTTATTGAGCAATGAGTATGTCTTCACTATTACATATTTGGTTTATGGAATGGTCTCTGTGCTAATTTCAAACTCTGGTTTTATGCATCACCCCACCTCACCTTTCCCCTTAAGCAGGCATAAGTGTGTTTGCTAAATGTGTGACTCTGTTCTGTAATTCAGTTCATGTGTAGTCATGTTTATATTCCCTCTATAAGTGATATAATATGATAAGCTTCTTTTTCTGTGTGACTCATTTCACTTAGAATCATCATACATAAATCCAGTCATTATGATGCTACTAGCCGGATGATATTGATTTCATGGCTGAATGATATTCCATTGTATGTAAGTACCACGACATCTATATCCATTTTTCTCTTTCTGGGTTATTGAAGTTGTACCATAGACAAGGTTCTTGTAAACAGAGCAGGCCCAAACTTTGGTGTGGTTGTGTCTTTTTCATTTAAATTTTCCTAATCTATAGGACCATAAGTGGAAGTGCCCTAGGCTCTGTAGCTTGGGTTATAAGATGTTTCAGGAAACACCATACACTTTTCCAGAGTGGCTGTTGGCCGTTTACATCCCGCCTATCAGCATAACAAGGCTGGCTGTTCTCCATGTCCTGTCCTGCCTCTCTGGATTTTACACATTTATCAGACGGCCCTTTTGAGCGGTGGGAAGTGAGACTTCATTGTAGTGCGGATTTCCATTTCAGGCTTGCTTGGTTGGCCAAAAAGTGCATCATTGTCGAAGTTCTGCCTCTTTTCCTATGCTTTCAGAGCAATTCCATTCTACCACCTAAAATTGGTTTCCTGCAATTCTGCCTCCATTCAAGTCCTCTTCACAGCCTTACTTGAATATATTCTTGGATGATAGGGATCATTTGTAACTCTGCAGGTTTTTGAATTACAGTGCCCCTAAACTCCTTTTTTCAACTCGCTTTCTTGTGAGCTGACCGCAAAACCGCAGTATTGCTTCAGGCCCTAATCTGTTTCCGACACGGCACGCTGAGCCTTTGGCAAATTCTTCTTCCTGGTGGGAAATCAGAGTTCAATGTGCCCGTCCAAACACCTAGAGTTAGTCACTCATTGGTTCTCCCTATTCCTGTTCATCTTCCGCAGAAATTGCAAACAGTGCCAAACAGGAGGTTAAAGGCACTGACTCTCCAAGTGGGGAGAGTGTTAGAAAAGCATCTGGAATGGCGATGTCGAGCACCAGGGTGTGAAAACTCAGATGAGTTTCAGAAACTTTGCCCGATCACATGGTTGACCATACTCTGGGTTTCCCATGCATATTTTAGCTGAAGGATGAATCCCTTAAACCTGGAGATTTGGGACCCATGGAAGGGGTACCATGCACTATTACATGAAAAGGTCTGCTTTCGCTCACCAAACCTCACCAATCCTATCAGCCCCAAGTGTCCATCCTTATATCTCCCCCAGCTGTGGACATAGATGTGGTAAATCCAGGTTTCAACACAGGCCCTGAATGAATTATTTAAGAATTTCTCTGTATTTCACAGTCTTTGTGTTTTGTTTTTGAAATTTATTTTTATAATGGGATTTAGCTTATTTTCACTGCTGTGTTTATGCCACCGTACACACACGTGATTCTCTTATGGAGACCTATAAATATATGGGTTTTAAGTTTCTTTGTATTGAGGTATATTCCTATGCATTGAGTACGGGTTATTGACTCCATTTCGTTGAGCAAGGAGTAGGTCTTATCTAATACATATTTGGCTTATGGAACGGTATCTGTACTAATTTCAAACTCTGGTTTTATGCAGCCTCCCAAGTCACCTTTCCCCTTAAGCAAGCATAAGTTTCTTCTGTAAATGTGAGCCTCTGTTGTGTTTTGTAATACAGTTCATATGTAGACGTGTTTACATTCCCGGTATTAGTGATAACTTATGATGTTTCTTTTTCTGTGTGACTTATTTCACTTAGAATCATCGTACCTAAATCCACTCATTATGCTGCTACTGGCCTGATGCCATTGATTTCATTGCTGAGTGATATTCCATTGTAGGTATGTACCACAAATGCTATATCCATTTTTCTCTTTGTGGGTTATTGAAGTTGTACCATAGTCAAGGTTCCCGTAAACAGAGCAGCCCCAAACATTGGTGTGGCTGTGTGTTTTTCATTTAAATATTACGAATCTATAGCACCATAAGTGGAAGTGCACTAGGCTCTGTAGCTTGGTTTTTTGTTTGTTCCAGGAAACACCATACACTTCTCCAGAGTGGCTGTTGGCAATTTACATCCCGCCCATCAGCATAACAAGGCTGCCAGTTCTCCATGGCCTGTCCTGCCGCTCTGGATTTTACACTTTTTTCGAATGGCCCTTTTTAGCAGTGGGAACTGAGACTTCATTGTAGTGCGGATGTCCATTGTAGGCCTGCCTGGTTGGCCAAAAGGGCGTATGCTTTTTTTCCTGAATATATTCAGGAAAAAACACATACGCCCTTTTTGGCCAAGTGCATCATTGTCGAAGTGCTGCCTCTTTTCCTATGCTTTCAGGGCGATTCTAGTCTTCCACCTGATATCTGTTTTCTGCAGTTCTACCTCGTGTTCAAGTCCTCTTCACAGCCTTCCTTCAATAAATTTTTGGATGATAGGTGTCATTTGCAACTCTGCAGGATTGTGAATTAAAGTGCCCCTAAGCTCCTTTGTTTAACTCGCTTTTTTGTGAGCTGGCCGCAAAAGCGAATAATTGTATCAGGCCCTGATCTGGTTCCCGCACGGCATGCTGAGCCTTTGGTGAATTCTTCTTCCTGGTGGGAAATCAGAGTACAATGTGCCCGTCCAAACACATAGAGTTAGTCGCTCATTGGTTCTCCATATTTTTGTTCATCTTATGCAGAAATTGCAAAGTGTTAATAAAGCATCTTAAATGTCGAACCCGAGTACCAGGGGGTGAAAATTGAGATCAGTTTTAGAAATTTTGCCTGGTCACTTGGTGGACCATATTCTGGGTTTTCCATGCATATTTTAGCTGTGGGATCAATCCCTTAAACCTGGAGATTTGGGACCCATGGAATGGGTAGCATGCACAATTACATGAAAGTGTCTGTTCACGCTCACCCAACCTCAGCAATCCTATCAACCCTAAGAGTCCAGCCATATATCTCCACCAGCCGTGGATGTAGAGGTGGTAAATCCAAGTTTAATGGAAGCCTTGAATGAATTATTTAAGAATTTCTCTCTATTTCACAGGCTTTCTGTTTTGTTTTTAAAATTTATTTTCATAATGGGATTTAGCTTATTTTCATTGCTGTGTTTATGCTGTTGTATACACACATGATTTTCTTACGGAGCCCTATACATTTATGGGTTTTAAGTTTCTTCATACTCAGGTATATTCCTAGGAATTTAATAAGGGTTGTTGAGTCCAGTTCGTTGAGCATGGTGTAGGTCTTGTGTAATATATATTTGGCTTATGGAACGATATCTGTACTTATGTCAACCTCTGGTTTTATGCAGCCTCCCAAGTCACCTTTCCCCTTAAGCAAGCATAAGTTTCTTTTGTAAATGTGAGACTCTGTTGTGTTTTGTAATACAGTTCATGTGTAGCCGTGTTTACATTCCTGGAATTAGTGATATCTTCTGATGTTTCTTTTTCTGTGTGACTTATTTCACTTTGAACCATCGTACCTAAATCCACTCATTATGCTGCTATGGGCCTGATGCCACTGATTTTATTTTTGAGTGATATTCCATTTTAGGTAAGTACCACAACTTGTATATCCATTTTTCTCTTTCTGGGCTATTGAAGTTGTACCATAGTCAAGGTTCTCATAAACAGAGCAGCCCCCAAATTTGGTGTCGCCTTGTCTTTTTCATTTAAATTTTCCGAATCTATTGCACCATAAGTGGAAGTGCCCTAGGCTCTGTTACTTGGTTTTTTATTTGTTCCAGGAAATACCATACAGTTCCCCAGAGTGGCTGTTGGCAATTTACATCCCGCCCATCAGCATAACAAGGCTGCAGGTTCTCCATGGCCTGTCCTGCCTCTCTGGATTTTACACTTTTTTCGGACGGCCCTTTTGAGCAGTGGGAAGTGATTCTTCATTGTAGTGCGGATTTCCACTGCAGGCTTGCTTGGTTGGCCAAAGAGGGCGTATGCGTTTTTTCCTGAATATATTCAGGAAAAAACGCATACGCCCTTTTTGGCCAAGTGCATCATTGTCGAAGTGCTGCCTCTTTTCCTATGCTTTCATGGCAATACTTATCTACCACCTGATATCTGTTTTCTGCAATTCTGCCTCGTGTTCAAGTCCTCTTCACAGCCTTCCTTCAATAAATTTTTGGATGATAGGGGTCATTTGCAACTCTGCAGGATTGTGAATTACAGTGCCTCTAAGCTCCTTTTTTAACTTCCTTTCTTGTGAGCTGACCGCAAAAGCGAAGAATTGATTCAGGCCCTAATATCTTTCCAGCAAGGCATGCTGAGCCATTGGTGAATTCTTCTTCCAGGTGGGAAATCAGTACAATGTGCCCGTCCAAACATGTAGAGTTAGTCGCTCATTGGTTCTCCGTATTCCTGATCATCTTCCGCAGAAATTGCAAACTGTGCCAAACAAAAGGTTAAAGGCACTGACCCTAAAGGTGGGGAGAGTGTTAATAAAGCATCTGGAATGGCGAACCCGAGTACCAGGGGGTGAAAATTGAGATGAATTTTAGAAATTATGCCTGGTAATTTCATGGACCGTATTCTGGGTTTTCCATACATATTATTGCTGAAGGATAAATCCCTTAAACCTGGAGATTTGGGACCCATGGAATGGGTAGCATGCACAATTACATGAAAGGGTCTGCTTTCGCTCACCCAACCTCACCAATCCTATCAACCCCAGGGGTCCTGCATTATATCTCTCCCAGCTGTGGATGTAGAGTTGGTAAATCCAAGTTTAATGCAAGCCCTGAATGAATTATTTAAGAATTTCTATTTCACAGTCTTTGTGTTTTGTTTTTAAAATTTATTTTTATTATTTGATTTAGCTTATTTTCACTGCTTTATTTATGCCGTTGTATACACACATGATTCTTTTATGGAGACCTATACATATATGGGTTTTAAGTCTCTTCGTACTCAGGTGTATTCCTAGGCATTCATAAGGGTTGTTGAGTCCATTTTGTTGAGCTAGGAGTAGGTCTTGTGTAATATATATTTGGCTTATGGAAAGATATCTGTACTAATGTCAAACTGTGGTTTTATGCAGCCTCCCAACTCACCTTTCCCCTTATGCAAGCATAAGTTTCTTTTGTAAATGTGAGACTCTATTGTGTTTTGTAATACAGTTCATGTGTAGCCGTATTTACATTCCCGATATTAGTGATAACTTATGATGTTTCTTTTTCTGTGTGACTTATTTCACTTAAAACCATCGTACCTAAATCCACTCATTATGCTGCTATGTGCCTGATGCCACTGATTTTATTTTTGAGTGATATTCCATTGTAGGTAAGTACCAAAACATCTATATCCATTTTTCTCTTTGTGGGTTATTGAAGTTGTACCATAGTCAAGGTTCTTGTAAACAGAGCAGCCCCCAATTTTGGTGTGGCCTTGTCTTTTTCATTTAAATTTTCCGAATTTTTAGCACCATAAATGGAAGTGCCTTAGGCTCTGTAGCTTTGTTTTTTATTTTTTCCACTAAATACCATACACTTCTACCGAGTGGCTGTAGGCAGTTTACATCCCGCCCATCAGCATAACAAAGCTGCCAGTTCGCCATGGCCTGTCCTGCCTCTCTGGATTTTACACTTTTTTAGGGCGGCCCTTTTGAGCAGTGGGAAGTGTTTCTTCATTGTAGTGCAGATTTCCACTGCAGGGTTGCTAGGTTGGCCAAAAAGGGCTTATGTGTTTCTTCCTGAAGAGGGTTCAGGTATTTTCCTGAACCCTAAACCGTTCCCGTACCCTAACCTGTACCCTAAACCCTACCTGTTCCCTAACCCTAACCCGATCCCGAACCCTAACACTGACACTCACTTGAAGCCTTATCCTCACCCGTGCGATATTAACCAGTACACCAACACAAACCCGTGCCCTCACACGTACGCTAACCCTAAACCGTTCCCATACCCTAACCTGCACCCTAAACCCTCCCCATTCCCTTATCCTAACCCTAACCCGAACCCTAACCCTGACCCTCACCCGAACCCTTACCCTTACCCGTGCCTTAATCCTAAACTGTACACAAACACTAAACCATGCCCTCAAACGTGCGCTAACCCAAAACCATTGTCATACCTTAACCTGTAACCTAAACCCTCACCGTTCCCTAACACTCACCCTAATCCGAACCCTAACCGTGACCCTCACCCATAGCCTTATCCTCACCAGTGCCCTAATATTAACCAGTACACCCACCAAAACACGTGCCCTCACATGTACACTAACCATAAACCGTTCCCGTACCCTAACCTGTACCCTAAACCCTCTGCATTCCCTAACACTAATCCTAACCCGAACCCTAATCTTGACCCTCAAATGAAGCCTTACCCTCACCTGTGCCCTTATCCTAACCCGTACACGAACACTAACCAGTGCCCTCACACGTACGCTAACCCTAAACCGTTCCCATACCGTAAATTGTACCCTAAACCGTCCCTGATCCTTACCCCTAACCCTAACCTGAACCCTAACACTGACACTCACTTGAAGCCTTATCCTCACCCGTGCGCTATTAACCAGTACACCACCACAAACCCGTGCCCTCACACGTACGCTAACCCTAAACCGTTCCCGTACACTAACCTGTACCCTAAACCCTCCCCATTCCCTTATCCTAATCCTAACCTGAACCCTAAACCTGACCCTAACCCGAAGCCTTACCCTCACCCGTGCATTAATCCTAAACCGTACACAAACACTAAGCCATGCCCTCAAACGTACGCTAACCCAAAATCATTGCCGTACCTTAACCTGTACCCTAAACCCTCACCGTTCCCTAACACTCACCCTAACCCCAACCCTAAATCTGACCCTCACGCGAAGCCTTATCCTCACCAGTGCCCTAATATTAACCAGAACACCAACACAAAACCATGCCTTCACACGTACGCTAACCGTAAACCGTTCCTGTACCCTAACCTGTACCCTAAACACTCGCCGCTCCCTATCCCTAACCCGAACCCTAACCCTGACCCTCACCCAAAGCCTTACCCTCACCCGTACCCTAATCCTAACCAGTTCAGGGGTAGGGTTCGGTTTAGGGTTAGGGTTAGGGAATGGCGAGGGTTTAGGGTACAGTTTAAGGTAGTGCAGTGGTTTATAGATAGCGTACTTCTGAGGGCAAGGGTTAGTGTTCGTATACGGGTTAGGATTAGGGCATGGGTGAGGGTAAGGCTTCGGGGGAGGGTCATGGTTAGGGTTCGGGTTAGGGTTAGGGTTAGAGAATGGGGAGGGATTAGGGTACAGGTTAGGGTACAGCAACGATTTAGGGTTAGCGTACGTGTGAGGGCATGGGTTAGTGTTGGTGTACTGGTTAAGATTAGTGCGCGGGTGAATGTAAGGCGTCGGGTGAGGGTCAGGTAAGGGTTCGGGTTAGGGTAAGGGTTAGGGAATGGGGAGAGATTAGGTTACAGGTGAGGGTACGGAAACGGTGTAGGGTTAGTGTACGTGTGAGGGCACGAGTTAGTGTTGGTGTACTGGTTAAGATTAGGGCACAGGTGAGGGTAAGGTTTCGGGTGAGGGTCAGGGTTAGGGTTCGTGTTAGGGTTAGGGTTAGTGAATGGGGAGGGATTAGGGTACAGGTTAGGGTATGGCAACGGTTTAGGGTTAGTGTACGTTTGAGGGCACGGGTTATTGTTCGTGTACTGTTTAAGATTAGAGCACGGTTGAGGGTAAGGCTTCGGTTGAGGATCAGGGTAAGGGTGTGGGTTAGGGTTAGGGTTAGGGAATGGGGAGGGATTAGAGTACACGTAAGGATACGTCAATGGTTTACAGTTAGTGTACGTGTGAGGGCACGGGTTAGTGTTTGTGTACAGTTTAAGATTAGGGCACTGGTGAGGGTAAGGCTTTGGGTGAGCATCAGGGTTAGGGTTCGCGTGAGGGTTAGGTTTAGGGAACGGGGAGGGATTTGGGTACAGGGTATTGCAACGATTTAGGGTTAGCGTACGTGTGAGGGCACGGGTTAGTGTTGGTGTACTGGTTTAGATTAGAGCATAGTTGAGGGTAAGGCTTCGGCTAAAGGTCAGGGTTAGGGTTGGGGTTAGGGTTAAGGAATGGGGAGGGATTAGGGTACAGTTTAGGGTACGGCAATGGTTTACAGTGAGCGTACGTGTTAGGGCATGGTTTAGTGTTGGTGTACTGGTTAAGATTAGGGCACGGGTGAGGGTAAGGCTTCAGGTGAGAGTCAGGGTTAGGGTTTGTGCCAGGGTTAGGGTTAGGGAATGGTGAGGGATTAGGGTACAGGTTAGGGTACGGCAACGATTTAGGGTTAGCGTACGTGTGAGGGCACGATTTAGTGTTGGTGTACTGGTTAAGATTAGTGCATGGGTGGGTGTAAGGCTTTGGGTGAAGATCAGGGTAAGGGTTCGGGTTAGGTTTAGGGTTAGGGAAAGGGAAGGGATTAGGGTACATGTTAGGATACGGCAACGGATTAATGTCACCTTACGTGTGAGGGAACGGGTTAGTGTTGGTGTACTGGTTAAGATTAGGGCACGGGTGAAGGTAAGGCTTCGGGCGATTTTCAGGATTAGGGTTCAGGTTATGGTTAGGGTTAGGGAATGGGGAGGGATTAGGGTACAGATTAGGGTATGGCAACGGATTAGTGTTAGCGTAGGTGTGAGGGCACAGGTTAGTGTTGTTGTACTGGTTAGGATTAGGGCACGGGTGAGGGTAAGGCTTCTGGTGAGGGTCAGGGTTAGGGTTTGGGTTAGGGTTAGGGTTAGGGAATGGGGAGGGATTAGGGTCGAGGTTAGGGTACAGCAATGGTTTAGGGTTACCGTACGTGTGAGGGCACGTGTTAGTGTTGGCTTACTGGTTTAGATTAGGGCACGGGTGAGGGTAAGGTTTCGGGTGAGGGTCAGATTAATGGTTGGGGTTAGGGTTAGGGTTAGGGAATGGAGAGGGAAGAGGGTACAGGTTAGGGTATGGCCACGGCTTAGGGTTAGCGTACTTGTGAGGGCATGGTTTAGTGTTGGTGTACTGGTTAAGATTTTGGCACTGGTGAGTGTAAAGCTTTGGGTGACGGTCAGGGTAAGGGTCCGGGTTAGGATTAGGGTTGGGGAATGGAAAGGGATTAGGGTACAGGTTAGTGTATTACAATGGTTTAGGGTGAGCGTACGTGTGAGTGCACGGGTTAGTGTTGGAATACTGGTTAAGATTAGGGCACGGGTGAGGTTAAGGCTTCGGGTGAGGGTCAGGGTTAGGGTTCCTGTTAGGGTTAGGGTTAGGGAATGGGGAGGGATTAGGGTACAGGTTAGGGTACGGTAACGGTTTAGGGTTTGTGTACGTGTGAAGGCATGGGATAGTGTTTGTGTACTGGTTAAGATTAGGGCAGGGGTGAAGGTAAGGCTTCGGGTGAGGGTCGGTGTTAGTGTTCGGTTTAGGGTTAGGGTGAGGGAATGCGGAGGGACTAGGGTACAGTTTCGGGTTCAGCAACGGTTTAGGGTTAGCGTACGTGTGAGAGCACGGGTTAGTGTTGGTGTACTGGTGAAGATTAGGGCACGGGTGAGTGTAAGGCTTCGGTAGAGGGTCAGGGTTAGGGTTTGGGTTAGGGTATGTTTTAGGGAATGGGGCAGGATTAGGGTACAGGTTAGGGTACGGCAACGGTTTAGGGTTAGTGTACGTGTGAGGGCACGTGGTAGTGTTGGTGTACTGGTTAAGACTAGGGCACGGGTTAGGGTAAGGCTTCGTGTGAAGGTCAGGGCTTCAGTTCAGTTTATGGTTAGGGTTAGGAAATGGGGACCGTTTAGGTTAGAGGTTAGGGTACAGCAATGGTTTAGGGTTAGTGTACATGTAAGGGCATGGGTTAGTGTTGTTGTACTCGTTAAGATTAGGGCACTGGTAAGTGTAAGGCTTTGGGCAAGGGTCAGAGTTAGGGTTCGGGTTCGGGTTAGGGTTAGGGAATGGGGAGGGATTAGGGTATTGCTTAGGGTACGGCAACAGTGTAGGGTTAGCATACGTGTGAGGGCACAGGTTAGTGTTGGTGTACTGGCTAAGATTAGGGCACGGGGGAGGGTAAGACTTCGGGTGAAGGTCAGAGTTGGGGTTAGGGTTAGGGTTAGGGAATGGGGAGGGATTAGGGTACAGATTAGGTTACAGCAATGATTTACGGTTAGCGTACGTGTGCGGGCACGGGTTAGTGTTGGTGTACTGGTTAAGATTAGTTCACGGGTTAGGATAAGGCTTCGAGTGAGGATCACGTTTAGGGTATGGGTTAGGTTTAGGGTTAGGGAATGGGGAGGGTTTAGGGTACAGGTTAGGGTACGGCAGCGGTTTAGCGTTAGCGTACGTGTGCGGGCAGGGGTTAGTGTTGGTGTACTGGTTAAGATTAGCTCACGGGTTAGGGTAAGGCTTCGAGTGAGGGTCAGTGTTAGGGTTCGGGTTAGGGTTAGGGTTAGCAAGTGGGGAGGTATTAGGGTACAGGTTATGGTATGGAGATGGTTTTTGTTCGCGTATGTGTGAGGGCATTGGTTTGTGTTTGTGTACTGGTCAAGTTTAGAGCACGGGTGCGGGTAAGGCTTCGGGTGAAGGTCACGTAATGGTTCAGGTTAGGGTAAGGGAATGGGGAGGGATTAGGGTACAGATTAGGGTACGGCAACGGTTTAGGGTTAGCATACGTGTGAGGGCACAGGTTAGTGTTTGTGTACTGGATAATATTAAGGCACAGGTGAGGGTAAGGCTTCAGGTGAGGGTCAGGGTTAGGGTTTGGGTTAAGGTTAGGGTTAGGTAATGGGGAGGGATTAGGGTACAGATTAGGGTACAGCAATGGTTTAGGGTTAGCGTACGTGTGAAGGCACAGGTTGGTGTTGGTGTACTGGTTAAGATTAGGGCACGGTTAAGGGTAAGGCTTCTGGTGAGAGTCAGGGTTAGGGTATGGGTTAGGTTTAGGGTTAGGGAATGGGGAGGGTTTAGGGTACAGTTTAGTGTACAGCAGCGGTTTAGTGTTAGCGTACGTGTGCGGGCACGGGTTAGTGTTGGTGTACTGGTTAAGGTTAGCTCACGGGTTAGGGTAAGGCTTCAGGTGAGGGTCAGGGTTAGGGTTCGGGTTAGGGTTAGGTTTAGGGAATGGGGAGGTATTAGGGTACAAGTTATGGTATGGAGTCAGTTTGGTGTTCGTGTATGTGTGAAGGCGTTGTTTTGTGTTTGTGTACTGGTCAAGATTAGAGCACGGGTGTGGGTAAGGCTTCAGGTGAAGGTCACGTAATGGTTCAGGTTAGGGTTAGCTTTAGGGAATGGGGAGGGATTAGGGTACAGGTTAGGGTACGACAATGGTTTAGGGTTAGCGTACGTGTGAGGGCACGGGTTAGTGTTGGTGTACTGGTTAAGGTTAGGGCACGGGTGAGGGTAAGGCTTCGGGTGAGGGTCAGTGTTAGGGTTGAAGTTAGGGTCAGGGTTAGGGAATGGGGAGGGATTAGGGTACAGATTAGGGTGCGGCAACAGTTTAGGGTTAGCGTACGTGTGAGGGCATGGGTTAGTGTTGGTGTACTCGTTAAGATTAGCTCACGGGTTAGGGTAAGGTTTCGGGTGAGTGTCAGTGTTAGGGTTTGGGTTAGGGTTAGGGTTAGGGAATGGGGACGTATTAGGGTACAGGTTATGGTATGGAGATGGTTTTTGTTCGCGTACGTGTGAGGGCATTGGTTTGTGTTTGTGTACTGGTCAAGATTAGAGCACAGGTGCGGGTAAGGCTTCGGGTGAAGGTCACGTAATGGTTCAGGTTAGGGTTAGGGAATGGGGAGGGATTAGGGTACAGATTAGAGTACGGCAACGGTTTAGGGTTAGCATACGTGTGAGGGCACAGGTTAGTGTTTTTGTACTGGATAATATTAGGGCACAAGTGAGGGTAAGGCTTCGGGTGAGGGTCAGGGTTAGAGTTTGGGTTAGTGTTAGGGTTAGGTAATGGGGAGGGATTATGGTACAGGTTAGTGTAGGGCAACATTTTAGGGTTCGCGTACGTGTGAGGGCATGTGTTTGTGTTTGTGTTTGTGTACTGGTCAAGATTAGAGAACGGGTGCGGGTAAGGATTGGGGTGAAGGTCACGTAATGGTTCGGGTTAGGGTTAGGTTTAGGGAATGGGGAGGGATTAGGGTATTGGTTAGGGTACAGCAATGGTGTCGGGTTAGCGTACGTGTGAGGGCACGGGTTAGTGTTGGTGTACTTGTTACGATTAGGGCACGGGGGAGGGTAAGGCGTCGGGTGAAGGTCAGACTTGGGGTTGGGGTTAGGGTTAGGGTTAGGGAATTGCGAGGGATTAGGGTACTGGTTAGGGTACGGCAACGGTTTAGGGTTAGCGTACGTGTACGGGCACGAGTTACTGTTTGTGTACTGGTTAAGATTAGCCCACGGCTGAGGGTAGGGCTTTGGGTGAGGGTCAGGGTTAGTGTTTGGATTAGGGTTAGGGTTAGGGAATGGAGAAGGATTAGGATACAGGTTAGGGTATGGCAACAGTTTAGGGTTAACGTACGTGTGAGGGTACAGGTTAGTGTTTGTGTACTGGATAAGATTAAGGCACCGGTGAGTGTAAAGCTTCGGGTGAGTGTCAGTGTAAGTTTTCGGGTTAGGGTCAGGGTTAGGGAATGGGGAGGGATTAAGGTACAGTTTAGGGTACAGCAACGGTTTAGTGTTTGCGTCTGTGTGAAGGCACGGGTTAGTGTTGGTGTACTGGTTAATATTAGGGCACGGGTGAGGTTAAGGCTTCGTGTGAGGGTCAGGGTTAGGGTATGGTTTATGTTTAGGGTTAGGGAATGGGGAGGGTTTAGGGTACAGGTTAGGGTACGGCAACAGTTTAGTGTTAGCGTACGTGTGATGGCACGGGTTAGTGTTGGTGTACTGTTTAAGATTAGGGCACGGGTGAGTGTAAGGCTTCGGGTGAAGGTCAGGTTTGGGGTTCGGGTTAGGGTTAGGGTTAGGGAAAGAGGAGGGATTAGGGTACAGGTTAGGGAATGGCAACGGTTTAATATTAGCGCACGTGTGAGGGCACTGGTTAGTGTATGTGTACTGGTTAAGATCAGGGCCCGAGTGAGGGTAAGGCTTTGGGTGAAGGTCACGGTTGGGGTTTGGGTTAAGATCAGGGTTAGGGAATGGGGAGTGATTAGTGTACAGGTTTGGGTATGGCAACGGTTTAGGGTTAGCGTACGTGTGAGGGCACAGGTTAGTGTTTGTGTACTGTTAAGTTTAGGGACCGGGTGAGGGTAAGGCTTCGGTTGAGAGTCAGTTTTAGGGTTCGTGTTAGGGTTAGGGTTAGGGAATGTGGAGGGATTAGGGTAGACCTTAGTGTACGGCAACCGTTTGGGGTGAGCGTACGTGTGAGGGCACGGATTAGTGTTGGTGTACTGTTTAAGATTACAACATGGGTGAGTGTAAGGTTTCGGGTGAGGGTCATGGTAACTGTTCGGGTTAGGGTTAGGGTTAGGGAATGGGGAGGGATTAGGGTACAGGATAGGGTACAGCAACCGTTTATGGTTAGCGTACGTGTGAGGGCTCGGTTTTGTGTTGGTGTACTGTTTAAGATTAGTGCACGGGTGCGGGTAAGGCTACGGGAGAGGGTTAGTGTTACGGTTCGTGTTAGGTTTAGGGTTAGGGAATTGGGAACGATTAGGGTACAGGTTAGGGTGCGGCAACAGTTTAGTGTTAGATTACGTGTGAGGGCACGGGTTAGTGTTTGTGTACTAGTTAAGAGCAGGGCACTGGTGAAGGTAAGGCTTCGGGTGAGGGTTAGTGTTATGGTTCAGGCTAGGGTTAGAGTTAGGGAATGTGGAGGCATTAGGGTACAGGTTAGGGTACGGCAATGGTATAGTGTTAGCGTACGTGGGAGAGCATGGGTTAGTGTTGGTGTTCTGGTTAAGTGTAGGGTACGGGTGAGGGTAAGCCTTCGGGTGAGGGTCAGGTTTAGGTTTCGGGTTATGGTTAGTGTTAGGGAATGGGGAGATATTAGGATACAGGTTAGGGTACGGCAACAGTTTAGGTTTAGCGTACGTGTGAGGGTACGCGTTAGTGTTGGTGTACTGGTTAATATTAGGGAACGGGTGAGGGAAAGGCTTCGGGTGAGCATCAGGGTTAGGGTTCGGGTTAAGGTTAGGTTTAGGATATTGGGAGAGTTTAGGGTACAGGTTAGGGTACGGCAACTGTTTAGGGTGAGTGTACGTGTGAGGCCACGGGTTTGTGTTGGTTTACTGCTTAAGTGTAGGGCATGGTGTGGGCAAGGCTTCAGGTGAAGGTCAGGGTTAGGGTTCGGGTTAGGGTTATGGTTAGGTAATGGGGAGGGATTAGGGTACAGTTTAGGGTATGGCAACGGTTTAGGGTTAGCGTACGTGTGAGGGAATGTGTTAGTGTTGGTGTACTGGTTAAGATTAGCTCATGGGTAAGGGTAAGGTTTCCGATGAGGGTCAGTGTTACGGTTCGGTTTAGGGTTAGGTTTAGGGAATGGGGAGGGATTAGGGTTCAGGTTTGGGTACTGCAACGGATTACGGTTAGCGTACCTATGATGGCGCGGGTTAATGTTGGTGTTCTGGTTAAGATTAGGGTACAGATGAGGGTAAGGCTTCGGGTGAGGGTCAGTGTTAGGTTTCGGGTTAGGGTTAGGGTTAGGGAATAGGGAGGGATTATGGTACAGGTTATGGTACAGAGACGGTTGGGGGTTCGGTTACGTGTGAGGGCATGGGTTTGTGTTTGTGTACTGGTCAAGATTATTGCACGGGTGTGGGTAAGGTTTCGGGTGAAGGTCACGTAATGGTTCGGGTCAGGGTTAGGGTTAGGGAATGGGGAGGGATTAGGGTACTGGTTAGGGTACAGCAACATATTAGGGTTAGCGTACGTGTGAGGGAACGGGTTAGTGTTAGTGTACTGGTTAAGATTAGGGCATGGTTGAGGGTAAGGCTTCGGGTGAGGGTCAGGTGTAGGGTTCGGGTTCGGGTTAGGTTTAGGCAATGGGGAGGGTTTAG
The DNA here is from genome assembly GCA_036417435.1 of Inia geoffrensis. Classification (NCBI taxonomy): domain Eukaryota; kingdom Metazoa; phylum Chordata; class Mammalia; order Artiodactyla; family Iniidae; genus Inia; species Inia geoffrensis. The sequence continues at coordinate 87,570,828 of CM070910.1, read as the reverse complement.
GGTAAAGGTTAGGGTACGGCAACAGTTTAGGGTTAGCGTACGTTTGAGGGCACAGGTTTGTGTTGGTGTACTGGTTAAGCTTACGGCTTGGGTGAGGGTTAGGCTTCAGGTGAAGGTCAGGGTTAGTGTTCGATTTAGGGTTAGGGTTAGGGAATGGGGAAGGATTAGGGTACAGGTTAGGGTACGGCAACTGTTTAGGGTTAGCGTACGTGTGAGGGCACAGGTTAGTGTTGGTGTACTGGTCAAGATTAGGGCACAGGTGAGGGTAAGGCTTTGGGTGAGGGTCAGGTTCAGGTTTTGGGTTAGGGTTAGGGTTAGGGAATGGGGAGGGATTATGGAACAGGTTAGGGTACAGCAACGGTTTAGGGTTAGCATACGTGTGAGGGCACGGGTTAGTGTTGGTGTACTGTTTAAGATTAGGGCATCTGTGAGCGTAAGGCTTCAGGTGAGGGTCAGCGTTAGGTTTCAGGTTAGGTTTAGGGTTAGGGAATGTGGAGGGATTAGGGTACAGGTTATGGTACGGCAATGGTTTAGGGTTAGCGTACGTGTGAGGGCACGGGTTTGTGCTGGTTTACTGGTTCAGTTTAGGGCACGGGTGAGGGTAAGGCTTCAGGTAAAGGTCAGGGTTAGGATTCGGTTTAGGGTTAGGGTTAGGGAATGGGGAAGGATTAGGGTACAGGTTAGGGTACGGCAACGGTATAGCATTAGTGTTCATATGAGGGCACGGGTTAGTGTTTGCGTACTGGTTAAGATTACGGCCCGATGAGTGTAAGGCTTTGGGTGAGGGTCAGGTTTAGGGTTCGGGTTAGGGTCAGGTTTAGGGAATCGGGAGGGATTAGGGACAGGTTAGGGTACGGCAACGGTTTAGCATTCGAGTACGTGTGAGGGCGCTGTTTAGTGTTTGTGTACTTGTTAAGTTCAGTTCACATGTGAGGGTAATGCTTCGTGTGAGTGTCAGGGTTAGGGTGCGGGTTACGGTTAGGGTTAGGTAATGGGGAGGGATTAGGGTACAGGTTACATTACGGCAACGGTTTAGGGTTTGGGTACATGTGAGGGCACGGGTTAGTGCTGGTTTACTGTTTATGATTAGGGCAAGGGTGAGTGTAAGGGTTCGGTTGAGGGTCATGGTAACTGTTCGCGTTAGTGTTAGCATTAGGGAATGGTGAGGGATTAGGGTACATGTTACGGTACAGCAACGGTTTAGGTTTAACCTACGTGTGAGGGCACCATTTAGTGTTTGTTTACTGGTTAAGATTAGTGCACGGGTGAGGGTAAGGCTTTGAGTGAGTGTCAGGTTTAGGGTGCGGGTTACGGTTAGGGTTAGGTAATGGGGAGGGATTAGGGTATAGTTTACGTTATGACAGCGTTTTAGTGTTTGCGTACATGTGAGGGCATGGGTTAGTGTTGGTGTACTGTTTAAGATTAGCGCACGGGTGAGGGTTAGGCTTCGGGTGAGGGACAGGGTTAGGGTTCGGTTTAGGGTTAGGGTTAGGGAGTGGGGAAGGATTAGGGTACAGGTTAGGGTACGGCAATGGTTTAGGGTTAGCGTACGTGTGAGGGCACAGGTTTTTGTTGGTTTACTGGTTAAGTTTAGGGCATGGGTGAGATTAAGGCTTCAGGTGAAGGTCAGGGTTAGGGTTCGCTTTAGGGTTAGGGTTAGGGAATGGGGAAGGATTAGGGTACAGGTTAGTGTACGACAACGTTTTATGGTTAGCGTACGTGTGAGGGCATGGGTTAGTTTTTGGGGTACTCATTAAGATTAGGGCACGGGTGACGGTATTGCTTCGGGTGAGGGTCAGGGTTAGGATTTTGGTTAGGGTTAGGGTTAGGGAATGGGGAGGGATTAGGGTACAGGTTAGGGTACGGCAACGGTTTAGGGTTAGCGTACGTGTGAGGGCACGGTTTAGTGTTTGTGTACTGGTTAACATTAGGGCCCGGGTGAAGGTAGGGCTTCGGGTGAAGGTCAGTGTTAGGGTTCGGGTTAGGATTTGGGTTAGAGAAAGGGGAGGGATTAGGGTACAGGTTATGGTATGGCAACGGTTTGGGGTTCGCATACGTGTGAGGGCCTGGGTTAGTGTTTGTGTACTGGTCAAGATTAGGGCACTGGTGCTGGTAAGGCTTCGGGTTAGGGTCACGTAAGGGCTCTGGTTAGGGTTAGGGTTACGTAATGGGGAGGGATTAGGGTACAGGTTAGGGTACGGCAACGTTTTATGGTTAGCGTTCGTGTGAGGGCACGGGTTAGTGTTGGTGTACTGGTTAAGTTAGGGAACGGGAGGGTAAGGCTTCGGGTGAAGGTCAGGGTTGGGGTTCGGGTTAGGGTTATGGTTAGGGAATTGAAAGGGATTACGGTACAGGTTAGGGTACGGCAACGGTTTAGGGTTAGCGTACGTGTGAGGGCACGGGTTAGTGATGGTGTACTGATTAAGATTAGAGCACGGCTGAGGGTAAGGTTTCGTGTAGGGGTCAGGGTAACTGTTCTGGTTAGGGTTAGGGTTAGGGAATGGGGAGGGATTAGGGTACAGTTTAGGGTACGGCAACAGTTTAGTGTTAGCATACGTGTGAAGGCATGCATTTGTGTTGGTTTACTGTTTAAGTTTAGGACACGGGTGAGGGTATGGCTTCAGGTGAAGGTCAGTGTTAGGGTTCGGGTTATGGTTAGTATTAGGGAATGGGGAGGGATTAGGGTACAGGTGATGGTACAGAGATGGTTTGGATTTCATGTACGTGTGAGGGCATGGGTTTGTGTTTGTGTACTGGTCAAGATTATGGCACGGGTACGGGTTAGGCTTTGGGTGAAAGTCACATAATGCTTCGGGGTAGGGTTAGGTTTAGGGAATGGGGAGGGATTAGGGTTCAGGTTTGGGTACTGCAATGGATTACGGTTAGCGTACCTATGACGGCACGGGTTAATGTTGGTGTTCTGGTTAAGATTAGGGTACAGATGAGGGTAAGGCTTCGGGTGAGGGTCAGTGTTAGGTTTCGGGTTAGGGTTAGGGTTAGGGAATGGGGAGAGATTATGGTACAGCTTATGGTACGGAGACGGTTGGGGGTTCAGTTACGTGTGAGGGCATGGGTTTGTGTTTGTGTACTGGTCAAGATTATTACACGGGTGTGGGTAAGGCTTCGGGTGAAGGTCACGTAATGGTTCGGGTTAGGGTTAGGGTTAGGGAATGGGGAGAGATTAGGGTACTGGTTAGGGTACAGCAACGGATTAGGGTTAGCGTACGTGTGAGGGCACAGGTTTGTGTTGGTGTACTGGTTAAGCTTACGGCTTGGGTGAGGGTTAGGCTTCAGGTGAAGGTCAGGGTTAGTGTTCGATTTGGGTTAGGGTTAGGGAATGGGGAAGGATTAGGGTACAGGTTAGGGTACGGCAACTGTTTAGGGTTAGCGTACGTGTGAGGGCACAGGTTAGTGTTGGTGTACTGGTCAAGATTAGGGCACAGGTGAGGGTAAGGCTTTGGGTGAGGGTCAGGTTCAGGTTTTGGGTTAGGGTTAGGGTTAGGGAATGGGGAGGGATTACGGAACAGGTTAGGGTACAGCAACGGTTTAGGGTTAGCATACGTGTGAGGGCACGGGTTAGTGTTGGTGTACTGTTTAAGATTAGGGCATCTGTGAGCGTAAGGCTTCAGGTGAGGGTCAGCGTTAGGTTTCGGGTTAGGTTTAGGGTTAGGGAATGTGGAGGGATTAGGGTACAGGTTATGGTACGGCAATGGTTTAGGGTTAGCGTACGTGTGAGGGCACGGGTTTGTGCTGGTTTACTGGTTCAGTTTAGGGCACGGGTGAGGGTAAGGCTTCAGGTAAAGGTCAGGGTTAGGATTCGGTTTAGGGTTAGGGTTAGGGAATGGGGAAGGATTAGGATACAGTTTAGGGTACGACAACGCTTAAGGGTTAGCGTACGTGTGAGGGCACGAGTTAGTGTTGGTGTATTGGTTAAGATTAGGGCATGGTCGAGGGTAAGTCTTCGGAAGAGGGTCAGGTTTAGGGTTTGGGTTAGTGTTAGGGATAGGGAATGGGGAGGGATTAGCGTACAGGTTAGGGTACGACAACACTTAAGGCTTAGCGTACGTGAGAGGGCACGAGTTAGTGTTCATGTACTGGTTAAGATTAGGGCACGGGTGATGGTAAAGCTTCGGGTGAGGGTCAGGGTTAGGAATCGGTTAGGGTTAGTGTTAGTTAATGGGGAGGGATTAGGGTACAGTTTAGGGTAAGACAACGCTTAAGGGTTAGCGTACATGTTCGGGCACGACTTAGTGTTGGTGTACTGGATAATATTAGGGCACGGGTGAGGTTAAGGCCTCGAAAGAGGGACAGGTTTAGGGTTTGGGTTAGGGTTAGGGTTAGGGAATGTGGAGAGATTAGGGTACAGCTTTGGTTATGGCAACGGTTTAGTGTTAGCCTATGTTGGAGGGCATGGGTTAGTGTTGATGTACTAGTTAAAATTAGGACACTGATGAAGGTAAAGCTTCGGGTGAGTGTCAGGGTTAGGGCTAGGGTTAGGGAATGCGGAGGGATTAGGGTACAGTTTAGTGTACGACAACGCTTAAGGGGTAGCATACGTGTGAGGGCAAGAGTTAGTGTTGATGTACTGGTTAAGATTAGGGCACGGGTGAGTGTAAGGCTTCGGAAGAGGGTCAGGTTTAGGGTTTGGGTTAGGGTTAGGAATGGGGATGGATTAGGGTACAGGATAGGGTACAACAATGCTTAAGGTTTAGCGTACGTGTCAGGGCACGAGGTAGTGTTGGTGTACTGGTTAAGATTAGGTCACGAGTGAGGGTAAGGCTTCGCGTGTGGGTCAGGGCTACGATTCGTGTTAGGGTTCGGGTTAGGGAATGAGGAGAGATTAGGGTACAGTTTAGGGTACGACAATGCTTAAGGGTTAGCGTACGTGTGAGCGCACAAGTTAGTGTTGGTGTACTGGTTAAGCTTAGGGCACAGGTGATGGTAAGGCTTCGGGTGAGGGTCAGGGTTAGGATTCGGTTAGGGTTAGGGTTAGTTAAAGGGGAGGGATTAGGGTAGAGTTCAGGGTATGGCAACGGTTTCAGGTTAGCTTACGTGGGAGGACATGGGATAATGTTGATGTCCTGGTTAAAATTAGGACACGGGTGAGGGTAAAGCTTCGGTTGAGTGTCAGTGTTAGGGTTTGGGTTAGGGTTAGAGTTTGGGAATGGAGAGGGATTAGGGTACAGGTTAGGGTATGGCTGCGGTTTAGGGATAGTGTACGTTTCAGAGCACGGTTTAGTCTTGATGTACTGGATAAGATTAGGTCACGGGTGAGGGTAAGGCTTCGGGTGAGAGTCAGGGTTAGGATTCGGGTTAGGGTTAGGGTTAGGGAATGGGGAGGGATTAGGGTACAGTTTAGCGTACGACAATGCTTAAGCATTAGCGTACGTGTGAGGGCATGTGTTCGTGTTGGTGTACTGGTTAATATAAGCGCACGGGTGAGGGTAAGGCCTCGGAAGAGGGTCAGGTTTAGGGTTTGGGTTAGGGTTAGGTTTAGGGAATGGGGAGGGATTTGGGTACAGGTTAGTGTACGATAACGCTTAAGGGTTAGCGTACGTGTGAAGGCACGGTTTAGTGTTGGTGTACTGGTTAAGATTAGGTCACGGGTGAGGGTAAGGCTTCGGGCTAGGCTCAGGGATAGGATTCTGGTTAGGGTTAGAGTTAAGGAATGGGGAGGGATTAGGGTACAGTTTAGGGTAAGACAACGCTTAAGGGTTAGCATACGTGTGAGGGCATGACTTACTGTTGGTGTACTGATTAAGATTAGGGCACGGGTGAGGTTAAGGCCTCGGAAGAGGGACAGGTTTAGGGTTTGGGTTAGGGTTAGGGTTAGGGAATGGGGAGGGATTAGGGTAGAACGTAGGGTACTGCTGCGCTTTAGTTTTGGTGTGTGTGTGAGGGCACGAGTTAGTGTTGGTGTACTGGTTAAGATTAGGGCACGGGTGAGGGTAAGGCCTCAGAAGAGGTTGAGGTTTAGGGATCGGGTTAGGGTTAGGGTTAGGCAATGGGGAGGGATTTGGGTACAGGTTAGGGTACGTAAACGGTTTAGGGTTAGCCTACGTTGGACTGCATGGGTTAGTGCTGATGTACTGGTTAAAATTAGGATACGGGTGAGGGTAACCTTCGGGTGAGTGTCAGGTTTAGGGTTTGGGTTAGGGTTAGGGTTAGGGAATGGAGAGGGATTAGGGTAGGGTTAGGGTACTGCTGCGCTTTAGTTTTGGCGTACGTGTGAGGGCACGAGTTAGTGTTGGTGTACTGGTTAAGATTAGGGCACGGGTGAGGGTAAGTCCTCGGAAGAGGGTCAGATTTAGGTTTTGGGTTAGGGTTAGTGTTAGGGAATGGGGAGGGATTAGGGCACAGTTTAGGGTACGACAACGCTTAAGGGTTAATGTACGTGTGAGAGCATGGGTTAGTGTTGGTGTACTGGTTAAGATTAAGGCACGGGTGAGGGTAAGTCCTCGAAAGAGGGTCACGTTTAGGTTTTGGGTTAGCGTTAGGGTTAGGGAATGGGGAGGGATTAGGGTACAGTTTAGTGTACGACAACGCTTAAGGGTTAGCCTACGTGTGAGGGCACGAGTAAGTGTTGGTGTACTGGTTAAGATTATGGCACACGTGAGGGTAAGGCTTTGGGTGAGGGACAGGGTAGGGATGGGGTTAGAGTTAAGGTTGGGTAATGGGGAGGGATTTGGGTACTGGTTAGGGTACGGCAACAGTTTAGTGTTAGCCTACGTTGGACGTCATGGGTTTGTGTTGATGTACTGGCTAAAATAAGGACACGGGTGAGGGTAAAGCTTCGGGTGAGTGTCAGGATTAGGGTTTGGCTTAGGGTTAGGGTTAGGCAATGGAGAGGGATTAAGGTACAGGTTAGGGTAGGGCTGCGGTTTAGGGGTAATGTACGTGTGAGGGCACGAGTTAGTGTTGGTTAACTGGTTAAGATTAGGGCACGGGTGAGGGTAAGGCCTTGGAAGAGGATCAGGTTTACGGTTTGAGTCAGCGTTAATGTTAGGGAATGGGGAGGGATTAGGGTACAGTTTAGGGTACGACAACGCTTAAGGGTTAGCGTACTTGTGAGGGCACAAGTTAGTGCTGGTGTACTGCTTAAAATTAGGGCACCGGTGAGTGTAAGGCTTCAGGTGAGGGTCAGAGTTAGGATTCAGCTTAGGGATAGGGTTAGGAAATGGGGAGTGATTAGGGTACAGTTTAGGGTACGACAGGGCTTAAGGGTTATCGTACGTGTGAGGGAACGAGCTGGTTTTGGTGTCCTGGTTAAGATTAGGGCACGGGTGAGAGTAAGGCTTCCGGTGACGGTCAGGGTTAGGATCCCTGTTAGGTTTAGGGTTAGGGAATGGGGAGGGATTAAGGTACAGTTTAGGGTATGACAACGCTTAAGGGTTAGCGTACGTGTGACGGCACGAGTTAGTGTTGGTATACTGGTTAAGATTAGGGCACGGGTGAGGGTAAGGCTTCGTGTGAGGGTCAGGATTAGGATTCGGGTTGGGGTTCGGGTTAGGGAATAGGGAGGGATTAGGGTACAGTTTAGGGTACGACAACGCTTAAGGGTTAACATACATGTGAGGGCACGAGTTAGTGTTCGTGTACTTGTTAAGATTAGGGCATGGATGATTGTAAGGCTTCAGGTGAAGGTCACGGTTAGGATTCGGTTAGGGTTAGGGTTAGGGAATGGGGAGGGATTAGGGTACAGGTTAGGTTATGGCAACGGTTTAGGGTTAGCCTACGTTGGAGGGCATGGGTTAGTGTTGATGTACTAGTTAAAATAAGGACACGGGTGAGGGGAAAGCTTCGGGTGAGTGTCAGGGTTACGTTTTTCGTTAGGGTTAGTGGTTCTGAATTGGGAGGGATTAGGGTACAGTTTAGTGTACGACAATGCTTAAGGGTTAGCGTACGTGTGAGGGCACGAGTTAGTGTTGGTGTACTGGTTAAGAGTAGGGCACGGGTGAGGGTAAGGCCTCAGAAGAGGGTCAGGTTTAGGGTTAGGGTTAGGGTTAGGGAATGTGGAGGGATTAGGGTACAGGTTAGGGTATGGCAATGGTTTAGCGTTAGCTTACGTGGGAGGACATGGGTTAGTGTTGATGTCCAGGATAAAATTAGGACACGGGTGAGGGTAAAGCGTCGGGTGAGTGTCAGGGTTAGGGTTCGGGTTAGGGTTAGGGTTAGGAAATGGAGAGGGATTAGGGTACAGGTTAGGGTATCGCTGAGGTTTAGGGTTAGTGTACGTTTCAGAGCACAGTTTAGTCTTGATGTACTGGATAAGATTAGGTCACGGGAGAGGGTAAGGCTTCTGGTGAGAGTCAGGGTTAGGATTCGGGATAGGGTTAGGGTTAGGGAATGAGGAGGAATTAGGGTACAGTTTGGTGTACGACAATGCTTAAGCGTTAGCGTACGTGTGAGGGCACGAGTTAGTGTTCAGTACTGGTTAATATAAGCGCACGGGTGAGGGTAAGGCCTCGGAAGAGGGTCAGGTTTAGGGTTTGGGTTAGGGTTAGGTTTAGGGAATGGGGAGGGCTTAGGGTACAGGTTAGTGTACGATAACGCTTAAGGGTTAGCGTACGTGTGAGGGCACGGTTTAGTGTTGGTGTACTGGTTAAGATTAGGGCAAGGGTGAGTGTAAGGCTTCGGGTGAGGGTCAAGGTTAGGTTAGATTTAGGGTTAGGGTAAGGGAATGGGGAGGGATTAGGATACAGTTTTGGGTACGACAATGCTTAAGTGTTAGGGTACGTGTGAGGGCATGACTTAATGTTGGTGTACTGGTTAAGATTAGGGCAAGGGTGAGGTTAAGGCCTCGGAAGAGGCACAGGTTTAGGGTTTGGGTTAGGGTTAGGGTTAGGGAATGGGGACAGATTAGGGTACAGCTTTGGTTATGGCAACGGTTTAGGGTTAGCCTATGTTGGAGGGCATGGGTTAGTGTTGATGTACTAGCTAAAATTAGGACACGGGTGAGGGTAAAGCTTCGGGTGAGTGTCAGGGTTAGGGTTCGGGTTAGGGTTAGGGTTTGGGAATGCGCAGGGATTAGGGTACAGTTTAGTGTACGACAACGCTTAAGGGTTAGCATACGTATGAGGGCACAAGTTAGTGTTGGTGTACTGGTTAAGATTGGGGCACGTTTCAGGGTAAGGCTTCGGGTGAGGGTCAGGGTTAGGATTCGGGTTAAGGTTAGGGTTAGATTATGGGGAGGGATTAGGGTAAAATTTAGGGTACGACCACGCTTAAGTGTTAGTGTACATGTGAGGGCACGAGTTAGTGCTGGTGTACTGGTTAAGATTAGGGCACGGGTGAGGGTAAGGCCTCGGAAGAGGATCAGGTTTAGGGTTTTGGTTAAGGTTAGGGTTAGGGTTAAGGAACAGGGAGGGTTTAGGATACAGTTTAGGGTACGACAACGCTTAAGGGTTAGCGTACGTGTGAGGGCACGAGTTAGTGTTGATGTACTGGTTAAGATTAGGGCACGGGTGAGTGTAAGTCTTCGGAAGAGAGTCAGGTTTAGGGTTTGGGTTAGGGCTAGGGTTAGGAATGGAGATGGATTAGGGTACAGGATAGGGTACAACAATGCTTAAGGGTTAGCGTACGTATCAGCGCACGAGTTAGTGTTGGTGTACTGGTGAAGATTAGGTCACGGGTGAGTGTAAGGCTTCGCGTGTGGGTCAGGGCTACGATTCGTGTTAGGGTTAGGGTTAGGGAATGAGGAGGGATTAGGGTACAGTTTAGGGTACGACAGTGCTTAAGGGTTAGCGTACGTGTGAGGGCACGTGTTAGTGTTGGTGTATTGGTTAAGATTAAGGCATGGGTGAGGGTAAGTCCTCGGAAGAGGCTCAGGTTTAGGGTTTGGGTTAGGGTTAGGGTTAGGGAATGGGGAGGGATTAGGGTACAGGTTAGGGTACGGCAAAGGTTTAGGGTTAGCCTATGTTGGAAGGCATGGGCTAGTGTTGATGTACTAGTTAAAATTGGGACACGGGTGAGGGTAAAGCTTCGACTGACTGTCAGGGTTACGTTTCTGGTTAGGGTTAGGGGAAGGGAATGGGGAGGGATTAGGGTACAGTTTAGTGTCCGACAATGCTTAAGGGTTAGCGTACGTGTGAGGGCACGAGTTAGTGTTGGTGTACGGGTTAAGATTAGGGCACGGGTGAGGGTAAGGCTTTGGGTGAGGGTCAAGGTTAGTGTAGATTTAGGGTTAGGGTAAGGGAATGGGGAGGGATTAGGATACAGTTTAGGGTACGACAATGCTTAAGGGTTAGCGTACGTGTGAGGGCACTAGTTAGTGTTGGTGTATTAGTTAAGATTAGGGCATGGTGGAGGGTAATCTTCGGAAGAGGGTCAGGTTTAGGGTTTGGGTTAGTGTTAGGGATAGGGAATGGGGAGGGATTAGGGTACAGGTTAGGGTACGACAACACTTAAGGCTTAGCGTACATGAGAGGGCACGAGTTAGTGTTCATGTACTGGTTAAGATTAGGGCACGGGTGATGGTAAAGCTTCGGGTGAGGGTCAGGGTTAGGTTTCAGTTAGGGTTAGTGTTAGTTAATGGGGAGGGATTAGGGTACAGTTTAGGGTAAGACAATGCTTAAGGGTTAGCGTACATGTTAGGGCATGACTTAGTGTTGGTGTACTGGATAAGATTAGGGCACGGGTGAGGTTAAGGCCTCGAAAGAGGGACAGGTTTAGGGTTTGGGTTAGGGTTAGGGTTAGGGAATGTGGAGAGATTAGGGTACAGCTTTGGTTATGGCAACGGTTTAGTGTTAGCCTATGTTGGAGGGCATGGGTTAGTGTTGATGTACTAGTTATAATTAGGACACTGATGAGGGTAAAGCTTCGGGTGAGTGTCAGGGTTAGGGTTAGGGTTAGGGAATGCGGAGGGATTAGGGCACAGTTTAGTGTATGACAACGCTTAAGGGTTAGCATACGTGTGAGGGCACGAGTTAGTGTTGATGTACTGGTTAAGATTAGGGCACGGGTGAGTGTAAGGCTTCGGAAGAGGGTCAGGTTTAGGGTTTGGGTTAGGGTTAGGAATGGGGATGGATTAGGGTACAGGATAGGGTGCAACAATGCTTAAGGGTTAGCGTACGTGTCAGGGCACGAGTTAGTGTTGGTGTACTGGTGAAGATTAGGTCACGGGTGAGGGTAAGGCTTCGCGTGTGGGTCAGGGCTACGATTCGTGTTAGGGTTCGGGTTAGGGAATGAGGAGGGATTAGGGTACAGTTTAGGGTACGACAATGCTTAAGGGTTAGCGTACGTGTGAGCGCACAAGTTAGTTTTGGTGTACTGGTTAAGCTTAGGGCACAGGTGATGGTAAGGCTTCGGGTGAGGGTCAGGGTTAGGATTCGGTTAGGGTTAGGGTTAGTTAAAGGGGAGGGATTAGGGTAGAGTTCAGGGTATGGCAACGGTTTCAGGTTAGCTTACGTGGGAGGACATGGGTTAGTGTTGATGTCCTGGTTAAAATTAGGACACGGGTGAGGGTAAAGCTTCGGTTGAGTGTCAGTGTTAGGGTTCGGGTTAGGGTTAGGGTTAGGGAATGGAGAGGGATTAGGGTCCAGGTTAGGGTATGGCTGAGGTTTAGGGTTAGTGTACGTTTCAGAGCACGGTTTAGTCTTGATGTACTGGATAAGATTAGGTCACGGGTGAGGGTAAGGCTTCTGGTGAGAGTCAGGGTTAGGATTCGGGTTAGGGTTAGGGTTAGGGAATGAGGAGGAATTAGGGTACAGTTTAGTGTACGACAATGCTTAAGCGTTACCGTACGTGTGAGGGCACGAGTTAGTGTTGGTGTACTGGTTAATATAAGCGCACGGGTGAGGGTAAGGCCTCGGAAGAGGGTCAAGTTTAGGGCTTGGGTTAAAGTTAGGTTTAGGGAATGGGGAGGGATTAGGGTACAGGTTAGTGTACGATAATGCTTAAGGGTTAGCGTACATGTGAGGGCACGGTTTAGTGTTGGTGTACTGGTTAAGATTAAGTCATGGGTGAGGGTAAGGCTTTGGGCTAGGTTCAGGGATAGGATTCTGGTTAGGGTTAGAGTTAGGGAATGGGGTGGAATTAGGGTACAGTTTAGCGTATGACAACGTTTAAGTGTTAGCGTACGTGTGAGCACACGAGTTAGTGTTGGTGTACTGGTTAAGATTAGGGCAAGGGTGAGTGTAAGGCTTCGGGTGAGGTTCAAGGTCAGGTTAGATTTAGGGTTAGGGTAAGGGAATGGGGAGGGATTAGGATACAGTTTTGGGTACGACAATGCTTAAGTGTTAGGGTACGTGTGAGGGCATGACTTAATGTTGGTGTACTGGTTAAGATTAGGGCAAGGGTGAGGTTAAGGCCTCGGAAGAGGCACAGGTTTAGGGTTTGGGTTAGGGTTAGGGTTAGGGAATGGGGACAGATTAGGGTACAGCTTTGGTTATGGCAACGGTTTAGGGTTAGCCTATGTTGGAGGGCATGGGTTAGTGTTGATGCACTAGCTAAAATTAGGACACGGGTGAGGGTAAAGCTTCGGGTGAGTGTCAGGGTTAGGGTTCGGGTTAGGGTTAGGGTTTGGGAATGCGCAGGGATTAGGGTACAGTTTAGTGTACGACAACGCTTAAGGGTTGGCATACGTATGAGGGCACAAGTTAGTGTTGGTGTACTGGTTAAGATTGGGGCACGTTTCAGGGTAAGGCTTCGGGTGAGGGTCAGGGTTAGGATTCGGGTTAAGGTTAGGGTTAGATTATGGGGAGGGATTAGGGTACAATTTAGGGTATGACCACGCTTAAGTGTTAGTGTACATGTGAGGGCACGAGTTAGTGCTGGTGTACTGGTTAAGATTAGGGCACGGGTGAGGGTAAAGCCTCGGAAGAGGATCAGGTTTAGGGTTTTGGTTAAGGTTAGGGTTAGGGTTAAGGAACGGGGAGGGTTTAGGGTACAGTTTAGGGTACGACAACACTTAAGCGTTAGCGTACGTGTGAGGGCACGAGTTAGTGTTGATGTACTCGATAAGATTAGGGCACGGGTGAGTGTAAGTCTTCGGAAGAGGGTCAGGTTTAGTGTTTGGGTTAGGGTTAGGAATGGGGATGGATTAGGGTACAGGATAGGGTACAACAATGCTTAAGGGTTAGCGTACGTGTCAGGGCACGAGTTAGTGTTGGTGTACTGGTTAAGATTAGGTCAGGGGTGAGGGTAAGGCTTTGCGTGTGGGTCAGGACTACGATTCGTTTTAGGGTTCGGGTTAGGGAATGAGGAGGGATTAGGGTAGTTTAGGGTACGACAATGCTTAAGGGTTAGCGTACGTGTGAGCGCGCAAGTTAGTGTTGGTGTACTGGTTAAGCTTATGGCACAGGTGATGGTAAGGCTTCGGGTGAGGGTCAGGGTTAGGATTCGGTTAGGGTTAGGGTTAGTTAAAGGGGAGGGATTAGGGTAGAGTTGAGGGTATGGCAACGGTTTCAGGTTAGCTTACGTGGGAGGACATGGGTTAGTGTTGATGTCCTGGTTAAAATTAGGACACGGGTGAGGGTAAAGCTTCGGTTGAGTGTCAGTGTTAGGGTTTGGGTTAGGGTTAGAATTAGGGAATGGAGAGGGATTAGGGTACAGGTTAGCGTATGGCTGCGGTTTAGGGATAGTGTACGTTTCAGAGCACGGTTTAGTCTTGATGTACTGGATAAGATTAGGTCACGGGTGACGGTAAGTCTTCTGGTGAGAGTCAGGGTTAGGATTCGGGTTAGGGTTAGGGTTAGGGAATGGGGAGGGATTCGGGTACAGTTTAGTGTACGACAATGCTTAGGCGTTAGCGTACGTGTGAGGGCATGTGTTCGTGTTGGTGTACTGGTTAATATAAGCGCACGGGTGAGGGTAAGGCCTCAGAAGAGGGTCAGATTTAGGGTTTGGGTTAGGGTTAGGTTTAGGGAATGGGGAGGGATTTGGGTACAGGTTAGTGTACGATAACGCTTAAGGGTTAGCGTACGTGTGAAGGCACGGTTTAGTGTTGGTGTACTGGTTAAGATTAGGTCACGGGTGAGGGTAAGGCTTCGGGCTAGGTTCTGGGATAGGATTCTGGTTAGGTTTAGAGTTAAGGAATGGGGAGGGATTAGGGTACAGTTTAGGGTAAGAGAACGTTTAAGGGTTAGCATACGTGTGAGGGCATGACATACTGTTGGTGTACTGATTAAGATTAGGGCACGGGTGAGTGTAAGTCTTCGGAAGAGGGTCAGGTTTAGGGTTTGGGTTAGGGTTAGGGTTAGGAATGGGGATGGATTAGGGTACAGGATAGGGTACAACAATGCTTAAGGGTTAGTGTACGTATCAGCGCACGAGTTAGTGTTGGTGTACTGGTTAAGATTAGGTCACGGGTGAGGGTAAGGCTTCGCGTGTGGGTCAGGGCTACGATTCGTGTTAGGGTTAGGGTTAGGGAATGAGGAGGGATTAGGGTACAGTTTAGGGTACAACAACGCTGAACGGTTAGCGTACGTGTGAGGGCACGAGTTAGTGTTGGTGTATTGGTTAAGATTAGGACATTGGTGAGGGTAAGTCCTCGGAAGAGGCTCAGGTTTAGGGTTTGGGTTAGGGTTAGGGTTAAGGAATGGGGAGGGATTAGGGTACAGGTTAAGGTACGGCAACGGTTTAGGGTTAGCATACATGTGAGGGCACAAGTTAGTGTTGGTGTACTGGTTAAGATTAGGGCACGTTTCAGGGTAAGGCTTCGGGTGAGGGTCACGGTTAGGATTCGGGTTAAGGTTAGGGTTAGATTATGGGGAGGGATTAGGGTACAATTTAGGGTACGACCACGCTTAAGGGTTAGTGTACATATGAGGGCACGAGTTACTGCTGGTGTACTGGTTAAGATTAGGGCACGGGTTAGGGTAAGGCCTCGGAATGGGTCAGGTTTAGGGTTTGGGTTAGGGTTAGGGTTAAGGAATGGGGAGGGATTAGGGTACAGTTTAGTGTACGACAACGCTTATGGGTTAGCATACGTGTGAGAGCACAAGTTAGTGTTGGTGTACTCGTTAAGATTAGGGCATGGGTGAGGGTAAAGCCTCGGAAGAGGGTCAGGTTTAGGGTTTTGGTTAAGATTAGGGTTAGGGTTAGGGAATGGGGAGGGTTTAGGGTACAGTTGAGGGTACGACAACGCTTAAGGGTTAGCGTACGTGTGAGGGCACGAGGTAGTGTTGATGTACTGGTTAAGATTAGGGCATGGGTGAGTGTAAGTCTTCGGAAGTGGGTCAGGTTTAGGGTTTGGGTTAAGGTTAGGGTTAGGAATGGGGATGGATTAGGGTACAGGATAGGGTACAACAATGCTTAAGGGTTAGTGTACGTATCAGCGCACGAGTTAGTGTTGGTGTACTGGTTAAGATTAGGTCACGGGTGAGGGTAAGGCTTCGCGTGTGGGTCAGGGCTACGATTCGTGTTAGGGTTAGGGTTAGGGAATGAGGAGGGATTAGGGTACAGTTTAGGGTACAACAACGCTTAAGGGTTAGCGTACGTGTGAGGGCAAGGTTTAGTGTTGGTGTACTGGTTAAGATTAGGTCAAGGGTGAGGCTAAGGCTTCGGGCGAGGGTCAGGGATAGGATTCTGGTTAGGGTTAGGGTTAGGGAATGGGGTGGGATTAGGGTACAGTTTAGGGTACGACAACGCTTAAGGGTTTGCGTACGTGTGAGGGCACTAGTTTGTGTTGGTGTACTGGTTAAGATTAGGTCACGGTTGAGTGTAAGGCTTTGTTGAGGGTCAGGGTTATGTTAGGTTTAGGGTTAGGGGAATGGAATGGTGAGGGATTAGGATACAGTTTAGGGTTCGACAACGCTTAAGGGTTAGCGTACGTGTGAGGGCACGAGTTAGTGTTGGTGTATTGGTTAAGATTAGGGCATGGGTGAGGGTAAGTCCTCGGAAGAGGCTCAGGTTTAGGGTTTGGGTTAGGGTTAGGGTGAGGGAATGGGGAGGGATTAGGGTACAGGTTAAGGTACGGCAACGGTTTAGGGTTAGCCTACGTTGGAAGGCATGGGTTAGTGTTGATGTAGTAGTTAAAATTGGGACACGGGTGAGGGTAAAGCTTCGGCTGAGTGTCAGGGTTACGGTTTTGGTTAGGGTTAGGGTTTGGGAATGGGGAGGGATTAGGGTACAGTGTAGTGTACAACAATGCTTAAGGGTTAGCGTACGTGTGAGGGCACGAGTTAGTGTTGGTGTATGGGTTAAGATTAGGGCACGGGTGAGGGTAAGGCTTTGGGTGAGGGTCAAGGTTAGTTTAGATTTAGGGTTAGGGTAAGGGAATGGGGAGGGATTAGGATACAGTTTAGGATACGACAAAGCTTAAGGGTTAGCGTACGTGTGAGGGCACGAGTTAGTGTTGGTGTATTGGTTAAGATTAGGGCATGGTTGAGGGTAAGTCTTCGGAAGAGGGTAAGGTTTAGGGTTTGGGTTAGTGTTAGGGTTAGGGAATGGGGAGGGATTAGGGTACAGGTTAGCGTACGACAACACTTAAGGCTTAGCGTACGTGAGAGGGCATGAGTTAGTGTTCATGTACTGGTTAAGATTAGGGCACGGGTGATGGTAAAGCTTCGGGTGAGGGTCAGGGTTAGGATTTGGTTAGGGTTAGTGTTAGTTAATGGGGAGGGATTAGGGTACAGTTTAGGGTAAGACAACGCTTAAGGGTTAGCGTACGTGTTAGGGCACGAGTTAGTGTTGGGGTACTGGATAAGATTAGGGCACGGGTGAGGTTAAGGCCTCGAAAGAGGGACAGGTTTAGGGTTTGGGTTAGGGTTAGGGTTAGGGAATGTGGAGAGATTAGGGTACAGCTTTGGTTATGGCAACAGTTTAGTGTTAGCCTATGTTGGAGGGCATGGGTTAGTGTTGATGTACTAGTTAAAATTAGGACACTGATGAGGGTAAAGCTTCGGGTGAGTGTCAAGGTTAGGGTTAGGGTTAGGGAATGCGGAGGGATTAGGGTACAGTTTAGTGTACGACAACGCTTAAGGGTTAGCATACGTGTGAGGGCACGAGTTAGTGTTGATGTACTGGTTATGATTAGGGCACGGGTGAGTGTAAGGCTTCGGAAGAGGGTCAGGTTTAGGGTTTGGGTTAGGATTAGGAATGGGGATGGATTAGGGTACAGGATAGGGTACAACAATGCTTAAGGGTTAGCGTACGTGTCAGGGCACGAGTTAGTGTTGGTGTACTCGTTAAGATTAGGTCACGGGTGAGGGTAAGGCTTCGCGTGTGGGTCAGGGCTGCGATTCGTGTTAGGGTTCGGGTTAGGGAATGAGGAGGGATTAGGGTACAGTTTAGGGTATGACAATGCTTAAGGGTTAGCGTACGTGTGAGCGCACAAGTTAGTGTTGGTGTACTGGTTAAGCTTAGGGCACAGGTGATGGTAAGGCTTCGGGTGAGGGTCAGGGTTAGGATTCGGTTAGGGTTAGGTTTAGTTAAAGGGGAGGGATTAGGGTAGAGTTCAGGGTATGGCAACGGCTTCAGGTTAGCTTACGTGGGAGGACATGGGTTAGTGTTGATGTCCTGGTTAAAATTAGGACACGGGTGAGGGTAAAGCTTCGGTTGAGTGTCAGTGTTAGGGTTCGGGTTCGGGTTAGAAGTAGGGAATGGAGAGGGATTAGGGTCCAGGTTAGGGTATGCCTGCGGTTTAGGGATAGTGTACGTTTCAGAGCACGGTTTAGTCTTGATGTACTGGATAAGATTAGGTCACGGGTGAGGGTAAGGCTTCGGGTGAGAGTCAGGGTTAGGATTCGGGTTAGGGTTAGGGTTAGGGAATGGGGAGGGATTCGGGTACAGTTTAGCGTACGACAATGCTTAAGCGTTAGCGTACGTGTGAGGGCATGTGTTCGTGTTGGTGTACTGGTTAAATATAAGCGCACGGGTGAGGGTAAGGCCTCGGAAGAGGGTCAGGTTTAGGGTTTGGGTTAGGGTTAGGTTTAGGGAATGGGGAGGGATTTGGGTACAGGTTAGTGTACGATAACGCTTAAGGGTTAGCGTACGTGTGAAGGCACGGTTTAGTGTTGGTGTACTGGTTAAGATTAGGTCACGGGTGAGGGTAAGGCTTCGGGCTAGGTTCAGGGATAGGATTCTGGTTAGGGTTAGAGTTATGGAATGGGGAGGGATTAGGGTACAGTTTAGGGTAAGACAATGCTTAAGGGTTAGCGTACGTGTGAGGACATGACTTACTGTTGGTGTACTGATTAAGATTAGGTCACGGGTGAGGTTAAGGCCTCGGAAGAGGGACAGGTTTAGGGTTTGGGTTAGGGTTAGGGTTAGGGAATGGGGAGAGATTAGGGTACAGCTTTGGTTATGGCAACGGTTTAGGGTTAGCCTATGTTGGAGGGCATGGGTTAGTGTTGATGTACTAGTTAAAATTAGGACACGGGTGAGGGTAAAGCTTCGGGTGAGTGTCAGGGTTAGGGTTCGGGTTAGGGTTAGGGTTAGGGAATGCGGAGGGATTAGGGTACAGTTTAGTGTACGACAACGCTTAAGGGTTAGCATACATGTGAGGGCACAAGTTAGTGTTGGTGTACTGGTTAAGATTAGGGCACGTTTCAGGGTAAGGCTTCGGGTGAGGGTCACGGTTAGGATTCGGGTTAAGGTTAGGGTTAGATTATGGGGAGGGATTAGGGTACAATTTAGGGTACGACCACGCTTAAGGGTTAGTGTACATATGAGGGCACGAGTTACTGCTGGTGTACTGGTTAAGATTAGGGCACGGGTTAGGGTAAGGCCTCGGAAGTGGGTCAGGTTTAGGGTTTGGGTTAGGGTTAGGGTTAAGGAATGGGGAGGGATTAGGGTACAGTTTAGTGTACGACAACGCTTATGGGTTAGCATACGTGTGAGAGCACAAGTTAGTGTTGGTGTACTCGTTAAGATTAGGGCATGGGTGAGGGTAAGGCCTCGGAAGAGGGTCATGTTTAGGGTTTTGGTTAAGATTAGGGTTAGGGTTAGGGAATGGGGAGGGTTTAAGGTACAGTTGAGGGTACGACAACGCTTAAGGGTTAGCGTACTTGTGAGGGCACGAGTTAGTGTTGATGTACTGGTTAAGATTAGGGCATGGGTGAGTGTAAGTCTTCGGAAGTGGGTCAGGTTTAGGGTTTGGGTTAAGGTTAGGGTTAGGAATGGGGATGGATTAGGGTACAGGATAGGGTACAACAATGCTTAAGGGTTAGTGTACGTATCAGCGCACGAGTTAGTGTTGGTGTACTGGTTAAGATTAGGTCACGGGTGAGGGTAAGGCTTCGCGTGTGGGTCAGGGCTACGATTCGTGTTAGGGTTAGGGTTAGGGAATGAGGAGGGATTAGGATACAGTTTAGGATACGACAATGCTTAAGGGTTAGCGTACGTGTGAGGGCACGAGTTAGTGTTGGTGTATTGGTTAAGATTAGGGCATGGTTGAGGGTAAGTCTTCGGAAGAGGGTCAGGTTTAGGGTTTGGGTTAGTGCTAGGGCTAGGGAATGGGGAGGGATTAGGGTACAGGTTAGCGTACGACAACACTTAAGGCTTAGCGTACGTGAGAGGGCATGAGTTAGTGTTCATGTACTGGTTAAGATTAGGGCACGGGTGATGGTAAAGCTTAGGGTGAGGGTCAGGGTTAGGATTTGGTTAGGGTTAGTGTTAGTTAATGGGGAGGGATTAGGGTACAGTTTAGGGTAAGACAACGCTTAAGGGTTAGCGTACGTGTTAGGGCACGACTTAGTGTTGGGTTACTGGATAAGATTAGGGCACGGGTGAGGTTAAGGCCTCGAAAGAGGGACAGGTTTAGGGTTTGGGTTAGGGTTAGGGTTAGGGAATGTGGAGAGATTAGGGTACAGCTTTGGTTATGGCAACAGTTTAGTGTTAGACTATGTTGGAGGGCATGGGTTAGTGTTGATGTACTGGTTAAAATTAGGACACTGATGAGGGTAAAGCTTCGGGTGAGTGTCAGGGTTAGGGAATGCGGAGGGATTAGGGTACAGTTTAGTGTACGACAACGCTTAAGGGTTAGCATACGTGTGAGGGCACGAGTTAGTGTTGATGTACTGGTTAAGATTTGGGCACGGGTGAGTGTAAGGCTTCGGACGAGGGTCAGGTTTAGGGTTTGGGTTAGGGTTAGGAATGGGGTTGGATTAGGGTACAGGATAGGGTACAACAATGCTTAAGGGTTAGCGTACGTGTCAGGGCACGAGTTAGTGTTGGTGTACTCGTTAAGATTAGGTCACGGGTGAGGGTAAGGCTTCGCGTGTGGGTCAGGGCTACGATTCGTGTTAGGGTTCGGGTTAGGGAATGAGGAGGGATTAGGGTACAGTTTAGGGTATGACAATGCTTAAGGGTTAGCGTACGTGTGAGCGCACAAGTTAGTGTTGGTGTACTGGTTAAGCTTAGGGCACAGGTGATGGTAAGGCTTCGGGTGAGGGTCAGGGTTAGGATTCGGTTAGGGTTCGGGTTAGTTAAAGGGGAGGGATTAGGGTAGAGTTCAGGGTATGGCAACGGTTTCAGGTTAGCTTACGTGGGAGGACATGGGTTAGTGTTGATGTCCTGGTTAAAATTAGGAGACGGGTGAGGGTAAAGCTTCGGTTGAGTGTCAGTGTTAGGGTTCGGGTTCGGGTTAGAGTTAGGGAATGGAGAGGGATTAGGGTACAGGTTAGGGTATGGCTGCGGTTTAGGGATAGTGTACGTTTCAGAGCACGGCTTAGTCTTGATGTACTGGATAAGATTAGGTCACGGGTGAGGGTAAGGCTTCGGGTGAGAGTCAGGGTTTGGATTCGGGTTAGGGTTAGGGTTAGGGAATGGGGAGGGATTCGGGTACAGTTTAGTGTACGAAATGCTTAAGCGTTAGCGTACGTGTGAGGGCATGTGTTCGTGTTGGTGTACTGGTTAATATAAGCGCACGGGTGAGGGTAAGGCCTCGGAAGAGGGTGAGGTTTAGGGTTTGGGTTAGGGTTAGGTTTAGGGAATGGGGAGGGATTTGGGTACAGGTTAGTGTACGATAACGCTTAAGGGTTAGCGTACGTGTGAAGGCACGGTTTAGTGTTGGTGTACTGGTTAAGATTAGGTCACGGGTGAGGGTAAGGCTTCGGGCTAGGTTCAGGGATAGGATTCTGGTTAGGGTTAGAGTTAAGGAATGGGGAGGGATTAGGGTACAGTTTAGGGTAAGACAACGCTTAAGGGTTAGCGTACGTGTGAGGGCATGACTTACTGTTGGTGTACTGATTAAGATTAGGTCACGGGTGAGGTTAAGGCCTCGGAAGAGGGACAGGTTTAGGGTTTGGGTTAGGGTTAGGGTTAGGGAATGGGGAGAGATTAGGGTACAGCTTTCGTTATGGCAACGATTTAGGGTTAGCCTATGTTGGAGGGCATGGGTTAGTGTTGATGTACTAGTTAAAATTAGGACACGGGTGAGGGTAAAGCTTCGGGTGAGTGTCAGGGTTAGGGTTCGGGTTAGGGTTAGGGTTAGGGAATGCGGAGGGATTAGGGTACAGTTTAGTGTACGACAACGCTTAAGGGTTAGCATACATGTGAGGGCACAAGTTAGTGTTGGTGTACTGGTTAAGATTAGGGCACGTTTCAGGGTAAGGCTTCGGGTGAGGGTCACGGTTAGGATTCGGGTTAAGGTTAGGGTTAGATTATGGGGAGGGATTAGGGTACAATTTAGGGTACGACCACGCTTAAGGGTTAGTGTACATATGAGGGCACGAGTTAGTGTTGTACTGGTTAAGATTAGGGCACAGGTGAGTGTAAGTCTTCGGAAGTGGGTCAGGTTTATGGTTTGGGTTAAGGTTAGGGTTAGGAATGGGGATGGATTAGGGTACAGGATAGGGTACAACAATGCTTAAGGGTTAGTGTACGTATCAGCGCACGAGTTAGTGTTGGTGTACTGGTTAAGATTAGGTCACGGGTGAGGGTAAGGCTTCGCGTGTGGGTCAGGGCTACGATTCGTGTTAGGGTTAGGGTTAGGGAATGAGGAGGGATTAGGGTACAGTTTAGGGTACGACAACGCTTAAGGGTTAGCGTACGTGTGAGGGCACGGTTTAGTGTTGGTGTACTGGTTAAGATTAGGTCAAGGGTGAGGCTAAGGCTTCGGGCGAGGGTCAGGGATAGGATTCTGGTTAGGGTTAGGGTTAGGGAATGGGGTGGGATTAGGGTACAGTTTAGGGTACAACGCTTAAGGGTTTGCGTACGTGTGAGGGCACTAGTTTGCGTTGGTGTACTGGTTAAGATTAGGTCACGGTTGAGTGTAAGGCTTTGTTGAGGGTCAGGGTTATGTTAGGTTTATGGTTAGGGGAAGGGAATGGTGAGGGATTAGGATACAGTTTAGGGTTCGACAACGCTTAAGGGTTAGCGTACGTGTGAGGGCACGAGTTAGTGTTGGTGTATTGGTTAAGATTAGGGCATGGGTGAGGGTAAGTCCTCGGTAGAGGCTCAGGTTTAGGGTTTGGGTTAGGGTTAGGGTTAGGGAATGGGGAGGGATTAGGGTACAGGTTAAGGTACGGCAACGGTTTAGGGTTAGCCTACGTTGGAAGGCATGGGTTAGTGTTGATGTACTAGTTAAAATTGGGACACGGGTGAGGGTAAAGCTTCGGCTGAGTGTCAGGGTTACGGTTCTGGTTAGGGTTAGGGTTTGGGAATGGGGAGGGATTAGGGTACAGTTTAGTGTAGAACAATGCTTAAGGGTTAGCGTACGTGTGAGGGCACGAGTTAGTGTTGGTGTATGGGTTAAGATTAGGGCACGGGTGAGGGTAAGGCTTTGGGTGAGGGTCAAGGTTAGTTTAGATTTAGGGTTAGGGTAAGGGAATGGGGAGGGATTAGGATACAGTTTGGGATACGACAATGCTTAAGGGTTAGCGTACGTGTGAGGGCACGAGTTAGTGTTGGTGTATTGGTTAAGATTAGGGCATGGTTGAGGGTAAGTCTTCGGAAGAGGGTCAGGTTTAGGGTTTGGGTTAGTGCTAGGGTTAGGGAACGGGGAGGGATTAGGGTACAGGTTAGCGTACGACAACACTTAAGGCTTAGCGTACGTGAGAGGGCATGAGTTAGTGTTCATGTACTGGTTAAGATTAGGGCACGGGTGATGGTAAAGCTTCGGGTGAGGGTCAGGGTTAGGATTTGGTTAGGGTTAGTGTTAGTTAATGGGGAGGGATTAGGGTACAGTTTAGGGTAAGACAACGCTTAAGGGTTAGCGTACGTGTTAGGGCACGACTTAGTGTTGGGGTACTGGATAAGATTAGGGCACGGGTGAGGTTAAGGCCTCGAAAGAGGGACAGGTTTAGGGTTTGGGTTAGGGTTAGGGTTAGGGAATGTGGAGAGATTAGGGTACAGCTTTGGTTATGGCAACAGTTTAGTGTTAGCCTATGTTGGAGGGCATGGGTTAGTGTTGATGTACTAGTTAAAATTAGGACACTGATGAGGATAAAGCTTCGGGTGAGTGTCAGGGTTAGGGTTAGGGTTAGGGAATGCGGAGGGATTAGGGTACAGTTTAGTGTACGACAATGCTTAAGGGTTAGCATACGTGTGAGGGCACGAGTTAGTGTTGATGTACTGGTTGAGATTAGGGCACGGGTGAGTGTAAGGCTTCGGAAGAGGGTCAGGTTTAGGGTTTGGGTTAGGGTTAGGAATGGGGATGGATTAGGGTACAGGATAGGGTACAACAATGCTTAAGGGTTAGCGTACGTGTCAGGGCACGAGTTAGTGTTGGTGTACGGGTTAAAATTAGGTCACGGGTGAGGGTAAGGCTTCGCGTGTGGGTGAGGGCTACGATTCGTGTTAGGGTTCGGGTTAGGGAATGAGGAGGGATTAGGGTACAGTTTAGGGTATGACAATGCTTAAGGGTTAGCGTACGTGTGAGCGCACAAGTTAGTGTTGGTGTACTGGTTAAGCTTAGGGCACAGGTGATGGTAAGGCTTCGGGTGAGGGTCAGGGTTAGGATTCGGTTAGGGTTAGGATTCGTTAAAGGGGAGGGATTAGGGTAGAGTTCAGGGTATGGCAACGGTTTCAGGTTAGCTTACGTGGGAGGACATGGGTTAGTGTTGATGTCCTGGTTAAAATTAGGAGACGGGTGAGGGTAAAGCTTCGGTTGAGTGTCAGTGTTAGGGTTCGGGTTCGGGTTAGAATTAGGGAATGGAGAGGGATTAGGGTACAGGTTAGGGTATGGCTGCGGTTTAGGGATAGTGTACGTTTCAGAGCACGGTTTAGTCTTGATGTACTGGATAAGATTAGGTCACGGGTGAGGGTAAGGCTTCGGGTGAGAGTCAGGGTTAGGATTCGGGTTAGGGTTAGGGTTAGGGAATGGGGAGGGATTCGGGTACAGTTTAGCGTACAACAATGCTCAAGTGTTAGCGTACGTGTGAGGGCATGTGTTCGTGTTGGTGTACTGGTTAATATAAGCGCACGGGTGAGGGTAAGGCCTCGGAAGAGGGTCAGGTTTAGGGTTTGGGTTAGGGTTAGGTTTAGGGAATGGGGAGGGATTTGGGTACAGGTTAGTGTACGATAACGCTTAAGGGTTAGCGTACGTGTGAAGGCACGGTTTAGTGTTGGTGTACTGGTTAAGATTAGGTCACGGGTGAGGGTAAGGCTTCGGGCTAGGTTCAGGGATAGGATTCTGGTTAGGGTTAGAGTTAAGGAATGGGGAGGGATTAGGGTACAGTTTAGGGTACGACAGTTCTTAAGGGTTAGCATACGTGTGAGGGCACGACTTAGTGTTGGTGTACTGGGTAAGATTAGGGCACGGGTGAGGGTAAAGCTTCGGGTGAGTGTCAGGGTTAGGGTTCGTGTTAGGGTTAGGGTTAGGGAATGGAGAGAGATTAGGATAAAGGTTAGGGTACAGCTGGGGTTTAGGTTTAGCGTACGTGTGAGGGCACAGTTTAGTGTTGGTGTACTGGTTAAGATTAGGGCACAGGTGAGGGTAAGGCTTCGGGTGAGGGTCAGTGTTAGGATTTGGGTTAGGTTTAGATTTAGGAAATGGGGAGGTATTAGGGTACAGTTTAGGGTACGACAATGCTTAAGTGTTAGCATACGTGTGATGGCACTAGTTAGTGTTGGTGTACTGGTTAAGATTAGGGCACGGGTCAGGGTAAGGCTTTGGGTGAGGGACAGGATTAGGGATCGGTTTAGGGTTAGGGTTAGGCAATGGGGCGGGAATAGGGTACAGTTTAGGGTAGAGCAACAATTTAGGTTTAGCCTACGTTTGAGAGCATGGTTTAGTGGTGATGTACTGTTTAAAATTAGGACACGGGTGAGGGTCAAGTTTCGGGTGAGTGTCAGGGTTAGGGTTCGAGTTAGGGTTAGGGTTAGGGAATGGAGAGGGATTAGGGTACAGGTTAGGGTAAGACAACGCTTAAGGGTTAACGTACGTGTGATTGCACGGTTTAGTGTTGGGGTAATGGTTAAGATTAAGTCACGGGTGAGGTTAAGGCTTCGGGTGAGGGTCAGGATTAGGATTCGGGTTAGGGTTAGGGTTAGGGAATGGGGAGGGATTTGCGTAGAGTTTAGGGTAAGACAACACATAAGGGTTAGCGTACGTGTGAGGGCACAAGTTAGTTTTGGTGTACTGGTTAATATAAGGGCACGGGTGAGTCTAAGGATTCGGGTGAGGGACAGGATTGTGGATCGGGTTAGGGTTAGGGTTAGGCAATGGGGAGGTATTAGGGTACAGGTTAGCGTACGGCTGTGGTTTAGGGTTAGCGTACGTTTGAGGGCATGGTTTAGTGTTGTTGTAATGGTTAAGATTAAATCACGGGGGAGGTTAAGGCTTCGAGTGAGGGACAGGATTAGGCATCAGGTTAGGGTTACAGTTAGGCAATGGGGAGGGATTAGGGTACAGGTTAGGGTACGGGAATAGTTTAGGGTTAGCCTACGTTGCAGGGCATGGGTTATGTTGATGTACTGTTTAAAATTAGGACACGGGTGAGGGTAAAGCTTCGGGTGAGTGTCAGGGTTAGCGTTCGGGTTAGGGTTAGGGTTAGGGAATGGAGTTGGATTAGGGTACAGGTTAGGATACGGCTTCAGTTTCGGGTTACTGTACGTGTGAGGGCACGTTTTAATGTTGGTGTTATGGTTAAGATTAGGTCACGGGTGAGGTTAAGGCTTCGGGTGAGGGTCAGGATTAGGATTCGGGTTAGGATTAGGGTTAGGGAATCGGGAGGGATTAGGGTACAGTTTAGGGTACGACAATGCTTAAGGGTTAGCGTAAGTATGAGGGCACGAGTTATTGTTGGTGTACTGGTTAAGATTAGGGCACGTGTGAAGGTAAGGCCTTGGAAGAGGGTCAGGTTTAGGGTTTGGGTTAGGGTTAGGGTTAGGGAATGGCGAGGGATTTGGGTACAGGTTAGGGTTCGGCAACAGTTTAGTGTTAGCCTACGTTGCAGGGCATGGTTTAGCGTTGATGTACTGGTAAAAATTAGGACACGGGTGAGGGTACAGCTTCGGATGAGTGTCAGGGTTAGGGTTCGGGTTCGGGTTAGGGTTAGGGAATGGAGAGGGATTAGGGTACATTTTAGGATACGACAATGCTTAAGGGTTAGCATACGTGTGAGGGCACGAGTTAGTGTTGGTGTACTGCTTAAGATTAGGGCATGGGTGAGGGTAAGGCCTCAGAAGAGGGTAAGGTTTAGGTTTTGGGTTAGGGTTAGTTTTAGGGAATGGGGAACGATTAGGTTACAGGATAGTGCACAGGTACAGTTTAAGTTTAGACAACGTTGGAGGGCATGGGTTAGTGTTGATGTCCTTGTTAAATTTAGGACACAGTTGAGGGTAGAGCTTCGGGTGACTGTCAGGGTTAGGGTTCGGGTTAGGGTTACTGTTAGGGAATTGGGAGGGATTAGGGTGCAGGTTAGGGTATGGCAACGGTGTAGGGTTAGCCTACATTTCTGGGCATGGGTTAGTGTTGATGTCCTGGTTAAGATTAGCTCACGGGTGAGGGTAAGGCTACAGGTTAGGGTCAGGATTAGGAATCGGGCTAGGGTTAGGGTTAGGGAATGGGGAGGGAATAGGGTACAGTTTAGGGTACGACAACTCTTAAGTGTTAGTGTACGTGTGAGGGGACGAGTTAGTGTTGGTGTACTGGATAAGATTAGGGCACGGGTGAGGGTAAGGCTTCGGGTGAGGGAAAGGTTTAGGGACCGGGTTAGGGTTAGGGTTAGGCAATGGGGAGGGATTAGGGTACAGGTTAGGGTACGGCTACGGTTTAGGGTTAGCCTACGTAGCAGGGCATGGGTTAGTGTTGATGTCCTGGTTAAAATTAGGACACGGGTGAGGGTAAAGCTTCGGGTGAGTGTCAGGGTTAGGGTTCGGGTTAGGGTTCGGGTTAGGGAATGGAGTTGGATTAGGGTACAGGTTAGGGTACAGCAGCGGTTTAGGCTTAGCCTACGTTTGAGGGCATGGGTTAGTGGTGATGTACTGGTTAAAATTAGGACACGGGTGAGGGTAAAGCTTCGGGTGAGTGTCAAGGTTAGGGTTCGAGTTACGGTTAGTGTTAGGGAATGGAGAGGGATGAGGGTACAGGTTAGGGTAAGACAACGCTTAAGGGTTAGCATACGTGTGAGGGCACGAGTTAGTGTTGGTGTACTGGTTACGATTAGGACACGGGTGAGGGTAAGGCCTCGGAAGAGGGTCAGATTTAGGGTTTGAGTTAGGGTTAGGTTTAGGGAATGGGGAGGGATTAGGGTACAGGATAGTGCACGGTAACGGTTTAAGGTTAGACAACGTTGGAGGGCATGGGTTGGTGTTGATGTCCTTGTTAAATTTAGGACATGGGTGAGGGTAAAGCTTCGGGTGAGGGTCAGGCTTAGGTTTCGGGTTAGGGTTACTGTTAGGGAATGGGGAGGGATTAGGGTACAGGTTAGAGTATGGCAACGGTTTAGGGTTAGCCTACATTGCAGAACATGGGTTAGTGTTGATGTCCTGGTTAAGATTAGGTCACAGGTGAGAGTAGGGCTTAGGGTGAGGGCCAGGATTAGGAATCGGGCTAGGGTTAGTGTTAGGGAATGGGGAGAGATTAGGGTACAGTTTAGAGTATGACAACACTTAAGGGTTAGCATACGTGTGAGGGCATGAGTTAGTTTTGGTGTACTGGTTAAGATAAGGGCACGGGTGAAGGTAAGGCTTCGGGTGAGGGACAGGATTAGGGATCGGGTTAGGGTTAGGATTAGGCAATGTGGAGGGATTAGGGTACAGGTTAGTGTACGACAATGGTTTTGTGTTAGCCTACATTGGAGGACATGGGTTAGTGTTGATGTAGTGTTTAAAATTAGGACACGGGTGAGCGTAAAGCTACGGGTGAGTGTCAGGGTTAGGGTTCGGGTTAGGGTTAGTGTTAGGGAATGGAGAGGGATTAGGGAAAAGGTTAGGGTACGGCTGCGGTTTAGGGTTAGCGTACGTGTGAGGGCACGGTTTGGTGATGGTGTACTGGTTAAGATTAAGGCACGGGGGAGGTTAAGGTTTCGGGTGAGGGACAGGGTTAGGATTCGGGTTAGGGTTAGCGTTAGGAAATGGGGAGGGATTAGGGTACAGTTTAGGGTACCACAGTGCTTAAGGGTTAGCATACGTGTGAGGGCACGACTTAGTGTTTGTGTACTGGTTAAGATTAGGGCACGGGTGAGGGTAAAACTTCGGGTGAGTGTCAGGGATAGGGTTCGGGTTAGGGTCAGGGTTATGGAATGGGGAGGGATTAGGCTACAGTTTAGGGTACGACAACACTTAAGGGTTAGTGTACGTGTGAGGGCACGATTTAGTGTCGGTGTCCTGGTTAAGATTAGGGCCCGGGTGAGGGTAAGACTTCGGGTGAGCGTCAGGCTTAGGATTCGGGTTAGGGTTAGGGTTAGGAAATGGGGAGGGATTAGGGTACAGTTTAGGGTATGACAGTTCTTAAGGGTTAGCATACGTGTGAGGGCACGACTTGTGTTGGTGTACTGGGTAAGATTAGGGCACGGGTGAGGGTAAAGCTTCGGGTGAGTGTCAGGGTTAGGGTTCGTGTTAGGGTTAGGGTTAGGGAATGGAGAGAGATTAGGATAAAGGTTAGGGTACAGCTGGGGTTTAGGTTTAGCGTACGTGTGAGGGCACAGTTTAGTGTTGGTGTACTGGTTAAGATTAGGGCACAGGTGAGGGTAAGGCCTCGGAAGAGGGTCAGGTTTAGGGTTTGGGTTAGGGTTAGGGTTAGGGAATGGAGAGGGATTAGGGTACAGGTTAGGGTACAGCAACAGTTTAGGGTTAGCCTACGTTGCAGGGCATGGGTTAGTGTTGATGTACTGTTTAAAATTAGGACACGGGTGAGGGTAAAGCTTCAGGTGAGTGTCAGGGTTAGGGTTCGGGTTCGGGTTAGGGTTAGGGAATGGAGAGGGATTAGGTTACATGTTAGGATATGACAATGCTTAAGGGTTAGCGTACGTGTGAGGGCACGGTTTAGTGTTGGTGTACTGGTTAAGATTAGGTCACGGGTGAGGGTAAGGCTTCGGGTGAGGGTCAGTGTTAGGATTTGGGTTAGGGTTAGATTTAGGAAATGGGGAGGTATTAGGGTACAGTTTATGGTACAACAACGCTTAAGTGTTAGCGTACGTGTGAGGGCACGAGTTAGTGTTGGTGTACTGGTTAAGATTAGGGCACGGGTCAGGGTAAGGCTTTGGGTGAGGGACAGGATTAGGGATCGGTTTAGGGTTAGGGTTAGGCAATGGGGTGGGAATAGGGTACAGTTTAGGGTAGAGCAACAATTTAGGTTTAGCCTACGTTTGAGAGCATGGTTTAGTGGTGATGTACTGTTTAAAATTAGGACACGGGTGAGGGTCAAGTTTCAGGTGAGTGTCAGGGTTAGGGTTCGAGTTAGGGTTAGGGTTAGGGAATGGAGAGGGATTAGGGTACAGGTTAGGGTAAGACAACGCTTAAGGGTTAGCGTACGTGTGATTGCACGGTTTAGTGTTGGGGTAATGGTTAAGATTAAGTCACGGGTGAGGTTAAGGCTTCGGGTGAGGGTCAGGATTAGGATTCGGGTTAGGGTTAGGGTTAGGGAATGGGGAGGGATTTGCGTACAGTTTAGGGTATGAGAACACATAAGGGTTAGCGTACGTGTGAGGGCACGAGTTAGTTTTGGTGTACTGGTTAAGATAAGGGCACCGGTGAGTCTAAGGATTCGGGTGAGGGACAGGATTATATATCGGGTTAGGGTTAGGGTTAGGCAATGGGGAGGTATTTGGGTACAGGTTAGCGTACGGCTGTGGTTTAGGGTTAGCGTACGTTTGAGGGCATGGTTTAGTGTTGTTGTAATGGTTAAGATTAAATCACGGGGGAGGTTAAGGCTTCGAGTGAGGGACAGGATTAGGGATCAGGTTAGGGTTACGGTTAGGCAATGGGGAGGGATTAGGGTACAGGTTAGGGTATGGCAATGGTTAAGTGTTAGCCTACGTTGGAGGACATGGTTTAGTGTTGATGTCCCGTTTAAAATTAGGACACGGGTGAGGGTAAAGCTACGGGTGAGTGTCAGGGTTAGGGTTCGGGTTAGGGTTAGTGTTAGGGAATGGAGAGGGATTAGGGTACAGGTTAGGATACGGCAATGCTTAATGGTTAGCATACGTGTGAGGGCACGAGTTAGTGTTGCTGTACTGGTTAAGATTAGGGCACGGGTGAGGGTAAGTCCTCGGAAGAGGTTCAGGTTTAGGGTTTGGGTTAGGGTTAGGTTTAGGGAATGGGGAGGTATTAGGGTACAGGTTAGGTTATGGCTGCAGTTTAGGGTTAGCGTACATGTGAGGGCACGGTTTAGTGTTGGTGTAATGGTTATGATTAAGTCACGGATGAGGTTAATGCTTTGAGTGAGGGTCAGGGTTAGGATTCGGGTTAGGGTTAGGGTATGGGAATGGGGAGGGATTAGGTTACAGTTCAGGGTACGACAATGCTTAAGGGTTATCGTACGTGTGAGGGCACGAGTTAGTGTTGGTGTACTGGTTAAGATTAGGGCACGGGAGAGGGTAAGGCCTCGGAAGAGGGTCAGGTTTAGTGTTTGGGTTACGGTTAGGGTTAGGGAATGGGGAGGGATTAAGGTACAGGTTCGGGTACGGCAACGGTTTAGGGTTAGCCTACGTAGCAGGGCATGGGTTAGAGTTGATGTCCTGGTTAAAATTAGGACAAGGGTGAGGGTAAAGCTTCGGGTGAGTGTCAGGGTTAGCGTTTGGGTTAGGGTTAGGGTTAGGGAATGGACTTGGATTAGGGTACAGGTTAGGGTCTGGCTGCGGTTTAGGGTTACTGTACGTGGGAGGGCACAGTTTAGTGTTGGTATAATGGTTAAGATTAGATCACGGTTTAGGTTAAGGCTTCGGGTGAGGGTCAGGATTAGGATTCTGGTTAGGGTTAGGTTTAGGGAATGGGGAGGGATTAGGGTACAGTTTAGGGTACGACAATGCTTAAGGGTTAGCGTACGTGTGAGGGCACGAGTTAGTTTTGGGGTACTGGTTAAGATAAGGGCACGGGTGAGGGTAAGGCCTCAGAAGAGGGTCAGGTTTAGGGTTTGGGTTAGGGTTAGGTTTAGGGAATGGGGAGGGATTAGGGTACAAGATAGTGCACGGTTACGGTTTAAGGTTAGACAACGTTCGAGGGCATGGGTTAGTGTTGATGTCCTTGTTAATTTTACGACACGGGTGAGGGTAAAGCTTCAGGTGAGTGTTAGGGTTAGGGTTCGGGTTATGGTTACTGTTAGGGAATGGGGAGGGATTAGGGTACATGTTAGGGTATGGCAATGGTTTAGGGTTAGCCTACATTGCAGGGCATGGGTTAGTGTTGATGTCCTGGTTAAGATTAGGTCACGGGTCAAGGTAAGGCTTCGGGTGAGGGTCAGGATTAGGAATCGGGCTAGGGTTAGGGTTAGGGAATGGGGAGGGATTAGGGTACAGTTTCGGGTATGACAATGCTTAACGGTTAGCGTACGTGTGATGGCACAGTTAGTGTTGGTGTACTAGTTTAGATTAGGGCATGGGTGAGGGCAAGGCTTCTGGTGAGGGACAGGATTAGGGATCAGGTTAGGGTTAGGGTTAGGCAATGGGGAGGGATTAGGGTACAGGTTAGGGTACGGGAACGGTTTAGTGTTAGCCTACGTAGCAGGGCATGGGTTAGTGTTGATGTCCTGGTTAAAATTAGGACACGGGTGAGGGTAAAGCTTCGGGTGAGTGTCAGGGTTAGGTTTCCGGTTAGGGTTAGGGTTAAGGAATGGACTTGGATTAGGGTACAGGTTAGGGTACGGCTGCGGTTTAGGGTTAGCGTACGTGTGAGGGCACGGTTTAGTGTTTGTGTAATGGTTAAGATTAAGTTACGGGTGAGGTTAATGCTTCGAGTGAGGGTCAGTGTTAGGATTCCATTTAGGGTTAGGGTTAGGGAATGCGGAGGGATTAGGTTACAGTTTAGGGTACGACAGTTCTTAAGGGTTAGCATACATGTGAGGGCACGACTTAGTGTTGGTGTACTGGTTAAGATTAGGGCACGGGTGAGGGTAAAGTTTCGGGTGAGTGTCAGGGTTAGGGCTCGGGTTAGGGTTAGGTTTAGGGAATGGAGAGAGATTAGGATACAGGTTAGGGTACAGCTGCAGTTTAGGTTTAGTGTACGTGTGAGGGCACGGTTTAGTGTTGGTGTACTGGTTAAGATTAGGGCACGGGTGAGGGTAAGGCTTTGGGTGAGGGACAGGATTAGGGATCGGTTTAGGGTTAGGGTTAGGCAATGGGGCGGGAATAGGGTACAGTTTAGGGTAGAGCAACAATTTAGGTTTAGCCTACGTTTGAGAGCATGGTTTAGTGGTGATGTACTGTTTAAAATTAGGACACGGGTGAGGGTCAAGTTTCGGGTGAGTGTCAGGGTTAGGGTTCGAGTTAGGGTTAGGGTTAGGGAATGGAGAGGGATTAGGGTACAGGTTAGGGTAAGACAACGCTTAAGGGTTAACGTACGTGTGATTGCACGGTTTAGTGTTGGGGTAATGGTTAAGATTAAGTCACGGGTGAGGTTAAGGCTTCGGGTGAGGGTCAGGATTAGGATTCGGGTTAGGGTTAGGGTTAGGGAATGGGGAGGGATTTGCGTAGAGTTTAGGGTAAGACAACACATAAGGGTTAGCGTACGTGTGAGGGCACAAGTTAGTTTTGGTGTACTGGTTAATATAAGGGCACGGGTGAGTCTAAGGATTCGGGTGAGGGACAGGATTATGGATCGGGTTAGGGTTAGGGTTAGGCAATGGGGAGGTATTAGGGTACAGGTTAGCGTACGGCTGTGGTTTAGGGTTAGCGTACGTTTGAGGGCATGGTTTAGTGTTGTTGTAACGGTTAAGATTAAATCACGGGGGAGGTTAAGGCTTCGAGTGAGGGACAGGATTAGGCATCAGGTTAGGGTTACAGTTAGGCAATGGGGAGGGATTAGGGTACAGGTTAGGGTATGGCAACGGTTAAGTGTTAGCCTACGTTGGAGGACATGGTTTAGTGTTGATGTCCCGTTTAAAATTAGGACACGGGTGAGGGTAAAGCTTCGGGTGAGTGTCAGTGTTAGGGTTCGGGTTAGGGTTAATGTTAGGGAATGGAGAGGGATTAGGTTACATGTTAGGATACGACAATGCTTAATGGTTAGCGTACGTGTGAGGGCACGAGTTAGTGTTGCTGTACAGGTTAAGATTAGGGCACGGGTGAGGGTAAGGCCTCTGAAGAAGGTCAGGTTTAGGGTTTGGGTTAGGGTTAGGGTTAGGGAATGGGGAGGGAATAAGGTACAGGTTAGTGTACGGCAACGGTTTAGGGTTAGCCTACGTTGCAGGGCATGGGTTAGTGTTGATGTCCTCGTTAAAATTAGGACACAGGTGAGGGTAAAGCTTCGGGTGAGTGTCAAGTTTAGGTTTCGGTTTAGGATTAGTGTTAGGGAATGGAGAGGGATTAGGGTACAGGTTAGGGAACGGCTGCGGTTTAGGGTTAGCGTACGTTTGAGGTCACGGTTTAGTGTTGGTGTACTGGTTAAGATTAGGGTACTAGTGGCGGTAAGGCCTCGGAAGATGGTCAGGTTTAGGGATTGTTTTAGGGTTAGGGTTAGGGAATGGAGAGGGATTAGGGTACAGGTTAGGGTACGGGAATAGTTTAGGGTTAGCCTACGTTGCAGGGCATGGGTTATGTTGATGTACTGTTTAAAATTAGGACACGGGTGAGGGTAAAGCTTCGGGTGAGTGTCAGGGTTAGCGTTCGGGTTAGGGTTAGGGTTAGGGAATGGAGTTGGATTAGGGTACAGGTTAGGATACGGCTTCAGTTTCGGGTTACTGTACGTGTGAGGGCACGTTTTAATGTTGGTGTTATGGTTAAGATTAGGTCACGGGTGAGGTTAAGGCTTCGGGTGAGGGTCAGGATTAGGATTCGGGTTAGGATTAGGGTTAGGGAATCGGGAGGGATTAGGGTACAGTTTAGGGTACGACAATGCTTAAGGGTTAGCGTAAGTATGAGGGCACGAGTTATTGTTGGTGTACTGGTTAAGATTAGGGCACGTGTGAAGGTAAGGCCTTGGAAGAGGGTCAGGTTTAGGGTTTGGGTTAGGGTTAGGGTTAGGGAATGGCGAGGGATTTGGGTACAGGTTAGGGTTCGGCAACAGTTTAGTGTTAGCCTACGTTGCAGGGCATGGTTTAGCGTTGATGTACTGGTAAAAATTAGGACACGGGTGAGGGTACAGCTTCGGATGAGTGTCAGGGTTAGGGTTCGGGTTCGGGTTAGGGTTAGGGAATGGAGAGGGATTAGGGTACATTTTAGGATACGACAATGCTTAAGGGTTAGCATACGTGTGAGGGCACGAGTTAGTGTTGGTGTACTGCTTAAGATTAGGGCATGGGTGAGGGTAAGGCCTCAGAAGAGGGTAAGGTTTAGGTTTTGGGTTAGGGTTAGTTTTAGGGAATGGGGAACGATTAGGTTACAGGATAGTGCACAGGTACAGTTTAAGTTTAGACAACGTTGGAGGGCATGGGTTAGTGTTGATGTCCTTGTTAAATTTAGGACACAGTTGAGGGTAGAGCTTCGGGTGACTGTCAGGGTTAGGGTTCGGGTTAGGGTTACTGTTAGGGAATTGGGAGGGATTAGGGTGCAGGTTAGGGTATGGCAACGGTGTAGGGTTAGCCTACATTTCTGGGCATGGGTTAGTGTTGATGTCCTGGTTAAGATTAGCTCACGGGTGAGGGTAAGGCTACAGGTTAGGGTCAGGATTAGGAATCGGGCTAGGGTTAGGGTTAGGGAATGGGGAGGGAATAGGGTACAGTTTAGGGTACGACAACTCTTAAGTGTTAGTGTACGTGTGAGGGGACGAGTTAGTGTTGGTGTACTGGATAAGATTAGGGCACGGGTGAGGGTAAGGCTTCGGGTGAGGGAAAGGTTTAGGGACCGGGTTAGGGTTAGGGTTAGGCAATGGGGAGGGATTAGGGTACAGGTTAGGGTACGGCTACGGTTTAGGGTTAGCCTACGTAGCAGGGCATGGGTTAGTGTTGATGTCCTGGTTAAAATTAGGACACGGGTGAGGGTAAAGCTTCGGGTGAGTGTCAGGGTTAGGGTTCGGGTTAGGGTTCGGGTTAGGGAATGGAGTTGGATTAGGGTACAGGTTAGGGTACAGCAGCGGTTTAGGCTTAGCCTACGTTTGAGGGCATGGGTTAGTGGTGATGTACTGGTTAAAATTAGGACACGGGTGAGGGTAAAGCTTCGGGTGAGTGTCAAGGTTAGGGTTCGAGTTACGGTTAGTGTTAGGGAATGGAGAGGGATGAGGGTACAGGTTAGGGTAAGACAACGCTTAAGGGTTAGCATACGTGTGAGGGCACGAGTTAGTGTTGGTGTACTGGTTACGATTAGGACACGGGTGAGGGTAAGGCCTCGGAAGAGGGTCAGATTTAGGGTTTGAGTTAGGGTTAGGTTTAGGGAATGGGGAGGGATTAGGGTACAGGATAGTGCACGGTAACGGTTTAAGGTTAGACAACGTTGGAGGGCATGGGTTGGTGTTGATGTCCTTGTTAAATTTAGGACATGGGTGAGGGTAAAGCTTCGGGTGAGGGTCAGGCTTAGGTTTCGGGTTAGGGTTACTGTTAGGGAATGGGGAGGGATTAGGGTACAGGTTAGAGTATGGCAACGGTTTAGGGTTAGCCTACATTGCAGAACATGGGTTAGTGTTGATGTCCTGGTTAAGATTAGGTCACAGGTGAGAGTAGGGCTTAGGGTGAGGGCCAGGATTAGGAATCGGGCTAGGGTTAGTGTTAGGGAATGGGGAGAGATTAGGGTACAGTTTAGAGTATGACAACACTTAAGGGTTAGCATACGTGTGAGGGCATGAGTTAGTTTTGGTGTACTGGTTAAGATAAGGGCACGGGTGAAGGTAAGGCTTCGGGTGAGGGACAGGATTAGGGATCGGGTTAGGGTTAGGATTAGGCAATGTGGAGGGATTAGGGTACAGGTTAGTGTACGACAATGGTTTTGTGTTAGCCTACATTGGAGGACATGGGTTAGTGTTGATGTAGTGTTTAAAATTAGGACACGGGTGAGCGTAAAGCTACGGGTGAGTGTCAGGGTTAGGGTTCGGGTTATGGTTACTGTTAGGGAATGGGGAGGGATTAGGGTACATGTTAGGGTATGGCAATGGTTTAGGGTTAGCCTACATTGCAGGGCATGGGTTAGTGTTGATGTCCTGGTTAAGATTAGGTCACGGGTCAAGGTAAGGCTTCGGGTGAGGGTCAGGATTAGGAATCGGGCTAGGGTTAGGGTTAGGGAATGGGGAGGGATTAGGGTACAGTTTCGGGTATGACAATGCTTAACGGTTAGCGTACGTGTGATGGCACAGTTAGTGTTGGTGTACTAGTTTAGATTAGGGCATGGGTGAGGGCAAGGCTTCTGGTGAGGGACAGGATTAGGGATCAGGTTAGGGTTAGGGTTAGGCAATGGGGAGGGATTAGGGTACAGGTTAGGGTACGGGAACGGTTTAGTGTTAGCCTACGTAGCAGGGCATGGGTTAGTGTTGATGTCCTGGTTAAAATTAGGACACGGGTGAGGGTAAAGCTTCGGGTGAGTGTCAGGGTTAGGTTTCCGGTTAGGGTTAGGGTTAAGGAATGGACTTGGATTAGGGTACAGGTTAGGGTACGGCTGCGGTTTAGGGTTAGCGTACGTGTGAGGGCACGGTTTAGTGTTTGTGTAATGGTTAAGATTAAGTTACGGGTGAGGTTAATGCTTCGAGTGAGGGTCAGTGTTAGGATTCCATTTAGGGTTAGGGTTAGGGAATGCGGAGGGATTAGGTTACAGTTTAGGGTACGACAGTTCTTAAGGGTTAGCATACATGTGAGGGCACGACTTAGTGTTGGTGTACTGGTTAAGATTAGGGCACGGGTGAGGGTAAAGTTTCGGGTGAGTGTCAGGGTTAGGGCTCGGGTTAGGGTTAGGTTTAGGGAATGGAGAGAGATTAGGATACAGGTTAGGGTACAGCTGCAGTTTAGGTTTAGTGTACGTGTGAGGGCACGGTTTAGTGTTTGTGTACTGGTTAAGATTAGGGCACGGGTGAGGGTAAGGCCTCGGAAGAGGGTCAGGTTTAGGGTTTGGGTTAGGGTTAGGGTTAGGGAATGAAGAGGGATTAGGGTACAGTTTCGGATATGACAACGCTTAACGGTTAGAGTACGTGTGAAGGCATGAGTTAGTTTTGGTGTACTGGTTAAGATAAGGGCACGGGTGAAGGTAAGGCTTCGGGTGAGGGACAGGAATAGGGATCGGGTTAGGTTTACGATTAGGCAATGGGGAGGGATTAGGGTACAGGTTAGTGTACGACAATGGTTTAGTGTTAGCCTACATTGGAGGACATGGGTTAGTGTTGATGTAGTGTTTAAAATAA
Organism: Inia geoffrensis; assembly: GCA_036417435.1. Classification (NCBI taxonomy): domain Eukaryota; kingdom Metazoa; phylum Chordata; class Mammalia; order Artiodactyla; family Iniidae; genus Inia; species Inia geoffrensis. Next base: position 87,533,094 of record CM070910.1, on the reverse strand, counting down.
GGACAAGCGTGAGCGTAAAGCTTCGGGTGAGTGTCAGGGTTAGGGTTTGGGTTTGGGTTAGGGTTAGTAATGGAGAGGGATTAGGGTACAGGTTAGAGTACGGCAACAGTTTAGGGTTAGCCTACATTGCAGGGCCTGGGTTAGTGTTGATGTAGTGTTTAAAATTAGGACACGGATGAGGGTAAAGCTTCTGGTGAGTGTCAGCGTTAGGGTTCGGGTTAGGGTTAGGGTTAGGGAACGGAGAGGGATTAGGGTATAAGTTAGGGTAAGACAACGCGTAAGGGTTAGCTTACGTGTGATGGCACTAGTTAGTGTTGGTGTACTGGTTAAGATTAAGGCACGGGTGAGGGTAAGGCTTCGGGTGAGGGACAGGATTAGGGATCAGGTTAGGGTTAGGGTTAGGCAATAGGGAGGGATTAGGGTACAGGTTAGTGTACAGCAACGGTTTAGGGTTAGCCTACGTTTGAGGGAATGGGTTAGTGGTGAGGTACTGTTTAAAATTAGGACACGGGTGCGGGTAAAGCTTCGGGTGAGTGTCAGGGTTAGGGTTCGAGTTAGGGTTAGGGTTAGGGAATCGAGAGGGATTAGGGTACAGGTTAGGGTAAGATAACGCTTAAGGGTTAGCATACGTGTGATGGCACGAGTTAGTGTTGGTGTACAGGTTAAGATTAGCGCATGGGTGAGGGTAAGGCTTCGGGTGAGGGACAGGATTAGGGATTGGGTTAGGGTTAGGGTTAGGCAATGGGGAGGGATTAGGGTACAGGTTAGGGTACGGCAACTGTTTAGGGTTAGCCTATGTACCAGGGCATGGGGTAGTGTTGATGTCCTGGTTAAAATTAGGACACGGGTGAGGGTAAAGCTTCGGGTGAGTGTCAGGGTTAGGGTTCGGGTTAGGGTTAGCGTTAGGGAATGGAGTTGGATTAGGGTACAGGTTAGGGTACGGCTTCAGTTTAGGGTTACTGTACGTGTGAGGGCACGTTTTAGTGTTGGTGTAATAGTTAAGATTAGGTCACGGGTGAGGTTAAGGCATCGGGTGAGGGTCAGGATTAGGATTCGGGTTAGGGTTAGGGCTAGGGAATTGGGAGGGATTAGGGTACAGTTTAGGCTATGACAACGCTTAAGGGTTAGCGTACGTGTGAGGGCACGAGTTAGTTTTGGTGTACAGGTTAAGATAAGGGCATGGGTGAGTGTAAGGCTTCGGGTGAGGGACAGGATTATTTATCGGGTTAGGGTTAGGGTTAGGCAATGGGGAGGTATTAGAGTACAGGTTAGGGTTCGACTGCGGTTTAGGGTTAGCGTACGTGTGAGGGCACGGTTTAGTGTTTGTGTAATGGTTAAGATTAAGTTACGGGTGAGGTTAAGGCTTCGAGTGAGGGTCAGGGTTAGGATTCGGGTTAGGGTTAGGGTAGGGGAATGGGGAGGGATTATGTTACAGTTTAGGGTACGACAACGCTTACGGGTTAGCGTACGTGTGAGGGCATGAGTTAGTGTTGGTGTACTGGTTAAGATTAGGGCACGGGTGAGGGTAAGGCCTCGGAAGAGGGTCAGGTTTAGGGTTTGGGTTAGGGTTAGGGTTAGGGAATGGAGAGGGATTAGGGTACAGGTTAGGGTACGGGAATAGTTTAGGGTTAGCCTACGTTTCAGGGCATGGGTTATGTTGATGTACTGTTTAAAATTAGGACACGGGTGAGGGTAAAGCTTCAGTTGAGTGTCAGGGTTAGGGTTCGGGTTAGGGTTAGGGTTAGGGAACGGAGAGGGATTAGGGTACAGGTTAGGATCCGACAATGCTTAAGGGTTAGCGTACGTGTGAGGGCACGGTTTAGGATTGGTGTACTGGTTAAGATTAGGTTACGGGTGAGGGTAAGGCTTCGGGTGAGGGTCAGTGTTAGGAGTCGGGTTAGTGTTAGAGTTAGGAAATGGGGAGGGTTTAGGGTACAGTTTAGGGTACGACAACGCTTAAGTGTTAGCGTACGTGTGAGGGCACGAGTTAGTGTTGGTGTACTGGTTAAGATTAGGGCACGGGTGAAGGTAAGGCTTCGGGTGAGGGACAGGATTAGGGATCGGGTTAGGGTTAGGGTTAGGCAATGGGGAGGGATTAGGGTACAGGTGAGGGTACGGCAACTGTTTAGGGTTAGCCTATGTACCAGGGCATGGGTTAGTGTTGATGTCCTGGTTAAAGTTTAGGACACGGGTGAGGGTAAAGCTTCGGGTGAGTGTCAGGGTTAGGGTTCGGGTTAGGGTTAGGGTTAGGGAATGGAGTTGGATTAGGGTACAGGTTAGGATACGGCTTCGGTTTCGGGTTACTGTACGTGTGAGGGCACGTTTTAATGTTGGTGTTATGGTTAAGATTAGGTCACGGGTGAGGTTAAGGCTTCGGGTGAGTGTCAGGATTAGGATTCGGGTTAGGATTAGGGTTAGGGAATCGGGAAGGATTAGGGTACAGTTTAGGGTACGACAATGCTTAAGGGTTAGCGTAAGTATGAGGGCACGAGTTATTGTTGGTGTACTGGTTAAGATTAGGGCACGTGTGAGGGTAAGGCCTGGAAGAGGGTCAGGTTTAGGGTTTGGGTTAGGGTTAGGGTTAGGGAATGGAGAGGGATTTGGGTACAGGTTAGGGTTTGGCAACAGTTTAGTGTTAGCCTACGTTGCAGGGCATGGTTTAGCGTTGATGTACTGGTAAAAATTAGGACACGGGTGAGAATACAGCTTCGGGTGAGTGTCAGGGTTAGGGTTCGGGTTGGGGTTAGGGTTAGGGAATGGAGAGGGATTAGGGTACATTTTAGGATACGACAATGCTTAAGGGTTAGCATACGTGTGAGGGCACGAGTTAGTGTTGGTGTACTGGTTAAGATTACGGCATGGGTGAGGGTAAGGCCTCAGAAGAGGGTACGGTTTAGGTTTTGGGTTAGGGTTAGGTTTAGGGAATGGGGAACGATTAGGTTACAGGATAGTGCACAGGTACAGTTTAAGGTTAGACAACGTTGGAGGGCATGGGTTAGTGTTGATGTCCTTGTTAAATTTAGGACACAGTTGAGGGTAAAGCTTCAGGTGAGTGTCAGGGTTAGGGTTCGGGTTAGGGTTACTGTTAGGGAATTGGGAGGGATTAGGGTGCAGGTTAGGGTATGGCAACGGTGTAGGGTTAGCCTACATTTCTGGGCATGGGTTAGTGTTGATGTCCTGGTTAAGATTAGCTCACGGGTGAGGGTAAGGCTACAGGTTAGGGTCAGGATTAGGAATCGGGCTAGGGTTAGGGTTAGGGAATGGGGAGGGAATAGGGTACAGTTTAGGGTACGACAACTCTTAAGTGTTAGTGTACGTGTGAGGGGACGAGTTAGTGTTGGTGTACTGGATAAGATTAGGGCACGGGTGAGGGTAAGGCTTCGGGTGAGGGACAGGATTAGTGATCGGGTTAGGGTTAGGGTTAGGCAATGGGGAGGGATTAGGGTACAGGTTAGGGTACAGCAACGATTTAGGGTTAGCCTACGTTTGAGGGCATGGGTTAGTGGTGATGTACTGGTTAAAATTCGGACACGGGTGAGGGTAAAGCTTCGGGTGAGTGTCAGGGTTAGGGTTCGAGTTACGGTTAGGGTTAGGGAATGGGGAGGGATTAGGGTACAGTTTAGGGGAAGACAACGCTTAAGGGTTAGCGTACGTGTGAGGACACGAGTTAGTTTTGGTGTACTGGTTAAGATTAGGGCATGGGTGAGGGTAAGGCTTCGGGTGAGGAACAGGATTAGGGATCGGGTTAGGGTTAGGGTTAGGCAATGGGTAGGGACTATGGTACAGGTAAGAGTACAGCAACGGTTTAGGTTTAGCCTACGTTTGACGGCATGGGTTAGTCGGGAGGTACTGTTTAAGATTAGGACACGGGTGAGGGTAAAGCTTCGGGTGAGTGTCAGTGTTAGGGTTCGAGTTAGGGTTAGGGTTAGGGAATGGAGAGAGATTACCGTACAGGTTAGGTTAATAGAATGCTTAAGAATTAGCGTACGTGTGATGGCACGAGTTAGTGTTGGTGTACTGGTTAAGATTAGTGCACGGGTGAGGGTAAGGCTTCGGGTGAGGGACAGGATTAGGGATCGGGTTAGGGTTAGGGTTAGGCAATGGTGAGGGATTAGGGTACAGGTTAGGGTACGGCTATGGTTTAGGGTTAGCCTACGTAGCAGGGCAAGGCCTAGTGTTGATGTCCTGGTTAAAATTAGGACACGGTTGAGGGTAAAGCTTTGGGTGAGTGTCGGGGTTAGGGTTCGGGTTAGGGTTAGGGTTAGGGAATGGAGGTGGATTAGGGTACCGGTTAGGGTACGGCTGCGGTTTAGTGTTACTGTTCGTGTGAGGGCACGGTTTAGTGTTGGTGTAATGGTTAAGATTATGTCACGGGTAAGGTTAAGGCTTCGGGTGAGGGTCAGGTTTAGGATTCGGGTTAGGGTTAGGGTTAGGGAATGGGGAGGGATTAGGGTCAAGTTTAGGGTACGACAATGCTTTAGGGTTAGCGTACGTGTGAGGGCACGAGTTAGTGTTGGTGTACTGGTAAAGATTAGGGCACGTGTGAGGTTAAGGCCTCGGAAGAGGGTCTGGTTTAGGGTTTGGGTTAGGGTTAGGGTTAGGGAATTGAGAGGCATTAGGGTACAGGTTAGAGTACGGCAACAGTTTAGGGTTAGCCTACGTTGCAGGGCATGGTTTAGTGTGGATGTCCTGGTTAAAATTAGGACACGGGTGAGGGTAAAGCATCGGTTGAGTGTTAGGGTTAGGGTTCGAGTTAGGGTTAGTGTTAGGGAATGGAGAGGGATTACGGTACAGGTTAGGGTAAGACAACGCTTAAGGGTTAGCGTACGTTTGATGGCACGAGTTAGTGTTGGTGTACTGGTTAAGATTAGGTCACGGGTGAGGGTAAGGCTTCGGGTGAGGGAAAGGATTAGGGACCGGGTTAGGGTTAGGGTTAGGCAATGGGGAGGGATTAGGGTACAGGTTAGGGTACGGCTACGGTTTAGGGTTAGCCTACGTAGCAGGGCATGGGTTAGTGTTGATGTCCTGGTTAAAATTAGGACACGGGTGAGGGTAAAGCTTCGGGTGAGTGTCAGGGTTAGGGTTCGGGTTAGGGTTAGGGTTAGGGAATGGAGTTGGATTAGGGTACAGGTTAGGGTACAGCAGCGGTTTAGGCTTAGCCTACGTTTGAGGGCATGGGTTAGTGGTGATGTACTGGTTAAAATTAGGACACGGGTGAGGGTAAAGCTTCGGGTGAGTGTCAAGGTTAGGGTTCGAGTTACGGTTAGTGTTAGGGAATGGAGAGGGATGAGGGTACAGGTTAGGGTAAGACAACGCTTAAGGGTTAGCATACGTGTGAGGGCACGAGTTAGTGTTGGTGTACTGGTTACGATTAGGACACGGGTGAGGGTAAGGCCTCGGAAGAGGGTCAGATTTAGGGTTTGAGTTAGGGTTAGGTTTAGGGAATGGGGAGGGATTAGGGTACAGGATAGTGCACGGTAACGGTTTAAGGTTAGACAACGTTGGAGGGCATGGGTTGGTGTTGATGTCCCTGTTAAATTTAGGACATGGGTGAGGGTAAAGCTTCGGGTGAGGGTCAGGCTTAGGTTTCGGGTTAGGGTTACTGTTAGGGAATGGGGAGGGATTAGGGTACAGGTTAGAGTATGGCAACGGTTTAGGGTTAGCCTACATTGCAGAACATGGGTTAGTGTTGATGTCCTGGTTAAGATTAGGTCACAGGTGAGAGTAGGGCTTAGGGTGAGGGCCAGGATTAGGAATCGGGCTAGGGTTAGTGTTAGGGAATGGGGAGAGATTAGGGTACAGTTTAGAGTATGACAACACTTAAGGGTTAGCATACGTGTGAGGGCATGAGTTAGTTTTGGTGTACTGGTTAAGATAAGGGCACGGGTGAAGGTAAGGCTTCGGGTGAGGGACAGGATTAGGGATCGGGTTAGGGTTAGGATTAGGCAATGTGGAGGGATTAGGGTACAGGTTAGTGTACGACAATGGTTTTGTGTTAGCCTACATTGGAGGACATGGGTTAGTGTTGATGTAGTGTTTAAAATTAGGACACGGGTGAGCGTAAAGCTACGGGTGAGTGTCAGGGTTAGGGTTCGGGTTCGGGTTAGTGTTAGGGAATGGAGAGGGATTAGGGAAAAGGTTAGGGTACGGCTGCGGTTTAGGGTTAGCGTACGTGTGAGGGCACGGTTTGGTGATGGTGTACTGGTTAAGATTAAGGCACGGGGGAGGTTAAGGTTTCGGGTGAGGGACAGGGTTAGGATTCGGGTTAGGGTTAGCGTTAGGAAATGGGGAGGGATTAGGGTACAGTTTAGGGTACCACAGTGCTTAAGGGTTAGCATACGTGTGAGGGCACGACTTAGTGTTTGTGTACTGGTTAAGATTAGGGCACGGGTGAGGGTAAAACTTCGGGTGAGTGTCAGGGATAGGGTTCGGGTTAGGGTCAGGGTTATGGAATGGGGAGGGATTAGGCTACAGTTTAGGGTACGACAACACTTAAGGGTTAGTGTACGTGTGAGGGCACGATTTAGTGTCGGTGTCCTGGTTAAGATTAGGGCCCGGGTGAGGGTAAGGCTTCGGGTGAGCGTCAGGCTTAGGATTCGGGTTAGGGTTAGGGTTAGGAAATGGGGAGGGATTAGGGTACAGTTTAGGGTATGACAGTTCTTAAGGGTTAGCATACGTGTGATGGCACGACTTAGTGTTGGTGTACTGGGTAAGATTAGGGCACGGGTGAGGGTAAAGCTTCGGGTGAGTGTCAGGGTTAGGGTTCGTGTTAGGGTTAGGGTTAGGGAATGGAGAGAGATTAGGATAAAGGTTAGGGTACAGCTGGGGTTTAGGTTTAGCGTACGTGTGAGGGCACAGTTTAGTGTTGGTGTACTGGTTAAGATTAGGGCACAGGTGAGGGTAAGGCCTCGGAAGAGGGTCAGGTTTAGGGTTTGGGTTAGGGTTAGGGTTAGGGAATGGAGAGGGATTAGGGTACAGGTTAGGGTACGGCAACAGTTTAGGGTTAGCCTACGTTGCAGGGCATGGGTTAGTGTTGATGTACTGTTTAAAATTAGGACACGGGTGAGGGTAAAGCTTCAGGTGAGTGTCAGGGTTAGGGTTCGGGTTCGGGTTAGGGTTAGGGAATGGAGAGGGATTAGGTTATATGTTAGGATACGACAATGCTTAAGGGTTAGCGTACGTGTGAGGGCACGGTTTAGTGTTGGTGTACTGGTTAAGATTAGGTCACGGGTGAGGGTAAGGCTTCGGGTGAGGGTCAGTGTTAGGATTTGGGTTAGGGTTAGATTTAGGAAATGGGGAGGTATTAGGGTACAGTTTATGGTACAACAACGCTTAAGTGTTAGCGTACGTGTGAGGGCACGAGTTAGTGTTGGTGTACTGGTTAAGATTAGGGCACGGGTCAGGGTAAGGCTTTGGGTGAGGGACAGGATTAGGGATCGGTTTAGGGTTAGGGTTAGGCAATGGGGTGGGAATAGGGTACAGTTTAGGGTAGAGCAACAATTTAGGTTTAGCCTACGTTTGAGAGCATGGTTTAGTGGTGATGTACTGTTTAAAATTAGGACACGGGTGAGGGTCAAGTTTCAGGTGAGTGTCAGGGTTAGGGTTCGAGTTAGGGTTAGGGTTAGGGAATGGAGAGGGATTAGGGTACAGGTTAGGGTAAGACAATGCTTAAGGGTTAGCGTACGTGTGATTGCACGGTTTAGTGTTGGGGTAATGGTTAAGATTAAGTCACGGGTGAGGTTAAGGCTTCGGGTGAGGGTCAGGATTAGGATTCGGGTTAGGGTTAGGGTTAGGGAATGGGGAGGGATTTGCGTACAGTTTAGGGTATGAGAACACATAAGGGTTAGCGTACGTGTGAGGGCACGAGTTAGTTTTGGTGTACTGGTTAAGATAAGGGCACCGGTGAGTCTAAGGATTCGGGTGAGGGACAGGATTATATATCGGGTTAGGGTTAGGGTTAGGCAATGGGGAGGTATTTGGGTACAGGTTAGCGTACGGCTGTGGTTTAGGGTTAGCGTACGTTTGAGGGCATGGTTTAGTGTTGTTGTAATGGTTAAGATTAAATCACGGGGGAGGTTAAGGCTTCGAGTGAGGGACAGGATTAGGGATCAGGTTAGGGTTATGGTTAGGCAATGGGGAGGGATTAGGGTACAGGTTAGGGTATGGCAACGGTTAAGTGTTAGCCTACGTTGGAGGACATGGTTTAGTGTTGATGTCCCGTTTAAAATTAGGACACGGGTGAGGGTAAAGCTTCGGGTGAGTGTCAGTGTTAGGGTTCGGGTTAGGGTTAGTGTTAGGGAATGGAGAGGGATTAGGGTACAGGTTAGGATACGGCAATGCTTAATGGTTAGCGTACGTGTGAGGGCACGAGTTAGTGTTGCTGTACTGGTTAAGATTAGGGCACGGGTGAGGGTAAGTCCTCGGAAGAGGTTCAGGTTTAGGGTTTGGGTTAGGGTTAGGTTTAGGGAATGGGGAGGTATTAGGGTACAGGTTAGGTTATGGCTGCAGTTTAGGGTTAGCGTACATGTGAGGGCACGGTTTAGTGTTGGTGTAATGGTTATGATTAAGTCACGGGTGAGGTTAATGCTTTGAGTGAGGGTCAGGGTTAGGATTCGGGTTAGGGTTAGGGTATGGGAATGGGGAGGGATTAGGTTACAGTTCAGGGTACGACAATGCTTAAGGGTTATCGTACGTGTGAGGGCACGAGTTAGTGTTGGTGTACTGGTTAAGATTAGGGCACGGGAGAGGGTAAGGCCTCGGAAGAGGGTCAGGTTTAGTGTTTGGGTTACGGTTAGGGTTAGGGAATGGGGAGGGATTAAGGTACAGGTTCGGGTACGGCAACGGTTTAGGGTTAGCCTACGTAGCAGGGCATGGGTTAGAGTTGATGTCCTGGTTAAAATTAGGACAAGGGTGAGGGTAAAGCTTCGGGTGAGTGTCAGGGTTAGCGTTTGGGTTAGGGTTAGGGTTAGGGAATGGACTTGGATTAGGGTACAGGTTAGGGTCTGGCTGCGGTTTAGGGTTACTGTACGTGGGAGGGCACAGTTTAGTGTTGGTATAATGGTTAAGATTAGATCACGGTTTAGGTTAAGGCTTCGGGTGAGGGTCAGGATTAGGATTCTGGTTAGGGTTAGGTTTAGGGAATGGGGAGGGATTAGGGTACAGTTTAGGGTACGACAATGCTTAAGTGTTAGCGTACGTGTGAGGGCACGAGTTAGTTTTGGGGTACTGGTTAAGATAAGGGCACGGGTGAGGGTAAGGCCTCAGAAGAGGGTCAGGTTTAGGGTTTGGGTTAGGGTTAGGTTTAGGGAATGGGGAGGGATTAGGGTACAAGATAGTGCACGGTTACGGTTTAAGGTTAGACAACGTTCGAGGGCATGGGTTAGTGTTGATGTCCTTGTTAATTTTACGACACGGGTGAGGGTAAAGCTTCAGGTGAGTGTTAGGGTTAGGGTTCGGGTTATGGTTACTGTTAGGGAATGGGGAGGGATTAGGGTACATGTTAGGGTATGGCAATGGTTTAGGGTTAGCCTACATTGCAGGGCATGGGTTAGTGTTGATGTCCTGGTTAAGATTAGGTCACGGGTCAAGGTAAGGCTTCGGGTGAGGGTCAGGATTGGGAATCGGGCTAGGGTTAGGGTTAGGGAATGGGGAGGGATTAGGGTACAGTTTCGGGTATGACAATGCTTAACGGTTAGCGTACGTGTGATGGCACAGTTAGTGTTGGTGTACTAGTTTAGATTAGGGCATGGGTGAGGGCAAGGCTTCTGGTGAGGGACAGGATTAGGGATCAGGTTAGGGTTAGGGTTAGGCAATGGGGAGGGATTAGGGTACAGGTTAGGGTACGGGAACGGTTTAGTGTTAGCCTACGTAGCAGGGCATGGGTTAGTGTTGATGTCCTGGTTAAAATTAGGACACGGGTGAGGGTAAAGCTTCGGGTGAGTGTCAGGGTTAGGTTTCCGGTTAGGGTTAGGGTTAAGGAATGGACTTGGATTAGGGTACAGGTTAGGGTACGGCTGCGGTTTAGGGTTAGCGTACGTGTGAGGGCACGGTTTAGTGTTTGTGTAATGGTTAAGATTAAGTTACGGGTGAGGTTAATGCTTCGAGTGAGGGTCAGTGTTAGGATTCCATTTAGGGTTAGGGTTAGGGAATGCGGAGGGATTAGGTTACAGTTTAGGGTACGACAGTTCTTAAGGGTTAACATACATGTGAGGGCACGACTTAGTGTTGGTGTACTGGTTAAGATTAGGGCACGGGTGAGGGTAAAGTTTCGGGTGAGTGTCAGGGTTAGGGCTCGGGTTAGGGTTAGGTTTAGGGAATGGAGAGAGATTAGGATACAGGTTAGGGTACAGCTGCAGTTTAGGTTTAGTGTACGTGTGAGGGCACGGTTTAGTGTTGGTGTACTGGTTAAGATTAGGGCACGGGTGAGGGTAAGGCTTTGGGTGAGGGACAGGATTAGGGATCGGTTTAGGGTTAGGGTTAGGCAATGGGGCGGGAATAGGGTACAGTTTAGGGTAGAGCAACAATTTAGGTTTAGCCTACGTTTGAGAGCATGGTTTAGTGGTGATGTACTGTTTAAAATTAGGACACGGGTGAGGGTCAAGTTTCGGGTGAGTGTCAGGGTTAGGGTTCGAGTTAGGGTTAGGGTTAGGGAATGGAGAGGGATTAGGGTACAGGTTAGGGTAAGACAACGCTTAAGGGATAACGTACGTGTGATTGCACGGTTTAGTGTTGGGGTAATGGTTAAGATTAAGTCACGGGTGAGGTTAAGGCTTCGGGTGAGGGTCAGGATTAGGATTCGGGTTAGGGTTAGGGTTAGGGAATGGGGAGGGATTTGCGTAGAGTTTAGGGTAAGACAACACATAAGGGTTAGCGTACGTGTGAGGGCACAAGTTAGTTTTGGTGTACTGGTTAATATAAGGGCACGGGTGAGTCTAAGGATTCGGGTGAGGGACAGGATTATGGATCGGGTTAGGGTTAGGGTTAGGCAATGGGGAGGTATTAGGGTACAGGTTAGCGTACGGCTGTGGTTTAGGGTTAGCGTACGTTTGAGGGCATGGTTTAGTGTTGTTGTAATGGTTAAGATTAAATCACGGGGGAGGTTAAGGCTTCGAGTGAGGGACAGGATTAGGCATCAGGTTAGGGTTACAGTTAGGCAATGGGGAGGGATTAGGGTACAGGTTAGGGTATGGCAACGGTTAAGTGTTAGCCTACGTTGGAGGACATGGTTTAGTGTTGATGTCCCGTTTAAAATTAGGACACGGGTGAGGGTAAAGCTTCGGGTGAGTGTCAGTGTTAGGGTTCGGGTTAGGGTTAATGTTAGGGAATGGAGAGGGATTAGGTTACATGTTAGGATACGACAATGCTTAATGGTTAGCGTACGTGTGAGGGCACGAGTTATTGTTGGTGTACTGGTTAAGATTAGGGCACGTGTGAAGGTAAGGCCTTGGAAGAGGGTCAGGTTTAGGGTTTGGGTTAGGGTTAGGGTTAGGGAATGGCGAGGGATTTGGGTACAGGTTAGGGTTCGGCAACAGTTTAGTGTTAGCCTACTTTGCAGGGCATGGTTTAGCGTTGATGTACTGGTAAAAATTAGGACACGGGTGAGGGTACAGCTTCGGATGAGTGTCAGGGTTAGGGTTCGGGTTCGGGTTAGGGTTAGGGAATGGAGAGGGATTAGGGTACATTTTAGGATACGACAATGCTTAAGGGTTAGCATACGTGTGAGGGCACGAGTTAGTGTTGGTGTACTGCTTAAGATTAGGGCATGGGTGAGGGTAAGGCCTCAGAAGAGGGTAAGGTTTAGGTTTTGGGTTAGGGTTAGTTTTAGGGAATGGGGAACGATTAGGTTACAGGATAGTGCACAGGTACAGTTTAAGTTTAGACAACGTTGGAGGGCATGGGTTAGTGTTGATGTCCTTGTTAAATTTAGGACACAGTTGAGGGTAGAGCTTCGGGTGACTGTCAGGGTTAGGGTTCGGGTTAGGGTTACTGTTAGGGAATTGGGAGGGATTAGGGTGCAGGTTAGGGTATGGCAACGGTGTAGGGTTAGCCTACATTTCTGGGCATGGGTTAGTGTTGATGTCCTGGTTAAGATTAGCTCACGGGTGAGGGTAAGGCTACAGGTTAGGGTCAGGATTAGGAATCGGGCTAGGGTTAGGGTTAGGGAATGGGGAGGGAATAGGGTACAGTTTAGGGTACGACAACTCTTAAGTGTTAGTGTACGTGTGAGGGGACGAGTTAGTGTTGGTGTACTGGATAAGATTAGGGCACGGGTGAGGGTAAGGCTTCGGGTGAGGGAAAGGTTTAGGGACCGGGTTAGGGTTAGGGTTAGGCAATGGGGAGGGATTAGGGTACAGGTTAGGGTACGGCTACGGTTTAGGGTTAGCCTACGTAGCAGGGCATGGGTTAGTGTTGATGTCCTGGTTAAAATTAGGACACGGGTGAGGGTAAAGCTTCGGGTGAGTGTCAGGGTTAGGGTTCGGGTTAGGGTTAGGGTTAGGGAATGGAGTTGGATTAGGGTACAGGTTAGGGTACAGCAGCGGTTTAGGCTTAGCCTACGTTTGAGGGCATGGGTTAGTGGTGATGTACTGGTTAAAATTAGGACACGGGTGAGGGTAAAGCTTCGGGTGAGTGTCAAGGTTAGGGTTCGAGTTACGGTTAGTGTTAGGGAATGGAGAGGGATGAGGGTACAGGTTAGGGTAAGACAACGCTTAAGGGTTAGCATACGTGTGAGGGCACGAGTTAGTGTTGGTGTACTGGTTACGATTAGGACACGGGTGAGGGTAAGGCCTCGGAAGAGGGTCAGATTTAGGGTTTGAGTTAGGGTTAGGTTTAGGGAATGGGGAGGGATTAGTGTACAGGATAGTGCACGGTAACGGTTTAAGGTTAGACAACGTTGGAGGGCATGGGTTGGTGTTGATGTCCTTGTTAAATTTAGGACATGGGTGAGGGTAAAGCTTCGGGTGAGGGTCAGGCTTAGGTTTCGGGTTAGGGTTACTGTTAGGGAATGGGGAGGGATTAGGGTACAGGTTAGAGTATGGCAACGGTTTAGGGTTAGCCTACATTGCAGAACATGGGTTAGTGTTGATGTCCTGGTTAAGATTAGGTCACAGGTGAGAGTAGGGCTTAGGGTGAGGGCCAGGATTAGGAATCGGGCTAGGGTTAGTGTTAGGGAATGGGGAGAGATTAGGGTACAGTTTAGAGTATGACAACACTTAAGGGTTAGCATACGTGTGAGGGCATGAGTTAGTTTTGGTGTACTGGTTAAGATAAGGGCACGGGTGAAGGTAAGGCTTCGGGTGAGGGACAGGATTAGGGATCGGGTTAGGGTTAGGATTAGGCAATGTGGAGGGATTAGGGTACAGGTTAGTGTACGACAATGGTTTTGTGTTAGCCTACATTGGAGGACATGGGTTAGTGTTGATGTAGTGTTTAAAATTAGGACACGGGTGAGCGTAAAGCTACGTGTGAGTGTCAGGGTTAGGGTTCGGGTTATGGTTACTGTTAGGGAATGGGGAGGGATTAGGGTACATGTTAGGGTATGGCAATGGTTTAGGGTTAGCCTACATTGCAGGGCATGGGTTAGTGTTGATGTCCTGGTTAAGATTAGGTCACGGGTCAAGGTAAGGCTTCGGGTGAGGGTCAGGATTAGGAATCGGGCTAGGGTTAGGGTTAGGGAATGGGGAGGGATTAGGGTACAGTTTCGGGTATGACAATGCTTAACGGTTAGCGTACGTGTGATGGCACAGTTAGTGTTGGTGTACTAGTTTAGATTAGGGCATGGGTGAGGGCAAGGCTTCTGGTGAGGGACAGGATTAGGGATCAGGTTAGGGTTAGGGTTAGGCAATGGGGAGGGATTAGGGTACAGGTTAGGGTACGGGAACGGTTTAGTGTTAGCCTACGTAGCAGGGCATGGGTTAGTGTTGATGTCCTGGTTAAAATTAGGACACGGGTGAGGGTAAAGCTTCGGGTGAGTGTCAGGGTTAGGTTTCCGGTTAGGGTTAGGGTTAAGGAATGGACTTGGATTAGGGTACAGGTTAGGGTACGGCTGCGGTTTAGGGTTAGCGTACGTGTGAGGGCACGGTTTAGTGTTTGTGTAATGGTTAAGATTAAGTTACGGGTGAGGTTAATGCTTCGAGTGAGGGTCAGTGTTAGGATTCCATTTAGGGTTAGGGTTAGGGAATGCGGAGGGATTAGGTTACAGTTTAGGGTACGACAGTTCTTAAGGGTTAGCATACATGTGAGGGCACGACTTAGTGTTGGTGTACTGGTTAAGATTAGGGCACGGGTGAGGGTAAAGTTTTGGGTGAGTGTCAGGGTTAGGCCTCGGGTTAGGGTTAGGTTTAGGGAATGGAGAGAGATTAGGATACAGGTTAGGGTACAGCTGCAGTTTAGGTTTAGTGTACGTGTGAGGGCACGGTTTAGTGTTTGTGTACTGGTTAAGATTAGGGCACGGGTGAGGGTAAGGCCTCGGAAGAGGGTCAGGTTTAGGGTTTGGGTTAGGGTTAGGGTTAGGGAATGAAGAGGGATTAGGGTACAGTTTCGGATATGACAACGCTTAACGGTTAGAGTACGTGTGAAGGCATGAGTTAGTTTTGGTGTACTGGTTAAGATAAGGGCACGGGTGAAGGTAAGGCTTCGGGTGAGGGACAGGAATAGGGATCGGGTTAGGTTTACGATTAGGCAATGGGGAGGGATTAGGGTACAGGTTAGTGTACGACAATGGTTTAGTGTTAGCCTACATTGGAGGACATGGGTTAGTGTTGATGTAGTGTTTAAAATAAGGACAAGCGTGAGCGTAAAGCTTCGGGTGAGTGTCAGGGTTAGGGTTTGGGTTTGGGTTAGGGTTAGTAATGGAGAGGGATTAGGGTACAGGTTAGAGTACGGCAACAGTTTAGGGTTAGCCTACATTGCAGGGCATGGGTTAGTGTTGATGTAGTGTTTAAAATTAGGACACGGATGAGGGTAAAGCTTCTGGTGAGTGTCAGCGTTAGGGTTCGGGTTAGGGTTAGGGTTAGGGAACGGAGAGGGATTAGGGTATAAGTTAGGGTAAGACAACGCCTAAGGGTTAGCTTACGTGTGATGGCACTAGTTAGTGTTGGTGTACTGGTTAAGATTAAGGCACGGGTGAGGGTAAGGCTTCGGGTGAGGGACAGGATTAGGGATCAGGTTAGGGTTAGGGTTAGGCAATAGGGAGGGATTAGGGTACAGGTTAGTGTACAGCAACGGTTTAGGGTTAGCCTACGTTTGAGGGAATGGGTTAGTGGTGAGGTACTGTTTAAAATTAGGACACGGGTGCGGGTAAAGCTTAGGGTGAGTGTCAGGGTTAGGGTTCGAGTTAGGGTTAGGGTTAGGGAATCGAGAGGGATTAGGGTACAGGTTAGGGTAAGATAACGCTTAAGGGTTAGCATACGTGTGATGGCACGAGTTAGTGTTGGTGTACAGGTTAAGATTAGCGCATGGGTGAGGGTAAGGCTTCGGGTGAGGGACAGGATTAGGGATTGGGTTAGGGTTAGGGTTAGGCAATGGGGAGGGATTAGGGTACAGGTTAGGGTACGGCAACTGTTTAGGGTTAGCCTATGTACCAGGGCATGGGGTAGTGTTGATGTCCTGGTTAAAATTAGGACACGGGTGAGGGTAAAGCTTCGGGTGAGTGTCAGGGTTAGGGTTCGGGTTAGGGTTAGCGTTAGGGAATGGAGTTGGATTAGGGTACAGGTTAGGGTACGGCTTCAGTTTAGGGTTACTGTACGTGTGAGGGCACGTTTTAGTGTTGGTGTAATAGTTAAGATTAGGTCACGGGTGAGGTTAAGGCATCGGGTGAGTGTCAGGATTAGGATTCGGGTTAGGGTTAGGGCTAGGGAATTGGGAGGGATTAGGGTACAGTTTAGGCTATGAGAACGCTTAAGGGTTAGCGTACGTGTGAGGGCACGAGTTAGTTTTGGTGTACAGGTTAAGATAAGGGCTTGGGTGAGTGTAAGGCTTCGGGTGAGGGACAGGATTATTTATCGGGTTAGGGTTAGGGTTAGGCAATGGGGAGGTATTAGAGTACAGGTTAGGGTTCGGCTGCGGTTTAGGGTTAGCGTACGTGTGAGGGCACGGTTTAGTGTTTGTGTAATGGTTAAGATTAAGTTACGGGTGAGGTTAAGGCTTCGAGTGAGGGTCAGGGTTAGGATTCGGGTTAGGGTTAGGGTAGGGGAATGGGGAGGGATTATGTTACAGTTTAGGGTACGACAACGCTTACGGGTTAGCGTACGTGTGAGGGCATGAGTTAGTGTTGGTGTACTGGTTAAGATTAGGGCACGGGTGAGGGTAAGGCCTCCGAAGAAGGTCAGGTTTAGGGTTTGGGTTAGGGTTAGGGTTAGGGAATGGGGAGGGAATAGGGTACAGGTTAGTGTACGGCAACGGTTTAGGGTTAGCCTACGTTGCAGGGCATGGGTTAGTGTTGACGTCCTCGTTAAAATTAGGACACAGGTGAGGGTAAAGCTTCGGGTGAGTGTCAAGTTTAGGTTTCGGTTTAGGATTAGTGTTAGGGAATGGAGAGGGATTAGGGTACAGGTTAGGGAATGGCTGCGGTTTAGGGTTAGCGTACGTTTGAGGTCACGATTTAGTGTTGGTGTACTGGTTAAGATTAGGGTACTGGTGGCGGTAAGGCCTCGGAAGATGGTCAGGTTTAGGGATTGTTTTAGGGTTAGGGTTAGGGAATGGAGAGGGATTAGGGTACAGGTTAGGGTACGGGAATAGTTTAGGGTTAGCCTACGTTGCAGGGCATGGGTTATGTTGATGTACTGTTTAAAATTAGGACACGGGTGAGGGTAAAGCTTCGGTTGAGTGTCAGGGTTAGGGTTCGGGTTAGGGTTAGGGTTAGGGAACGGAGAGGGATTAGGGTACAGGTTAGGATCCGACAATGCTTAAGGGTTAGCGTACGTGTGAGGGCACGGTTTAGGATTGGTGTACTGGTTAAGATTAGGTTACGGCTGAGGGTAAGGCTTCGGGTGAGGGTCAGTGTTAGGAGTCGGGTTAGTGTTAGAGTTAGGAAATGGGGAGGGTTTAGGGTACAGTTTAGGGTACGACAACGCTTAAGTGTTAGCGTACGTGTGAGGGCACGTGTTAGTGTTGGTGTACTGGTTAAGATTAGGGCACGGGTGAAGGTAAGGCTTCGGGTGAGGGACAGGATTAGGGATCGGTTTAGGGTTAGGGTTAGGCAATGGGGAGGGATTAGGGTACAGGTGAGGGTACGGCAACTGTTTAGGGTTAGCCTATGTACCAGGGCATGGGTTAGTGTTGATGTCCTGGTTAAAATTTAGGACACGGGTGAGGGTAAAGCTTCGGGTGAGTGTCAGGGTTAGGGTTCGGGTTAGGGTTAGGGTTAGGGAATGGAGTTGGATTAGGGTACAGGTTAGGATACGGCTTCGGTTTCGGGTTACTGTACGTGTGAGGGCACGTTTTAATGTTGGTGTTATGGTTAAGATTAGGTCACGGGTGAAGTTAAGGCTTCGGGTGAGGGTCAGGATTAGGATTCGGGTTAGGATTAGGGTTAGGGAATCGGGAAGGATTAGGGTACAGTTTAGGGTACGACAATGCTTAAGGGTTAGCGTAAGTATGAGGGCAGGAGTTATTGTTGGTGTACTGGTTAAGATTAGGGCACGTGTGAGGGTAAGGCCTTGGAAGAGGGTCAGGTTTAGGGTTTGGGTTAGGGTTAGGGTTAGGGAATGGCGAGGGATTTGGGTACAGGTTAGGGTTCGGTAACAGTTTAGTGTTAGCCTACGTTGCAGGGCATGGTTTAGCGTTGATGTACTGGTAAAAATTAGGACACGGGTGAGGGTACAGCTTCGGGTGAGTGTCAGGGTTAGGGTTCGGGTTGGGGTTAGGGTTAGGGAATGGAGAGGGATTAGGGTACATTTTAGGATACGACAGTGCTTAAGGGTTAGCATACGTGTGAGGGCACGAGTTAGTGTTGGTGTACTGGTTAAGATTAGGGCATGGGTGAGGGTAAGGCCTCAGAAGAGGGTACGGTTTAGGTTTTGGGTTAGGGTTAGGTTTAGGGAATGGGGAACGATTAGGTTACAGGATAGTGCACAGGTACAGTTTAAGGTTAGACAACGTTGGAGGGCATGGGTTAGTGTTGATGTCCTTGTTAAATTTAGGACACAGTTGAGGGTAAAGCTTCGGGTGAGTGTCAGGGTTAGGGTTCGGGTTAGGGTTACTGTTAGGGAATTGGGAGGGATTAGGGTGCAGGTTAGGGTATGGCAACGGTGTAGGGTTAGCCTACATTTCTGGGCATGGGTTAGTGTTGATGTCCTGGTTAAGATTAGCTCACGGGTGAGGGTAAGGCTACAGGTTAGGGTCAGGATTAGGAATCGGGCTAGGGTTAGGGTTAGGGAATGGGGAGGGAATAGGGTACAGTTTAGGGTACGACAACTCTTAAGTGTTAGTGTACGTGTGAGGGGACGAGTTAGTGTTGGTGTACTGGATAAGATTAGGGCACGGGTGAGGGTAAGGCTTCGGGTGAGGGACAGGATTAGTGATCGGGTTAGGGTTAGGGTTAGGCAATGGGGAGGGATTAGGGTACAGGTTAGGGTACAGCAACGATTTAGGGTTAGCCTACGTTTGAGGGCATGGGTTAGTGGTGATGTACTGGTTAAAATTCGGACACGGGTGAGGGTAAAGCTTCGGGTGAGTGTCAGGGTTAGGGTTCGAGTTACGGTTAGGGTTAGGGAATGGGGAGGGATTAGGGTACAGTTTAGGGGAAGACAACGCTTAAGGGTTAGCGTACGTGTGAGGACACGAGTTAGTTTTGGTGTACTGGTTAAGATTAGGGCATGGGTGAGGGTAAGGCTTCGGGTGAGGAACAGGATTAGGGATCGGGTTAGGGTTAGGGTTAGGCAATGGGTAGGGACTATGGTACAGGTAAGAGTACAGCAACGGTTTAGGTTTAGCCTACGTTTGACGGCATGGGTTAGTCGGGAGGTACTGTTTAAGATTAGGACACGGGTGAGGGTAAAGCTTCGGGTGAGTGTCAGTGTTAGGGTTCGAGTTAGGGTTAGGGTTAGGGAATGGAGAGAGATTACCGTACAGGTTAGGTTAATAGAATGCTTAAGAATTAGCGTACGTGTGATGGCACGAGTTAGTGTTGGTGTACTGGTTAAGATTAGTGCACGGGTGAGGGTAAGGCTTCGGGTGAGGGACAGGATTAGGGATCGGGTTAGGGTTAGGGTTAGGCAATGGTGAGGGATTAGGGTACAGGTTAGGGTACGGCTATGGTTTAGGGTTAGCCTACGTAGCAGGGCAAGGCCTAGTGTTGATGTCCTGGTTAAAATTAGGACACGGTTGAGGGTAAAGCTTTGGGTGAGTGTCGGGGTTAGGGTTCGGGTTAGGGTTAGGGTTAGGGAATGGAGGTGGATTAGGGTACCGGTTAGGGTACGGCTGCGGTTTAGTGTTACTGTTCGTGTGAGGGCACGGTTTAGTGTTGGTGTAATGGTTAAGATTATGTCACGGGTAAGGTTAAGGCTTCGGGTGAGGGTCAGGTTTAGGATTCGGGTTAGGGTTAGGGTTAGGGAATGGGGAGGGATTAGGGTCAAGTTTAGGGTACGACAATGCTTTAGGGTTAGCGTACGTGTGAGGGCACGAGTTAGTGTTGGTGTACTGGTAAAGATTAGGGCACGTGTGAGGGTAAGGCCTCGGAAGAGGGTCTGGTTTAGGGTTTGGTTTAGGGTTAGGGTTAGGGAATTGAGAGGGATTAGGGTACAGGTTAGAGTACGGCAACAGTTTAGGGTTAGCCTACGTTGCAGGGCATGGTTTAGTGTGGATGTCCTGGTTAAAATTAGGACACGGGTGAGGGTAAAGCATCGGTTGAGTGTTAGGGTTAGGGTTCGAGTTAGGGTTAGTGTTAGGGAATGGAGAGGGATTACGGTACAGGTTAGGGTAAGACAACGCTTAAGGGTTAGCGTACGTTTGATGGCACGAGTTAGTGTTGGTGTACTGGTTAAGATTAGGTCACGGGTGAGGGTAAGGCTTCGGGTGAGGGAAAGGATTAGGGACCGGGTTAGGGTTAGGGTTAGGCAATGGGGAGGGATTAGGGTACAGGTTAGGGTACGGCTACGGTTTAGGGTTAGCCTACGTAGCAGGGCATGGGTTAGTGTTGATGTCCTGGTTAAAATTAGGACACGGGTGAGGGTAAAGCTTCGGGTGAGTGTCAGGGTTAGGGTTCGGGTTAGGGTTAGGGTTAGGGAATGGAGTTGGATTAGGGTACAGGTTAGGGTACAGCAGCGGTTTAGGCTTAGCCTACGTTTGAGGGCATGGGTTAGTGGTGATGTACTGGTTAAAATTAGGACACGGGTGAGGGTAAAGCTTCGGGTGAGTGTCAAGGTTAGGGTTCGAGTTACGGTTAGTGTTAGGGAATGGAGAGGGATGAGGGTACAGGTTAGGGTAAGACAACGCTTAAGGGTTAGCATACGTGTGAGGGCACGAGTTAGTGTTGGTGTACTGGTTACGATTAGGACACGGGTGAGGGTAAGGCCTCGGAAGAGGGTCAGATTTAGGGTTTGAGTTAGGGTTAGGTTTAGGGAATGGGGAGGGATTAGGGTACAGGATAGTGCACGGTAACGGTTTAAGGTTAGACAACGTTGGAGGGCATGGGTTGGTGTTGATGTCCTTGTTAAATTTAGGACATGGGTGAGGGTAAAGCTTCGGGTGAGGGTCAGGCTTAGGTTTCGGGTTAGGGTTACTGTTAGGGAATGGGGAGGGATTAGGGTACAGGTTAGAGTATGGCAACGGTTTAGGGTTAGCCTACATTGCAGAACATGGGTTAGTGTTGATGTCCTGGTTAAGATTAGGTCACAGGTGAGAGTAGGGCTTAGGGTGAGGGCCAGGATTAGGAATCGGGCTAGGGTTAGTGTTAGGGAATGGGGAGAGATTAGGGTACAGTTTAGAGTATGACAACACTTAAGGGTTAGCATACGTGTGAGGGCATGAGTTAGTTTTGGTGTACTGGTTAAGATAAGGGCACGGGTGAAGGTAAGGCTTCGGGTGAGGGACAGGATTAGGGATCGGGTTAGGGTTAGGATTAGGCAATGTGGAGGGATTAGGGTACAGGTTAGTGTACGACAATGGTTTTGTGTTAGCCTACATTGGAGGACATGGGTTAGTGTTGATGTAGTGTTTAAAATTAGGACACGGGTGAGCGTAAAGCTACGGGTGAGTGTCAGGGTTAGGGTTCGGGTTAGGGTTAGTGTTAGGGAATGGAGAGGGATTAGGGAAAAGGTTAGGGTACGGCTGCGGTTTAGGGTTAGCGTACGTGTGAGGGCACGGTTTGGTGATGGTGTACTGGTTAAGATTAAGGCACGGGGGAGGTTAAGGTTTCGGGTGAGGGACAGGGTTAGGATTCGGGTTAGGGTTAGCGTTAGGAAATGGGGAGGGATTAGGGTACAGTTTAGGGTACCACAGTGCTTAAGGGTTAGCATACGTGTGAGGGCACGACTTAGTGTTTGTGTACTGGTTAAGATTAGGGCACGGGTGAGGGTAAAACTTCGGGTGAGTGTCAGGGATAGGGTTCGGGTTAGGGTCAGGGTTATGGAATGGGGAGGGATTAGGCTACAGTTTAGGGTACGACAACACTTAAGGGTTAGTGTACGTGTGAGGGCACGATTTAGTGTCGGTGTCCTGGTTAAGATTAGGGCCCGGGTGAGGGTAAGGCTTCGGGTGAGCGTCAGGCTTAGGATTCGGGTTAGGGTTAGGGTTAGGAAATGGGGAGGGATTAGGGTACAGTTTAGGGTATGACAGTTCTTAAGGGTTAGCAT
Organism: Inia geoffrensis; assembly: GCA_036417435.1. NCBI lineage: Eukaryota > Metazoa > Chordata > Mammalia > Artiodactyla > Iniidae > Inia > Inia geoffrensis. The sequence continues at coordinate 87,511,303 of CM070910.1, read as the reverse complement.
ACGTGTGAGGGCACGACTTAGTGTTGGTGTACTGGGTAAGATTAGGGCACGGGTGAGGGTAAAGCTTCGGGTGAGTGTCAGGGTTAGGGTTCGTGTTAGGGTTAGGGTTAGGGAATGGAGAGAGATTAGGATAAAGGTTAGGGTACAGCTGGGGTTTAGGTTTAGCGTACGTGTGAGGGCACAGTTTAGTGTTGGTGTACTGGTTAAGATTAGGGCACAGGTGAGGGTAAGGCCTCGGAAGAGGGTCAGGTTTAGGGTTTGGGTTAGGGTTAGGGTTAGGGAATGGAGAGGGATTAGGGTACAGGTTAGGGTACGGCAACAGTTTAGGGTTAGCCTACGTTGCAGGGCATGGGTTAGTGTTGATGTACTGTTTAAAATTAGGACACGGGTGAGGGTAAAGCTTCAGGTGAGTGTCAGGGTTAGGGTTCGGGTTCGGGTTAGGGTTAGGGAATGGAGAGGGATTAGGTTATATGTTAGGATACGACAATGCTTAAGGGGTAGCGTACGTGTGAGGGCACGGTTTAGTGTTGGTGTACTGGTTAAGATTAGGTCACGGGTGAGGGTAAGGCTTCGGGTGAGGGTCAGTGTTAGGATTTGGGTTAGGGTTAGATTTAGGAAATGGGGAGGTATTAGGGTACAGTTTATGGTACAACAACGCTTAAGTGTTAGCGTACGTGTGAGGGCACGAGTTAGTGTTGGTGTACTGGTTAAGATTAGGGCACGGGTCAGGGTAAGGCTTTGGGTGAGGGACAGGATTAGGGATCGGTTTAGGGTTAGGGTTAGGCAATGGGGTGGGAATAGGGTACAGTTTAGGGTAGAGCAACAATTTAGGTTTAGCCTACGTTTGAGAGCATGGTTTAGTGGTGATGTACTGTTTAAAATTAGGACACGGGTGAGGGTCAAGTTTCAGGTGAGTGTCAGGGTTAGGGTTCGAGTTAGGGTTAGGGTTAGGGAATGGAGAGGGATTAGGGTACAGGTTAGGGTAAGACAATGCTTAAGGGTTAGCATACGTGTGATTGCACGGTTTAGTGTTGGGGTAATGGTTAAGATTAAGTCACGGGTGAGGTTAAGGCTTCGGGTGAGGGTCAGGATTAGGATTCGGGTTAGGGTTAGGGTTAGGGAATGGGGAGGGATTTGCGTAGAGTTTAGGGTAAGACAACACATAAGGGTTAGCGTACGTGTGAGGGCACGAGTTAGTTTTGGTGTACTGGTTAATATAAGGGCACGGGTGAGTCTAAGGATTCGGGTGAGGGACAGGATTATATATCGGGTTAGGGTTAGGGTTAGGCAATGGGGAGGTATTTGGGTACAGGTTAGCGTACGGCTGTGGTTTAGGGTTAGCGTACGTTTGAGGGCATGGTTTAGTGTTGTTGTAATGGTTAAGATTAAATCACGGGGGAGGTTAAGGCTTCGAGTGAGGGACAGGATTAGGGATCAGGTTAGGGTTATGGTTAGGCAATGGGGAGGGATTAGGGTACAGGTTAGGGTATGGCAACGGTTAAGTGTTAGCCTACGTTGGAGGACATGGTTTAGTGTTGATGTCCCGTTTAAAATTAGGACACGGGTGAGGGTAAAGCTTCGGGTGAGTGTCAGTGTTAGGGTTCGGGTTAGGGTTAGTGTTAGGGAATGGAGAGGGATTAGGGTACAGGTTAGGATACGGCAATGCTTAATGGTTAGCGTACGTGTGAGGGCACGAGTTAGTGTTGCTGTACTGGTTAAGATTAGGGCACGGGTGAGGGTAAGTCCTCGGAAGAGGTTCAGGTTTAGGGTTTGGGTTAGGGTTAGGTTTAGGGAATGGGGAGGTATTAGGGTACAGGTTAGGTTATGGCTGCAGTTTAGGGTTAGCGTACATGTGAGGGCACGGTTTAGTGTTGGTGTAATGGTTATGATTAAGTCACGGGTGAGGTTAATGCTTTGAGTGAGGGTCAGGGTTAGGATTCGGGTTAGGGTTAGGGTATGGGAATGGGGAGGGATTAGGTTACAGTTCAGGGTACGACAATGCTTAAGGGTTATCGTACGTGTGAGGGCACGAGTTAGTGTTGGTGTACTGGTTAAGATTAGGGCACGGGAGAGGGTAAGGCCTCGGAAGAGGGTCAGGTTTAGTGTTTGGGTTAGGGTTAGGGTTAGGGAATGGGGAGGGAATAAGGTACAGGTTAGTGTACGGCAACGGTTTAGGGTTAGCCTACGTTGCAGGGCATGGGTTAGTGTTGATGTCCTCGTTAAAATTAGGACACAGGTGAGGGTAAAGCTTCGGGTGAGTGTCAAGTTTAGGTTTCGGTTTAGGATTAGTGTTAGGGAATGGAGAGGGATTAGGGTACAGGTTAGGGAACGGCTGCGGTTTAGGGTTAGCGTACGTTTGAGGTCACGGTTTAGTGTTGGTGTACTGGTTAAGATTAGGGTACTAGTGGCGGTAAGGCCTCGGAAGATGGTCAGGTTTAGGGATTGTTTTAGGGTTAGGGTTAGGGAATGGAGAGGGATTAGGGTACAGGTTAGGGTACGGGAATAGTTTAGGGTTAGCCTACGTTGCAGGGCATGGGTTATGTTGATGTACTGTTTAAAATTAGGACACGGGTGAGGGTAAAGCTTCGGGTGAGTGTCAGGGTTAGCGTTCGGGTTAGGGTTAGGGTTAGGGAATGGAGTTGGATTAGGGTACAGGTTAGGATACGGCTTCAGTTTCGGGTTACTGTACGTGTGAGGGCACGTTTTAATGTTGGTGTTATGGTTAAGATTAGGTCACGGGTGAGGTTAAGGCTTCGGGTGAGGGTCAGCATTAGGATTCGGGTTAGGATTAGGGTTAGGGAATCGGGAGGGATTAGGGTACAGTTTAGGGTACGACAATGCTTAAGGGTTAGCGTAAGTATGAGGGCACGAGTTATTGTTGGTGTACTGGTTAAGATTAGGGCACGTGTGAAGGTAAGGCCTTGGAAGAGGGTCAGGTTTAGGGTTTGGGTTAGGGTTAGGGTTAGGGAATGGCGAGGGATTTGGGTACAGGTTAGGGTTCGGCAACAGTTTAGTGTTAGCCTACGTTGCAGGGCATGGTTTAGCGTTGATGTACTGGTAAAAATTTGGACACGGGTGAGGGTACAGCTTCGGATGAGTGTCAGGGTTAGGGTTCGGGTTCGGGTTAGGGTTAGGGAATGGAGAGGGATTAGGGTACATTTTAGGATACGACAATGCTTAAGGGTTAGCATACGTGTGAGGGCACGAGTTAGTGTTGGTGTACTGCTTAAGATTAGGGCATGGGTGAGGGTAAGGCCTCAGAAGAGGGTAAGGTTTAGGTTTTGGGTTAGGGTTAGGTTTAGGGAATGGGGAACGATTAGGTTACAGGATAGTGCACAGGTACAGTTTAAGTTTAGACAACGTTGGAGGGCATGGGTTAGTGTTGATGTCCTTGTTAAATTTAGGACACAGTTGAGGGTAGAGCTTCGGGTGACTGTCAGGGTTAGGGTTCGGGTTAGGGTTACTGTTAGGGAATTGGGAGGGATTAGGGTGCAGGTTAGGGTATGGCAACGGTGTAGGGTTAGCCTACATTTCTGGGCATGGGTTAGTGTTGATGTCCTGGTTAAGATTAGCTCACGGGTGAGGGTAAGGCTACAGGTTAGGGTCAGGATTAGGAATCGGGCTAGGGTTAGGGTTAGGGAATGGGGAGGGAATAGGGTACAGTTTAGGGTACGACAACTCTTAAGTGTTAGTGTACGTGTGAGGGGACGAGTTAGTGTTGGTGTACTGGATAAGATTAGGGCACGGGTGAGGGTAAGGCTTCGGGTGAGGGAAAGGTTTAGGGACCGGGTTAGGGTTAGGGTTAGGCAATGGGGAGGGATTAGGGTACAGGTTAGGGTACGGCTACGGTTTAGGGTTAGCCTACGTAGCAGGGCATGGGTTAGTGTTGATGTCCTGGTTAAAATTAGGACACGGGTGAGGGTAAAGCTTCGGGTGAGTGTCAGGGTTAGGGTTCGGGTTAGGGTTCGGGTTAGGGAATGGAGTTGGATTAGGGTACAGGTTAGGGTACAGCAGCGGTTTAGGCTTAGCCTACGTTTGAGGGCATGGGTTAGTGGTGATGTACTGGTTAAAATTAGGACATGGGTGAGGGTAAAGCTTCGGGTGAGTGTCAAGGTTAGGGTTCGAGTTACGGTTAGTGTTAGGGAATGGAGAGGGATGAGGGTACAGGTTAGGGTAAGACAACGCTTAAGGGTTAGCATACGTGTGAGGGCACGAGTTAGTGTTGGTGTACTGGTTACGATTAGGACACGGGTGAGGGTAAGGCCTCGGAAGAGGGTCAGATTTAGGGTTTGAGTTAGGGTTAGGTTTAGGGAATCGGGAGGGATTAGGGTACAGGATAGTGCACGGTAACGGTTTAAGGTTAGACAACGTTGGAGGGCATGGGTTGGTGTTGATGTCCTTGTTAAATTTAGGACATGGGTGAGGGTAAAGCTTCGGGTGAGGGTCAGGCTTAGGTTTCGGGTTAGGGTTACTGTTAGGGAATGGGGAGGGATTAGGGTACAGGTTAGAGTATGGCAACGGTTTAGGGTTAGCCTACATTGCAGAACATGGGTTAGTGTTGATGTCCTGGTTAAGATTAGGTCACAGGTGAGAGTAGGGCTTAGGGTGAGGGCCAGGATTAGGAATCGGGCTAGGGTTAGTGTTAGGGAATGGGGAGAGATTAGGGTACAGTTTAGAGTATGACAACACTTAAGGGTTAGCATACGTGTGAGGGCATGAGTTAGTTTTGGTGTACTGGTTAAGATAAGGGCACGGGTGAAGGTAAGGCTTCGGGTGAGGGACAGGATTAGGGATCGGGTTAGGGTTAGGATTAGGCAATGTGGAGGGATTAGGGTACAGGTTAGTGTACGACAATGGTTTTGTGTTAGCCTACATTGGAGGACATGGGTTAGTGTTGATGTAGTGTTTAAAATTAGGACACGGGTGAGCGTAAAGCTACGTGTGAGTGTCAGGGTTAGGGTTCGGGTTATGGTTACTGTTAGGGAATGGGGAGGGATTAGGGTACATGTTAGGGTATGGCAATGGTTTAGGGTTAGCCTACATTGCAGGGCATGGGTTAGTGTTGATGTCCTGGTTAAGATTAGGTCACGGGTCAAGGTAAGGCTTCGGGTGAGGGTCAGGATTAGGAATCGGGCTAGGGTTAGTGTTAGGGAATGGGGAGGGATTAGGGTACAGTTTCGGGTATGACAATGCTTAACGGTTAGCGTACGTGTGATGGCACAGTTAGTGTTGGTGTACTAGTTTAGATTAGGGCATGGGTGAGGGCAAGGCTTCTGGTGAGGGACAGGATTAGGGATCAGGTTAGGGTTAGGGTTAGGCAATGGGGAGGGATTAGGGTACAGGTTAGGGTACGGGAACGGTTTAGTGTTAGCCTACGTAGCAGGGCATGGGTTAGTGTTGATGTCCTGGTTAAAATTAGGACACGGGTGAGGGTAAAGCTTCGGGTGAGTGTCAGGGTTAGGTTTCCGGTTAGGGTTAGGGTTAAGGAATGGACTTGGATTAGGGTACAGGTTAGGGTACGGCTGCGGTTTAGGGTTAGCGTACGTGTGAGGGCACGGTTTAGTGTTTGTGTAATGGTTAAGATTAAGTTACGGGTGAGGTTAATGCTTCGAGTGAGGGTCAGTGTTAGGATTCCATTTAGGGTTAGGGTTAGGGAATGCGGAGGGATTAGGTTACAGTTTAGGGTACGACAGTTCTTAAGGGTTAGCATACATGTGAGGGCACGACTTAGTGTTGGTGTACTGGTTAAGATTAGGGCACGGGTGAGGGTAAAGTTTTGGGTGAGTGTCAGGGTTAGGGCTCGGGTTAGGGTTAGGTTTAGGGAATGGAGAGAGATTAGGATACAGGTTAGGGTACAGCTGCAGTTTAGGTTTAGTGTACGTGTGAGGGCATGGTTTAGTGTTTGTGTACTGGTTAAGATTAGGGCACGGGTGAGGGTAAGGCCTCGGAAGAGGGTCAGGTTTAGGGTTTGGGTTAGGGTTAGGGTTAGGGAATGAAGAGGGATTAGGGTACAGTTTCGGATATGACAACGCTTAACGGTTAGAGTACGTGTGAAGGCATGAGTTAGTTTTGGTGTACTGGTTAAGATAAGGGCACGGGTGAAGGTAAGGCTTCGGGTGAGGGACAGGAATAGGGATCGGGTTAGGTTTACGATTAGGCAATGGGGAGGGATTAGGGTACAGGTTAGTGTACGACAATGGTTTAGTGTTAGCCTACATTGGAGGACATGGGTTAGTGTTGATGTAGTGTTTAAAATAAGGACAAGCGTGAGCGTAAAGCTTCGGGTGAGTGTCAGGGTTAGGGTTTGGGTTTGGGTTAGGGTTAGTAATGGAGAGGGATTAGGGTACAGGTTAGAGTACGGCAACAGTTTAGGGTTAGCCTACATTGCAGGGCATGGGTTAGTGTTGATGTAGTGTTTAAAATTAGGACACGGATGAGGGTAAAGCTTCTGGTGAGTGTCAGCGTTAGGGTTCGGGTTAGGGTTAGGGTTAGGGAACGGAGAGGGATTAGGGTATAAGTTAGGGTAAGACAACACGTAAGGGTTAGCTTACGTGTGATGGCACTAGTTAGTGTTGGTGTACTGGTTAAGATTAAGGCACGGGTGAGGGTAAGGCTTCGGGTGAGGGACAGGATTAGGGATCAGGTTAGGGTTAGGGTTAGGCAATAGGGAGGGATTAGGGTACAGGTTAGTGTACAGCAACGGTTTAGGGTTAGCCTACGTTTGAGGGAATGGGTTAGTGGTGAGGTACTGTTTAAAATTAGGACACGGGTGCGGGTAAAGCTTAGGGTGAGTGTCAGGGTTAGGGTTCGAGTTAGGGTTAGGGTTAGGGAATCGAGAGAGATTAGGGTACAGGTTAGGGTAAGATAACGCTTAAGGGTTAGCATACGTGTGATGGCACGAGTTAGTGTTGGTGTACAGGTTAAGATTAGCGCATGGGTGAGGGTAAGGCTTCGGGTGAGGGACAGGATTAGGGATTGGGTTAGGGTTAGGGTTAGGCAATGGGGAGGGATTAGGGTACAGGTTAGGGTACGGCAACTGTTTAGGGTTAGCCTATGTACCAGGGCATGGGGTAGTGTTGATGTCCTGGTTAAAATTAGGACACGGGTGAGGGTAAAGCTTCGGGTGAGTGTCAGGGTTAGGGTTCGGGTTAGGGTTAGCGTTAGGGAATGGAGTTGGATTAGGGTACAGGTTAGGGTACGGCTTCAGTTTAGGGTTACTGTACGTGTGAGGGCACGTTTTAGTGTTGGTGTAATAGTTAAGATTAGGTCACGGGTGAGGTTAAGGCATCGGGTGAGGGTCAGGATTAGGATTCGGGTTAGGGTTAGGGCTAGGGAATTGGGAGGGATTAGGGTACAGTTTAGGCTATGACAACGCTTAAGGGTTAGCGTACGTGTGAGGGCACGAGTTAGTTTTGGTGTACAGGTTACGATAAGGGCATGGGTGAGTGTAAGGCTTCGGGTGAGGGACAGGATTATTTATCGGGTTAGGGTTAGGGTTAGGCAATGGGGAGGTATTAGAGTACAGGTTAGGGTTCGGTTGCGGTTTAGGGTTAGCGTACGTGTGAGGGCACGGTTTAGTGTTTGTGTAATGGTTAAGATTAAGTTACGGGTGAGGTTAAGGCTTCGAGTGAGGGTCAGGGTTAGGATTCGGGTTAGGGTTAGGGTAGGGGAATGGGGAGGGATTATGTTACAGTTTAGGGTACGACAACGCTTACGGGTTAGCGTACGTGTGAGGGCATGAGTTAGTGTTGGTGTACTGGTTAAGATTAGGGCACGGGTGAGGGTAAGGCCTCCGAAGAAGGTCAGGTTTAGGGTTTGGGTTAGGGTTTGGGTTAGGGAATGGGGAGGGAATAGGGTACAGGTTAGTGTACGGCAACGGTTTAGGGTTAGCCTACGTTGCAGGGCATGGGTTAGTGTTGACGTCCTCGTTAAAATTAGGACACAGGTGAGGGTAAAGCTTCGGGTGAGTGTCAAGTTTAGGTTTCGGTTTAGGATTAGTGTTAGGGAATGGAGAGGGATTAGGGTACAGGTTAGGGAATGGCTGCGGTTTAGGGTTAGCGTACGTTTGAGGTCACGATTTAGTGTTGGTGTACTGGTTAAGATTAGGGTACTGGTGGCGGTAAGGCCTCGGAAGATGGTCAGGTTTAGGGATTGTTTTAGGGTTAGGGTTAGGGAATGGAGAGGGATTAGGGTACAGGTTAGGGTACGGGAATAGTTTAGGGTTAGCCTACGTTGCAGGGCATGGGTTATGTTGATGTACTGTTTAAAATTAGGACACGGGTGAGGGTAAAGCTTCGGTTGAGTGTCAGGGTTAGGGTTCGGGTTAGGGTTAGGGTTAGGGAACGGAGAGGGATTAGGGTACAGGTTAGGATCCGACAATGCTTAAGGGTTAGCGTACGTGTGAGGGCACGGTTTAGGATTGGTGTACTGGTTAAGATTAGGTTACGGGTGAGGGTAAGGCTTCGGGTGAGGGTCAGTGTTAGGAGTCGGGTTAGTGTTAGAGTTAGGAAATGGGGAGGGTTTAGGGTACAGTTTAGGGTACGACAACGCTTAAGTGTTAGCGTACGTGTGAGGGCACGTGTTAGTGTTGGTGTACTGGTTAAGATTAGGGCACGGGTGAAGGTAAGGCTTTGGGTGAGGGACAGGATTAGGGATCGGTTTAGGGTTAGGGTTAGGCAATGGGGAGGGATTAGGGTACAGGTGAGGGTACGGCAACTGTTTAGGGTTAGCCTATGTACCAGGGCATGGGTTAGTGTTGATGTCCTGGTTAAAATTTAGGACACGGGTGAGGGTAAAGCTTCGGGTGAGTGTCAGGGTTAGGGTTCGGGTTAGGGTTAGGGTTAGGGAATGGAGTTGGATTAGGGTACAGGTTAGGATACGGCTTCGGTTTCGGGTTACTGTACGTGTGAGGGCACGTTTTAATGTTGGTGTTATGGTTAAGATTAGGTCACGGGTGAAGTTAAGGCTTCGGGTGAGGGTCAGGATTAGGATTCGGGTTAGGATTAGGGTTAGGGAATCGGGAAGGATTAGGGTACAGTTTAGGGTACGACAATGCTTAAGGGTTAGCGTAAGTATGAGGGCAGGAGTTATTGTTGGTGTACTGGTTAAGATTAGGGCACGTGTGAGGGTAAGGCCTTGGAAGAGGGTCAGGTTTAGGGTTTGGGTTAGGGTTAGGGTTAGGGAATGGTGAGGGATTTGGGTACAGGTTAGGGTTCGGTAACAGTTTAGTGTTAGCCTACGTTGCAGGGCATGGTTTAGCGTTGATGTACTGGTAAAAATTAGGACACGGGTGAGGGTACAGCTTCGGGTGAGTGTCAGGGTTAGGGTTCGGGTTGGGGTTAGGGTTAGGGAATGGAGAGGGATTAGGGTACATTTTAGGATACGACAATGCTTAAGGGTTAGCATACGTGTGAGGGCACGAGTTAGTGTTGGTGTACTGGTTAAGATTAGGGCATGGGTGAGGGTAAGGCCTCAGAAGAGGGTACGGTTTAGGTTTTGGGTTAGGGTTAGGTTTAGGGAATGGGGAACGATTAGGTTACAGGATAGTGCACAGGTACAGTTTAAGGTTAGACAACGTTGGAGGGCATGGGTTAGTGTTGATGTCCTTGTTAAATTTAGGACACAGTTGAGGGTAAAGCTTCGGGTGAGTGTCAGGGTTAGGGTTCGGGTTAGGGTTACTGTTAGGGAATTGGGAGGGATTAGGGTGCAGGTTAGGGTATGGCAACGGTGTAGGGTTAGCCTACATTTCTGGGCATGGGTTAGTGTTGATGTCCTGGTTAAGATTAGCTCACGGGTGAGGGTAAGGCTACAGGTTAGGGTCAGGATTAGGAATCGGGCTAGGGTTAGGGTTAGGGAATGGGGAGGGAATAGGGTACAGTTTAGGGTACGACAACTCTTAAGTGTTAGTGTACGTGTGAGGGGACGAGTTAGTGTTGGTGTACTGGATAAGATTAGGGCACGGGTGAGGGTAAGGCTTCGGGTGAGGGACAGGATTAGTGATCGGGTTAGGGTTAGGGTTAGGCAATGGGGAGGGATTAGGGTACAGGTTAGGGTACAGCAACGATTTAGGGTTAGCCTACGTTTGAGGGCATGGGTTAGTGGTGATGTACTGGTTAAAATTCGGACACGGGTGAGGGTAAAGCTTCGGGTGAGTGTCAGGGTTAGGGTTCGAGTTACGGTTAGGGTTAGGGAATGGGGAGGGATTAGGGTACAGTTTAGGGGAAGACAACGCTTAAGGGTTAGCGTACGTGTGAGGACACGAGTTAGTTTTGGTGTACTGGTTAAGATTAGGGCATGGGTGAGGGTAAGGCTTCGGGTGAGGAACAGGATTAGGGATCGGGTTAGGGTTAGGGTTAGGCAATGGGTAGGGACTATGGTACAGGTAAGAGTACAGCAACGGTTTAGGTTCAGCCTACGTTCGACGGCATGGGTTAGTCGGGAGGTACTGTTTAAGATTAGGACACGGGTGAGGGTAAAGCTTCGGGTGAGTGTCAGTGTTAGGGTTCGAGTTAGGGTTAGGGTTAGGGAATGGAGAGAGATTACCGTACAGGTTAGGTTAATAGAATGCTTAAGAATTAGCGTACGTGTGATGGCACGAGTTAGTGTTGGTGTACTGGTTAAGATTAGTGCACGGGTGAGGGTAAGGCTTCGGGTGAGGGACAGGATTAGGGATCGGGTTAGGGTTAGGGTTAGGCAATGGTGAGGGATTAGGGTACAGGTTAGGGTACGGCTATGGTTTAGGGTTAGCCTACGTAGCAGGGCAAGGCCTAGTGTTGATGTCCTGGTTAAAATTAGGACACGGTTGAGGGTAAAGCTTTGGGTGAGTGTCGGGGTTAGGGTTCGGGTTAGGGTTAGGGTTAGGGAATGGAGGTGGATTAGGGTACCGGTTAGGGTACGGCTGCGGTTTAGTGTTACTGTTCGTGTGAGGGCACGGTTTAGTGTTGGTGTAATGGTTAAGATTATGTCACGGGTAAGGTTAAGGCTTCGGGTGAGGGTCAGGTTTAGGATTCGGGTTAGGGTTAGGGTTAGGGAATGGGGAGGGATTAGGGTCAAGTTTAGGGTACGACAATGCTTTAGGGTTAGCGTACGTGTGAGGGCACGAGTTAGTGTTGGTGTACTGGTAAAGATTAGGGCACGTGTGAGGGTAAGGCCTCGGAAGAGGGTCTGGTTTAGGGTTTGGTTTAGGGTTAGGGTTAGGGAATTGAGAGGGATTAGGGTACAGGTTAGAGTACGGCAACAGTTTAGGGTTAGCCTACGTTGCAGGGCATGGTTTAGTGTGGATGTCCTGGTTAAAATTAGGACACGGGTGAGGGTAAAGCATCGGTTGAGTGTTAGGGTTAGGGTTCGAGTTAGGGTTAGTGTTAGGGAATGGAGAGGGATTACGGTACAGGTTAGGGTAAGACAACGCTTAAGGGTTAGCGTACGTTTGATGGCACGAGTTAGTGTTGGTGTACTGGTTAAGATTAGGTCACGGGTGAGGGTAAGGCTTCGGGTGAGGGAAAGGATTAGGGACCGGGTTAGGGTTAGGGTTAGGCAATGGGGAGGGATTAGGGTACAGGTTAGGGTACGGCTACGGTTTAGGGTTAGCCTACGTAGCAGGGCATGGGTTAGTGTTGATGTCCTGTTTAAAATTAGGACATGGGTGAGGGTAAAGCTTCGGGTGAGTGTCAGGGTTAGGGTTCGGGTTAGGGTTAGGGTTAGGGAATGGAGTTGGATTAGGGTACAGGTTAGGGTACAGCAGCGGTTTAGGCTTAGCCTACGTTTGAGGGCATGGGTTAGTGGTGATGTACTGGTTAAAATTAGGACACGGGTGAGGGTAAAGCTTCGGGTGAGTGTCAAGGTTAGGGTTCGAGTTACGGTTAGTGTTAGGGAATGGAGAGGGATGAGGGTACAGGTTAGGGTAAGACAACGCTTAAGGGTTAGCATACGTGTGAGGGCACGAGTTAGTGTTGGTGTACTGGTTACGATTAGGACACGGGTGAGGGTAAGGCCTCGGAAGAGGGTCAGATTTAGGGTTTGAGTTAGGGTTAGGTTTAGGGAATGGGGAGGGATTAGGGTACAGGATAGTGCACGGTAACGGTTTAAGGTTAGACAACGTTGGAGGGCATGGGTTGGTGTTGATGTCCCTGTTAAATTTAGGACATGGGTGAGGGTAAAGCTTCGGGTGAGGGTCAGGCTTAGGTTTCGGGTTAGGGTTACTGTTAGGGAATGGGGAGGGATTAGGGTACAGGTTAGAGTATGGCAACGGTTTAGGGTTAGCCTACATTGCAGAACATGGGTTAGTGTTGATGTACTGGTTAAGATTAGGTCACAGGTGAGAGTAGGGCTTAGGGTGAGGGCCAGGATTAGGAATCGGGCTAGGGTTAGTGTTAGGGAATGGGGAGAGATTAGGGTACAGTTTAGAGTATGACAACACTTAAGGGTTAGCATACGTGTGAGGGCATGAGTTAGTTTTGGTGTACTGGTTAAGATAAGGGCACGGGTGAAGGTAAGGCTTCGGGTGAGGGACAGGATTAGGGATCGGGTTAGGGTTAGGATTAGGCAATGTGGAGGGATTAGGGTACAGGTTAGTGTACGACAATGGTTTTGTGTTAGCCTACATTGGAGGACATGGGTTAGTGTTGATGTAGTGTTTAAAATTAGGACACGGGTGAGCGTAAAGCTACGGGTGAGTGTCAGGGTTAGGGTTCGGGTTAGGGTTAGTGTTAGGGAATGGAGAGGGATTAGGGAAAAGGTTAGGGTACGGCTGCGGTTTAGGGTTAGCGTACGTGTGAGGGCACGGTTTGGTGATGGTGTACTGGTTAAGATTAAGGCACGGGGGAGGTTAAGGTTTCGGGTGAGGGACAGGGTTAGGATTCGGGTTAGGGTTAGCGTTAGGAAATGGGGAGGGATTAGGGTACAGTTTAGGGTACCACAGTGCTTAAGGGTTAGCATACGTGTGAGGGCACGACTTAGTGTTTGTGTACTGGTTAAGATTAGGGCACGGGTGAGGGTAAAACTTCGGGTGAGTGTCAGGGATAGGGTTCGGGTTAGGGTCAGGGTTATGGAATGGGGAGGGATTAGGCTACAGTTTAGGGTACGACAACACTTAAGGGTTAGTGTACGTGTGAGGGCACGATTTAGTGTCGGTGTCCTGGTTAAGATTAGGGCCCGGGTGAGGGTAAGGCTTCGGGTGAGCGTCAGGCTTAGGATTCGGGTTAGGGTTAGGGTTAGGAAATGGGGAGGGATTAGGGTACAGTTTAGGGTATGACAGTTCTTAAGGGTTAGCATACGTGTGATGGCACGACTTAGTGTTGGTGTACTGGGTAAGATTAGGGCACGGGTGAGGGTAAAGCTTCGGGTGAGTGTCAGGGTTAGGGTTCGTGTTAGGGTTAGGGTTAGGGAATGGAGAGAGATTAGGATAAAGGTTAGGGTACAGCTGGGGTTTAGGTTTAGCGTACGTGTGAGGGCACAGTTTAGTGTTGGTGTACTGGTTAAGATTAGGGCACAGGTGAGGGTAAGGCCTCGGAAGAGGGTCAGGTTTAGGGTTTGGGTTAGGGTTAGGGTTAGGGAATGGAGAGGGATTAGGGTACAGGTTAGGGTACGGCAACAGTTTAGGGTTAGCCTACGTTGCAGGGCATGGGTTAGTGTTGATGTACTGTTTAAAATTAGGACACGGGTGAGGGTAAAGCTTCAGGTGAGTGTCAGGGTTAGGGTTCGGGTTCGGGTTAGGGTTAGGGAATGGAGAGGGATTAGGTTATATGTTAGGATACGACAATGCTTAAGGGTTAGCTTACGTGTGAGGGCACGGTTTAGTGTTGGTGTACTGGTTAAGATTAGGTCACGGGTGAGGGTAAGGCTTCGGGTGAGGGTCAGTGTTAGGATTTGGGTTAGGGTTAGATTTAGGAAATGGGGAGGTATTAGGGTACAGTTTATGGTACAACAACGCTTAAGTGTTAGCGTACGTGTGAGGGCACGAGTTAGTGTTGGTGTACTGGTTAAGATTAGGGCACGGGTCAGGGTAAGGCTTTGGGTGAGGGACAGGATTAGGGATCGGTTTAGGGTTAGGGTTAGGCAATGGGGTGGGAATAAGGTACAGTTTAGGGTAGAGCAACAATTTAGGTTTAGCCTACGTTTGAGAGCATGGTTTAGTGGTGATGTACTGTTTAAAATTAGGACACGGGTGAGGGTCAAGTTTCAGGTGAGTGTCAGGGTTAGGGTTCGAGTTAGGGTTAGGGTTAGGGAATGGAGAGGGATTAGGGTACAGGTTAGGGTAAGACAATGCTTAAGGGTTAGCGTACGTGTGATTGCACGGTTTAGTGTTGGGGTAATGGTTAAGATTAAGTCACGGGTGAGGTTAAGGCTTCGGGTGAGGGTCAGGATTAGGATTCGGGTTAGGGTTAGGGTTAGGGAATGGGGAGGGATTTGCGTACAGTTTAGGGTATGAGAACACATAAGGGTTAGCGTACGTGTGAGGGCACGAGTTAGTTTTGGTGTACTGGTTAAGATAAGGGCACCGGTGAGTCTAAGGATTCGGGTGAGGGACAGGATTATATATCGGGTTAGGGTTAGGGTTAGGCAATGGGGAGGTATTTGGGTACAGGTTAGCGTACGGCTGTGGTTTAGGGTTAGCGTACGTTTGAGGGCATGGTTTAGTGTTGTTGTAATGGTTAAGATTAAATCACGGGGGAGGTTAAGGCTTCGAGTGAGGGACAGGATTAGGGATCAGGTTAGGGTTATGGTTAGGCAATGGGGAGGGATTAGGGTACAGGTTAGGGTATGGCAACGGTTAAGTGTTAGCCTACGTTGGAGGACATGGTTTAGTGTTGATGTCCCGTTTAAAATTAGGACACGGGTGAGGGTAAAGCTTCGGGTGAGTGTCAGTGTTAGGGTTCGGGTTAGGGTTAGTGTTAGGGAATGGAGAGGGATTAGGGTACAGGTTAGGATACGGCAATGCTTAATGGTTAGCGTACGTGTGAGGGCACGAGTTAGTGTTGCTGTACTGGTTAAGATTAGGGCACGGGTGAGGGTAAGTCCTCGGAAGAGGTTCAGGTTTAGGGTTTGGGTTAGGGTTAGGTTTAGGGAATGGGGAGGTATTAGGGTACAGGTTAGGTTATGGCTGCAGTTTAGGGTTAGCGTACATGTGAGGGCACGGTTTAGTGTTGGTGTAATGGTTATGATTAAGTCACGGGTGAGGTTAATGCTTTGAGTGAGGGTCAGGGTTAGGATTCGGGTTAGGGTTAGGGTATGGGAATGGGGAGGGATTAGGTTACAGTTCAGGGTACGACAATGCTTAAGGGTTATCGTACGTGTGAGGGCACGAGTTAGTGTTGGTGTACTGGTTAAGATTAGGGCACGGGAGAGGGTAAGGCCTCGGAAGAGGGTCAGGTTTAGTGTTTGGGTTACGGTTAGGGTTAGGGAATGGGGAGGGATTAAGGTACAGGTTCGGGTACGGCAACGGTTTAGGGTTAGCCTACGTAGCAGGGCATGCGTTAGAGTTGATGTCCTGGTTAAAATTAGGACAAGGGTGAGGGTAAAGCTTCGGGTGAGTGTCAGGGTTAGCGTTTGGGTTAGGGTTAGGGTTAGGGAATGGACTTGGATTAGGGTACAGGTTAGGGTCTGGCTGCGGTTTAGGGTTACTGTACGTGGGAGGGCACAGTTTAGTGTTGGTATAATGGTTAAGATTAGATCACGGTTTAGGTTAAGGCTTCGGGTGAGGGTCAGGATTAGGATTCTGGTTAGGGTTAGGTTTAGGGAATGGGGAGGGATTAGGGTACAGTTTAGGGTACGACAATGCTTAAGGGTTAGCGTACGTGTGAGGGCACGAGTTAGTTTTGGGGTACTGGTTAAGATAAGGGCACGGGTGAGGGTAAGGCCTCAGAAGAGGGTCAGGTTTAGGGTTTGGGTTAGGGTTAGGTTTAGGGAATGGGGAGGGATTAGGGTACAAGATAGTGCACGGTTACGGTTTAAGGTTAGACAACGTTCGAGGGCATGGGTTAGTGTTGATGTCCTTGTTAATTTTACGACACGGGTGAGGGTAAAGCTTCAGGTGAGTGTTAGGGTTAGGGTTCGGGTTATGGTTACTGTTAGGGAATGGGGAGGGATTAGGGTACATGTTAGGGTATGGGAATGGTTTAGGGTTAGCCTACATTGCAGGGCATGGGTTAGTGTTGATGTCCTGGTTAAGATTAGGTCACGGGTCAAGGTAAGGCTTCGGGTGAGGGTCAGGATTAGGAATCGGGCTAGGGTTAGGGTTAGGGAATGGGGAGGGATTAGGGTACAGTTTCGGGTATGACAATGCTTAACGGTTAGCGTACGTGTGATGGCACAGTTAGTGTTGGTGTACTAGTTTAGATTAGGGCATGGGTGAGGGCAAGGCTTCTGGTGAGGGACAGGATTAGGGATCAGGTTAGGGTTAGGGTTAGGCAATGGGGAGGGATTAGGGTACAGGTTAGGGTACGGGAACGGTTTAGTGTTAGCCTACGTAGCAGGGCATGGGTTAGTGTTGATGTCCTGGTTAAAATTAGGACACGGGTGAGGGTAAAGCTTCGGGTGAGTGTCAGGGTTAGGTTTCCGGTTAGGGTTAGGGTTAAGGAATGGACTTGGATTAGGGTACAGGTTAGGGTACGGCTGCGGTTTAGGGTTAGCGTACGTGTGAGGGCACGGTTTAGTGTTTGTGTAATGGTTAAGATTAAGTTACGGGTGAGGTTAATGCTTCGAGTGAGGGTCAGTGTTAGGATTCCATTTAGGGTTAGGGTTAGGGAATGCGGAGGGATTAGGTTACAGTTTAGGGTACGACAGTTCTTAAGGGTTAGCATACATGTGAGGGCACGACTTAGTGTTGGTGTACTGGTTAAGATTAGGGCACGGGTGAGGGTAAAGTTTCGGGTGAGTGTCAGGGTTAGGGCTCGGGTTAGGGTTAGGTTTAGGGAATGGAGAGAGATTAGGATACAGGTTAGGGTACAGCTGCAGTTTAGGTTTAGTGTACGTGTGAGGGCACGGTTTAGTGTTGGTGTACTGGTTAAGATTAGGGCACGGGTGAGGGTAAGGCTTTGGGTGAGGGACAGGATTAGGGATCGGTTTAGGGTTAGGGTTAGGCAATGGGGCAGGAATAGGGTACAGTTTAGGGTAGAGCAACAATTTAGGTTTAGCCTACGTTTGAGAGCATGGTTTAGTGGTGATGTACTGTTTAAAATTAGGACACGGGTGAGGGTCAAGTTTCGGGTGAGTGTCAGGGTTAGGGTTCGAGTTAGGGTTAGGGTTAGGGAATGGAGAGGGATTAGGGTACAGGTTAGGGTAAGACAACGCTTAAGGGTTAACGTACGTGTGATTGCACGGTTTAGTGTTGGGGTAATGGTTAAGATTAAGTCACGGGTGAGGTTAAGGCTTCGGGTGAGGGTCAGGATTAGGATTCGGGTTAGGGTTAGGGTTAGGGAATGGGGAGGGATTTGCGTAGAGTTTAGGGTAAGACAACACATAAGGGTTAGCGTACGTGTGAGGGCACAAGTTAGTTTTGGTGTACTGGTTAATATAAGGGCACGGGTGAGTCTAAGGATTCGGGTGAGGGACAGGATTATGGATCGGGTTAGGGTTAGGGTTAGGCAATGGGGAGGTATTAGGGTACAGGTTAGCGTACGGCTGTGGTTTAGGGTTAGCGTACGTTTGAGGGCATGGTTTAGTGTTGTTGTAATGGTTAAGATTAAATCACGGGGGAGGTTAAGGCTTCGAGTGAGGGACAGGATTAGGCATCAGGTTAGGGTTACAGTTAGGCAATGGGGAGGGATTAGGGTACAGGTTAGGGTATGGCAACGGTTAAGTGTTAGCCTACGTTGGAGGACATGGTTTAGTGTTGATGTCCCGTTTAAAATTAGGACACGGGTGAGGGTAAAGCTTCGGGTGAGTGTCAGTGTTAGGGTTCGGGTTAGGGTTAATGTTAGGGAATGGAGAGGGATTAGGTTACATGTTAGGATACGACAATGCTTAATGGTTAGCGTACGTGTGAGGGCACGAGTTAGTGTTGCTGTACAGGTTAAGATTAGGGCACGGGTGAGGGTAAGGCCTCTGAAGAAGGTCAGGTTTAGGGTTTGGGTTAGGGTTAGGGTTAGGGAATGGGGAGGGAATAAGGTACAGGTTAGTGTACGGCAACGGTTTAGGGTTAGCCTACGTTGCAGGGCATGGGTTAGTGTTGATGTCCTCGTTAAAATTAGGACACAGGTGAGGGTAAAGCTTCGGGTGAGTGTCAAGTTTAGGTTTCGGTTTAGGATTAGTGTTAGGGAATGGAGAGGGATTAGGGTACAGGTTAGGGAACGGCTGCGGTTTAGGGTTAGCGTACGTTTGAGGTCACGGTTTAGTGTTGGTGTACTGGTTAAGATTAGGGTACTAGTGGCGGTAAGGCCTCGGAAGATGGTCAGGTTTAGGGATTGTTTTAGGGTTAGGGTTAGGGAATGGAGAGGGATTAGGGTACAGGTTAGGGTACGGGAATAGTTTAGGGTTAGCCTACGTTGCAGGGCATGGGTTATGTTGATGTACTGTTTAAAATTAGGACACGGGTGAGGGTAAAGCTTCGGGTGAGTGTCAGGGTTAGCGTTCGGGTTAGGGTTAGGGTTAGGGAATGGAGTTGGATTAGGGTACAGGTTAGGATACGGCTTCAGTTTCGGGTTACTGTACGTGTGAGGGCACGTTTTAATGTTGGTGTTATGGTTAAGATTAGGTCACGGGTGAGGTTAAGGCTTCGGGTGAGGGTCAGGATTAGGATTCGGGTTAGGATTAGGGTTAGGGAATCGGGAGGGATTAGGGTACAGTTTAGGGTACGACAATGCTTAAGGGTTAGCGTAAGTATGAGGGCACGAGTTATTGTTGGTGTACTGGTTAAGATTAGGGCACGTGTGAAGGTAAGGCCTTGGAAGAGGGTCAGGTTTAGGGTTTGAGTTAGGGTTAGGGTTAGGGAATGGCGAGGGATTTGGGTACAGGTTAGGGTTCGGCAACAGTTTAGTGTTAGCCTACGTTGCAGGGCATGGTTTAGCGTTGATGTACTGGTAAAAATTAGGACACGGGTGAGGGTACAGCTTCGGATGAGTGTCAGGGTTAGGGTTCGGGTTCGGGTTAGGGTTAGGGAATGGAGAGGGATTAGGGTACATTTTAGGATACGACAATGCTTAAGGGTTAGCATACGTGTGAGGGCACGAGTTAGTGTTGGTGTACTGCTTAAGATTAGGGCATGGGTGAGGGTAAGGCCTCAGAAGAGGGTAAGGTTTAGGTTTTGGGTTAGGGTTAGTTTTAGGGAATGGGGAACGATTAGGTTACAGGATAGTGCACAGGTACAGTTTAAGTTTAGACAACGTTGGAGGGCATGGGTTAGTGTTGATGTCCTTGTTAAATTTAGGACACAGTTGAGGGTAGAGCTTCGGGTGACTGTCAGGGTTAGGGTTCGGGTTAGGGTTACTGTTAGGGAATTGGGAGGGATTAGGGTGCAGGTTAGGGTATGGCAACGGTGTAGGGTTAGCCTACATTTCTGGGCATGGGTTAGTGTTGATGTCCTGGTTAAGATTAGCTCACGGGTGAGGGTAAGGCTACAGGTTAGGGTCAGGATTAGGAATCGGGCTAGGGTTAGGGTTAGGGAATGGGGAGGGAATAGGGTACAGTTTAGGGTACGACAACTCTTAAGTGTTAGTGTACGTGTGAGGGGACGAGTTAGTGTTGGTGTACTGGATAAGATTAGGGCACGGGTGAGGGTAAGGCTTCGGGTGAGGGAAAGGTTTAGGGACCGGGTTAGGGTTAGGGTTAGGCAATGGGGAGGGATTAGGGTACAGGTTAGGGTACGGCTACGGTTTAGGGTTAGCCTACGTAGCAGGGCATGGGTTAGTGTTGATGTCCTGGTTAAAATTAGGACACGGGTGAGGGTAAAGCTTCGGGTGAGTGTCAGGGTTAGGGTTCGGGTTAGGGTTAGGGTTAGGGAATGGAGTTGGATTAGGGTACAGGTTAGGGTACAGCAGCGGTTTAGGCTTAGCCTACGTTTGAGGGCATGGGTTAGTGGTGATGTACTGGTTAAAATTAGGACACGGGTGAGGGTAAAGCTTCGGGTGAGTGTCAAGGTTAGGGTTCGAGTTACGGTTAGTGTTAGGGAATGGAGAGGGATGAGGGTACAGGTTAGGGTAAGACAACGCTTAAGGGTTAGCATACGTGTGAGGGCACGAGTTAGTGTTGGTGTACTGGTTACGATTAGGACACGGGTGAGGGTAAGGCCTCGGAAGAGGGTCAGATTTAGGGTTTGAGTTAGGGTTAGGTTTAGGGAATGGGGAGGGATTAGGGTACAGGATAGTGCACGGTAACGGTTTAAGGTTAGACAACGTTGGAGGGCATGGGTTGGTGTTGATGTCCTTGTTAAATTTAGGACATGGGTGAGGGTAAAGCTTCGGGTGAGGGTCAGGCTTAGGTTTCGGGTTAGGGTTACTGTTAGGGAATGGGGAGGGATTAGGGTACAGGTTAGAGTATGGCAACGGTTTAGGGTTAGCCTACATTGCAGAAAATGGGTTAGTGTTGATGTCCTGGTTAAGATTAGGTCACAGGTGAGAGTAGGGCTTAGGGTGAGGGCCAGGATTAGGAATCGGGCTAGGGTTAGTGTTAGGGAATGGGGAGAGATTAGGGTACAGTTTAGAGTATGACAACACTTAAGGGTTAGCATACGTGTGAGGGCATGAGTTAGTTTTGGTGTACTGGTTAAGATAAGGGCACGGGTGAAGGTAAGGCTTCGGGTGAGGGACAGGATTAGGGATCGGGTTAGGGTTAGGATTAGGCAATGTGGAGGGATTAGGGTACAGGTTAGTGTACGACAATGGTTTTGTGTTAGCCTACATTGGAGGACATGGGTTAGTGTTGATGTAGTGTTTAAAATTAGGACACGGGTGAGCGTAAAGCTACGGGTGAGTGTCAGGGTTAGGGTTCGGGTTATGGTTACTGTTAGGGAATGGGGAGGGATTAGGGTACATGTTAGGGTATGGCAATGGTTTAGGGTTAGCCTACATTGCAGGGCATGGGTTAGTGTTGATGTCCTGGTTAAGATTAGGTCACGGGTCAAGGTAAGGCTTCGGGTGAGGGTCAGGATTAGGAATCGGGCTAGGGTTAGGGTTAGGGAATGGGGAGGGATTAGGGTACAGTTTCGGGTATGACAATGCTTAACGGTTAGCGTACGTGTGATGGCACAGTTAGTGTTGGTGTACTAGTTTAGATTAGGGCATGGGTGAGGGCAAGGCTTCTGGTGAGGGACAGGATTAGGGATCAGGTTAGGGTTAGGGTTAGGCAATGGGGAGGGATTAGGGTACAGGTTAGGGTACGGGAACGGTTTAGTGTTAGCCTACGTAGCAGGGCATGGGTTAGTGTTGATGTCCTGGTTAAAATTAGGACACGGGTGAGGGTAAAGCTTCGGGTGAGTGTCAGGGTTAGGTTTCCGGTTAGGGTTAGGGTTAAGGAATGGACTTGGATTAGGGTACAGGTTAGGGTACGGCTGCGGTTTAGGGTTAGCGTACGTGTGAGGGCACGGTTTAGTGTTTGTGTAATGGTTAAGATTAAGTTACGGGTGAGGTTAATGCTTCGAGTGAGGGTCAGTGTTAGGATTCCATTTAGGGTTAGGGTTAGGGAATGCGGAGGGATTAGGTTACAGTTTAGGGTACGACAGTTCTTAAGGGTTAGCATACATGTGAGGGCACGACTTAGTGTTGGTGTACTGGTTAAGATTAGGGCACGGGTGAGGGTAAAGTTTCGGGTGAGTGTCAGGTTTAGGGCTCGGGTTAGGGTTAGGTTTAGGGAATGGAGAGAGATTAGGATACAGGTTAGGGTACAGCTGCAGTTTAGGTTTAGTGTACGTGTGAGGGCACGGTTTAGTGTTTGTGTACTGGTTAAGATTAGGGCACGGGTGAGGGTAAGGCCTCGGAAGAGGGTCAGGTTTAGGGTTTGGGTTAGGGTTAGGGTTAGGGAATGAAGAGGGATTAGGGTACAGTTTCGGATATGACAACGCTTAACGGTTAGAGTACGTGTGAAGGCATGAGTTAGTTTTGGTGTACTGGTTAAGATAAGGGCACGGGTGAAGGTAAGGCTTCGGGTGAGGGACAGGAATAGGGATCGGGTTAGGTTTACGATTAGGCAATGGGGAGGGATTAGGGTACAGGTTAGTGTACGACAATGGTTTAGTGTTAGCCTACATTGGAGGACATGGGTTAGTGTTGATGTAGTGTTTAAAATAAGGACAAGCGTGAGCGTAAAGCTTCGGGTGAGTGTCAGGGTTAGGGTTTGGGTTTGGGTTAGGGTTAGTAATGGAGAGGGATTAGGGTACAGGTTAGAGTACGGCAACAGTTTAGGGTTAGCCTACATTGCAGGGCATGGGTTAGTGTTGATGTAGTGTTTAAAATTAGGACACGGATGAGGGTAAAGCTTCTGGTGAGTGTCAGCGTTAGGGTTCGGGTTAGGGTTAGGGTTAGGGAACGGAGAGGGATTAGGGTATAAGTTAGGGTAAGACAACACGTAAGGGTTAGCTTACGTGTGATGGCACTAGTTAGTGTTGGTGTACTGGTTAAGATTAAGGCACGGGTGAGGGTAAGGCTTCGGGTGAGGGACAGGATTAGGGATCAGGTTAGGGTTAGGGTTAGGCAATAGGGAGGGATTAGGGTACAGGTTAGTGTACAGCAACGGTTTAGGGTTAGCCTACGTTTGAGGGAATGGGTTAGTGGTGAGGTACTGTTTAAAATTAGGACACGGGTGCGGGTAAAGCTTCGGGTGAGTGTCAGGGTTAGGGTTCGAGTTAGGGTTAGGGTTAGGGAATCGAGAGGGATTAGGGTACAGGTTAGGGTAAGATAACGCTTAAGGGTTAGCATACGTGTGATGGCACGAGTTAGTGTTGGTGTACAGGTTAAGATTAGCGCATGGGTGAGGGTAAGGCTTCGGGTGAGGGACAGGATTAGGGATTGGGTTAGGGTTAGGGTTAGGCAATGGGGAGGGATTAGGGTACAGGTTAGGGTACGGCAACTGTTTAGGGTTAGCCTATGTACCAGGGCATGGGGTAGTGTTGATGTCCTGGTTAAAATTAGGACACGGGTGAGGGTAAAGCTTCGGGTGAGTGTCAGGGTTAGGGTTCGGGTTAGGGTTAGCGTTAGGGAATGGAGTTGGATTAGGGTACAGGTTAGGGTACGGCTTCAGTTTAGGGTTACTGTACGTGTGAGGGCACGTTTTAGTGTTGGTGTAATAGTTAAGATTAGGTCACGGGTGAGGTTAAGGCATCGGGTGAGGGTCAGGATTAGGATTCGGGTTAGGGTTAGGGCTAGGGAATTGGGAGGGATTAGGGTACAGTTTAGGCTATGACAACGCTTAAGGGTTAGCGTACGTGTGAGGGCACGAGTTAGTTTTGGTGTACAGGTTAAGATAAGGGCATGGGTGAGTGTAAGGCTTCGGGTGAGGGACAGGATTATTTATCGGGTTAGGGTTAGGGTTAGGCAATGGGGAGGTATTAGAGTACAGGTTAGGGTTCGGCTGCAGTTTAGGGTTAGCGTACGTGTGAGGGCACGGTTTAGTGTTTGTGTAATGGTTAAGATTAAGTTACGGGTGAGGTTAAGGCTTCGAGTGAGGGTCAGGGTTAGGATTCGGGTTAGGGTTAGGGTAGGGGAATGGGGAGGGATTATGTTACAGTTTAGGGTACGACAACGCTTACAGGTTAGCGTACGTGTGAGGGCATGAGTTAGTGTTGGTGTACTGGTTAAGATTAGGGCACGGGTGAGGGTAAGGCCTCCGAAGAAGGTCAGGTTTAGGGTTTGGGTTAGGGTTAGGGTTAGGGAATGGGGAGGGAATAGGGTACAGGTTAGTGTACGGCAACGGTTTAGGGTTAGCCTACGTTGCAGGGCATGGGTTAGTGTTGACGTCCTCGTTAAAATTAGGACACAGGTGAGGGTAAAGCTTCGGGTGAGTGTCAAGTTTAGGTTTCGGTTTAGGATTAGTGTTAGGGAATGGAGAGGGATTAGGGTACAGGTTAGGGAATGGCTGCGGTTTAGGGTTAGCGTACGTTTGAGGTCACGATTTAGTGTTGGTGTACTGGTTAAGATTAGGGTACTGGTGGCGGTAAGGCCTCGGAAGATGGTCAGGTTTAGGGATTGTTTTAGGGTTAGGGTTAGGGAATGGAGAGGGATTAGGGTACAGGTTAGGGTACGGGAATAGTTTAGGGTTAGCCTACGTTGCAGGGCATGGGTTATGTTGATGTACTGTTTAAAATTAGGACACGGGTGAGGGTAAAGCTTCGGTTGAGTGTCAGGGTTAGGGTTCAGGTTAGGGTTAGGGTTAGGGAACGGAGAGGGATTAGGGTACAGGTTAGGATCCGACAATGCTTAAGGGTTAGCGTACGTGTGAGGGCACGGTTTAGGATTGGTGTACTGGTTAAGATTAGGTTACGGGTGAGGGTAAGGCTTCGGGTGAGGGTCAGTGTTAGGAGTCAGGTTAGTGTTAGAGTTAGGAAATGGGGAGGGTTTAGGGTACAGTTTAGGGTACGACAACGCTTAAGTGTTAGCGTACGTGTGAGGGCACGTGTTAGTGTTGGTGTACTGGT
The DNA here is from genome assembly GCA_036417435.1 of Inia geoffrensis. Taxonomy (NCBI): domain Eukaryota; kingdom Metazoa; phylum Chordata; class Mammalia; order Artiodactyla; family Iniidae; genus Inia; species Inia geoffrensis. The sequence continues at coordinate 87,486,747 of CM070910.1, read as the reverse complement.
TAAGATTAGGGCACGGGTGAAGGTAAGGCTTCGGGTGAGGGACAGGATTAGGGATCGGTTTAGGGTTAGGGTTAGGCAATGGGGAGGGATTAGGGTACAGGTGAGGGTACGGCAACTGTTTAGGGTTAGCCTATGTACCAGGGCATGGGTTAGTGTTGATGTCCTGGTTAAAATTTAGGACACGGGTGAGGGTAAAGCTTCGGGTGAGTGTCAGGGTTAGGGTTCGGGTTAGGGTTAGGGTTAGGGAATGGAGTTGGATTAGGGTACAGGTTAGGATACGGCTTCGGTTTCGGGTTACTGTACGTGTGAGGGCACGTTTTAATGTTGGTGTTATGGTTAAGATTAGGTCACGGGTGAAGTTAAGGCTTCGGGTGAGGGTCAGGATTAGGATTCGGGTTAGGATTAGGGTTAGGGAATCGGGAAGGATTAGGGTACAGTTTAGGGTACGACAATGCTTAAGGGTTAGCGTAAGTATGAGGGCAGGAGTTATTGTTGGTGTACTGGTTAAGATTAGGGCACGTGTGAGGGTAAGGCCTTGGAAGAGGGTCAGGTTTAGGATTTGGGTTAGGGTTAGGGTTAGGGAATGGTGAGGGATTTGGGTACAGGTTAGGGTTCGGTAACAGTTTAGTGTTAGCCTACGTTGCAGGGCATGGTTTAGCGTTGATGTACTGGTAAAAATTAGGACACGGGTGAGGGTACAGCTTCGGGTGAGTGTCAGGGTTAGGGTTCGGGTTGGGGTTAGGGTTAGGGAATGCAGAGGGATTAGGGTACATTTTAGGATACGACAATGCTTAAGGGTTAGCATACGTGTGAGGGCACGAGTTAGTGTTGGTGTACTGGTTAAGATTAGGGCATGGGTGAGGGTAAGGCCTCAGAAGAGGGTACGGTTTAGGTTTTGGGTTAGGGTTAGGTTTAGGGAATGGGGAACGATTAGGTTACAGGATAGTGCACAGGTACAGTTTAAGGTTAGACAACGTTGGAGGGCATGGGTTAGTGTTGATGTCCTTGTTAAATTTAGGACACAGTTGAGGGTAAAGCTTCGGGTGAGTGTCAGGGTTAGGGTTCGGGTTAGGGTTACTGTTAGGGAATTGGGAGGGATTAGGGTGCAGGTTAGGGTATGGCAACGGTGTAGGGTTAGCCTACATTTCTGGGCATGGGTTAGTGTTGATGTCCTGGTTAAGATTAGCTCACGGGTGAGGGTAAGGCTACAGGTTAGGGTCAGGATTAGGAATCGGGCTAGGGTTAGGGTTAGGGAATGGGGAGGGAATAGGGTACAGTTTAGGGTACGACAACTCTTAAGTGTTAGTGTACGTGTGAGGGGACGAGTTAGTGTTGGTGTACTGGATAAGATTAGGGCACGGGTGAGGGTAAGGCTTCGGGTGAGGGACAGGATTAGTGATCGGGTTAGGGTTAGGGTTAGGCAATGGGGAGGGATTAGGGTACAGGTTAGGGTACAGCAACGATTTAGGGTTAGCCTACGTTTGAGGGCATGGGTTAGTGGTGATGTACTGGTTAAAATTCGGACACGGGTGAGGGTAAAGCTTCGGGTGAGTGTCAGGGTTAGGGTTCGAGTTACGGTTAGGGTTAGGGAATGGGGAGGGATTAAGGTACAGTTTAGGGGAAGACAACGCTTAAGGGTTAGCGTACGTGTGAGGACACGAGTTAGTTTTGGTGTACTGGTTAAGATTAGGGCATGGGTGAGGGTAAGGCTTCGGGTGAGGAACAGGATTAGGGATCGGGTTAGGGTTAGTGTTAGGCAATGGGTAGGGACTATGGTACAGGTAAGAGTACAGCAACGGTTTAGGTTTAGCCTACGTTTGACGGCATGGGTTAGTCGGGAGGTACTGTTTAAGATTAGGACACGGGTGAGGGTAAAGCTTCGGGTGAGTGTCAGTGTTAGGGTTCGAGTTAGGGTTAGGGTTAGGGAATGGAGAGAGATTACCGTACAGGTTAGGTTAATAGAATGCTTAAGAATTAGCGTACGTGTGATGGCACGAGTTAGTGTTGGTGTACTGGTTAAGATTAGTGCACGGGTGAGGGTAAGGCTTCGGGTGAGGGACAGGATTAGGGATCGGGTTAGGGTTAGGGTTAGGCAATGGTGAGGGATTAGGGTACAGGTTAGGGTACGGCTATGGTTTAGGGTTAGCCTACGTAGCAGGGCAAGGCCTAGTGTTGATGTCCTGGTTAAAATTAGGACACGGTTGAGGGTAAAGCTTTGGGTGAGTGTCGGGGTTAGGGTTCGGGTTAGGGTTAGGGTTAGGGAATGGAGGTGGATTAGGGTACCGGTTAGGGTACGGCTGCGGTTTAGTGTTACTGTTCGTGTGAGGGCACGGTTTAGTGTTGGTGTAATGGTTAAGATTATGTCACGGGTAAGGTTAAGGCTTCGGGTGAGGGTCAGGTTTAGGATTCGGGTTAGGGTTAGGGTTAGGGAATGGGGAGGGATTAGGGTCAAGTTTAGGGTACGACAATGCTTTAGGGTTAGCGTACGTGTGAGGGCACGAGTTAGTGTTGGTGTACTGGTAAAGATTAGGGCACGTGTGAGGGTAAGGCCTCGGAAGAGGGTCTGGTTTAGGGTTTGGTTTAGGGTTAGGGTTAGGGAATTGAGAGGGATTAGGGTACAGGTTAGAGTACGGCAACAGTTTAGGGTTAGCCTACGTTGCAGGGCATGGTTTAGTGTGGATGTCCTGGTTAAAATTAGGACACGGGTGAGGGTAAAGCATCGGTTGAGTGTTAGGGTTAGGGTTCGAGTTAGGGTTAGTGTTAGGGAATGGAGAGGGATTACGGTACAGGTTAGGGTAAGACAACGCTTAAGGGTTAGCGTACGTTTGATGGCACGAGTTAGTGTTGGTGTACTGGTTAAGATTAGGTCACGGGTGAGGGTAAGGCTTCGGGTGAGGGAAAGGATTAGGGACCGGGTTAGGGTTAGGGTTAGGCAATGGGGAGGGATTAGGGTACAGGTTAGGGTACGGCTACGGTTTAGGGTTAGCCTACGTAGCAGGGCATGGGTTAGTGTTGATGTCCTGGTTAAAATTAGGACACGGGTGAGGGTAAAGCTTCGGGTGAGTGTCAGGGTTAGGGTTCGGGTTAGGGTTAGGGTTAGGGAATGGAGTTGGATTAGGGTACAGGTTAGGGTACAGCAGCGGTTTAGGCTTAGCCTACGTTTGAGGGCATGGGTTAGTGGTGATGTACTGGTTAAAATTAGGACACGGGTGAGGGTAAAGCTTCGGGTGAGTGTCAAGGTTAGGGTTCGAGTTACGGTTAGTGTTAGGGAATGGAGAGGGATGAGGGTACAGGTTAGGGTAAGACAACGCTTAAGGGTTAGCATACGTGTGAGGGCACGAGTTAGTGTTGGTGTACTGGTTACGATTAGGACACGGGTGAGGGTAAGGCCTCGGAAGAGGGTCAGATTTAGGGTTTGAGTTAGGGTTAGGTTTAGGGAATGGGGAGGGATTAGGGTACAGGATAGTGCACGGTAACGGTTTAAGGTTAGACAACGTTGGAGGGCATGGGTTGGTGTTGATGTCCCTGTTAAATTTAGGACATGGGTGAGGGTAAAGCTTCGGGTGAGTGTCAGGGTTAGGGTTCGGGTTAGGGTTAGGGTTAGGGAACGGAGAGGGATTAGGGTACAGGTTAGGATCCGACAATGCTTAAGGGTTAGCGTACGTGTGAGGGCACGGTTTAGGATTGGTGTACTGGTTAAGATTAGGTTACGGGTGAGGGTAAGGCTTCGGGTGAGGGTCAGTGTTAGGAGTCAGGTTAGTGTTAGAGTTAGGAAATGGGGAGGGTTTAGGGTACAGTTTAGGGTACGACAACGCTTAAGTGTTAGCGTACGTGTGAGGGCACGTGTTAGTGTTGGTGTACTGGTTAAGATTAGGGCACGGGTGAAGGTAAGGCTTCGGGTGAGGGACAGGATTAGGGATCGGGTTAGGGTTAGGGTTAGGCAATGGGGAGGGATTAGGGTACAGGTGAGGGTACGGCAACTGTTTAGGGTTAGCCTATGTACCAGGGCATGGGTTAGTGTTGATGTCCTGGTTAAAATTTAGGACACGGGTGAGGGTAAAGCTTCGGGTGAGTGTCAGGGTTAGGGTTCGGGTTAGGGTTAGGGTTAGGGAATGGAGTTGGATTAGGGTACAGGTTAGGATACGGCTTCGGTTTCGGGTTACTGTACGTGTGAGGGCACGTTTTAATGTTGGTGTTATGGTTAAGATTAGGTCACGGGTGAAGTTAAGGCTTCGGGTGAGGGTCAGGATTAGGATTCGGGTTAGGATTAGGGTTAGGGAATCGGGAAGGATTAGGGTACAGTTTAGGGTACGACAATGCTTAAGGGTTAGCGTAAGTATGAGGGCAGGAGTTATTGTTGGTGTACTGGTTAAGATTAGGGCACGTGTGAGGGTAAGGCCTTGGAAGAGGGTCAGGTTTAGGGTTTGGGTTAGGGTTAGGGTTAGGGAATGGTGAGGGATTTGGGTACAGGTTAGGGTTCGGTAACAGTTTAGTGTTAGCCTACGTTGCAGGGCATGGTTTAGCGTTGATGTACTGGTAAAAATTAGGACACGGGTGAGGGTACAGCTTCGGGTGAGTGTCAGGGTTAGGGTTCGGGTTGGGGTTAGGGTTAGGGAATGCAGAGGGATTAGGGTACATTTTAGGATACGACAATGCTTAAGGGTTAGCATACGTGTGAGGGCACGAGTTAGTGTTGGTGTACTGGTTAAGATTAGGGCATGGGTGAGGGTAAGGCCTCAGAAGAGGGTACGGTTTAGGTTTTGGGTTAGGGTTAGGTTTAGGGAATGGGGAACGATTAGGTTACAGGATAGTGCACAGGTACAGTTTAAGGTTAGACAACGTTGGAGGGCATGGGTTAGTGTTGATGTCCTTGTTAAATTTAGGACACAGTTGAGGGTAAAGCTTCGGGTGAGTGTCAGGGTTAGGGTTCGGGTTAGGGTTACTGTTAGGGAATTGGGAGGGATTAGGGTGCAGGTTAGGGTATGGCAACGGTGTAGGGTTAGCCTACATTTCTGGGCATGGGTTAGTGTTGATGTCCTGGTTAAGATTAGCTCACGGGTGAGGGTAAGGCTACAGGTTAGGGTCAGGATTAGGAATCGGGCTAGGGTTAGGGTTAGGGAATGGGGAGGGAATAGGGTACAGTTTAGGGTACGACAACTCTTAAGTGTTAGTGTACGTGTGAGGGGACGAGTTAGTGTTGGTGTACTGGATAAGATTAGGGCACGGGTGAGGGTAAGGCTTCGGGTGAGGGACAGGATTAGTGATCGGGTTAGGGTTAGGGTTAGGCAATGGGGAGGGATTAGGGTACAGGTTAGGGTACAGCAACGATTTAGGGTTAGCCTACGTTTGAGGGCATGGGTTAGTGGTGATGTACTGGTTAAAATTCGGACACGGGTGAGGGTAAAGCTTCGGGTGAGTGTCAGGGTTAGGGTTCGAGTTACGGTTAGGGTTAGGGAATGGGGAGGGATTAAGGTACAGTTTAGGGGAAGACAACGCTTAAGGGTTAGCGTACGTGTGAGGACACGAGTTAGTTTTGGTGTACTGGTTAAGATTAGGGCATGGGTGAGGGTAAGGCTTCGGGTGAGGAACAGGATTAGGGATCGGGTTAGGGTTAGGGTTAGGCAATGGGTAGGGACTATGGTACAGGTAAGAGTACAGCAACGGTTTAGGTTTAGCCTACGTTTGACGGCATGGGTTAGTCGGGAGGTACTGTTTAAGATTAGGACACGGGTGAGGGTAAAGCTTCGGGTGAGTGTCAGTGTTAGGGTTCGAGTTAGGGTTAGGGTTAGGGAATGGAGAGAGATTACCGTACAGGTTAGGTTAATAGAATGCTTAAGAATTAGCGTACGTGTGATGGCACGAGTTAGTGTTGGTGTACTGGTTAAGATTAGTGCACGGGTGAGGGTAAGGCTTCGGGTGAGGGACAGGATTAGGGATCGGGTTAGGGTTAGGGTTAGGCAATGGTGAGGGATTAGGGTACAGGTTAGGGTACGGCTATGGTTTAGGGTTAGCCTACGTAGCAGGGCAAGGCCTAGTGTTGATGTCCTGGTTAAAATTAGGACACGGTTGAGGGTAAAGCTTTGGGTGAGTGTCGGGGTTAGGGTTCGGGTTAGGGTTAGGGTTAGGGAATGGAGGTGGATTAGGGTACCGGTTAGGGTACGGCTGCGGTTTAGTGTTACTGTTCGTGTGAGGGCACGGTTTAGTGTTGGTGTAATGGTTAAGATTATGTCACGGGTAAGGTTAAGGCTTCGGGTGAGGGTCAGGTTTAGGATTCGGGTTAGGGTTAGGGTTAGGGAATGGGGAGGGATTAGGGTCAAGTTTAGGGTACGACAATGCTTTAGGGTTAGCGTACGTGTGAGGGCACGAGTTAGTGTTGGTGTACTGGTAAAGATTAGGGCACGTGTGAGGGTAAGGCCTCGGAAGAGGGTCTGGTTTAGGGTTTGGTTTAGGGTTAGGGTTAGGGAATTGAGAGGGATTAGGGTACAGGTTAGAGTACGGCAACAGTTTAGGGTTAGCCTACGTTGCAGGGCATGGTTTAGTGTGGATGTCCTGGTTAAAATTAGGACACGGGTGAGGGTAAAGCATCGGTTGAGTGTTAGGGTTAGGGTTCGAGTTAGGGTTAGTGTTAGGGAATGGAGAGGGATTACGGTACAGGTTAGGGTAAGACAACGCTTAAGGGTTAGCGTACGTTTGATGGCACGAGTTAGTGTTGGTGTACTGGTTAAGATTAGGTCACGGGTGAGGGTAAGGCTTCGGGTGAGGGAAAGGATTAGGGACCGGGTTAGGGTTAGGGTTAGGCAATGGGGAGGGATTAGGGTACAGGTTAGGGTACGGCTACGGTTTAGGGTTAGCCTACGTAGCAGGGCATGGGTTAGTGTTGATGTCCTGGTTAAAATTAGGACACGGGTGAGGGTAAAGCTTCGGGTGAGTGTCAGGGTTAGGGTTCGGGTTAGGGTTAGGGTTAGGGAATGGAGTTGGATTAGGGTACAGGTTAGGGTACAGCAGCGGTTTAGGCTTAGCCTACGTTTGAGGGCATGGGTTAGTGGTGATGTACTGGTTAAAATTAGGACACGGGTGAGGGTAAAGCTTCGGGTGAGTGTCAAGGTTAGGGTTCGAGTTACGGTTAGTGTTAGGGAATGGAGAGGGATGAGGGTACAGGTTAGGGTAAGACAACGCTTAAGGGTTAGCATACGTGTGAGGGCACGAGTTAGTGTTGGTGTACTGGTTACGATTAGGACACGGGTGAGGGTAAGGCCTCGGAAGAGGGTCAGATTTAGGGTTTGAGTTAGGGTTAGGTTTAGGGAATGGGGAGGGATTAGGGTACAGGATAGTGCACGGTAACGGTTTAAGGTTAGACAACGTTGGAGGGCATGGGTTGGTGTTGATGTCCCTGTTAAATTTAGGACATGGGTGAGGGTAAAGCTTCGGGTGAGTGTCAGGGTTAGGGTTCGGGTTAGGGTTAGGGTTAGGGAACGGAGAGGGATTAGGGTACAGGTTAGGATCCGACAATGCTTAAGGGTTAGCGTACGTGTGAGGGCACGGTTTAGGATTGGTGTACTGGTTAAGATTAGGTTACGGGTGAGGGTAAGGCTTCGGGTGAGGGTCAGTGTTAGGAGTCAGGTTAGTGTTAGAGTTAGGAAATGGGGAGGGTTTAGGGTACAGTTTAGGGTACGACAACGCTTAAGTGTTAGCGTACGTGTGAGGGCACGTGTTAGTGTTGGTGTACTGGTTAAGATTAGGGCACGGGTGAAGGTAAGGCTTCGGGTGAGGGACAGGATTAGGGATCGGGTTAGGGTTAGGGTTAGGCAATGGGGAGGGATTAGGGTACAGGTGAGGGTACGGCAACTGTTTAGGGTTAGCCTATGTACCAGGGCATGGGTTAGTGTTGATGTCCTGGTTAAAATTTAGGACACGGGTGAGGGTAAAGCTTCGGGTGAGTGTCAGGGTTAGGGTTCGGGTTAGGGTTAGGGTTAGGGAATGGAGTTGGATTAGGGTACAGGTTAGGATACGGCTTCGGTTTCGGGTTACTGTACGTGTGAGGGCACGTTTTAATGTTGGTGTTATGGTTAAGATTAGGTCACGGGTGAAGTTAAGGCTTCGGGTGAGGGTCAGGATTAGGATTCGGGTTAGGATTAGGGTTAGGGAATCGGGAAGGATTAGGGTACAGTTTAGGGTACGACAATGCTTAAGGGTTAGCGTAAGTATGAGGGCAGGAGTTATTGTTGGTGTACTGGTTAAGATTAGGGCACGTGTGAGGGTAAGGCCTTGGAAGAGGGTCAGGTTTAGGGTTTGGGTTAGGGTTAGGGTTAGGGAATGGTGAGGGATTTGGGTACAGGTTAGGGTTCGGTAACAGTTTAGTGTTAGCCTACGTTGCAGGGCATGGTTTAGCGTTGATGTACTGGTAAAAATTAGGACACGGGTGAGGGTACAGCTTCGGGTGAGTGTCAGGGTTAGGGTTCGGGTTGGGGTTAGGGTTAGGGAATGCAGAGGGATTAGGGTACATTTTAGGATACGACAATGCTTAAGGGTTAGCATACGTGTGAGGGCACGAGTTAGTGTTGGTGTACTGGTTAAGATTAGGGCATGGGTGAGGGTAAGGCCTCAGAAGAGGGTACGGTTTAGGTTTTGGGTTAGGGTTAGGTTTAGGGAATGGGGAACGATTAGGTTACAGGATAGTGCACAGGTACAGTTTAAGGTTAGACAACGTTGGAGGGCATGGGTTAGTGTTGATGTCCTTGTTAAATTTAGGACACAGTTGAGGGTAAAGCTTCGGGTGAGTGTCAGGGTTAGGGTTCGGGTTAGGGTTACTGTTAGGGAATTGGGAGGGATTAGGGTGCAGGTTAGGGTATGGCAACGGTGTAGGGTTAGCCTACATTTCTGGGCATGGGTTAGTGTTGATGTCCTGGTTAAGATTAGCTCACGGGTGAGGGTAAGGCTACAGGTTAGGGTCAGGATTAGGAATCGGGCTAGGGTTAGGGTTAGGGAATGGGGAGGGAATAGGGTACAGTTTAGGGTACGACAACTCTTAAGTGTTAGTGTACGTGTGAGGGGACGAGTTAGTGTTGGTGTACTGGATAAGATTAGGGCACGGGTGAGGGTAAGGCTTCGGGTGAGGGACAGGATTAGTGATCGGGTTAGGGTTAGGGTTAGGCAATGGGGAGGGATTAGGGTACAGGTTAGGGTACAGCAACGATTTAGGGTTAGCCTACGTTTGAGGGCATGGGTTAGTGGTGATGTACTGGTTAAAATTCGGACACGGGTGAGGGTAAAGCTTCGGGTGAGTGTCAGGGTTAGGGTTCGAGTTACGGTTAGGGTTAGGGAATGGGGAGGGATTAAGGTACAGTTTAGGGGAAGACAACGCTTAAGGGTTAGCGTACGTGTGAGGACACGAGTTAGTTTTGGTGTACTGGTTAAGATTAGGGCATGGGTGAGGGTAAGGCTTCGGGTGAGGAACAGGATTAGGGATCGGGTTAGGGTTAGGGTTAGGCAATGGGTAGGGACTATGGTACAGGTAAGAGTACAGCAACGGTTTAGGTTTAGCCTACGTTTGACGGCATGGGTTAGTCGGGAGGTACTGTTTAAGATTAGGACACGGGTGAGGGTAAAGCTTCGGGTGAGTGTCAGTGTTAGGGTTCGAGTTAGGGTTAGGGTTAGGGAATGGAGAGAGATTACCGTACAGGTTAGGTTAATAGAATGCTTAAGAATTAGCGTACGTGTGATGGCACGAGTTAGTGTTGGTGTACTGGTTAAGATTAGTGCACGGGTGAGGGTAAGGCTTCGGGTGAGGGACAGGATTAGGGATCGGGTTAGGGTTAGGGTTAGGCAATGGTGAGGGATTAGGGTACAGGTTAGGGTACGGCTATGGTTTAGGGTTAGCCTACGTAGCAGGGCAAGGCCTAGTGTTGATGTCCTGGTTAAAATTAGGACACGGTTGAGGGTAAAGCTTTGGGTGAGTGTCGGGGTTAGGGTTCGGGTTAGGGTTAGGGTTAGGGAATGGAGGTGGATTAGGGTACCGGTTAGGGTACGGCTGCGGTTTAGTGTTACTGTTCGTGTGAGGGCACGGTTTAGTGTTGGTGTAATGGTTAAGATTATGTCACGGGTAAGGTTAAGGCTTCGGGTGAGGGTCAGGTTTAGGATTCGGGTTAGGGTTAGGGTTAGGGAATGGGGAGGGATTAGGGTCAAGTTTAGGGTACGACAATGCTTTAGGGTTAGCGTACGTGTGAGGGCACGAGTTAGTGTTGGTGTACTGGTAAAGATTAGGGCACGTGTGAGGGTAAGGCCTCGGAAGAGGGTCTGGTTTAGGGTTTGGTTTAGGGTTAGGGTTAGGGAATTGAGAGGGATTAGGGTACAGGTTAGAGTACGGCAACAGTTTAGGGTTAGCCTACGTTGCAGGGCATGGTTTAGTGTGGATGTCCTGGTTAAAATTAGGACACGGGTGAGGGTAAAGCATCGGTTGAGTGTTAGGGTTAGGGTTCGAGTTAGGGTTAGTGTTAGGGAATGGAGAGGGATTACGGTACAGGTTAGGGTAAGACAACGCTTAAGGGTTAGCGTACGTTTGATGGCACGAGTTAGTGTTGGTGTACTGGTTAAGATTAGGTCACGGGTGAGGGTAAGGCTTCGGGTGAGGGAAAGGATTAGGGACCGGGTTAGGGTTAGGGTTAGGCAATGGGGAGGGATTAGGGTACAGGTTAGGGTACGGCTACGGTTTAGGGTTAGCCTACGTAGCAGGGCATGGGTTAGTGTTGATGTCCTGGTTAAAATTAGGACACGGGTGAGGGTAAAGCTTCGGGTGAGTGTCAGGGTTAGGGTTCGGGTTAGGGTTAGGGTTAGGGAATGGAGTTGGATTAGGGTACAGGTTAGGGTACAGCAGCGGTTTAGGCTTAGCCTACGTTTGAGGGCATGGGTTAGTGGTGATGTACTGGTTAAAATTAGGACACGGGTGAGGGTAAAGCTTCGGGTGAGTGTCAAGGTTAGGGTTCGAGTTACGGTTAGTGTTAGGGAATGGAGAGGGATGAGGGTACAGGTTAGGGTAAGACAACGCTTAAGGGTTAGCATACGTGTGAGGGCACGAGTTAGTGTTGGTGTACTGGTTACGATTAGGACACGGGTGAGGGTAAGGCCTCGGAAGAGGGTCAGATTTAGGGTTTGAGTTAGGGTTAGGTTTAGGGAATGGGGAGGGATTAGGGTACAGGATAGTGCACGGTAACGGTTTAAGGTTAGACAACGTTGGAGGGCATGGGTTGGTGTTGATGTCCCTGTTAAATTTAGGACATGGGTGAGGGTAAAGCTTCGGGTGAGGGTCAGGCTTAGGTTTCGGGTTAGGGTTACTGTTAGGGAATGGGGAGGGATTAGGGTACAGGTTAGAGTATGGCAATGGTTTAGGGTTAGCCTACATTGCAGAACATGGGTTAGTGTTGATGTCCTGGTTAAGATTAGGTCACAGGTGAGAGTAGGGCTTAGGGTGAGGGCCAGGATTAGGAATCGGGCTAGGGTTAGTGTTAGGGAATGGGGAGAGATTAGGGTACAGTTTAGAGTATGACAACACTTAAGGGTTAGCATACGTGTGAGGGCATGAGTTAGTTTTGGTGTACTGGTTAAGATAAGGGCACGGGTGAAGGTAAGGCTTCGGGTGAGGGACAGGATTAGGGATCGGGTTAGGGTTAGGATTAGGCAATGTGGAGGGATTAGGGTACAGGTTAGTGTACGACAATGGTTTTGTGTTAGCCTACATTGGAGGACATGGGTTAGTGTTGATGTAGTGTTTAAAATTAGGACACGGGTGAGCGTAAAGCTACGGGTGAGTGTCAGGGTTAGGGTTCGGGTTAGGGTTAGTGTTAGGGAATGGAGAGGGATTAGGGAAAAGGTTAGGGTACGGCTGCGGTTTAGGGTTAGCGTACGTGTGAGGGCACGGTTTGGTGATGGTGTACTGGTTAAGATTAAGGCACGGGGGAGGTTAAGGTTTCGGGTGAGGGACAGGGTTAGGATTCGGGTTAGGGTTAGCGTTAGGAAATGGGGAGGGATTAGGGTACAGTTTAGGGTACCACAGTGCTTAAGGGTTAGCATACGTGTGAGGGCACGACTTAGTGTTTGTGTACTGGTTAAGATTAGGGCACGGGTGAGGGTAAAACTTCGGGTGAGTGTCAGGGATAGGGTTCGGGTTAGGGTCAGGGTTATGGAATGGGGAGGGATTAGGCTACAGTTTAGGGTACGACAACACTTAAGGGTTAGTGTACGTGTGAGGGCACGATTTAGTGTCGGTGTCCTGGTTAAGATTAGGGCCCGGGTGAGGGTAAGACTTCGGGTGAGCGTCAGGCTTAGGATTCGGGTTAGGGTTAGGGTTAGGAAATGGGGAGGGATTAGGGTACAGTTTAGGGTATGACAGTTCTTAAGGGTTAGCATACGTGTGAGGGCACGACTTAGTGTTGGTGTACTGGGTAAGATTAGGGCACGGGTGAGGGTAAAGCTTCGGGTGAGTGTCAGGGTTAGGGTTCGTATTAGGGTTAGGGTTAGGGAATGGAGAGAGATTAGGATAAAGGTTAGGGTACAGCTGGGGTTTAGGTTTAGCGTACGTGTGAGGGCACAGTTTAGTGTTGGTGTACTGGTTAAGATTAGGGCACAGGTGAGGGTAAGGCCTCGGAAGAGGGTCAGGTTTAGGGTTTGGGTTAGGGTTAGGGTTAGGGAATGGAGAGGGATTAGGGTACAGGTTAGGGTACGGCAACAGTTTAGGGTTAGCCTACGTTGCAGGGCATGGGTTAGTGTTGATGTACTGTTTAAAATTAGGACATGGGTGAGGGTAAAGCTTCAGGTGAGTGTCAGGGTTAGGGTTCGGGTTCGGGTTCGGGTTAGGGAATGGAGAGGGATTAGGTTACATGTTAGGATACGACAATGCTTAAGGGTTAGCGTACGTGTGAGGGCACGGTTTAGTGTTGGTGTACTGGTTAAGATTAGGTCATGGGTGAGGGTAAGGCTTCGGGTGAGGGTCAGTGTTAGGATTTAGGTTAGGGTTAGATTTAGGAAATGGGGAGGTATTAGGGTACAGTTTATGGTACAACAACGCTTAAGTGTTAGCGTACGTGTGAGGGCACGAGTTAGTGTTGGTGTACTGGTTAAGATTAGGGCACGGGTCAGGGTAAGGCTTTGGGTGAGCGTCAGGCTTAGGATTCGGGTTAGGGTTAGGGTTAGGAAATGGGGAGGGATTAGGGTACAGTTTAGGGTATGACAGTTCTTAAGGGTTAGCATACGTGTGAGGGCACGACTTAGTGTTGGTGTACTGGGTAAGATTAGGGCACGGGTGAGGGTAAAGCTTCGGGTGAGTGTCAGGGTTAGGGTTCGTGTTAGGGTTAGGGTTAGGGAATGGAGAGAGATTAGGATAAAGGTTAGGGTACAGCTGGGGTTTAGGTTTAGCGTACGTGTGAGGGCACAGTTTAGTGTTGGTGTACTGGTTAAGATTAGGGCACAGGTGAGGGTAAGGCCTCGGAAGAGGGTCAGGTTTAGGGTTTGGGTTAGGGTTAGGGTTAGGGAATGGAGAGGGATTAGGGTACAGGTTAGGGTACGGCAACAGTTTAGGGTTAGCCTACGTTGCAGGGCATGGGTTAGTGTTGATGTACTGTTTAAAATTAGGACACGGGTGAGGGTAAAGCTTCAGGTGAGTGTCAGGGTTAGGGTTCGGGTTCGGGTTAGGGTTAGGGAATGGAGAGGGATTAGGTTACATGTTAGGATACGACAATGCTTAAGGGTTAGCGTACGTGTGAGGGCACGGTTTAGTGTTGGTGTACTGGTTAAGATTAGGTCACGGGTGAGGGTAAGGCTTCGGGTGAGGGTCAGTGTTAGGATTTGGGTTAGGGTTAGATTTAGGAAATGGGGAGGTATTAGGGTACAGTTTATGGTACAACAACGCTTAAGTGTTAGCGTACGTGTGAGGGCACGAGTTAGTGTTGGTGTACTGGTTAAGATTAGGGCACGGGTCAGGGTAAGGCTTTGGGTGAGGGACAGGATTAGGGATCGGTTTAGGGTTAGGGTTAGGCAATGGGGTGGGAATAGGGTACAGTTTAGGGTAGAGCAACAATTTAGGTTTAGCCTACGTTTGAGAGCATGGTTTAGTGGTGATGTACTGTTTAAAATTAGGACACGGGTGAGGGTCAAGTTTCAGGTGAGTGTCAGGGTTAGGGTTCGAGTTAGGGTTAGGGTTAGGGAATGGAGAGGGATTAGGGTACAGGTTAGGGTACAGCAACGATTTAGGGTTAGCCTACGTTTGAGGGCATGGGTTAGTGGTGATGTACTGGTTAAAATTCGGACACGGGTGAGGGTAAAGCTTCGGGTGAGTGTCAGGGTTAGGGTTCGAGTTACGGTTAGGGTTAGGGAATGGGGAGGGATTAAGGTACAGTTTAGGGGAAGACAACGCTTAAGGGTTAGCGTACGTGTGAGGACACGAGTTAGTTTTGGTGTACTGGTTAAGATTAGGGCATGGGTGAGGGTAAGGCTTCGGGTGAGGAACAGGATTAGGGATCGGGTTAGGGTTAGGGTTAGGCAATGGGTAGGGACTATGGTACAGGTAAGAGTACAGCAACGGTTTAGGTTTAGCCTACGTTTGACGGCATGGGTTAGTCGGGAGGTACTGTTTAAGATTAGGACACGGGTGAGGGTAAAGCTTCGGGTGAGTGTCAGTGTTAGGGTTCGAGTTAGGGTTAGGGTTAGGGAATGGAGAGAGATTACCGTACAGGTTAGGTTAATAGAATGCTTAAGAATTAGCGTACGTGTGATGGCACGAGTTAGTGTTGGTGTACTGGTTAAGATTAGTGCACGGGTGAGGGTAAGGCTTCGGGTGAGGGACAGGATTAGGGATCGGGTTAGGGTTAGGGTTAGGCAATGGTGAGGGATTAGGGTACAGGTTAGGGTACGGCTATGGTTTAGGGTTAGCCTACGTAGCAGGGCAAGGCCTAGTGTTGATGTCCTGGTTAAAATTAGGACACGGTTGAGGGTAAAGCTTTGGGTGAGTGTCGGGGTTAGGGTTCGGGTTAGGGTTAGGGTTAGGGAATGGAGGTGGATTAGGGTACCGGTTAGGGTACGGCTGCGGTTTAGTGTTACTGTTCGTGTGAGGGCACGGTTTAGTGTTGGTGTAATGGTTAAGATTATGTCACGGGTAAGGTTAAGGCTTCGGGTGAGGGTCAGGTTTAGGATTCGGGTTAGGGTTAGGGTTAGGGAATGGGGAGGGATTAGGGTCAAGTTTAGGGTACGACAATGCTTTAGGGTTAGCGTACGTGTGAGGGCACGAGTTAGTGTTGGTGTACTGGTAAAGATTAGGGCACGTGTGAGGGTAAGGCCTCGGAAGAGGGTCTGGTTTAGGGTTTGGTTTAGGGTTAGGGTTAGGGAATTGAGAGGGATTAGGGTACAGGTTAGAGTACGGCAACAGTTTAGGGTTAGCCTACGTTGCAGGGCATGGTTTAGTGTGGATGTCCTGGTTAAAATTAGGACACGGGTGAGGGTAAAGCATCGGTTGAGTGTTAGGGTTAGGGTTCGAGTTAGGGTTAGTGTTAGGGAATGGAGAGGGATTACGGTACAGGTTAGGGTAAGACAACGCTTAAGGGTTAGCGTACGTTTGATGGCACGAGTTAGTGTTGGTGTACTGGTTAAGATTAGGTCACGGGTGAGGGTAAGGCTTCGGGTGAGGGAAAGGATTAGGGACCGGGTTAGGGTTAGGGTTAGGCAATGGGGAGGGATTAGGGTACAGGTTAGGGTACGGCTACGGTTTAGGGTTAGCCTACGTAGCAGGGCATGGGTTAGTGTTGATGTCCTGGTTAAAATTAGGACACGGGTGAGGGTAAAGCTTCGGGTGAGTGTCAGGGTTAGGGTTCGGGTTAGGGTTAGGGTTAGGGAATGGAGTTGGATTAGGGTACAGGTTAGGGTACAGCAGCGGTTTAGGCTTAGCCTACGTTTGAGGGCATGGGTTAGTGGTGATGTACTGGTTAAAATTAGGACACGGGTGAGGGTAAAGCTTCGGGTGAGTGTCAAGGTTAGGGTTCGAGTTACGGTTAGTGTTAGGGAATGGAGAGGGATGAGGGTACAGGTTAGGGTAAGACAACGCTTAAGGGTTAGCATACGTGTGAGGGCACGAGTTAGTGTTGGTGTACTGGTTACGATTAGGACACGGGTGAGGGTAAGGCCTCGGAAGAGGGTCAGATTTAGGGTTTGAGTTAGGGTTAGGTTTAGGGAATGGGGAGGGATTAGGGTACAGGATAGTGCACGGTAACGGTTTAAGGTTAGACAACGTTGGAGGGCATGGGTTGGTGTTGATGTCCTTGTTAAATTTAGGACATGGGTGAGGGTAAAGCTTCGGGTGAGGGTCAGGCTTAGGTTTCGGGTTAGGGTTACTGTTAGGGAATGGGGAGGGATTAGGGTACAGGTTAGAGTATGGCAATGGTTTAGGGTTAGCCTACATTGCAGAACATGGGTTAGTGTTGATGTCCTGGTTAAGATTAGGTCACAGGTGAGAGTAGGGCTTAGGGTGAGGGCCAGGATTAGGAATCGGGCTAGGGTTAGTGTTAGGGAATGGGGAGAGATTAGGGTACAGTTTAGAGTATGACAACACTTAAGGGTTAGCATACGTGTGAGGGCATGAGTTAGTTTTGGTGTACTGGTTAAGATAAGGGCACGGGTGAAGGTAAGGCTTCGGGTGAGGGACAGGATTAGGGATCGGGTTAGGGTTAGGATTAGGCAATGTGGAGGGATTAGGGTACAGGTTAGTGTACGACAATGGTTTTGTGTTAGCCTACATTGGAGGACATGGGTTAGTGTTGATGTAGTGTTTAAAATTAGGACACGGGTGAGCGTAAAGCTACGGGTGAGTGTCAGGGTTAGGGTTCGGGTTAGGGTTAGTGTTAGGGAATGGAGAGGGATTAGGGAAAAGGTTAGGGTACGGCTGCGGTTTAGGGTTAGCGTACGTGTGAGGGCACGGTTTGGTGATGGTGTACTGGTTAAGATTAAGGCACGGGGGAGGTTAAGGTTTCGGGTGAGGGACAGGGTTAGGATTCGGGTTAGGGTTAGCGTTAGGAAATGGGGAGGGATTAGGGTACAGTTTAGGGTACCACAGTGCTTAAGGGTTAGCATACGTGTGAGGGCACGACTTAGTGTTTGTGTACTGGTTAAGATTAGGGCACGGGTGAGGGTAAAACTTCGGGTGAGTGTCAGGGATAGGGTTCGGGTTAGGGTCAGGGTTATGGAATGGGGAGGGATTAGGCTACAGTTTAGGGTACGACAACACTTAAGGGTTAGTGTACGTGTGAGGGCACGATTTAGTGTCGGTGTCCTGGTTAAGATTAGGGCCCGGGTGAGGGTAAGACTTCGGGTGAGCGTCAGGCTTAGGATTCGGGTTAGGGTTAGGGTTAGGAAATGGGGAGGGATTAGGGTACAGTTTAGGGTATGACAGTTCTTAAGGGTTAGCATACGTGTGAGGGCACGACTTAGTGTTGGTGTACTGGGTAAGATTAGGGCACGGGTGAGGGTAAAGCTTCGGGTGAGTGTCAGGGTTAGGGTTCGTATTAGGGTTAGGGTTAGGGAATGGAGAGAGATTAGGATAAAGGTTAGGGTACAGCTGGGGTTTAGGTTTAGCGTACGTGTGAGGGCACAGTTTAGTGTTGGTGTACTGGTTAAGATTAGGGCACAGGTGAGGGTAAGGCCTCGGAAGAGGGTCAGGTTTAGGGTTTGGGTTAGGGTTAGGGTTAGGGAATGGAGAGGGATTAGGGTACAGGTTAGGGTACGGCAACAGTTTAGGGTTAGCCTACGTTGCAGGGCATGGGTTAGTGTTGATGTACTGTTTAAAATTAGGACATGGGTGAGGGTAAAGCTTCAGGTGAGTGTCAGGGTTAGGGTTCGGGTTCGGGTTAGGGTTAGGGAATGGAGAGGGATTAGGTTACATGTTAGGATACGACAATGCTTAAGGGTTAGCGTACGTGTGAGGGCACGGTTTAGTGTTGGTGTACTGGTTAAGATTAGGTCATGGGTGAGGGTAAGGCTTCGGGTGAGGGTCAGTGTTAGGATTTGGGTTAGGGTTAGATTTAGGAAATGGGGAGGTATTAGGGTACAGTTTATGGTACAACAACGCTTAAGTGTTAGCGTATGTGTGAGGGCACGAGTTAGTGTTGGTGTACTGGTTAAGATTAGGGCACGGGTCAGGGTAAGGCTTTGGGTGAGCGTCAGGCTTAGGATTCGGGTTAGGGTTAGGGTTAGGAAATGGGGAGGGATTAGGGTACAGTTTAGGGTATGACAGTTCTTAAGGGTTAGCATACGTGTGAGGGCACGACTTAGTGTTGGTGTACTGGGTAAGATTAGGGCACGGGTGAGGGTAAAGCTTCGGGTGAGTGTCAGGGTTAGGGTTCGTGTTAGGGTTAGGGTTAGGGAATGGAGAGAGATTAGGATAAAGGTTAGGGTACAGCTGGGGTTTAGGTTTAGCGTACGTGTGAGGGCACAGTTTAGTGTTGGTGTACTGGTTAAGATTAGGGCACAGGTGAGGGTAAGGCCTCGGAAGAGGGTCAGGTTTAGGGTTTGGGTTAGGGTTAGGGTTAGGGAATGGAGAGGGATTAGGGTACAGGTTAGGGTACGGCAACAGTTTAGGGTTAGCCTACGTTGCAGGGCATGGGTTAGTGTTGATGTACTGTTTAAAATTAGGACACGGGTGAGGGTAAAGCTTCAGGTGAGTGTCAGGGTTAGGGTTCGGGTTCGGGTTAGGGTTAGGGAATGGAGAGGGATTAGGTTACATGTTAGGATACGACAATGCTTAAGGGTTAGCGTACGTGTGAGGGCACGGTTTAGTGTTGGTGTACTGGTTAAGATTAGGTCACGGGTGAGGGTAAGGCTTCGGGTGAGGGTCAGTGTTAGGATTTGGGTTAGGGTTAGATTTAGGAAATGGGGAGGTATTAGGGTACAGTTTATGGTACAACAACGCTTAAGTGTTAGCGTACGTGTGAGGGCACGAGTTAGTGTTGGTGTACTGGTTAAGATTAGGGCACGGGTCAGGGTAAGGCTTTGGGTGAGGGACAGGATTAGGGATCGGTTTAGGGTTAGGGTTAGGCAATGGGGTGGGAATAGGGTACAGTTTAGGGTAGAGCAACAATTTAGGTTTAGCCTACGTTTGAGAGCATGGTTTAGTGGTGATGTACTGTTTAAAATTAGGACACGGGTGAGGGTCAAGTTTCAGGTGAGTGTCAGGGTTAGGGTTCGAGTTAGGGTTAGGGTTAGGGAATGGAGAGGGATTAGGGTACAGGTTAGGGTAAGACAACGCTTAAGGGTTAGCGTACGTGTGATTGCACGGTTTAGTGTTGGGGTAATGGTTAAGATTAAGTCACGGGTGAGGTTAAGGCTTCGGGTGAGGGTCAGGATTAGGATTCGGGTTAGGGTTAGGGTTAGGGAATGGGGAGGGATTTGCGTACAGTTTAGGGTATGAGAACACATAAGGGTTAGCGTACGTGTGAGGGCACGAGTTAGTTTTGGTGTACTGGTTAAGATAAGGGCACCGGTGAGTCTAAGGATTCGGGTGAGGGACAGGATTATATATCGGGTTAGGGTTAGGGTTAAGCAATGGGGAGGTATTTGGGTACAGGTTAGCGTACGGCTGTGGTTTAGGGTTAGCGTACGTTTGAGGGCATGGTTTAGTGTTGTTGTAATGGTTAAGATTAAATCACGGGGGAGGTTAAGGCTTCGAGTGAGGGACAGGATTAGGGATCAAGTTAGGGTTACGGTTAGGCAATGGGGAGGGATTAGGGTACAGGTTAGGGTATGGCAACGGTTAAGTGTTAGCCTACGTTGGAGGACATGGTTTAGTGTTGATGTCCCGTTTAAAATTAGGACACGGGTGAGGGTAAAGCTTCGGGTGAGTGTCAGTGTTAGGGTTCGGGTTAGGGTTAGTGTTAGGGAATGGAGAGGGATTAGGGTACAGGTTAGGGTAAGATAACGCTTAAGGTTTAGCATACGTGTGATGGCACGAGTTAGTGTTGGTGTACACGTTAAGATTAGCGCATGGGTGAGGGTAAGGCTTCGGGTGAGGGACAGGATTAGGGATCAGGTTAGGGTTAGGGTTAGGCAATAGGGAGGGATTAGGGTACAGGTTAGGGTACAGCAACGGTTTAGGGTTAGCCTACGTTTGAGGGAATGGGTTAGTGGTGAAGTACTGTTTAAAATTAGGACACGGGTGCGGGTAAAGCTTCGGGTGAGTGTCAGGGTTAGGGTTCGAGTTAGGGTTAGGGTTAGGGAATCGAGAGGGATTAGGGTACAGGTTAGGGTAAGATAACACTTAAGGGTTAGCATACGTGTGATGGCACGAGTTAGTGTTGGTGTACACGTTAAGATTAGCGCATGGGTGAGGGTAAGGCTTCGGGTGAGGGACAGGATTAGGGATTGGGTTAGGGTTAGGGTTAGGCAATGGGGAGGGATTAGGGTACAGGTTAGGGTACGGCAACTGTTTAGGGTTAGCCTATGTACCAGGGCATGGGGTAGTGTTGATGTCCTGGTTACAATTAGGACACGGGTGAGGGTAAAGCTTCGGGTGAGTGTCAGGGTTAGGTTTCGGGTTAGGGTTAGCGTTAGGGAATGGAGTTGGATTAGGGTACAGGTTAGGGTACGGCTTCAGTTTAGGGTTACTGTACGTGTGAGGGCACGTTTTAGTGTTGGTGTAATAGTTAAGATTAGGTCACGGGTGAGGTTAAGGCATCGGGTGAGGGTCAGGATTAGGATTCGGGTTAGGGTTAGGGCTAGGGAATTGGGAGGGATTAGGGTACAGTTTAGGCTATGACAACGCTTAAGGGTTAGCGTACGTGTGAGGGCACGAGTTAGTTTTGGTGTACAGGTTAAGATAAGGGCATGGGTGAGTGTAAGGCTTCGGGTGAGGGACAGGATTATTTATCGGGTTAGGGTTAGGTTTAGGCAATGGGGAGGTATTAGAGTACAGGTTAGGGTTCGGCTGCGGTTTAGGGTTAGCGTACGTGTGAGGGCACGGTTTAGTGTTTGTGTAATGGTTAAGATTAAGTTACGGGTGAGGTTAAGGCTTCGAGTGAGGGTCAGGGTTAGGATTCGGGTTAGGGTTAGGGTAGGGGAATGGGGAGGGATTATGTTACAGTTTAGGGTACGACAACGCTTACGGGTTAGCGTACGTGTGAAGGCATGAGTTAGTGTTGGTGTACTGGTTAAGATTAGGGCACGGGTGAGGGTAAGGCCTCGGAAGAGGGTCAGGTTTAGGGTTTGGGTTAGGGTTAGGGTTAGGGAATGGAGAGGGATTAGGGTACAGGTTAGGGTACGGGAATAGTTTAGGGTTAGCCTACGTTGCAGGGCATGGGTTATGTTGATGTACTGTTTAAAATTAGGACACGGGTGAGGGTAAAGCTTCAGTTGAGTGTCAGGGTTAGGGTTCGGGTTAGGGTTAGGGTTAGGGAACGGAGAGGGATTAGGGTACAGGTTAGGATCCGACAATGCTTAAGGGTTAGCGTACGTGTGAGGGCACGGTTTAGGATTGGTGTACTGGTTAAGATTAGGTTACGGGTGAGGGTAAGGCTTCGGGTGAGGGTCAGTGTTAGGAGTCGGGTTAGTGTTAGAGTTAGGAAATGGGGAGGGTTCAGGGTACAGTTTAGGGTACGACAACGCTTAAGTGTTAGCGTACGTGTGAGGGCACGAGTTAGTGTTGGTGTACTGGTTAAGATTAGGGCACGGGTGAAGGTAAGGCTTCGGGTGAGGGACAGGATTAGGGATCGGGTTAGGGTTAGGGTTAGGCAATGGGGAGGGATTAGGGTACAGGTGAGGGTACGGCAACTGTTTAGGGTTAGCCTATGTACCAGGGCATGGGTTAGTGTTGATGTCCTGGTTAAAGTTTAGGACACGGGTGAGGGTAAAGCTTCGGGTGAGTGTCAGGGTTAGGGTTCGGGTTAGGGTTAGGGTTAGGGAATGGAGTTGGATTAGGGTACAGGTTAGGATACGGCTTCGGTTTCGGGTTACTGTACGTGTGAGGGCACGTTTTAATGTTGGTGTTATGGTTAAGATTAGGTCACGGGTGAGGTTAAGGCTTCGGGTGAGTGTCAGGATTAGGATTCGGGTTAGGATTAGGGTTAGGGAATCGGGAAGGATTAGGGTACAGTTTAGGGTACGACAATGCTTAAGGGTTAGCGTAAGTATGAGGGCACGAGTTATTGTTGGTGTACTGGTTAAGATTAGGGCACGTGTGAGGGTAAGGCCTGGAAGAGGGTCAGGTTTAGGGTTTGGGTTAGGGTTAGGGTTAGGGAATGGCGAGGGATTTGGGTACAGGTTAGGGTTCGGCAACAGTTTAGTGTTAGCCTACGTTGCAGGGCATGGTTTAGCGTTGATGTACTGGTAAAAATTAGGACACGGGTGAGAGTACAGCTTCGGGTGAGTGTCAGGGTTAGGGTTCGGGTTGGGGTTAGGGTTAGGGAATGGAGAGGGATTAGGGTACATTTTAGGATACGACAATGCTTAAGGGTTAGCATACGTGTGAGGGCACGAGTTAGTGTTGGTGTACTGGTTAAGATTAGGGCATGGGTGAGGGTAAGGCCTCAGAAGAGGGTACGGTTTAGGTTTTGGGTTAGGGTTAGGTTTAGGGAATGGGGAACGATTAGGTTACAGGATAGTGCACAGGTACAGTTTAAGGTTAGACAACGTTGGAGGGCATGGGTTAGTGTTGATGTCCTTGTTAAATTTAGGACACAGTTGAGGGTAAAGCTTCAGGTGAGTGTCAGGGTTAGGGTTCGGGTTAGGGTTACTGTTAGGGAATTGGGAGGGATTAGGGTGCAGGTTAGGGTATGGCAACGGTGTAGGGTTAGCCTACATTTCTGGGCATGGGTTAGTGTTGATGTCCTGGTTAAGATTAGCTCACGGGTGAGGGTAAGGCTACAGGTTAGGGTCAGGATTAGGAATCGGGCTAGGGTTAGGGTTAGGGAATGGGGAGGGAATAGGGTACAGTTTAGGGTACGACAACTCTTAAGTGTTAGTGTACGTGTGAGGGGACGAGTTAGTGTTGGTGTACTGGATAAGATTAGGGCACGGGTGAGGGTAAGGCTTCGGGTGAGGGACAGGATTAGTGATCGGGTTAGGGTTAGGGTTAGGCAATGGGGAGGGATTAGGGTACAGGTTAGGGTACAGCAACGATTTAGGGTTAGCCTACGTTTGAGGGCATGGGTTAGTGGTGATGTACTGGTTAAAATTCGGACACGGGTGAGGGTAAAGCTTCGGGTGAGTGTCAGGGTTAGGGTTCGAGTTACGGTTAGGGTTAGGGAATGGGGAGGGATTAGGGTACAGTTTAGGGGAAGACAACGCTTAAGGGTTAGCGTACGTGTGAGGACACGAGTTAGTTTTGGTGTACTGGTTAAGATTAGGGCATGGGTGAGGGTAAGGCTTCGGGTGAGGAACAGGATTAGGGATCGGGTTAGGGTTAGGGTTAGGCAATGGGTAGGGACTATGGTACAGGTAAGAGTACAGCAACAGTTTAGGTTTAGCCTACGTTTGACGGCATGGGTTAGTCGGGAGGTACTGTTTAAGATTAGGACACGGGTGAGGGTAAAGCTTCGGGTGAGTGTCAGTGTTAGGGTTCGAGTTAGGGTTAGGGTTAGGGAATGGAGAGAGATTACCGTACAGGTTAGGTTAATAGAATGCTTAAGAATTAGCGTACGTGTGATGGCACGAGTTAGTGTTGGTGTACTGGTTAAGATTAGTACACGGGTGAGGGTAAGGCTTCGGGTGAGGGACAGGATTAGGGATCGGGTTAGGGTTAGGGTTAGGCAATGGTGAGGGATTAGGGTACAGGTTAGGGTACGGCTATGGTTTAGGGTTAGCCTACGTAGCAGGGCAAGGCCTAGTGTTGATGTCCTGGTTAAAATTAGGACACGGTTGAGGGTAAAGCTTTGGGTGAGTGTCGGGGTTAGGGTTCGGGTTAGGGTTAGGGTTAGGGAATGGAGGTGGATTAGGGTACCGGTTAGGGTACGGCTGCGGTTTAGTGTTACTGTTCGTGTGAGGGCACGGTTTAGTGTTGGTGTAATGGTTAAGATTATGTCACGGGTAAGGTTAAGGCTTCGGGTGAGGGTCAGGTTTAGGATTCGGGTTAGGGTTAGGGTTAGGGAATGGGGAGGGATTAGGGTCAAGTTTAGGGTACGACAATGCTTTAGGGTTAGCGTACGTGTGAGGGCACGAGTTAGTGTTGGTGTACTGGTAAAGATTAGGGCACGTGTGAGGGTAAGGCCTCGGAAGAGGGTCTGGTTTAGGGTTTGGTTTAGGGTTAGGGTTAGGGAATTGAGAGGGATTAGGGTACAGGTTAGGGTACGGCAACAGTTTAGGGTTAGCCTACGTTGCAGGGCATGGGTTAGTGTTGATGTACTGTTTAAAATTAGGACACGGGTGAGGGTAAAGCTTCAGGTGAGTGTCAGGGTTAGGGTTCGGGTTCGGGTTAGGGTTAGGGAATGGAGAGGGATTAGGTTATATGTTAGGATACGACAATGCTTAAGGGTTAGCTTTCGTGTGAGGGCACGGTTTAGTGTTGGTGTACTGGTTAAGATTAGGTCACGGGTGAGGGTAAGGCTTCGGGTGAGGGTCAGTGTTAGGATTTGGGTTAGGGTTAGATTTAGGAAATGGGGAGGTATTAGGGTACAGTTTATGGTACAACAACGCTTAAGTGTTAGCGTACGTGTGAGGGCACGAGTTAGTGTTGGTGTACTGGTTAAGATTAGGGCACGGGTCAGGGTAAGGCTTTGGGTGAGGGACAGGATTAGGGATCGGTTTAGGGTTAGGGTTAGGCAATGGGGTGGGAATAGGGTACAGTTTAGGGTAGAGCAACAATTTAGGTTTAGCCTACGTTTGAGAGCATGGTTTAGTGGTGATGTACTGTTTAAAATTAGGACACGGGTGAGGGTCAAGTTTCAGGTGAGTGTCAGGGTTAGGGTTCGAGTTAGGGTTAGGGTTAGGGAATGGAGAGGGATTAGGGTACAGGTTAGGGTAAGACAATGCTTAAGGGTTAGCGTACGTGTGATTGCACGGTTTAGTGTTGGGGTAATGGTTAAGATTAAGTCACGGGTGAGGTTAAGGCTTCGGGTGAGGGTCAGGATTAGGATTCGGGTTAGGGTTAGGGTTAGGGAATGGGGAGGGATTTGCGTACAGTTTAGGGTATGAGAACACATAAGGGTTAGCGTACGTGTGAGGGCACGAGTTAGTTTTGGTGTACTGGTTAAGATAAGGGCACCGGTGAGTCTAAGGATTCGGGTGAGGGACAGGATTATATATCGGGTTAGGGTTAGGGTTAGGCAATGGGGAGGTATTTGGGTACAGGTTAGCGTACGGCTGTGGTTTAGGGTTAGCGTACGTTTGAGGGCATGGTTTAGTGTTGTTGTAATGGTTAAGATTAAATCACGGGGGAGGTTAAGGCTTCGAGTGAGGGACAGGATTAGGGATCAGGTTAGGGTTATGGTTAGGCAATGGGGAGGGATTAGGGTACAGGTTAGGGTATGGCAACGGTTAAGTGTTAGCCTACGTTGGAGGACATGGTTTAGTGTTGATGTCCCGTTTAAAATTAGGACACGGGTGAGGGTAAAGCTTCGGGTGAGTGTCAGTGTTAGGGTTCGGGTTAGGGTTAGTGTTAGGGAATGGAGAGGGATTAGGGTACAGGTTAGGATACGGCAATGCTTAATGGTTAGCGTACGTGTGAGGGCACGAGTTAGTGTTGCTGTACTGGTTAAGATTAGGGCACGGGTGAGGGTAAGTCCTCGGAAGAGGTTCAGGTTTAGGGTTTGGGTTAGGGTTAGGTTTAGGGAATGGGGAGGTATTAGGGTACAGGTTAGGTTATGGCTGCAGTTTAGGGTTAGCGTACATGTGAGGGCACGGTTTAGTGTTGGTGTAATGGTTATGATTAAGTCACGGGTGAGGTTAATGCTTTGAGTGAGGGTCAGGGTTAGGATTCGGGTTAGGGTTAGGGTATGGGAATGGGGAGGGATTAGGTTACAGTTCAGGGTACGACAATGCTTAAGGGTTATCGTACGTGTGAGGGCACGAGTTAGTGTTGGTGTACTGGTTAAGATTAGGGCACGGGAGAGGGTAAGGCCTCGGAAGAGGGTCAGGTTTAGTGTTTGGGTTACGGTTAGGGTTAGGGAATGGGGAGGGATTAAGGTACAGGTTCGGGTACGGCAACGGTTTAGGGTTAGCCTACGTAGCAGGGCATGGGTTAGAGTTGATGTCCTGGTTAAAATTAGGACAAGGGTGAGGGTAAAGCTTCGGGTGAGTGTCAGGGTTAGCGTTTGGGTTAGGGTTAGGGTTAGGGAATGGACTTGGATTAGGGTACAGGTTAGGGTCTGTCTGCGGTTTAGGGTTACTGTACGTGGGAGGGCACAGTTTAGTGTTGGTATAATGGTTAAGATTAGATCACGGTTTAGGTTAAGGCTTCGGGTGAGGGTCAGGATTAGGATTCTGGTTAGGGTTAGGTTTAGGGAATGGGGAGGGATTAGGGTACAGTTTAGGGTACGACAATGCTTAAGGGTTAGCGTACGTGTGAGGGCACGAGTTAGTTTTGGGGTACTGGTTAAGATAAGGGCACGGGTGAGGGTAAGGCCTCAGAAGAGGGTCAGGTTTAGGGTTTGGGTTAGGGTTAGGTTTAGGGAATGGGGAGGGATTAGGGTACAAGATAGTGCACGGTTACGGTTTAAGGTTAGACAACGTTCGAGGGCATGGGTTAGTGTTGATGTCCTTGTTAATTTTACGACACGGGTGAGGGTAAAGCTTCAGGTGAGTGTTAGGGTTAGGGTTCGGGTTATGGTTACTGTTAGGGAATGGGGAGGGATTAGGGTACATGTTAGGGTATGGCAATGGTTTAGGGTTAGCCTACATTGCAGGGCATGGGTTAGTGTTGATGTCCTGGTTAAGATTAGGTCACGGGTCAAGGTAAGGCTTCGGGTGAGGGTCAGGATTAGGAATCGGGCTAGGGTTAGGGTTAGGGAATGGGGAGGGATTAGGGTACAGTTTCGGGTATGACAATGCTTAACGGTTAGCGTACGTGTGATGGCACAGTTAGTGTTGGTGTACTAGTTTAGATTAGGGCATGGGTGAGGGCAAGGCTTCTGGTGAGGGACAGGATTAGGGATCAGGTTAGGGTTAGGGTTAGGCAATGGGGAGGGATTAGGGTACAGGTTAGGGTACGGGAACGGTTTAGTGTTAGCCTACGTAGCAGGGCATGGGTTAGTGTTGATGTCCTGGTTAAAATTAGGACACGGGTGAGGGTAAAGCTTCGGGTGAGTGTCAGGGTTAGGTTTCCGGTTAGGGTTAGGGTTAAGGAATGGACTTGGATTAGGGTACAGGTTAGGGTACGGCTGCGGTTTAGGGTTAGCGTACGTGTGAGGGCACGGTTTAGTGTTTGTGTAATGGTTAAGATTAAGTTACGGGTGAGGTTAATGCTTCGAGTGAGGGTCAGTGTTAGGATTCCATTTAGGGTTAGGGTTAGGGAATGCGGAGGGATTAGGTTACAGTTTAGGGTACGACAGTTCTTAAGGGTTAGCATACATGTGAGGGCACGACTTAGTGTTGGTGTACTGGTTAAGATTAGGGCACGGGTGAGGGTAAAGTTTCGGGTGAGTGTCAGGGTTAGGGCTCGGGTTAGGGTTAGGTTTAGGGAATGGAGAGAGATTAGGATACAGGTTAGGGTACAGCTGCAGTTTAGGTTTAGTGTACGTGTGAGGGCACGGTTTAGTGTTGGTGTACTGGTTAAGATTAGGGCACGGGTGAGGGTAAGGCTTTGGGTGAGGGACAGGATTAGGGATCGGTTTAGGGTTAGGGTTAGGCAATGGGGCGGGAATAGGGTACAGTTTAGGGTAGAGCAACAATTTAGGTTTAGCCTACGTTTGAGAGCATGGTTTAGTGGTGATGTACTGTTTAAAATTAGGACACGGGTGAGGGTCAAGTTTCGGGTGAGTGTCAGGGTTAGGGTTCGAGTTAGGGTTAGGGTTAGGGAATGGAGAGGGATTAGGGTACAGGTTAGGGTAAGACAACGCTTAAGGGTTAACGTACGTGTGATTGCACGGTTTAGTGTTGGGGTAATGGTTAAGATTAAGTCACGGGTGAGGTTAAGGCTTCGGGTGAGGGTCAGGATTAGGATTCGGGTTAGGGTTAGGGTTAGGGAATGGGGAGGGATTTGCGTAGAGTTTAGGGTAAGACAACACATAAGGGTTAGCGTACGTGTGAGGGCACAAGTTAGTTTTGGTGTACTGGTTAATATAAGGGCACGGGTGAGTCTAAGGATTCGGGTGAGGGACAGGATTATGGATCGGGTTAGGGTTAGGGTTAGGCAATGGGGAGGTATTAGGGTACAGGTTAGCGTACGGCTGTGGTTTAGGGTTAGCGTACGTTTGAGGGCATGGTTTAGTGTTGTTGTAATGGTTAAGATTAAATCACGGGGGAGGTTAAGGCTTCGAGTGAGGGACAGGATTAGGCATCAGGTTAGGGTTACAGTTAGGCAATGGGGAGGGATTAGGGTACAGGTTAGGGTATGGCAACGGTTAAGTGTTAGCCTACGTTGGAGGACATGGTTTAGTGTTGATGTCCCGTTTAAAATTAGGACACGGGTGAGGGTAAAGCTTCGGGTGAGTGTCAGTGTTAGGGTTCGGGTTAGGGTTAATGTTAGGGAATGGAGAGGGATTAGGTTACATGTTAGGATACGACAATGCTTAATGGTTAGCGTACGTGTGAGGGCACGAGTTAGTGTTGCTGTACAGGTTAAGATTAGGGCACGGGTGAGGGTAAGGCCTCTGAAGAAGGTCAGGTTTAGGGTTTGGGTTAGGGTTAGGGTTAGGGAATGGGGAGGGAATAAGGTACAGGTTAGTGTACGGCAACGGTTTAGGGTTAGCCTACGTTGCAGGGCATGGGTTAGTGTTGATGTCCTCGTTAAAATTAGGACACAGGTGAGGGTAAAGCTTCGGGTGAGTGTCAAGTTTAGGTTTCGGTTTAGGATTAGTGTTAGGGAATGGAGAGGGATTAGGGTACAGGTTAGGGAACGGCTGCGGTTTAGGGTTAGCGTACGTTTGAGGTCACGGTTTAGTGTTGGTGTACTGGTTAAGATTAGGGTACTAGTGGCGGTAAGGCCTCGGAAGATGGTCAGGTTTAGGGATTGTTTTAGGGTTAGGGTTAGGGAATGGAGAGGGATTAGGGTACAGGTTAGGGTACGGGAATAGTTTAGGGTTAGCCTACGTTGCAGGGCATGGGTTATGTTGATGTACTGTTTAAAATTAGGACACGGGTGAGGGTAAAGCTTCGGGTGAGTGTCAGGGTTAGCGTTCGGGTTAGGGTTAGGGTTAGGGAATGGAGTTGGATTAGGGTACAGGTTAGGATACGGCTTCAGTTTCGGGTTACTGTACGTGTGAGGGCACGTTTTAATGTTGGTGTTATGGTTAAGATTAGGTCACGGGTGAGGTTAAGGCTTCGGGTGAGGGTCAGGATTAGGATTCGGGTTAGGATTAGGGTTAGGGAATCGGGAGGGATTAGGGTACAGTTTAGGGTACGACAATGCTTAAGGGTTAGCGTAAGTATGAGGGCACGAGTTATTGTTGGTGTACTGGTTAAGATTAGGGCACGTGTGAAGGTAAGGCCTTGGAAGAGGGTCAGGTTTAGGGTTTGGGTTAGGGTTAGGGTTAGGGAATGGCGAGGGATTTGGGTACAGGTTAGGGTTCGGCAACAGTTTAGTGTTAGCCTACGTTGCAGGGCATGGTTTAGCGTTGATGTACTGGTAAAAATTAGGACACGGGTGAGGGTACAGCTTCGGATGAGTGTCAGGGTTAGGGTTCGGGTTCGGGTTAGGGTTAGGGAATGGAGAGGGATTAGGGTACATTTTAGGATACGACAATGCTTAAGGGTTAGCATACGTGTGAGGGCACGAGTTAGTGTTGGTGTACTGCTTAAGATTAGGGCATGGGTGAGGGTAAGGCCTCAGAAGAGGGTAAGGTTTAGGTTTTGGGTTAGGGTTAGTTTTAGGGAATGGGGAACGATTAGGTTACAGGATAGTGCACAGGTACAGTTTAAGTTTAGACAACGTTGGAGGGCATGGGTTAGTGTTGATGTCCTTGTTAAATTTAGGACACAGTTGAGGGTAGAGCTTCGGGTGACTGTCAGGGTTAGGGTTCGGGTTAGGGTTACTGTTAGGGAATTGGGAGGGATTAGGGTGCAGGTTAGGGTATGGCAACGGTGTAGGGTTAGCCTACATTTCTGGGCATGGGTTAGTGTTGATGTCCTGGTTAAGATTAGCTCACGGGTGAGGGTAAGGCTACAGGTTAGGGTCAGGATTAGGAATCGGGCTAGGGTTAGGGTTAGGGAATGGGGAGGGAATAGGGTACAGTTTAGGGTACGACAACTCTTAAGTGTTAGTGTACGTGTGAGGGGACGAGTTAGTGTTGGTGTACTGGATAAGATTAGGGCACGGGTGAGGGTAAGGCTTCGGGTGAGGGAAAGGTTTAGGGACCGGGTTAGGGTTAGGGTTAGGCAATGGGGAGGGATTAGGGTACAGGTTAGGGTACGGCTACGGTTTAGGGTTAGCCTACGTAGCAGGGCATGGGTTAGTGTTGATGTAGTGTTTAAAATTAGGACACGGATGAGGGTAAAGCTTCTGGTGAGTGTCAGCGTTAGGGTTCGGGTTAGGGTTAGGGTTAGGGAACGGAGAGGGATTAGGGTATAAGTTAGGGTAAGACAACACGTAAGGGTTAGCTTACGTGTGATGGCACTAGTTAGTGTTGGTGTACTGGTTAAGATTAAGGCACGGGTGAGGGTAAGGCTTCGGGTGAGGGACAGGATTAGGGATCAGGTTAGGGTTAGGGTTAGGCAATAGGGAGGGATTAGGGTACAGGTTAGTGTACAGCAACGGTTTAGGGTTAGCCTACGTTTGAGGGAATGGGTTAGTGGTGAGGTACTGTTTAAAATTAGGACACGGGTGCGGGTAAAGCTTAGGGTGAGTGTCAGGGTTAGGGTTCGAGTTAGGGTTAGGGTTAGGGAATCGAGAGGGATTAGGGTACAGGTTAGGGTAAGATAACGCTTAAGGGTTAGCATACGTGTGATGGCACGAGTTAGTGTTGGTGTACAGGTTAAGATTAGCGCATGGGTGAGGGTAAGGCTTCGGGTGAGGGACAGGATTAGGGATTGGGTTAGGGTTAGGGTTAGGCAATGGGGAGGGATTAGGGTACAGGTTAGGGTACGGCAACTGTTTAGGGTTAGCCTATGTACCAGGGCATGGGGTAGTGTTGATGTCCTGGTTAAAATTAGGACACGGGTGAGGGTAAAGCTTCGGGTGAGTGTCAGGGTTAGGGTTCGGGTTAGGGTTAGCGTTAGGGAATGGAGTTGGATTAGGGTACAGGTTAGGGTACGGCTTCAGTTTAGGGTTACTGTACGTGTGAGGGCACGTTTTAGTGTTGGTGTAATAGTTAAGATTAGGTCACGGGTGAGGTTAAGGCATCGGGTGAGGGTCAGGATTAGGATTCGGGTTAGGGTTAGGGCTAGGGAATTGGGAGGGATTAGGGTACAGTTTAGGCTATGACAACGCTTAAGGGTTAGCGTACGTGTGAGGGCACGAGTTAGTTTTGGTGTACAGGTTAAGATAAGGGCATGGGTGAGTGTAAGGCTTCGGGTGAGGGACAGGATTATTTATCGGGTTAGGGTTAGGGTTAGGCAATGGGGAGGTATTAGAGTACAGGTTAGGGTTCGGCTGCGGTTTAGGGTTAGCGTACGTGTGAGGGCACGGTTTAGTGTTTGTGTAATGGTTAAGATTAAGTTACGGGTGAGGTTAAGGCTTCGAGTGAGGGTCAGGGTTAGGATTCGGGTTAGGGTTAGGGTAGGGGAATGGGGAGGGATTATGTTACAGTTTAGGGTACGACAACGCTTACGGGTTAGCGTACGTGTGAGGGCATGAGTTAGTGTTGGTGTACTGGTTAAGATTAGGGCACGGGTGAGGGTAAGGCCTCGGAAGAGGGTCAGGTTTAGGGTTTGGGTTAGGGTTAGGGTTAGGGAATGGAGAGGGATTAGGGTACAGGTTAGGGAATGGCTGCGGTTTAGGGTTAGCGTACGTTTGAGGTCACGATTTAGTGTTGGTGTACTGGTTAAGATTAGGGTACTGGTGGCGGTAAGGCCTCGGAAGATGGTCAGGTTTAGGGATTGTTTTAGGGTTAGGGTTAGGGAATGGAGAGGGATTAGGGTACAGGTTAGGGTACGGGAATAGTTTAGGGTTAGCCTACGTTGCAGGGCATGGGTTATGTTGATGTACTGTTTAAAATTAGGACACGGGTGAGGGTAAAGCTTCGGTTGAGTGTCAGGGTTAGGGTTCGGGTTAGGGTTAGGGTTAGGGAACGGAGAGGGATTAGGGTACAGGTTAGGATCCGACAATGCTTAAGGGTTAGCGTACGTGTGAGGGCACGGTTTAGGATTGGTGTACTGGTTAAGATTAGGTTACGGGTGAGGGTAAGGCTTCGGGTGAGGGTCAGTGTTAGGAGTCGGGTTAGTGTTAGAGTTAGGAAATGGGGAGGGTTTAGGGTACAGTTTAGGGTACGACAACGCTTAAGTGTTAGCGTACGTGTGAGGGCACGTGTTAGTGTTGGTGTACTGGTTAAGATTAGGGCACGGGTGAAGGTAAGGCTTCGGGTGAGGGACAGGATTAGGGATCGGTTTAGGGTTAGGGTTAGGCAATGGGGAGGGATTAGGGTACAGGTGAGGGTACGGCAACTGTTTAGGGTTAGCCTATGTACCAGGGCATGGGTTAGTGTTGATGTCCTGGTTAAAATTTAGGACACGGGTGAGGGTAAAGCTTCGGGTGAGTGTCAGGGTTAGGGTTCGGGTTAGGGTTAGGGTTAGGGAATGGAGTTGGATTAGGGTACAGGTTAGGATACGGCTTCGGTTTCGGGTTACTGTACGTGTGAGGGCACGTTTTAATGTTGGTGTTATGGTTAAGATTAGGTCACGGGTGAAGTTAAGGCTTCGGGTGAGGGTCAGGATTAGGATTCGGGTTAGGATTAGGGTTAGGGAATCGGGAAGGATTAGGGTACAGTTTAGGGTACGACAATGCTTAAGGGTTAGCGTAAGTATGAGGGCAGGAGTTATTGTTGGTGTACTGGTTAAGATTAGGGCACGTGTGAGGGTAAGGCCTTGGAAGAGGGTCAGGTTTAGGGTTTGGGTTAGGGTTAGGGTTAGGGAATGGTGAGGGATTTGGGTACAGGTTAGGGTTCGGTAACAGTTTAGTGTTAGCCTACGTTGCAGGGCATGGTTTAGCGTTGATGTACTGGTAAAAATTAGGACACGGGTGAGGGTACAGCTTCGGGTGAGTGTCAGGGTTAGGGTTCGGGTTGGGGTTAGGGTTAGGGAATGGAGAGGGATTAGGGTACATTTTAGGATACGACAATGCTTAAGGGTTAGCATACGTGTGAGGGCACGAGTTAGTGTTGGTGTACTGGTTAAGATTAGGGCATGGGTGAGGGTAAGGCCTCAGAAGAGGGTACGGTTTAGGTTTTGGGTTAGGGTTAGGTTTAGGGAATGGGGAACGATTAGGTTACAGGATAGTGCACAGGTACAGTTTAAGGTTAGACAACGTTGGAGGGCATGGGTTAGTGTTGATGTCCTTGTTAAATTTAGGACACAGTTGAGGGTAAAGCTTCGGGTGAGTGTCAGGGTTAGGGTTCGGGTTAGGGTTACTGTTAGGGAATTGGGAGGGATTAGGGTGCAGGTTAGGGTATGGCAACGGTGTAGGGTTAGCCTACATTTCTGGGCATGGGTTAGTGTTGATGTCCTGGTTAAGATTAGCTCACGGGTGAGGGTAAGGCTACAGGTTAGGGTCAGGATTAGGAATCGGGCTAGGGTTAGGGTTAGGGAATGGGGAGGGAATAGGGTACAGTTTAGGGTACGACAACTCTTAAGTGTTAGTGTACGTGTGAGGGGACGAGTTAGTGTTGGTGTACTGGATAAGATTAGGGCACGGGTGAGGGTAAGGCTTCGGGTGAGGGACAGGATTAGTGATCGGGTTAGGGTTAGGGTTAGGCAATGGGGAGGGATTAGGGTACAGGTTAGGGTACAGCAACGATTTAGGGTTAGCCTACGTTTGAGGGCATGGGTTAGTGGTGATGTACTGGTTAAAATTCGGACACGGGTGAGGGTAAAGCTTCGGGTGAGTGTCAGGGTTAGGGTTCGAGTTACGGTTAGGGTTAGGGAATGGGGAGGGATTAGGGTACAGTTTAGGGGAAGACAACGCTTAAGGGTTAGCGTACGTGTGAGGACACGAGTTAGTTTTGGTGTACTGGTTAAGATTAGGGCATGGGTGAGGGTAAGGCTTCGGGTGAGGAACAGGATTAGGGATCGGGTTAGGGTTAGGGTTAGGCAATGGGGAGGGACTATGGTACAGGTAAGAGTACAGCAACGGTTTAGGTTTAGCCTACGTTTGACGGCATGGGTTAGTCGGGAGGTACTGTTTAAGATTAGGACACGGGTGAGGGTAAAGCTTCGGGTGAGTGTCAGTGTTAGGGTTCGAGTTAGGGTTAGGGTTAGGGAATGGAGAGAGATTACCGTACAGGTTAGGTTAATAGAATGCTTAAGAATTAGCGTACGTGTGATGGCACGAGTTAGTGTTGGTGTACTGGTTAAGATTAGTGCACGGGTGAGGGTAAGGCTTCGGGTGAGGGACAGGATTAGGGATCGGGTTAGGGTTAGGGTTAGGCAATGGTGAGGGATTAGGGTACAGGTTAGGGTACGGCTATGGTTTAGGGTTAGCCTACGTAGCAGGGCAAGGCCTAGTGTTGATGTCCTGGTTAAAATTAGGACACGGTTGAGGGTAAAGCTTTGGGTGAGTGTCGGGGTTAGGGTTCGGGTTAGGGTTAGGGTTAGGGAATGGAGGTGGATTAGGGTACCGGTTAGGGTACGGCTGCGGTTTAGTGTTACTGTTCGTGTGAGGGCACGGTTTAGTGTTGGTGTAATGGTTAAGATTATGTCACGGGTAAGGTTAAGGCTTCGGGTGAGGGTCAGGTTTAGGATTCGGGTTAGGGTTAGGGTTAGGGAATGGGGAGGGATTAGGGTCAAGTTTAGGGTACGACAATGCTTTAGGGTTAGCGTACGTGTGAGGGCACGAGTTAGTGTTGGTGTACTGGTAAAGATTAGGGCACGTGTGAGGGTAAGGCCTCGGAAGAGGGTCTGGTTTAGGGTTTGGTTTAGGGTTAGGGTTAGGGAATTGAGAGGGATTAGGGTACAGGTTAGAGTACGGCAACAGTTTAGGGTTAGCCTACGTTGCAGGGCATGGTTTAGTGTGGATGTCCTGGTTAAAATTAGGACACGGGTGAGGGTAAAGCATCGGTTGAGTGTTAGGGTTAGGGTTCGAGTTAGGGTTAGTGTTAGGGAATGGAGAGGGATTACGGTACAGGTTAGGGTAAGACAACGCTTAAGGGTTAGCGTACGTTTGATGGCACGAGTTAGTGTTGGTGTACTGGTTAAGATTAGGTCACGGGTGAGGGTAAGGCTTCGGGTGAGGGAAAGGATTAGGGACCGGGTTAGGGTTAGGGTTAGGCAATGGGGAGGGATTAGGGTACAGGTTAGGGTACGGCTACGGTTTAGGGTTAGCCTACGTAGCAGGGCATGGGTTAGTGTTGATGTCCTGGTTAAAATTAGGACACGGGTGAGGGTAAAGCTTCGGGTGAGTGTCAGGGTTAGGGTTCGGGTTAGGGTTAGGGTTAGGGAATGGAGTTGGATTAGGGTACAGGTTAGGGTACAGCAGCGGTTTAGGCTTAGCCTACGTTTGAGGGCATGGGTTAGTGGTGATGTACTGGTTAAAATTAGGACACGGGTGAGGGTAAAGCTTCGGGTGAGTGTCAAGGTTAGGGTTCGAGTTACGGTTAGTGTTAGGGAATGGAGAGGGATGAGGGTACAGGTTAGGGTAAGACAACGCTTAAGGGTTAGCATACGTGTGAGGGCACGAGTTAGTGTTGGTGTACTGGTTACGATTAGGACACGGGTGAGGGTAAGGCCTCGGAAGAGGGTCAGATTTAGGGTTTGAGTTAGGGTTAGGTTTAGGGAATGGGGAGGGATTAGGGTACAGGATAGTGCACGGTAACGGTTTAAGGTTAGACAACGTTGGAGGGCATGGGTTGGTGTTGATGTCCTTGTTAAATTTAGGACATGGGTGAGGGTAAAGCTTCGGGTGAGGGTCAGGCTTAGGTTTCGGGTTAGGGTTACTGTTAGGGAATGGGGAGGGATTAGGGTACAGGTTAGAGTATGGCAACGGTTTAGGGTTAGCCTACATTGCAGAACATGGGTTAGTGTTGATGTCCTGGTTAAGATTAGGTCACAGGTGAGAGTAGGGCTTAGGGTGAGGGCCAGGATTAGGAATCGGGCTAGGGTTAGTGTTAGGGAATGGGGAGAGATTAGGGTACAGTTTAGAGTATGACAACACTTAAGGGTTAGCATACGTGTGAGGGCATGAGTTAGTTTTGGTGTACTGGTTAAGATAAGGGCACGGGTGAAGGTAAGGCTTCGGGTGAGGGACAGGATTAGGGATCGGGTTAGGGTTAGGATTAGGCAATGTGGAGGGATTAGGGTACAGGTTAGTGTACGACAATGGTTTTGTGTTAGCCTACATTGGAGGACATGGGTTAGTGTTGATGTAGTGTTTAAAATTAGGACACGGGTGAGCGTAAAGCTACGGGTGAGTGTCAGGGTTAGGGTTCGGGTTAGGGTTAGTGTTAGGGAATGGAGAGGGATTAGGGAAAAGGTTAGGGTACGGCTGCGGTTTAGGGTTAGCGTACGTGTGAGGGCACGGTTTGGTGATGGTGTACTGGTTAAGATTAAGGCACGGGGGAGGTTAAGGTTTCGGGTGAGGGACAGGGTTAGGATTCGGGTTAGGGTTAGCGTTAGGAAATGGGGAGGGATTAGGGTACAGTTTAGGGTACCACAGTGCTTAAGGGTTAGCATACGTGTGAGGGCACGACTTAGTGTTTGTGTACTGGTTAAGATTAGGGCACGGGTGAGGGTAAAACTTCGGGTGAGTGTCAGGGATAGGGTTCGGGTTAGGGTCAGGGTTATGGAATGGGGAGGGATTAGGCTACAGTTTAGGGTACGACAACACTTAAGGGTTAGTGTACGTGTGAGGGCACGATTTAGTGTCGGTGTCCTGGTTAAGATTAGGGCCCGGGTGAGGGTAAGACTTCGGGTGAGCGTCAGGCTTAGGATTCGGGTTAGGGTTAGGGTTAGGAAATGGGGAGGGATTAGGGTACAGTTTAGGGTATGACAGTTCTTAAGGGTTAGCATACGTGTGAGGGCACGACTTAGTGTTGGTGTACTGGGTAAGATTAGGGCACGGGTGAGGGTAAAGCTTCGGGTGAGTGTCAGGGTTAGGGTTCGTATTAGGGTTAGGGTTAGGGAATGGAGAGAGATTAGGATAAAGGTTAGGGTACAGCTGGGGTTTAGGTGTAGCGTACGTGTGAGGGCACAGTTTAGTGTTGGTGTACTGGTTAAGATTAGGGCACAGGTGAGGGTAAGGCCTCGGAAGAGGGTCAGGTTTAGGGTTTGGGTTAGGGTTAGGGTTAGGGAATGGAGAGGGATTAGGGTACAGGTTAGGGTACGGCAACAGTTTAGGGTTAGCCTACGTTGCAGGGCATGGGTTAGTGTTGATGTACTGTTTAAAATTAGGACATGGGTGAGGGTAAAGCTTCAGGTGAGTGTCAGGGTTAGGGTTCGGGTTCGGGTTAGGGTTAGGGAATGGAGAGGGATTAGGTTACATGTTAGGATACGACAATGCTTAAGGGTTAGCGTACGTGTGAGGGCACGGTTTAGTGTTGGTGTACTGGTTAAGATTAGGTCATGGGTGAGGGTAAGGCTTCGGGTGAGGGTCAGTGTTAGGATTTGGGTTAGGGTTAGATTTAGGAAATGGGGAGGTATTAGGGTACAGTTTATGGTACAACAACGCTTAAGTGTTAGCGTACGTGTGAGGGCACGAGTTAGTGTTGGTGTACTGGTTAAGATTAGGGCACGGGTCAGGGTAAGGCTTTGGGTGAGCGTCAGGCTTAGGATTCGGGTTAGGGTTAGGGTTAGGAAATGGGGAGGGATTAGGGTACAGTTTAGGGTATGACAGTTCTTAAGGGTTAGCATACGTGTGAGGGCACGACTTAGTGTTGGTGTACTGGGTAAGATTAGGGCACGGGTGAGGGTAAAGCTTCGGGTGAGTGTCAGGGTTAGGGTTCGTGTTAGGGTTAGGGTTAGGGAATGGAGAGAGATTAGGATAAAGGTTAGGGTACAGCTGGGGTTTAGGTTTAGCGTACGTGTGAGGGCACAGTTTAGTGTTGGTGTACTGGTTAAGATTAGGGCACAGGTGAGGGTAAGGCCTCGGAAGAGGGTCAGGTTTAGGGTTTGGGTTAGGGTTAGGGTTAGGGAATGGAGAGGGATTAGGGTACAGGTTAGGGTACGGCAACAGTTTAGGGTTAGCCTACGTTGCAGGGCATGGGTTAGTGTTGATGTACTGTTTAAAATTAGGACACGGGTGAGGGTAAAGCTTCAGGTGAGTGTCAGGGTTAGGGTTCGGGTTCGGGTTAGGGTTAGGGAATGGAGAGGGATTAGGTTACATGTTAGGATACGACAATGCTTAAGGGTTAGCGTACGTGTGAGGGCACGGTTTAGTGTTGGTGTACTGGTTAAGATTAGGTCACGGGTGAGGGTAAGGCTTCGGGTGAGGGTCAGTGTTAGGATTTGGGTTAGGTTTAGATTTAGGAAATGGGGAGGTATTAGGGTACAGTTTATGGTACAACAACGCTTAAGTGTTAGCGTACGTGTGAGGGCACGAGTTAGTGTTGGTGTACTGGTTAAGATTAGGGCACGGGTCAGGGTAAGGCTTTGGGTGAGGGACAGGATTAGGGATCGGTTTAGGGTTAGGGTTAGGCAATGGGGTGGGAATAGGGTACAGTTTAGGGTAGAGCAACAATTTAGGTTTAGCCTACGTTTGAGAGCATGGTTTAGTGGTGATGTACTGTTTAAAATTAGGACACGGGTGAGGGTCAAGTTTCAGGTGAGTGTCAGGGTTAGGGTTCGAGTTAGGGTTAGGGTTAGGGAATGGAGAGGGATTAGGGTACAGGTTAGGGTAAGACAACGCTTAAGGGTTAGCGTACGTGTGATTGCACGGTTTAGTGTTGGGGTAATGGTTAAGATTAAGTCACGGGTGAGGTTAAGGCTTCGGGTGAGGGTCAGGATTAGGATTCGGGTTAGGGTTAGGGTTAGGGAATGGGGAGGGATTTGCGTACAGTTTAGGGTATGAGAACACATAAGGGTTAGCGTACGTGTGAGGGCACGAGTTAGTTTTGGTGTACTGGTTAAGATAAGGGCACCGGTGAGTCTAAGGATTCGGGTGAGGGACAGGATTATATATCGGGTTAGGGTTAGGGTTAAGCAATGGGGAGGTATTTGGGTACAGGTTAGCGTACGGCTGTGGTTTAGGGTTAGCGTACGTTTGAGGGCATGGTTTAGTGTTGTTGTAATGGTTAAGATTAAATCACGGGGGAGGTTAAGGCTTCGAGTGAGGGACAGGATTAGGGATCAGGTTAGGGTTACGGTTAGGCAATGGGGAGGGATTAGGGTACAGGTTAGGGTATGGCAACGGTTAAGTGTTAGCCTACGTTGGAGGACATGGTTTAGTGTTGATGTCCCGTTTAAAATTAGGACACGGGTGAGGGTAAAGCTTCGGGTGAGTGTCAGTGTTAGGGTTCGGGTTAGGGTT
Organism: Inia geoffrensis; assembly: GCA_036417435.1. Lineage (NCBI taxonomy): Eukaryota > Metazoa > Chordata > Mammalia > Artiodactyla > Iniidae > Inia > Inia geoffrensis. Next base: position 87,447,032 of record CM070910.1, on the reverse strand, counting down.
AGTGTTAGGGAATGGAGAGGGATTAGGGTACAGGTTAGGGTAAGATAACGCTTAAGGTTTAGCATACGTGTGATGGCACGAGTTAGTGTTGGTGTACAGGTTTAGATTAGCGCATGGGTGAGGGTAAGGCTTCGGGTGAGGGACAGGATTAGGGATCAGGTTAGGGTTAGGGTTAGGCAATAGGGAGGGATTAGGGTACAGGTTAGGGTACAGCAACGGTTTAGGGTTAGCCTACGTTTGAGGGAATGGGTTAGTGGTGAGGTACTGTTTAAAATTAGGACACGGGTGCGGGTAAAGCTTCGGGTGAGTGTCAGGGTTAGGGTTCGAGTTAGGGTTAGGGTTAGGGAATCGAGAGGGATTAGGGTACAGGTTAGGGTAAGATAACGCTTAAGGGTTAGCATACGTGTGATGGCACGAGTTAGTGTTGGTGTACAGGTTAAGATTAGCGCATGGGTGAGGGTAAGGCTTCGGGTGAGGGACAGGATTAGGGATTGGGTTAGGGTTAGGGTTAGGCAATGGGGAGGGATTAGGGTACAGGTTAGGGTACGGCAACTGTTTAGGGTTAGCCTATGTACCAGGGCATGGGGTAGTGTTGATGTCCTGGTTAAAATTAGGACACGGGTGAGGGTAAAGCTTCGGGTGAGTGTCAGGGTTAGGGTTCGGGTTAGGGTTAGCGTTAGGGAATGGAGTTGGATTAGGGTACAGGTTAGGGTACGGCTTCAGTTTAGGGTTACTGTACGTGTGAGGGCACGTTTTAGTGTTGGTGTAATAGTTAAGATTAGGTCACGGGTGAGGTTAAGGCATCGGGTGAGGGTCAGGATTAGGATTCGGGTTAGGGTTAGGGCTAGGGAATTGGGAGGGATTAGGGTACAGTTTAGGCTATGACAACGCTTAAGGGTTAGCGTACGTGTGAGGGCACGAGTTAGTTTTGGTGTACAGGTTAAGATAAGGGCATGGGTGAGTGTAAGGCTTCGGGTGAGGGACAGGATTATTTATCGGGTTAGGGTTAGGGTTAGGCAATGGGGAGGTATTAGAGTACAGGTTAGGGTTCGGCTGCGGTTTAGGGTTAGCGTACGTGTGAGGGCACGGTTTAGTGTTTGTGTAATGGTTAAGATTAAGTTACGGGTGAGGTTAAGGCTTCGAGTGAGGGTCAGGGTTAGGATTCGGGTTAGGGTTAGGGTAGGGGAATGGGGAGGGATTATGTTACAGTTTAGGGTACGACTACGCTTACGGGTTAGCGTACGTGTGAAGGCATGAGTTAGTGTTGGTGTACTGGTTAAGATTAGGGCACGGGTGAGGGTAAGGCCTCGGAAGAGGGTCAGGTTTAGGGTTTGGGTTAGGGTTAGGGTTAGGGAATGGAGAGGGATTAGGGTACAGGTTAGGGTACGGGAATAGTTTAGGGTTAGCCTACGTTGCAGGGCATGGGTTATGTTGATGTACTGTTTAAAATTAGGACACGGGTGAGGGTAAAGCTTCAGTTGAGTGTCAGGGTTAGGGTTCGGGTTAGGGTTAGGGTTAGGGAACGGAGAGGGATTAGGGTACAGGTTAGGATCCGACAATGCTTAAGGGTTAGCGTACGTGTGAGGGCACGGTTTAGGATTGGTGTACTGGTTAAGATTATGTTACGGGTGAGGGTAAGGCTTCGGGTGAGGGTCAGTGTTAGGAGTCGGGTTAGTGTTAGAGTTAGGAAATGGGGAGGGTTTAGGGTAGAGTTTAGGGTATGACAACGCTTAAGTGTTAGCGTACGTGTGAGGGCACGAGTTAGTGTTGGTGTACTGGTTAAGATTAGGGCACGGGTGAAGGTAAGGCTTCGGGTGAGGGACAGGATTAGGGATCGGGTTAGGGTTAGGGTTAGGCAATGGGGAGGGATTAGGGTACAGGTGAGGGTACGGCAACTGTTTAGGGTTAGCCTATGTACCAGGGCATGGGTTAGTGTTGATGTCCTGGTTAAAGTTTAGGACACGGGTGAGGGTAAAGCTTCGGGTGAGTGTCAGGGTTAGGGTTCGGGTTAGGGTTAGGGTTAGGGAATGGAGTTGGATTAGGGTACAGGTTAGGATACGGCTTCGGTTTCGGGTTACTGTACGTGTGAGGGCACGTTTTAATGTTGGTGTTATGGTTAAGATTAGGTCACGGGTGAGGTTAAGGCTTCGGGTGAGTGTCAGGATTAGGATTCGGGTTAGGATTAGGGTTAGGGAATCGGGAAGGATTAGGGTACAGTTTAGGGTACGACAATGCTTAAGGGTTAGCGTAAGTATGAGGGCACGAGTTATTGTTGGTGTACTGGTTAAGATTAGGGCACGTGTGAGGGTAAGGCCTGGAAGAGGGTCAGGTTTAGGGTTTGGGTTAGGGTTAGGGTTAGGGAATGGAGAGGGATTTGGGTACAGGTTAGGGTTCGGCAACAGTTTAGTGTTAGCCTACGTTGCAGGGCATGGTTTAGCGTTGATGTACTGGTAAAAATTAGGACACGGGTGAGAGTACAGCTTCGGGTGAGTGTCAGGGTTAGGGTTCGGGTTGGGGTTAGGGTTAGGGAATGGAGAGGGATTAGGGTACATTTTAGGATACGACAATGCTTAAGGGTTAGCATACGTGTGAGGGCACGAGTTAGTGTTGGTGTACTGGTTAAGATTAGGGCATGGGTGAGGGTAAGGCCTCAGAAGAGGGTACGGTTTAGGTTTTGGGTTAGGGTTAGGTTTAGGGAATGGGGAACGATTAGGTTACAGGATAGTGCACAGGTACAGTTTAAGGTTAGACAACGTTGGAGGGCATGGGTTAGTGTTGATGTCCTTGTTAAATTTAGGACACAGTTGAGGGTAAAGCTTCAGGTGAGTGTCAGGGTTAGGGTTCGGGTTAGGGTTACTGTTAGGGAATTGGGAGGGATTAGGGTGCAGGTTAGGGTATGGCAACGGTGTAGGGTTAGCCTACATTTCTGGGCATGGGTTAGTGTTGATGTCCTGGTTAAGATTAGCTCACGGGTGAGGGTAAGGCTACAGGTTAGGGTCAGGATTAGGAATCGGGCTAGGGTTAGGGTTAGGGAATGGGGAGGGAATAGGGTACAGTTTAGGGTACGACAACTCTTAAGTGTTAGTGTACGTGTGAGGGGACGAGTTAGTGTTGGTGTACTGGATAAGATTAGGGCACGGGTGAGGGTAAGGCTTCGGGTGAGGGACAGGATTAGTGATCGGGTTAGGGTTAGGGTTAGGCAATGGGGAGGGATTAGGGTACAGGTTAGGGTACAGCAACGATTTAGGGTTAGCCTACGTTTGAGGGCATGGGTTAGTGGTGATGTACTGGTTAAAATTCGGACACAGGTGAGGGTAAAGCTTCGGGTGAGTGTCAGGATTAGGGTTCGAGTTACGGTTAGGGTTAGGGAATGGGGAGGGATTAGGGTACAGTTTAGGGGAAGACAACGCTTAAGGGTTAGCGTACGTGTGAGGACACGAGTTAGTTTTGGTGTACTGGTTAAGATTAGGGCATGGGTGAGGGTAAGGCTTCGGGTGAGGAACAGGATTAGGGATCGGGTTAGGGTTAGGGTTAGGCAATGGGTAGGGACTATGGTACAGGTAAGAGTACAGCAACGGTTTAGGTTTAGCCTACGTTTGACGGCATGGGTTAGTCGGGAGGTACTGTTTAAGATTAGGACACGGGTGAGGGTAAAGCTTCGGGTGAGTGTCAGTGTTAGGGTTCGAGTTAGGGTTAGGGTTAGGGAATGGAGAGAGATTACCGTACAGGTTAGGTTAATAGAATGCTTAAGAATTAGCGTACGTGTGATGGCACGAGTTAGTGTTGGTGTACTGGTTAAGATTAGTGCACGGGTGAGGGTAAGGCTTCGGGTGAGGGACAGGATTAGGGATCGGGTTAGGGTTAGGGTTAGGCAATGGTGAGGGATTAGGGTACAGGTTAGGGTACGGCTATGGTTTAGGGTTAGCCTACGTAGCAGGGCAAGGCCTAGTGTTGATGTCCTGGTTAAAATTAGGACACGGTTGAGGGTAAAGCTTTGGGTGAGTGTCGGGGTTAGGGTTCGGGTTAGGGTTAGGGTTAGGGAATGGAGGTGGATTAGGGTACCGGTTAGGGTACGGCTGCGGTTTAGTGTTACTGTTCGTGTGAGGGCACGGTTTAGTGTTGGTGTAATGGTTAAGATTATGTCACGGGTAAGGTTAAGGCTTCGGGTGAGGGTCAGGTTTAGGATTCGGGTTAGGGTTAGGGTTAGGGAATGGGGAGGGATTAGGGTCAAGTTTAGGGTACGACAATGCTTTAGGGTTAGCGTACGTGTGAGGGCACGAGTTAGTGTTGGTGTACTGGTAAAGATTAGGGCACGTGTGAGGGTAAGGCCTCGGAAGAGGGTCTGGTTTAGGGTTTGGTTTAGGGTTAGGGTTAGGGAATTGAGAGGGATTAGGGTACAGGTTAGAGTACGGCAACAGTTTAGGGTTAGCCTACGTTGCAGGGCATGGTTTAGTGTGGATGTCCTGGTTAAAATTAGGACACGGGTGAGGGTAAAGCATCGGTTGAGTGTTAGGGTTAGGGTTCGAGTTAGGGTTAGTGTTAGGGAATGGAGAGGGATTACGGTACAGGTTAGGGTAAGACAACGCTTAAGGGTTAGCGTACGTTTGATGGCACGAGTTAGTGTTGGTGTACTGGTTAAGATTAGGTCACGGGTGAGGGTAAGGCTTCGGGTGAGGGAAAGGATTAGGGACCGGGTTAGGGTTAGGGTTAGGCAATGGGGAGGGATTAGGGTACAGGTTAGGGTACGGCTACGGTTTAGGGTTAGCCTACGTAGCAGGGCATGGGTTAGTGTTGATGTCCTGGTTAAAATTAGGACACGGGTGAGGGTAAAGCTTCGGGTGAGTGTCAGGGTTAGGGTTCGGGTTAGGGTTAGGGTTAGGGAATGGAGTTGGATTAGGGTACAGGTTAGGGTACAGCAGCGGTTTAGGCTTAGCCTACGTTTGAGGGCATGGGTTAGTGGTGATGTACTGGTTAAAATTAGGACACGGGTGAGGGTAAAGCTTCGGGTGAGTGTCAAGGTTAGGGTTCGAGTTACGGTTAGTGTTAGGGAATGGAGAGGGATGAGGGTACAGGTTAGGGTAAGACAACGCTTAAGGGTTAGCATACGTGTGAGGGCACGAGTTAGTGTTGGTGTACTGGTTACGATTAGGACACGGGTGAGGGTAAGGCCTCGGAAGAGGGTCAGATTTAGGGTTTGAGTTAGGGTTAGGTTTAGGGAATGGGGAGGGATTAGGGTACAGGATAGTGCACGGTAACGGTTTAAGGTTAGACAACGTTGGAGGGCATGGGTTGGTGTTGATGTCCTTGTTAAATTTAGGACATGGGTGAGGGTAAAGCTTCGGGTGAGGGTCAGGCTTAGGTTTCGGGTTAGGGTTACTGTTAGGGAATGGGGAGGGATTAGGGTACAGGTTAGAGTATGGCAACGGTTTAGGGTTAGCCTACATTGCAGAACATGGGTTAGTGTTGATGTCCTGGTTAAGATTAGGTCACAGGTGAGAGTAGGGCTTAGGGTGAGGGCCAGGATTAGGAATCGGGCTAGGGTTAGTGTTAGGGAATGGGGAGAGATTAGGGTACAGTTTAGAGTATGACAACACTTAAGGGTTAGCATACGTGTGAGGGCATGAGTTAGTTTTGGTGTACTGGTTAAGATAAGGGCACGGGTGAAGGTAAGGCTTCGGGTGAGGGACAGGATTAGGGATCGGGTTAGGGTTAGGATTAGGCAATGTGGAGGGATTAGGGTACAGGTTAGTGTACGACAATGGTTTTGTGTTAGCCTACATTGGAGGACATGGGTTAGTGTTGATGTAGTGTTTAAAATTAGGACACGGGTGAGCGTAAAGCTACGGGTGAGTGTCAGGGTTAGGGTTCGGGTTAGGGTTAGTGTTAGGGAATGGAGAGGGATTAGGGAAAAGGTTAGGGTACGGCTGCGGTTTAGGGTTAGCGTACGTGTGAGGGCACGGTTTGGTGATGGTGTACTGGTTAAGATTAAGGCACGGGGGAGGTTAAGGTTTCGGGTGAGGGACAGGGTTAGGATTCGGGTTAGGGTTAGCGTTAGGAAATGGGGAGGGATTAGGGTACAGTTTAGGGTACCACAGTGCTTAAGGGTTAGCATACGTGTGAGGGCACGACTTAGTGTTTGTGTACTGGTTAAGATTAGGGCACGGGTGAGGGTAAAACTTCGGGTGAGTGTCAGGGATAGGGTTCGGGTTAGGGTCAGGGTTATGGAATGGGGAGGGATTAGGCTACAGTTTAGGGTACGACAACACTTAAGGGTTAGTGTACGTGTGAGGGCACGATTTAGTGTCGGTGTCCTGGTTAAGATTAGGGCCCGGGTGAGGGTAAGACTTCGGGTGAGCGTCAGGCTTAGGATTCGGGTTAGGGTTAGGGTTAGGAAATGGGGAGGGATTAGGGTACAGTTTAGGGTATGACAGTTCTTAAGGGTTAGCATACGTGTGAGGGCACGACTTAGTGTTGGTGTACTGGGTAAGATTAGGGCACGGGTGAGGGTAAAGCTTCGGGTGAGTGTCAGGGTTAGGGTTCGTATTAGGGTTAGGGTTAGGGAATGGAGAGAGATTAGGATAAAGGTTAGGGTACAGCTGGGGTTTAGGTGTAGCGTACGTGTGAGGGCACAGTTTAGTGTTGGTGTACTGGTTAAGATTAGGGCACAGGTGAGGGTAAGGCCTCGGAAGAGGGTCAGGTTTAGGGTTTGGGTTAGGGTTAGGGTTAGGGAATGGAGAGGGATTAGGGTACAGGTTAGGGTACGGCAACAGTTTAGGGTTAGCCTACGTTGCAGGGCATGGGTTAGTGTTGATGTACTGTTTAAAATTAGGACATGGGTGAGGGTAAAGCTTCAGGTGAGTGTCAGGGTTAGGGTTCGGGTTCGGGTTAGGGTTAGGGAATGGAGAGGGATTAGGTTACATGTTAGGATACGACAATGCTTAAGGGTTAGCGTACGTGTGAGGGCACGGTTTAGTGTTGGTGTACTGGTTAAGATTAGGTCATGGGTGAGGGTAAGGCTTCGGGTGAGGGTCAGTGTTAGGATTTGGGTTAGGGTTAGATTTAGGAAATGGGGAGGTATTAGGGTACAGTTTATGGTACAACAACGCTTAAGTGTTAGCGTACGTGTGAGGGCACGAGTTAGTGTTGGTGTACTGGTTAAGATTAGGGCACGGGTCAGGGTAAGGCTTTGGGTGAGCGTCAGGCTTAGGATTCGGGTTAGGGTTAGGGTTAGGAAATGGGGAGGGATTAGGGTACAGTTTAGGGTATGACAGTTCTTAAGGGTTAGCATACGTGTGAGGGCACGACTTAGTGTTGGTGTACTGGGTAAGATTAGGGCACGGGTGAGGGTAAAGCTTCGGGTGAGTGTCAGGGTTAGGGTTCGTGTTAGGGTTAGGGTTAGGGAATGGAGAGAGATTAGGATAAAGGTTAGGGTACAGCTGGGGTTTAGGTTTAGCGTACGTGTGAGGGCACAGTTTAGTGTTGGTGTACTGGTTAAGATTAGGGCACAGGTGAGGGTAAGGCCTCGGAAGAGGGTCAGGTTTAGGGTTTGGGTTAGGGTTAGGGTTAGGGAATGGAGAGGGATTAGGGTACAGGTTAGGGTACGGCAACAGTTTAGGGTTAGCCTACGTTGCAGGGCATGGGTTAGTGTTGATGTACTGTTTAAAATTAGGACACGGGTGAGGGTAAAGCTTCAGGTGAGTGTCAGGGTTAGGGTTCGGGTTCGGGTTAGGGTTAGGGAATGGAGAGGGATTAGGTTACATGTTAGGATACGACAATGCTTAAGGGTTAGCGTACGTGTGAGGGCACGGTTTAGTGTTGGTGTACTGGTTAAGATTAGGTCACGGGTGAGGGTAAGGCTTCGGGTGAGGGTCAGTGTTAGGATTTGGGTTAGGGTTAGATTTAGGAAATGGGGAGGTATTAGGGTACAGTTTATGGTACAACAACGCTTAAGTGTTAGCGTACGTGTGAGGGCACGAGTTAGTGTTGGTGTACTGGTTAAGATTAGGGCACGGGTCAGGGTAAGGCTTTGGGTGAGGGACAGGATTAGGGATCGGTTTAGGGTTAGGGTTAGGCAATGGGGTGGGAATAGGGTACAGTTTAGGGTAGAGCAACAATTTAGGTTTAGCCTACGTTTGAGAGCATGGTTTAGTGGTGATGTACTGTTTAAAATTAGGACACGGGTGAGGGTCAAGTTTCAGGTGAGTGTCAGGGTTAGGGTTCGAGTTAGGGTTAGGGTTAGGGAATGGAGAGGGATTAGGGTACAGGTTAGGGTAAGACAACGCTTAAGGGTTAGCGTACGTGTGATTGCACGGTTTAGTGTTGGGGTAATGGTTAAGATTAAGTCACGGGTGAGGTTAAGGCTTCGGGTGAGGGTCAGGATTAGGATTCGGGTTAGGGTTAGGGTTAGGGAATGGGGAGGGATTTGCGTACAGTTTAGGGTATGAGAACACATAAGGGTTAGCGTACGTGTGAGGGCACGAGTTAGTTTTGGTGTACTGGTTAAGATAAGGGCACCGGTGAGTCTAAGGATTCGGGTGAGGGACAGGATTATATATCGGGTTAGGGTTAGGGTTAAGCAATGGGGAGGTATTTGGGTACAGGTTAGCGTACGGCTGTGGTTTAGGGTTAGCGTACGTTTGAGGGCATGGTTTAGTGTTGTTGTAATGGTTAAGATTAAATCACGGGGGAGGTTAAGGCTTCGAGTGAGGGACAGGATTAGGGATCAGGTTAGGGTTACGGTTAGGCAATGGGGAGGGATTAGGGTACAGGTTAGGGTATGGCAACGGTTAAGTGTTAGCCTACGTTGGAGGACATGGTTTAGTGTTGATGTCCCGTTTAAAATTAGGACACGGGTGAGGGTAAAGCTTCGGGTGAGTGTCAGTGTTAGGGTTCGGGTTAGGGTTAGTGTTAGGGAATGGAGAGGGATTAGGGTACAGGTTAGGGTAAGATAACGCTTAAGGTTTAGCATACGTGTGATGGCAGGAGTTAGTGTTGGTGTACAGGTTAAGATTAGCGCATGGGTGAGGGTAAGGCTTCGGGTGAGGGACAGGATTAGGGATCAGGTTAGGGTTAGGGTTAGGCAATAGGGAGGGATTAGGGTACAGGTTAGGGTACAGCAACGGTTTAGGGTTAGCCTACGTTTGAGGGAATGGGTTAGTGGTGAGGTACTGTTTAAAATTAGGACACGGGTGCGGGTAAAGCTTCGGGTGAGTGTCAGGGTTAGGGTTCGAGTTAGGGTTAGGGTTAGGGAATCGAGAGGGATTAGGGTACAGGTTAGGGTAAGATAACGCTTAAGGGTTAGCATACGTGTGATGGCACGAGTTAGTGTTGGTGTACAGGTTAAGATTAGCGCATGGGTGAGGGTAAGGCTTCGGGTGAGGGACAGGATTAGGGATTGGGTTAGGGTTAGGGTTAGGCAATGGGGAGGGATTAGGGTACAGGTTAGGGTACGGCAACTGTTTAGGGTTAGCCTATGTACCAGGGCATGGGGTAGTGTTGATGTCCTGGTTAAAATTAGGACACGGGTGAGGGTAAAGCTTCGGGTGAGTGTCAGGGTTAGGGTTCGGGTTAGGGTTAGCGTTAGGGAATGGAGTTGGATTAGGGTACAGGTTAGGGTACGGCTTCAGTTTAGGGTTACTGTACGTGTGAGGGCACGTTTTAGTGTTGGTGTAATAGTTAAGATTAGGTCACGGGTGAGGTTAAGGCATCGGGTGAGGGTCAGGATTAGGATTCGGGTTAGGGTTAGGGCTAGGGAATTGGGAGGGATTAGGGTACAGTTTAGGCTATGACAACGCTTAAGGGTTAGCGTACGTGTGAGGGCACGAGTTAGTTTTGGTGTACAGGTTAAGATAAGGGCATGGGTGAGTGTAAGGCTTCGGGTGAGGGACAGGATTATTTATCGGGTTAGGGTTAGGGTTAGGCAATGGGGAGGTATTAGAGTACAGGTTAGGGTTCGGCTGCGGTTTAGGGTTAGCGTACGTGTGAGGGCACGGTTTAGTGTTTGTGTAATGGTTAAGATTAAGTTACGGGTGAGGTTAAGGCTTCGAGTGAGGGTCAGGGTTAGGATTCGGGTTAGGGTTAGGGTAGGGGAATGGGGAGGGATTATGTTACAGTTTAGGGTACGACTACGCTTACGGGTTAGCGTACGTGTGAAGGCATGAGTTAGTGTTGGTGTACTGGTTAAGATTAGGGCACGGGTGAGGGTAAGGCCTCGGAAGAGGGTCAGGTTTAGGGTTTGGGTTAGGGTTAGGGTTAGGGAATGGAGAGGGATTAGGGTACAGGTTAGGGTACGGGAATAGTTTAGGGTTAGCCTACGTTGCAGGGCATGGGTTATGTTGATGTACTGTTTAAAATTAGGACACGGGTGAGGGTAAAGCTTCAGTTGAGTGTCAGGGTTAGGGTTCGGGTTAGGGTTAGGGTTAGGGAACGGAGAGGGATTAGGGTACAGGTTAGGATCCGACAATGCTTAAGGGTTAGCGTACGTGTGAGGGCACGGTTTAGGATTGGTGTACTGGTTAAGATTAGGTTACGGGTGAGGGTAAGGCTTCGGGTGAGGGTCAGTGTTAGGAGTCGGGTTAGTGTTAGAGTTAGGAAATGGGGAGGGTTTAGGGTAGAGTTTAGGGTACGACAACGCTTAAGTGTTAGCGTACGTGTGAGGGCACGAGTTAGTGTTGGTGTACTGGTTAAGATTAGGGCACGGGTGAAGGTAAGGCTTCGGGTGAGGGACAGGATTAGGGATCGGGTTAGGGTTAGGGTTAGGCAATGGGGAGGGATTAGGGTACAGGTGAGGGTACGGCAACTGTTTAGGGTTAGCCTATGTACCAGGGCATGGGTTAGTGTTGATGTCCTGGTTAAAGTTTAGGACACGGGTGAGGGTAAAGCTTCGGGTGAGTGTCAGGGTTAGGGTTCGGGTTAGGGTTAGGGTTAGGGAATGGAGTTGGATTAGGGTACAGGTTAGGATACGGCTTCGGTTTCGGGTTACTGTACGTGTGAGGGCACGTTTTAATGTTGGTGTTATGGTTAAGATTAGGTCACGGGTGAGGTTAAGGCTTCGGGTGAGTGTCAGGATTAGGATTCGGGTTAGGATTAGGGTTAGGGAATCGGGAAGGATTAGGGTACAGTTTAGGGTACGACAATGCTTAAGGGTTAGCGTAAGTATGAGGGCACGAGTTATTGTTGGTGTACTGGTTAAGATTAGGGCACGTGTGAGGGTAAGGCCTGGAAGAGGGTCAGGTTTAGGGTTTGGGTTAGGGTTAGGGTTAGGGAATGGAGAGGGATTTGGGTACAGGTTAGGGTTCGGCAACAGTTTAGTGTTAGCCTACGTTGCAGGGCATGGTTTAGCGTTGATGTACTGGTAAAAATTAGGACACGGGTGAGAGTACAGCTTCGGGTGAGTGTCAGGGTTAGGGTTCGGGTTGGGGTTAGGGTTAGGGAATGGAGAGGGATTAGGGTACATTTTAGGATACGACAATGCTTAAGGGTTAGCATACGTGTGAGGGCACGAGTTAGTGTTGGTGTACTGGTTAAGATTAGGGCATGGGTGAGGGTAAGGCCTCAGAAGAGGGTACGGTTTAGGTTTTGGGTTAGGGTTAGGTTTAGGGAATGGGGAACGATTAGGTTACAGGATAGTGCACAGGTACAGTTTAAGGTTAGACAACGTTGGAGGGCATGGGTTAGTGTTGATGTCCTTGTTAAATTTAGGACACAGTTGAGGGTAAAGCTTCAGGTGAGTGTCAGGGTTAGGGTTCGGGTTAGGGTTACTGTTAGGGAATTGGGAGGGATTAGGGTGCAGGTTAGGGTATGGCAACGGTGTAGGGTTAGCCTACATTTCTGGGCATGGGTTAGTGTTGATGTCCTGGTTAAGATTAGCTCACGGGTGAGGGTAAGGCTACAGGTTAGGGTCAGGATTAGGAATCGGGCTAGGGTTAGGGTTAGGGAATGGGGAGGGAATAGGGTACAGTTTAGGGTACGACAACTCTTAAGTGTTAGTGTACGTGTGAGGGGACGAGTTAGTGTTGGTGTACTGGATAAGATTAGGGCACGGGTGAGGGTAAGGCTTCGGGTGAGGGACAGGATTAGTGATCGGGTTAGGGTTAGGGTTAGGCAATGGGGAGGGATTAGGGTACAGGTTAGGGTACAGCAACGATTTAGGGTTAGCCTACGTTTGAGGGCATGGGTTAGTGGTGATGTACTGGTTAAAATTCGGACACAGGTGAGGGTAAAGCTTCGGGTGAGTGTCAGGATTAGGGTTCGAGTTACGGTTAGGGTTAGGGAATGGGGAGGGATTAGGGTACAGTTTAGGGGAAGACAACGCTTAAGGGTTAGCGTACGTGTGAGGACACGAGTTAGTTTTGGTGTACTGGTTAAGATTAGGGCATGGGTGAGGGTAAGGCTTCGGGTGAGGAACAGGATTAGGGATCGGGTTAGGGTTAGGGTTAGGCAATGGGTAGGGACTATGGTACAGGTAAGAGTACAGCAACGGTTTAGGTTTAGCCTACGTTTGACGGCATGGGTTAGTCGGGAGGTACTGTTTAAGATTAGGACACGGGTGAGGGTAAAGCTTCGGGTGAGTGTCAGTGTTAGGGTTCGAGTTAGGGTTAGGGTTAGGGAATGGAGAGAGATTACCGTACAGGTTAGGTTAATAGAATGCTTAAGAATTAGCGTACGTGTGATGGCACGAGTTAGTGTTGGTGTACTGGTTAAGATTAGTGCACGGGTGAGGGTAAGGCTTCGGGTGAGGGACAGGATTAGGGATCGGGTTAGGGTTAGGGTTAGGCAATGGTGAGGGATTAGGGTACAGGTTAGGGTACGGCTATGGTTTAGGGTTAGCCTACGTAGCAGGGCAAGGCCTAGTGTTGATGTCCTGGTTAAAATTAGGACACGGTTGAGGGTAAAGCTTTGGGTGAGTGTCGGGGTTAGGGTTCGGGTTAGGGTTAGGGTTAGGGAATGGAGGTGGATTAGGGTACCGGTTAGGGTACGGCTGCGGTTTAGTGTTACTGTTCGTGTGAGGGCACGGTTTAGTGTTGGTGTAATGGTTAAGATTATGTCACGGGTAAGGTTAAGGCTTCGGGTGAGGGTCAGGTTTAGGATTCGGGTTAGGGTTAGGGTTAGGGAATGGGGAGGGATTAGGGTCAAGTTTAGGGTACGACAATGCTTTAGGGTTAGCGTACGTGTGAGGGCACGAGTTAGTGTTGGTGTACTGGTAAAGATTAGGGCACGTGTGAGGTTAAGGCCTCGGAAGAGGGTCTGGTTTAGGGTTTGGGTTAGGGTTAGGGTTAGGGAATTGAGAGGGATTAGGGTACAGGTTAGAGTACGGCAACAGTTTAGGGTTAGCCTACGTTGCAGGGCATGGTTTAGTGTGGATGTCCTGGTTAAAATTAGGACACGGGTGAGGGTAAAGCATCGGTTGAGTGTTAGGGTTAGGGTTCGGGTTCGGGTTAGTGTTAGGGAATGGAGAGGGATTACGGTACAGGTTAGGTTAAGACAACGCTTAAGGGTTAGCGTACGTTTGATGGCACGAGTTAGTGTTGGTGTACTGGTTAAGATTAGGTCACGGGTGAGGGTAAGGCTTCGGGTGAGGGAAAGGATTAGGGACCGGGTTAGGGTTAGGGTTAGGCAATGGGGAGGGATTAGGGTACAGGTTAGGGTACGGCTACGGTTTAGGGTTAGCCTACGTAGCAGGGCATGGGTTAGTGTTGATGTCCTGGTTAAAATTAGGACACGGGTGAGGGTAAAGCTTCGGGTGAGTGTCAGGGTTAGGGTTCGGGTTAGGGTTAGGGTTAGGGAATGGAGTTGGATTAGGGTACAGGTTAGGGTACAGCAGCGGTTTAGGCTTAGCCTACGTTTGAGGGCATGGGTTAGTGGTGATGTACTGGTTAAAATTAGGACACGGGTGAGGGTAAAGCTTCGGGTGAGTGTCAAGGTTAGGGTTCGAGTTACGGTTAGTGTTAGGGAATGGAGAGGGATGAGGGTACAGGTTAGGGTAAGACAACGCTTAAGGGTTAGCATACGTGTGAGGGCACGAGTTAGTGTTGGTGTACTGGTTACGATTAGGACACGGGTGAGGGTAAGGCCTCGGAAGAGGGTCAGATTTAGGGTTTGAGTTAGGGTTAGGTTTAGGGAATGGGGAGGGATTAGGGTACAGGATAGTGCACGGTAACGGTTTAAGGTTAGACAACGTTGGAGGGCATGGGTTGGTGTTGATGTCCTTGTTAAATTTAGGACATGGGTGAGGGTAAAGCTTCGGGTGAGGGTCAGGCTTAGGTTTCGGGTTAGGGTTACTGTTAGGGAATGGGGAGGGATTAGGGTACAGGTTAGAGTATGGCAACGGTTTAGGGTTAGCCTACATTGCAGAACATGGGTTAGTGTTGATGTCCTGGTTAAGATTAGGTCACAGGTGAGAGTAGGGCTTAGGGTGAGGGCCAGGATTAGGAATCGGGCTAGGGTTAGTGTTAGGGAATGGGGAGAGATTAGGGTACAGTTTAGAGTATGACAACACTTAAGGGTTAGCATACGTGTGAGGGCATGAGTTAGTTTTGGTGTACTGGTTAAGATAAGGGCACGGGTGAAGGTAAGGCTTCGGGTGAGGGACAGGATTAGGGATCGGGTTAGGGTTAGGATTAGGCAATGTGGAGGGATTAGGGTACAGGTTAGTGTACGACAATGGTTTTGTGTTAGCCTACATTGGAGGACATGGGTTAGTGTTGATGTAGTGTTTAAAATTAGGACACGGGTGAGCGTAAAGCTACGGGTGAGTGTCAGGGTTAGGGTTCGGGTTAGGGTTAGTGTTAGGGAATGGAGAGGGATTAGGGAAAAGGTTAGGGTACGGCTGCGGTTTAGGGTTAGCGTACGTGTGAGGGCACGGTTTGGTGATGGTGTACTGGTTAAGATTAAGGCACGGGGGAGGTTAAGGTTTCGGGTGAGGGACAGGGTTAGGATTCGGGTTAGGGTTAGCGTTAGGAAATGGGGAGGGATTAGGGTACAGTTTAGGGTACCACAGTGCTTAAGGGTTAGCATACGTGTGAGGGCACGACTTAGTGTTTGTATACTGGTTAAGATTAGGGCACGGGTGAGGGTAAAACTTCGGGTGAGTGTCAGGGATAGGGTTCGGGTTAGGGTCAGGGTTATGGAATGGGGAGGGATTAGGCTACAGTTTAGGGTACGACAACACTTAAGGGTTAGTGTACGTGTGAGGGCACGATTTAGTGTCGGTGTCCTGGTTAAGATTAGGGCCCGGGTGAGGGTAAGGCTTCGGGTGAGCGTCAGGCTTAGGATTCGGGTTAGGGTTAGGGTTAGGAAATGGGGAGGGATTAGGGTACAGTTTAGGGTATGACAGTTCTTAAGGGTTAGCATACGTGTGAGGGCACGACTTAGTGTTGGTGTACTGGGTAAGATTAGGGCACGGGTGAGGGTAAAGCTTCGGGTGAGTGTCAGGGTTAGGGTTCGTGTTAGGGTTAGGGTTGGGAATGGAGAGAGATTAGGATAAAGGTTAGGGTACAGCTGGGGTTTAGGTTTAGCGTACGTGTGAGGGCACAGTTTAGTGTTGGTGTACTGGTTAAGATTAGGGCACAGGTGAGGGTAAGGCCTCGGAAGAGGGTCAGGTTTAGGGTTTGGGTTAGGGTTAGGGTTAGGGAATGGAGAGGGATTAGGGTACAGGTTAGGGTACGGCAACAGTTTAGGGTTAGCCTACGTTGCAGGGCATGGGTTAGTGTTGATGTACTGTTTAAAATTAGGACACGGGTGAGGGTAAAGCTTCAGGTGAGTGTCAGGGTTAGGGTTCGGGTTCGGGTTAGGGTTAGGGAATGGAGAGGGATTAGGTTATATGTTAGGATACGACAATGCTTAAGGGTTAGCGTACGTGTGAGGGCACGGTTTAGTGTTGGTGTACTGGTTAAGTTTAGGTCACGGGTGAGGGTAAGGCTTCGGGTGAGGGTCAGTGTTAGGATTTGGGTTAGGGTTAGATTTAGGAAATGGGGAGGTATTAGGGTACAGTTTATGGTACAACAACGCTTAAGTGTTAGCGTACGTGTGAGGGCACGAGTTAGTGTTGGTGTACTGGTTAAGATTAGGGCACGGGTCAGGGTAAGGCTTTGGGTGAGGGACAGGATTAGGGATCGGTTTAGGGTTAGGGTTAGGCAATGGGGTGGGAATAGGGTACAGTTTAGGGTAGAGCAACAATTTAGGTTTAGCCTACGTTTGAGAGCATGGTTTAGTGGTGATGTACTGTTTAAAATTAGGACACGGGTGAGGGTCAAGTTTCAGGTGAGTGTCAGGGTTAGGGTTCGAGTTAGGGTTAGGGTTAGGGAATGGAGAGGGATTAGGGTACAGGTTAGGGTAAGACAATGCTTAAGGGTTAGCGTACGTGTGATTGCACGGTTTAGTGTTGGGGTAATGGTTAAGATTAAGTCACGGGTGAGGTTAAGGCTTCGGGTGAGGGTCAGGATTAGGATTCGGGTTAGGGTTAGGGTTAGGGAATGGGGAGGGATTTGCGTACAGTTTAGGGTATGAGAACACATAAGGGTTAGCGTACGTGTGAGGGCACGAGTTAGTTTTGGTGTACTGGTTAAGATAAGGGCACCGGTGAGTCTAAGGATTCGGGTGAGGGACAGGATTATATATCGGGTTAGGGTTAGGGTTAGGCAATGGGGAGGTATTTGGGTACAGGTTAGCGTACGGCTGTGGTTTAGGGTTAGCGTACGTTTGAGGGCATGGTTTAGTGTTGTTGTAATGGTTAAGATTAAATCACGGGGGAGGTTAAGGCTTCGAGTGAGGGACAGGATTAGGGATCAGGTTAGGGTTATGGTTAGGCAATGGGGAGGGATTAGGGTACAGGTTAGGGTATGGCAACGGTTAAGTGTTAGCCTACGTTGGAGGACATGGTTTAGTGTTGATGTCCCGTTTAAAATTAGGACACGGGTGAGGGTAAAGCTTCGGGTGAGTGTCAGTGTTAGGGTTCGGGTTAGGGTTAGTGTTAGGGAATGGAGAGGGATTAGGGTACAGGTTAGGATACGGCAATGCTTAATGGTTAGCGTACGTGTGAGGGCACGAGTTAGTGTTGCTGTACTGGTTAAGATTAGGGCACGGGTGAGGGTAAGTCCTCGGAAGAGGTTCAGGTTTAGGGTTTGGGTTAGGGTTAGGTTTAGGGAATGGGGAGGTATTAGGGTACAGGTTAGGTTATGGCTGCAGTTTAGGGTTAGCGTACATGTGAGGGCACGGTTTAGTGTTGGTGTAATGGTTATGATTAAGTCACGGGTGAGGTTAATGCTTTGAGTGAGGGTCAGGGTTAGGATTCGGGTTAGGGTTAGGGTATGGGAATGGGGAGGGATTAGGTTACAGTTCAGGGTACGACAATGCTTAAGGGTTATCGTACGTGTGAGGGCACGAGTTAGTGTTGGTGTACTGGTTAAGATTAGGGCACGGGAGAGGGTAAGGCCTCGGAAGAGGGTCAGGTTTAGTGTTTGGGTTACGGTTAGGGTTAGGGAATGGGGAGGGATTAAGGTACAGGTTCGGGTACGGCAACGGTTTAGGGTTAGCCTACGTAGCAGGGCATGGGTTAGAGTTGATGTCCTGGTTAAAATTAGGACAAGGGTGAGGGTAAAGCTTCGGGTGAGTGTCAGGGTTAGCGTTTGGGTTAGGGTTAGGGTTAGGGAATGGACTTGGATTAGGGTACAGGTTAGGGTCTGGCTGCGGTTTAGGGTTACTGTACGTGGGAGGGCACAGTTTAGTGTTGGTATAATGGTTAAGATTAGATCACGGTTTAGGTTAAGGCTTCGGGTGAGGGTCAGGATTAGGATTCTGGTTAGGGTTAGGTTTAGGGAATGGGGAGGGATTAGGGTACAGTTTAGGGTACGACAATGCTTAAGGGTTAGCGTACGTGTGAGGGCACGAGTTAGTTTTGGGGTACTGGTTAAGATAAGGGCACGGGTGAGGGTAAGGCCTCAGAAGAGGGTCAGGTTTAGGGTTTGGGTTAGGGTTAGGTTTAGGGAATGGGGAGGGATTAGGGTACAAGATAGTGCACGGTTACGGTTTAAGGTTAGACAACGTTCGAGGGCATGGGTTAGTGTTGATGTCCTTGTTAATTTTACGACACGGGTGAGGGTAAAGCTTCAGGTGAGTGTTAGGGTTAGGGTTCGGGTTATGGTTACTGTTAGGGAATGGGGAGGGATTAGGGTACATGTTAGGGTATGGCAATGGTTTAGGGTTAGCCTACATTGCAGGGCATGGGTTAGTGTTGATGTCCTGGTTAAGATTAGGTCACGGGTCAAGGTAAGGCTTCGGGTGAGGGTCAGGATTAGGAATCGGGCTAGGGTTAGGGTTAGGGAATGGGGAGGGATTAGGGTACAGTTTCGGGTATGACAATGCTTAACGGTTAGCGTACGTGTGATGGCACAGTTAGTGTTGGTGTACTAGTTTAGATTAGGGCATGGGTGAGGGCAAGGCTTCTGGTGAGGGACAGGATTAGGGATCAGGTTAGGGTTAGGGTTAGGCAATGGGGAGGGATTAGGGTACAGGTTAGGGTACGGGAACGGTTTAGTGTTAGCCTACGTAGCAGGGCATGGGTTAGTGTTGATGTCCTGGTTAAAATTAGGACACGGGTGAGGGTAAAGCTTCGGGTGAGTGTCAGGGTTAGGTTTCCGGTTAGGGTTAGGGTTAAGGAATGGACTTGGATTAGGGTACAGGTTAGGGTACGGCTGCGGTTTAGGGTTAGCGTACGTGTGAGGGCACGGTTTAGTGTTTGTGTAATGGTTAAGATTAAGTTACGGGTGAGGTTAATGCTTCGAGTGAGGGTCAGTGTTAGGATTCCATTTAGGGTTAGGGTTAGGGAATGCGGAGGGATTAGGTTACAGTTTAGGGTACGACAGTTCTTAAGGGTTAGCATACATGTGAGGGCACGACTTAGTGTTGGTGTACTGGTTAAGATTAGGGCACGGGTGAGGGTAAAGTTTCGGGTGAGTGTCAGGGTTAGGGCTCGGGTTAGGGTTAGGTTTAGGGAATGGAGAGAGATTAGGATACAGGTTAGGGTACAGCTGCAGTTTAGGTTTAGTGTACGTGTGAGGGCACGGTTTAGTGTTGGTGTACTGGTTAAGATTAGGGCACGGGTGAGGGTAAGGCTTTGGGTGAGGGACAGGATTAGGGATCGGTTTAGGGTTAGGGTTAGGCAATGGGGCGGGAATAGGGTACAGTTTAGGGTAGAGCAACAATTTAGGTTTAGCCTACGTTTGAGAGCATGGTTTAGTGGTGATGTACTGTTTAAAATTAGGACACGGGTGAGGGTCAAGTTTCGGGTGAGTGTCAGGGTTAGGGTTCGAGTTAGGGTTAGGGTTAGGGAATGGAGAGGGATTAGGGTACAGGTTAGGGTAAGACAACGCTTAAGGGTTAACGTACGTGTGATTGCACGGTTTAGTGTTGGGGTAATGGTTAAGATTAAGTCACGGGTGAGGTTAAGGCTTCGGGTGAGGGTCAGGATTAGGATTCGGGTTAGGGTTAGGGTTAGGGAATGGGGAGGGATTTGCGTAGAGTTTAGGGTAAGACAACACATAAGGGTTAGCGTACGTGTGAGGGCACAAGTTAGTTTTGGTGTACTGGTTAATATAAGGGCACGGGTGAGTCTAAGGATTCGGGTGAGGGACAGGATTATGGATCGGGTTA
This sequence comes from Inia geoffrensis, assembly GCA_036417435.1. Classification (NCBI taxonomy): domain Eukaryota; kingdom Metazoa; phylum Chordata; class Mammalia; order Artiodactyla; family Iniidae; genus Inia; species Inia geoffrensis. The sequence continues at coordinate 87,427,385 of CM070910.1, read as the reverse complement.
GGGTTAGGGTTAGGCAATGGGGAGGTATTAGGGTACAGGTTAGCGTACGGCTGTGGTTTAGGGTTAGCGTACGTTTGAGGGCATGGTTTAGTGTTGTTGTAATGGTTAAGATTAAATCACGGGGGAGGTTAAGGCTTCGAGTGAGGGACAGGATTAGGCATCAGGTTAGGGTTACAGTTAGGCAATGGGGAGGGATTAGGGTACAGGTTAGGGTATGGCAACGGATAAGTGTTAGCCTACGTTGGAGGACATGGTTTAGTGTTGATGTCCCGTTTAAAATTAGGACACGGGTGAGGGTAAAGCTTCGGGTGAGTGTCAGTGTTAGGGTTCGGGTTAGGGTTAATGTTAGGGAATGGAGAGGGATTAGGTTACATGTTAGGATACGACAATGCTTAATGGTTAGCGTACGTGTGAGGGCACGAGTTAGTGTTGCTGTACAGGTTAAGATTAGGGCACGGGTGAGGGTAAGGCCTCTGAAGAAGGTCAGGTTTAGGGTTTGGGTTAGGGTTAGGGTTAGGGAATGGGGAGGGAATAAGGTACAGGTTAGTGTACGGCAACGGTTTAGGGTTAGCCTACGTTGCAGGGCATGGGTTAGTGTTGATGTCCTCGTTAAAATTAGGACAAAGGTGAGGGTAAAGCTTCGGGTGAGTGTCAAGTTTAGGTTTCGGTTTAGGATTAGTGTTAGGGAATGGAGAGGGATTAGGGTACAGGTTAGGGAACGGCTGCGGTTTAGGGTTAGCGTACGTTTGAGGTCACGGTTTAGTGTTGGTGTACTGGTTAAGATTAGGGTACTAGTGGCGGTAAGGCCTCGGAAGATGGTCAGGTTTAGGGATTGTTTTAGGGTTAGGGTTAGGGAATGGAGAGGGATTAGGGTACAGGTTAGGGTACGGGAATAGTTTAGGGTTAGCCTACGTTGCAGGGCATGGGTTATGTTGATGTACTGTTTAAAATTAGGACACGGGTGAGGGTAAAGCTTCGGGTGAGTGTCAGGGTTAGCGTTCGGGTTAGGGTTAGGGTTAGGGAATGGAGTTGGATTAGGGTACAGGTTAGGATACGGCTTCAGTTTCGGGTTACTGTACGTGTGAGGGCACGTTTTAATGTTGGTGTTATGGTTAAGATTAGGTCACGGGTGAGGTTAAGGCTTCGGGTGAGGGTCAGGATTAGGATTCGGGTTAGGATTAGGGTTAGGGAATCGGGAGGGATTAGGGTACAGTTTAGGGTACGACAATGCTTAAGGGTTAGCGTAAGTATGAGGGCACGAGTTATTGTTGGTGTACTGGTTAAGATTAGGGCACGTGTGAAGGTAAGGCCTTGGAAGAGGGTCAGGTTTAGGGTTTGGGTTAGGGTTAGGGTTAGGGAATGGCGAGGGATTTGGGTACAGGTTAGGGTTCGGCAACAGTTTAGTGTTAGCCTACGTTGCAGGGCATGGTTTAGCGTTGATGTACTGGTAAAAATTAGGACACAGGTGAGGGTACAGCTTCGGATGAGTGTCAGGGTTAGGGTTCGGGTTCGGGTTAGGGTTAGGGAATGGAGAGGGATTAGGGTACATTTTAGGATACGACAATGCTTAAGGGTTAGCATACGTGTGAGGGCACGAGTTAGTGTTGGTGTACTGCTTAAGATTAGGGCATGGGTGAGGGTAAGGCCTCAGAAGAGGGTAAGGTTTAGGTTTTGGGTTAGGGTTAGTTTTAGGGAATGGGGAACGATTAGGTTACAGGATAGTGCACAGGTACAGTTTAAGTTTAGACAACGTTGGAGGGCATGGGTTAGTGTTGATGTCCTTGTTAAATTTAGGACACAGTTGAGGGTAGAGCTTCGGGTGACTGTCAGGGTTAGGGTTCGGGTTAGGGTTACTGTTAGGGAATTGGGAGGGATTAGGGTGCAGGTTAGGGTATGGCAACGGTGTAGGGTTAGCCTACATTTCTGGGCATGGGTTAGTGTTGATGTCCTGGTTAAGATTAGCTCACGGGTGAGGGTAAGGCTACAGGTTAGGGTCAGGATTAGGAATCGGGCTAGGGTTAGGGTTAGGGAATGGGGAGGGAATAGGGTACAGTTTAGGGTACGACAACTCTTAAGTGTTAGTGTACGTGTGAGGGGACGAGTTAGTGTTGGTGTACTGGATAAGATTAGGGCACGGGTGAGGGTAAGGCTTCGGGTGAGGGAAAGGTTTAGGGACCGGGTTAGGGTTAGGGTTAGGCAATGGGGAGGGATTAGGGTACAGGTTAGGGTACGGCTACGGTTTAGGGTTAGCCTACGTAGCAGGGCATGGGTTAGTGTTGATGTCCTGGTTAAAATTAGGACACGGGTGAGGGTAAAGCTTCGGGTGAGTGTCAGGGTTAGGGTTCGGGTTAGGGTTAGGGTTAGGGAATGGAGTTGGATTAGGGTACAGGTTAGGGTACAGCAGCGGTTTAGGCTTAGCCTACGTTTGAGGGCATGGGTTAGTGGTGATGTACTGGTTAAAATTAGGACACGGTGAGGGTAAAGCTTCGGGTGAGTGTCAAGGTTAGGGTTCGAGTTACGGTTAGTGTTAGGGAATGGAGAGGGATGAGGGTACAGGTTAGGGTAAGACAACGCTTAAGGGTTAGCATACGTGTGAGGGCACGAGTTAGTGTTGGTGTACTGGTTACGATTAGGACACGGGTGAGGGTAAGGCCTCGGAAGAGGGTCAGATTTAGGGTTTGAGTTAGGGTTAGGTTTAGGGAATGGGGAGGGATTAGGGTACAGGATAGTGCACGGTAACGGTTTAAGGTTAGACAACGTTGGAGGGCATGGGTTGGTGTTGATGTCCTTGTTAAATTTAGGACATGGGTGAGGGTAAAGCTTCGGGTGAGGGTCAGGCTTAGGTTTCGGGTTAGGGTTACTGTTAGGGAATGGGGAGGGATTAGGGTACAGGTTAGAGTATGGCAACGGTTTAGGGTTAGCCTACATTGCAGAACATGGGTTAGTGTTGATGTCCTGGTTAAGATTAGGTCACAGGTGAGAGTAGGGCTTAGGGTGAGGGCCAGGATTAGGAATCGGGCTAGGGTTAGTGTTAGGGAATGGGGAGAGATTAGGGTACAGTTTAGAGTATGACAACACTTAAGGGTTAGCATACGTGTGAGGGCATGAGTTAGTTTTGGTGTACTGGTTAAGATAAGGGCACGGGTGAAGGTAAGGCTTCGGGTGAGGGACAGGATTAGGGATCGGGTTAGGGTTAGGATTAGGCAATGTGGAGGGATTAGGGTACAGGTTAGTGTACGACAATGGTTTTGTGTTAGCCTACATTGGAGGACATGGGTTAGTGTTGATGTAGTGTTTAAAATTAGGACACGGGTGAGCGTAAAGCTACGGGTGAGTGTCAGGGTTAGGGTTCGGGTTATGGTTACTGTTAGGGAATGGGGAGGGATTAGGGTACATGTTAGGGTATGGCAATGGTTTAGGGTTAGCCTACATTGCAGGGCATGGGTTAGTGTTGATGTCCTGGTTAAGATTAGGTCACGGGTCAAGGTAAGGCTTCGGGTGAGGGTCAGGATTAGGAATCGGGCTAGGGTTAGGGTTAGGGAATGGGGAGGGATTAGGGTACAGTTTCGGGTATGACAATGCTTAACGGTTAGCGTACGTGTGATGGCACAGTTAGTGTTGGTGTACTAGTTTAGATTAGGGCATGGGTGAGGGCAAGGCTTCTGGTGAGGGACAGGATTAGGGATCAGGTTAGGGTTAGGGTTAGGCAATGGGGAGGGATTAGGGTACAGGTTAGGGTACGGGAACGGTTTAGTGTTAGCCTACGTAGCAGGGCATGGGTTAGTGTTGATGTCCTGGTTAAAATTAGGACACGGGTGAGGGTAAAGCTTCGGGTGAGTGTCAGGGTTAGGTTTCCGGTTAGGGTTAGGGTTAAGGAATGGACTTGGATTAGGGTACAGGTTAGGGTACGGCTGCGGTTTAGGGTTAGCGTACATGTGAGGGCACGGTTTAGTGTTTGTGTAATGGTTAAGATTAAGTTACGGGTGAGGTTAATGCTTCGAGTGAGGGCCAGTGTTAGGATTCCATTTAGGGTTAGGGTTAGGGAATGCGGAGGGATTAGGTTACAGTTTAGGGTACGACAGTTCTTAAGGGTTAGCATACATGTGAGGGCACGACTTAGTGTTGGTGTACTGGTTAAGATTAGGGCACGGGTGAGGGTAAAGTTTCGGGTGAGTGTCAGGGTTAGGGCTCGGGTTAGGGTTAGGTTTAGGGAATGGAGAGAGATTAGGATACAGGTTAGGGTACAGCTGCAGTTTAGGTTTAGTGTACGTGTGAGGGCACGGTTTAGTGTTTGTGTACTGGTTAAGATTAGGGCACGGGTGAGGGTAAGGCCTCGGAAGAGGGTCAGGTTTAGGGTTTGGGTTAGGGTTAGGGTTAGGGAATGAAGAGGGATTAGGGTACAGTTTCGGATATGACAACGCTTAACGGTTAGAGTACGTGTGAAGGCATGAGTTAGTTTTGGTGTACTGGTTAAGATAAGGGCACGGGTGAAGGTAAGGCTTCGGGTGAGGGACAGGAATAGGGATCGGGTTAGGTTTACGATTAGGCAATGGGGAGGGATTAGGGTACAGGTTAGTGTACGACAATGGTTTAGTGTTAGCCTACATTGGAGGACATGGGTTAGTGTTGATGTAGTGTTTAAAATAAGGACAAGCGTGAGCGTAAAGCTTCAGGTGAGTGTCAGGGTTAGGGTTTGGGTTTGGGTTAGGGTTAGTAATGGAGAGGGATTAGGGTACAGGTTAGAGTACGGCAACAGTTTAGGGTTAGCCTACATTGCAGGGCATGGGTTAGTGTTGATGTAGTGTTTAAAATTAGGACACGGATGAGGGTAAAGCTTCTTGTGAGTGTCAGCGTTAGGGTTCGGGTTAGGGTTACGGTTAGGGAACGGAGAGGGATTAGGGTATAAGTTAGGGTAAGACAACGCGTAAGGGTTAGCTTACGTGTGATGGCACTAGTTAGTGTTGGTGTACTGGTTAAGATTAAGGCACGGGTGAGGGTAAGGCTTCGGGTGAGGGACAGGATTAGGGATCAGGTTAGGGTTAGGGTTAGGCAATAGGGAGGGATTAGGGTACAGGTTAGTGTACAGCAACGGTTTAGGGTTAGCCTACGTTTGAGGGAATGGGTTAGTGGTGAGGTACTGTTTAAAATTAGGACACGGGTGCGGGTAAAGCTTAGGGTGAGTGTCAGGGTTAGGGTTCGAGTTAGGGTTAGGGTTAGGGAATCGAGAGGGATTAGGGTACAGGTTAGGGTAAGATAACGCTTAAGGGTTAGCATACGTGTGATGGCACGAGTTAGTGTTGGTGTACAGGTTAAGATTAGCGCATGGGTGAGGGTAAGGCTTCGGGTGAGGGACAGGATTAGGGATTGGGTTAGGGTTAGGGTTAGGCAATGGGGAGGGATTAGGGTACAGGTTAGGGTACGGCAACTGTTTAGGGTTAGCCTATGTACCAGGGCATGGGGTAGTGTTGATGTCCTGGTTAAAATTAGGACACGGGTGAGGGTAAAGCTTCGGGTGAGTGTCAGGGTTAGGGTTCGGGTTAGGGTTAGCGTTAGGGAATGGAGTTGGATTAGGGTACAGGTTAGGGTACGGCTTCAGTTTAGGGTTACTGTACGTGTGAGGGCACGTTTTAGTGTTGGTGTAATAGTTAAGATTAGGTCACGGGTGAGGTTAAGGCATCGGGTGAGGGTCAGGATTAGGATTCGGGTTAGGGTTAGGGCTAGGGAATTGGGAGGGATTAGGGTACAGTTTAGGCTATGACAACGCTTAAGGGTTAGCGTACGTGTGAGGGCACGAGTTAGTTTTGGTGTACAGGTTAAGATAAGGGCATGGGTGAGTGTAAGGCTTCGGGTGAGGGACAGGATTATTTATCGGGTTAGGGTTAGGGTTAGGCAATGGGGAGGTATTAGAGTACAGGTTAGGGTTCGGCTGCGGTTTAGGGTTAGCGTACGTGTGAGGGCACGGTTTAGTGTTTGTGTAATGGTTAAGATTAAGTTACGGGTGAGGTTAAGGCTTCGAGTGAGGGTCAGGGTTAGGATTCGGGTTAGGGTTAGGGTAGGGGAATGGGGAGGGATTATGTTACAGTTTAGGGTACGACAACGCTTACGGGTTAGCGTACGTGTGAGGGCATGAGTTAGTGTTGGTGTACTGGTTAAGATTAGGGCACGGGTGAGGGTAAGGCCTCGGAAGTGGGTCAGGTTTAGGGTTTGGGTTAGGGTTAGGGTTAGGGAATGGAGAGGGATTAGGGTACAGGTTAGGGTACGGGAATAGTTTAGGGTTAGCCTACGTTGCAGGGCATGGGTTATGTTGATGTACTGTTTAAAATTAGGACACGGGTGAGGGTAAAGCTTCAGTTGAGTGTCAGGGTTAGGGTTCGGGTTAGGGTTAGGGTTAGGGAACGGAGAGGGATTAGGGTACAGGTTAGGATCCGACAATGCTTAAGGGTTAGCGTACGTGTGAGGGCACGGTTTAGGATTGGTGTACTGGTTAAGATTAGGTTACGGGTGAGGGTAAGGCTTCGGGTGAGGGTCAGTGTTAGGAGTCGGGTTAGTGTTAGAGTTAGGAAATGGGGAGGGTTTAGGGTACAGTTTAGGGTACGACAACGCTTAAGTGTTAGCGTACGTGTGAGGGCACGAGTTAGTGTTGGTGTACTGGTTAAGATTAGGGCACGGGTGAAGGTAAGGCTTCGGGTGAGGGACAGGATTAGGGATCGGGTTAGGGTTAGGGTTAGGCAATGGGGAGGGATTAGGGTACAGGTGAGGGTACGGCAACTGTTTAGGGTTAGCCTATGTACCAGGGCATGGGTTAGTGTTGATGTCCTGGTTAAAGTTTAGGACACGGGTGAGGGTAAAGCTTCGGGTGAGTGTCAGGGTTAGGGTTCGGGTTAGGGTTAGGGTTAGGGAATGGAGTTGGATTAGGGTACAGGTTAGGATACGGCTTTGGTTTCGGGTTACTGTACGTGTGAGGGCACGTTTTAATGTTGGTGTTATGGTTAAGATTAGGTCACGGGTGAGGTTAAGGCTTCGGGTGAGTGTCAGGATTAGGATTCGGGTTAGGATTAGGGTTAGGGAATCGGGAAGGATTAGGGTACAGTTTAGGGTACGACAATGCTTAAGGGTTAGCGTAAGTATGAGGGCACGAGTTATTGTTGGTGTACTGGTTAAGATTAGGGCACGTGTGAGGGTAAGGCCTGGAAGAGGGTCAGGTTTAGGGTTTGGGTTAGGGTTAGGGTTAGGGAATGGAGAGGGATTTGGGTACAGGTTAGGGTTCGGCAACAGTTTAGTGTTAGCCTACGTTGCAGGGCATGGTTTAGCGTTGATGTACTGGTAAAAATTAGGACACGGGTGAGAATACAGCTTCGGGTGAGTGTCAGGGTTAGGGTTCGGGTTGGGGTTAGGGTTAGGGAATGGAGAGGGATTAGGGTACATTTTAGGATACGACAATGCTTAAGGGTTAGCATACGTGTGAGGGCACGAGTTAGTGTTGGTGTACTGGTTAAGATTAGGGCATGGGTGAGGGTAAGGCCTCAGAAGAGGGTACGGTTTAGGTTTTGGGTTAGGGTTAGGTTTAGGGAATGGGGAACGATTAGGTTACAGGATAGTGCACAGGTACAGTTTAAGGTTAGACAACGTTGGAGGGCATGGGTTAGTGTTGATGTCCTTGTTAAATTTAGGACACAGTTGAGGGTAAAGCTTCAGGTGAGTGTCAGGGTTAGGGTTCGGGTTAGGGTTACTGTTAGGGAATTGGGAGGGATTAGGGTGCAGGTTAGGGTATGGCAACGGTGTAGGGTTAGCCTACATTTCTGGGCATGGGTTAGTGTTGATGTCCTGGTTAAGATTAGCTCACGGGTGAGGGTAAGGCTACAGGTTAGGGTCAGGATTAGGAATCGGGCTAGGGTTAGGGTTAGGGAATGGGGAGGGAATAGGGTACAGTTTAGGGTACGACAACTCTTAAGTGTTAGTGTACGTGTGAGGGGACGAGTTAGTGTTGGTGTACTGGATAAGATTAGGGCACGGGTGAGGGTAAGGCTTCGGGTGAGGGACAGGATTAGTGATCGGGTTAGGGTTAGGGTTAGGCAATGGGGAGGGATTAGGGTACAGGTTAGGGTACAGCAACGATTTAGGGTTAGCCTACGTTTGAGGGCATGGGTTAGTGGTGATGTACTGGTTAAAATTCGGACACGGGTGAGGGTAAAGCTTCGGGTGAGTGTCAGGGTTAGGGTTCGAGTTACGGTTAGGGTTAGGGAATGGGGAGGGATTAGGGTACAGTTTAGGGGAAGACAACGCTTAAGGGTTAGCGTACGTGTGAGGACACGAGTTAGTTTTGGTGTACTGGTTAAGATTAGGGCATGGGTGAGGGTAAGGCTTCGGGTGAGGAACAGGATTAGGGATCGGGTTAGGGTTAGTGTTAGGCAATGGGTAGGGACTATGGTACAGGTAAGAGTACAGCAACGGTTTAGGTTTAGCCTACGTTTGACGGCATGGGTTAGTCGGGAGGTACTGTTTAAGATTAGGACACGGGTGAGGGTAAAGCTTCGGGTGAGTGTCAGTGTTAGGGTTCGAGTTAGGGTTAGGGTTAGGGAATGGAGAGAGATTACCGTACAGGTTAGGTTAATAGAATGCTTAAGAATTAGCGTACGTGTGATGGCACGAGTTAGTGTTGGTGTACTGGTTAAGATTAGTGCACGGGTGAGGGTAAGGCTTCGGGTGAGGGACAGGATTAGGGATCGGGTTAGGGTTAGGGTTAGGCAATGGTGAGGGATTAGGGTACAGGTTAGGGTACGGCTATGGTTTAGGGTTAGCCTACGTAGCAGGGCAAGGCCTAGTGTTGATGTCCTGGTTAAAATTAGGACACGGTTGAGGGTAAAGCTTTGGGTGAGTGTCGGGGTTAGGGTTCGGGTTAGGGTTAGGGTTAGGGAATGGAGGTGGATTAGGGTACCGGTTAGGGTACGGCTGCGGTTTAGTGTTACTGTTCGTGTGAGGGCATGGTTTAGTGTTGGTGTAATGGTTAAGATTATGTCACGGGTAAGGTTAAGGCTTCGGGTGAGGGTCAGGTTTAGGATTCGGGTTACGGTTAGGGTTAGGGAATGGGGAGGGATTAGGGTCAAGTTTAGGGTACGACAATGCTTTAGGGTTAGCGTACGTGTGAGGGCACGAGTTAGTGTTGGTGTACTGGTAAAGATTAGGGCACGTGTGAGGTTAAGGCCTCGGAAGAGGGTCTGGTTTAGGGTTTGGGTTAGGGTTAGGGTTAGGGAATTGAGAGGGATTAGGGTACAGGTTAGAGTACGGCAACAGTTTAGGGTTAGCCTACGTTGCAGGGCATGGTTTAGTGTGGATGTCCTGGTTAAAATTAGGACACGGGTGAGGGTAAAGCATCGGTTGAGTGTTAGGGTTAGGGTTCGAGTTAGGGTTAGTGTTAGGGAATGGAGAGGGATTACGGTACAGGTTAGGGTAAGACAACGCTTAAGGGTTAGCGTACGTTTGATGGCACGAGTTAGTGTTGGTGTACTGGTTAAGATTAGGTCACGGGTGAGGGTAAGGCTTCGGGTGAGGGAAAGGATTAGGGACCGGGTTAGGGTTAGGGTTAGGCAATGGGGAGGGATTAGGGTACAGGTTAGGGTACGGCTACGGTTTAGGGTTAGCCTACGTAGCAGGGCATGGGTTAGTGTTGATGTCCTGGTTAAAATTAGGACACGGGTGAGGGTAAAGCTTCGGGTGAGTGTCAGGGTTAGGGTTCGGGTTAGGGTTAGGGTTAGGGAATGGAGTTGGATTAGGGTACAGGTTAGGGTACAGCAGCGGTTTAGGCTTAGCCTACGTTTGAGGGCATGGGTTAGTGGTGATGTACTGGTTAAAATTAGGACACGGGTGAGGGTAAAGCTTCGGGTGAGTGTCAAGGTTAGGGTTCGAGTTACGGTTAGTGTTAGGGAATGGAGAGGGATGAGGGTACAGGTTAGGGTAAGACAACGCTTAAGGGTTAGCATACGTGTGAGGGCACGAGTTAGTGTTGGTGTACTGGTTACGATTAGGACACGGGTGAGGGTAAGGCCTCGGAAGAGGGTCAGATTTAGGGTTTGAGTTAGGGTTAGGTTTAGGGAATGGGGAGGGATTAGGGTACAGGATAGTGCACGGTAACGGTTTAAGGTTAGACAACGTTGGAGGGCATGGGTTGGTGTTGATGTCCCTGTTAAATTTAGGACATGGGTGAGGGTAAAGCTTCGGGTGAGGGTCAGGCTTAGGTTTCGGGTTAGGGTTACTGTTAGGGAATGGGGAGGGATTAGGGTACAGGTTAGAGTATGGCAACGGTTTAGAGTTAGCCTACATTGCAGAACATGGGTTAGTGTTGATGTACTGGTTAAGATTAGGTCACAGGTGAGAGTAGGGCTTAGGGTGAGGGCCAGGATTAGGAATCGGGCTAGGGTTAGTGTTAGGGAATGGGGAGAGATTAGGGTACAGTTTAGAGTATGACAACACTTAAGGGTTAGCATACGTGTGAGGGCATGAGTTAGTTTTGGTGTACTGGTTAAGATAAGGGCACGGGTGAAGGTAAGGCTTCGGGTGAGGGACAGGATTAGGGATCGGGTTAGGGTTAGGATTAGGCAATGTGGAGGGATTAGGGTACAGGTTAGTGTACGACAATGGTTTTGTGTTAGCCTACATTGGAGGACATGGGTTAGTGTTGATGTAGTGTTTAAAATTAGGACACGGGTGAGCGTAAAGCTACGGGTGAGTGTCAGGGTTAGGGTTCGGGTTAGGGTTAGTGTTAGGGAATGGAGAGGGATTAGGGAAAAGGTTAGGGTACGGCTGCGGTTTAGGGTTAGCGTACGTGTGAGGGCACGGTTTGGTGATGGTGTACTGGTTAAGATTAAGGCACGGGGGAGGTTAAGGTTTCGGGTGAGGGACAGGGTTAGGATTCGGGTTAGGGTTAGCGTTACGAAATGGGGAGGGATTAGGGTACAGTTTAGGGTACCACAGTGCTTAAGGGTTAGCATACGTGTGAGGGCACGACTTAGTGTTTGTGTACTGGTTAAGATTAGGGCACGGGTGAGGGTAAAACTTCGGGTGAGTGTCAGGGATAGGGTTCGGGTTAGGGTCAGGGTTATGGAATGGGGAGGGATTAGGCTACAGTTTAGGGTACGACAACACTTAAGGGTTAGTGTACGTGTGAGGGCACGATTTAGTGTCGGTGTCCTGGTTAAGATTAGGGCCCGGGTGAGGGTAAGGCTTCGGGTGAGCGTCAGGCTTAGGATTCGGGTTAGGGTTAGGGTTAGGAAATGGGGAGGGATTAGGGTACAGTTTAGGGTATGACAGTTCTTAAGGGTTAGCATACGTGTGAGGGCACGACTTAGTGTTGGTGTACTGGGTAAGATTAGGGCACGGGTGAGGGTAAAGCTTCGGGTGAGTGTCAGGGTTAGGGTTCGTGTTAGGGTTAGGGTTAGGGAATGGAGAGAGATTAGGATAAAGGTTAGGGTACAGCTGGGGTTTAGGTTTAGCGTACGTGTGAGGGCACAGTTTAGTGTTGGTGTACTGGTTAAGATTAGGGCACAGGTGAGGGTAAGGCCTCGGAAGAGGGTCAGGTTTAGGGTTTGGGTTAGGGTTAGGGTTAGGGAATGGAGAGGGATTAGGGTACAGGTTAGGGTACGGCAACAGTTTAGGGTTAGCCTACGTTGCAGGGCATGGGTTAGTGTTGATGTACTGTTTAAAATTAGGACACGGGTGAGGGTAAAGCTTCAGGTGAGTGTCAGGGTTAGGGTTCGGGTTCGGGTTAGGGTTAGGGAATGGAGAGGGATTAGGTTATATGTTAGGATACGACAATGCTTAAGGGTTAGCGTACGTGTGAGGGCACGGTTTAGTGTTGGTGTACTGGTTAAGATTAGGGCACGGGTGAGGGTAAGGCTTCGGGTGAGGGACAGGATTAGGGATCGGTTTAGGGTTAGGGTTAGGCAATGGGGCGGGAATAGGGTACGGTTTAGGGTAGAGCAACAATTTAGGTTTAGCCTACGTTTGAGAGCACGGTTTAGTGGTGATGTACTGTTTAAAATTAGGACACGGGTGAGGGTCAAGTTTCGGGTGAGTGTCAGGGTTAGGGTTCGAGTTAGGGTTAGGGTTAGGGAATGGAGAGGGATTAGGGTACAGGTTAGGGTAAGACAACGCTTAAGGGTTAACGTACGTGTGATTGCACGGTTTAGTGTTGGGGTAATGGTTAAGATTAAGTCACGGGTGAGGTTAAGGCTTCGGGTGAGGGTCAGGATTAGGATTCGGGTTAGGGTTAGGGTTAGGGAATGGGGAGGGATTTGCGTAGAGTTTAGGGTAAGACAACACATAAGGGTTAGCGTACGTGTGAGGGCACGAGTTAGTTTTGGTGTACTGGTTAATATAAGGGCACGGGTGAGTCTAAGGATTCGGGTGAGGGACAGGATTATGGATCGGGTTAGGGTTAGGGTTAGGCAATGGGGAGGTATTTGGGTACAGGTTAGCGTACGGCTGTGGTTTAGGGTTAGCGTACGTTTGAGGGCATGGTTTAGTGTTGTTGTAATGGTTAAGATTAAATCACGGGGGAGGTTAAGGCTTCGAGTGAGGGACAGGATTAGGCATCAGGTTAGGGTTACGGTTAGGCAATGGGGAGGGATTAGGGTACAGGTTAGGGTATGGCAACGGTTAAGTGTTAGCCTACGTTGGAGGACATGGTTTAGTGTTGATGTCCCGTTTAAAATTAGGACACGGGTGAGGGTAAAGCTTCGGGTGAGTGTCAGTGTTAGGGTTCGGGTTAGGGTTAATGTTAGGGAATGGAGAGGGATTAGGTTACATGTTAGGATACGGCAATGCTTAATGGTTAGCGTACGTGTGAGGGCACGAGTTAGTGTTGCTGTACAGGTTAAGATTAGGGCACGGGTGAGGGTAAGGCCTCTGAAGAAGGTCAGGTTTAGGGTTTGGGTTAGGGTTAGGGTTAGGGAATGGGGAGGGAATAAGGTACAGGTTAGTGTACGGCAACGGTTTAGGGTTAGCCTACGTTGCAGGGCATGGGTTAGTGTTGATGTCCTCGTTAAAATTAGGACACAGGTGAGGGTAAAGCTTCGGGTGAGTGTCAAGTTTAGGTTTCGGTTTAGGATTAGTGTTAGGGAATGGAGAGGGATTAGGGTACAGGTTAGGGAACGGCTGCGGTTTAGGGTTAGCGTACGTTTGAGGTCACGGTTTAGTGTTGGTGTACTGGTTAAGATTAGGGTACTAGTGGCGGTAAGGCCTCGGAAGATGGTCAGGTTTAGGGATTGTTTTAGGGTTAGGGTTAGGGAATGGAGAGGGATTAGGGTACAGGTTAGGGTACGGGAATAGTTTAGGGTTAGCCTACGTTGCAGGGCATGGGTTATGTTGATGTACTGTTTAAAATTAGGACACGGGTGAGGGTAAAGCTTCGGGTGAGTGTCAGGGTTAGCGTTCGGGTTAGGGTTAGGGTTAGGGAATGGAGTTGGATTAGGGTACAGGTTAGGATACGGCTTCGGTTTCGGGTTACTGTACGTGTGAGGGCACGTTTTAATGTTGGTGTTATGGTTAAGATTAGGTCACGGGTGAGGTTAAGGCTTCGGGTGAGGGTCAGGATTAGGATTCGGGTTAGGATTAGGGTTAGGGAATCGGGAGGGATTAGGGTACAGTTTAGGGTACGACAATGCTTAAGGGTTAGCGTAAGTATGAGGGCACGAGTTATTGTTGGTGTACTGGTTAAGATTAGGGCACGTGTGAAGGTAAGGCCTTGGAAGAGGGTCAGGTTTAGGGTTTGGGTTAGGGTTAGGGTTAGGGAATGGCGAGGGATTTGGGTACAGGTTAGGGTTCGGCAACAGTTTAGTGTTAGCCTACGTTGCAGGGCATGGTTTAGCGTTGATGTACTGGTAAAAATTAGGACACGGGTGAGGGTACAGCTTCGGATGAGTGTCAGGGTTAGGGTTCGGGTTCGGGTTAGGGTTAGGGAATGGAGAGGGATTAGGGTACATTTTAGGATACGACAATGCTTAAGGGTTAGCATACGTGTGAGGGCACGAGTTAGTGTTGGTGTACTGGTTAAGATTAGGGCATGGGTGAGGGTAAGGCCTCAGAAGAGGGTAAGGTTTAGGTTTTGGGTTAGGGTTAGTTTTAGGGAATGGGGAACGATTAGGTTACAGGATAGTGCACAGGTACAGTTTAAGTTTAGACAACGTTGGAGGGCATGGGTTAGTGTTGATGTCCTTGTTAAATTTAGGACACAGTTGAGGGTAGAGCTTCGGGTGACTGTCAGGGTTAGGGTTCGGGTTAGGGTTACTGTTAGGGAATTGGGAGGGATTAGGGTGCAGGTTAGGGTATGGCAACGGTGTAGGGTTAGCCTACATTTCTGGGCATGGGTTAGTGTTGATGTCCTGGTTAAGATTAGCTCACGGGTGAGGGTAAGGCTACAGGTTAGGGTCAGGATTAGGAATCGGGCTAGGGTTAGGGTTAGGGAATGGGGAGGGAATAGGGTACAGTTTAGGGTACGACAACTCTTAAGTGTTAGTGTACGTGTGAGGGGACGAGTTAGTGTTGGTGTACTGGATAAGATTAGGGCACGGGTGAGGGTAAGGCTTCGGGTGAGGGAAAGGTTTAGGGACCGGGTTAGGGTTAGGGTTAGGCAATGGGGAGGGATTAGGGTACAGGTTAGGGTACGGCTACGGTTTAGGGTTAGCCTACGTAGCAGGGCATGGGTTAGTGTTGATGTCCTGGTTAAAATTAGGACACGGGTGAGGGTAAAGCTTCGGGTGAGTGTCAGGGTTAGGGTTCGGGTTAGGGTTAGGGTTAGGGAATGGAGTTGGATTAGGGTACAGGTTAGGGTACAGCAGCGGTTTAGGCTTAGCCTACGTTTGAGGGCATGGGTTAGTGGTGATGTACTGGTTAAAATTAGGACACGGTGAGGGTAAAGCTTCGGGTGAGTGTCAAGGTTAGGGTTCGAGTTACGGTTAGTGTTAGGGAATGGAGAGGGATGAGGGTACAGGTTAGGGTAAGACAACGCTTAAGGGTTAGCATACGTGTGAGGGCACGAGTTAGTGTTGGTGTACTGGTTACGATTAGGACACGGGTGAGGGTAAGGCCTCGGAAGAGGGTCAGATTTAGGGTTTGAGTTAGGGTTAGGTTTAGGGAATGGGGAGGGATTAGGGTACAGGATAGTGCACGGTAACGGTTTAAGGTTAGACAACGTTGGAGGGCATGGGTTGGTGTTGATGTCCTTGTTAAATTTAGGACATGGGTGAGGGTAAAGCTTCGGGTGAGGGTCAGGCTTAGGTTTCGGGTTAGGGTTACTGTTAGGGAATGGGGAGGGATTAGGGTACAGGTTAGAGTATGGCAACGGTTTAGGGTTAGCCTACATTGCAGAACATGGGTTAGTGTTGATGTCCTGGTTAAGATTAGGTCACAGGTGAGAGTAGGGCTTAGGGTGAGGGCCAGGATTAGGAATCGGGCTAGGGTTAGTGTTAGGGAATGGGGAGAGATTAGGGTACAGTTTAGAGTATGACAACACTTAAGGGTTAGCATACGTGTGAGGGCATGAGTTAGTTTTGGTGTACTGGTTAAGATAAGGGCACGGGTGAAGGTAAGGCTTCGGGTGAGGGACAGGATTAGGGATCGGGTTAGGGTTAGGATTAGGCAATGTGGAGGGATTAGGGTACAGGTTAGTGTACGACAATGGTTTTGTGTTAGCCTACATTGGAGTACATGGGTTAGTGTTGATGTAGTGTTTAAAATTAGGACACGGGTGAGCGTAAAGCTACGGGTGAGTGTCAGGGTTAGGGTTCGGGTTATGGTTACTGTTAGGGAATGGGGAGGGATTAGGGTACATGTTAGGGTATGGCAATGGTTTAGGGTTAGCCTACATTGCAGGGCATGGGTTAGTGTTGATGTCCTGGTTAAGATTAGGTCACGGGTCAAGGTAAGGCTTCGGGTGAGGGTCAGGATTAGGAATCGGGCTAGGGTTAGGGTTAGGGAATGGGGAGGGATTAGGGTACAGTTTCGGGTATGACAATGCTTAACGGTTAGCGTACGTGTGATGGCACAGTTAGTGTTGGTGTACCAGTTTAGATTAGGGCATGGGTGAGGGCAAGGCTTCTGGTGAGGGACAGGATTAGGGATCAGGTTAGGGTTAGGGTTAGGCAATGGGGAGGGATTAGGGTACAGGTTAGGGTACGGGAACGGTTTAGTGTTAGCCTACGTAGCAGGGCATGGGTTAGTGTTGATGTCCTGGTTAAAATCAGGACACGGGTGAGGGTAAAGCTTCGGGTGAGTGTCAGGGTTAGGTTTCCGGTTAGGGTTAGGGTTAAGGAATGGACTTGGATTAGGGTACAGGTTAGGGTACGGCTGCGGTTTAGGGTTAGCGTACGTGTGAGGGCACGGTTTAGTGTTTGTGTAATGGTTAAGATTAAGTTACGGGTGAGGTTAATGCTTCGAGTGAGGGTCAGTGTTAGGATTCCATTTAGGGTTAGGGTTAGGGAATGCGGAGGGATTAGGTTACAGTTTAGGGTACGACAGTTCTTAAGGGTTAGCATACATGTGAGGGCACGACTTAGTGTTGGTGTACTGGTTAAGATTAGGGCACGGGTGAGGGTAAAGTTTCGGGTGAGTGTCAGGGTTAGGGCTCGGGTTAGGGTTAGGTTTAGGGAATGGAGAGAGATTAGGATACAGGTTAGGGTACAGCTGCAGTTTAGGTTTAGTGTACGTGTGAGGGCACGGTTTAGTGTTTGTGTACTGGTTAAGATTAGGGCACGGGTGAGGGTAAGGCCTCGGAAGAGGGTCAGGTTTAGGGTTTGGGTTAGGGTTAGGGTTAGGGAATGAAGAGGGATTAGGGTACAGTTTCGGATATGACAACGCTTAACGGTTAGAGTACGTGTGAAGGCATGAGTTAGTTTTGGTGTACTGGTTAAGATAAGGGCACGGGTGAAGGTAAGGCTTCGGGTGAGGGACAGGAATAGGGATCGGGTTAGGTTTACGATTAGGCAATGGGGAGGGATTAGGGTACAGGTTAGTGTACGACAATGGTTTAGTGTTAGCCTACATTGGAGGACATGGGTTAGTGTTGATGTAGTGTTTAAAATAAGGACAAGCGTGAGCGTAAAGCTTCGGGTGAGTGTCAGGGTTAGGGTTTGGGTTTGGGTTAGGGTTAGTAATGGAGAGGGATTAGGGTACAGGTTAGAGTACGGCAACAGTTTAGGGTTAGCCTACATTGCAGGGCATGGGTTAGTGTTGATGTAGTGTTTAAAATTAGGACACGGATGAGGGTAAAGCTTCTGGTGAGTGTCAGCGTTAGGGTTCGGGTTAGGGTTAGGGTTAGGGAACGGAGAGGGATTAGGGTATAAGTTAGGGTAAGACAACGCGTAAGGGTTAGCTTACGTGTGATGGCACTAGTTAGTGTTGGTGTACTGGTTAAGATTAAGGCACGGGTGAGGGTAAGGCTTCGGGTGAGGGACAGGATTAGGGATCAGGTTAGGGTTAGGGTTAGGCAATAGGGAGGGATTAGGGTACAGGTTAGTGTACAGCAACGGTTTAGGGTTAGCCTACGTTTGAGGGAATGGGTTAGTGGTGAGGTACTGTTTAAAATTAGGACACGGGTGCGGGTAAAGCTTAGGGTGAGTGTCAGGGTTAGGGTTCGAGTTAGGGTTAGGGTTAGGGAATCGAGAGGGATTAGGGTACAGGTTAGGGTAAGATAACGCTTAAGGGTTAGCATACGTGTGATGGCACGAGTTAGTGTTGGTGTACAGGTTAAGATTAGCGCATGGGTGAGGGTAAGGCTTCGGGTGAGGGACAGGATTAGGGATTGGGTTAGGGTTAGGGTTAGGCAATGGGGAGGGATTAGGGTACAGGTTAGGGTACGGCAACTGTTTAGGGTTAGCCTATGTACCAGGGCATGGGGTAGTGTTGATGTCCTGGTTAAAATTAGGACACGGGTGAGGGTAAAGCTTCGGGTGAGTGTCAGGGTTAGGGTTCGGGTTAGGGTTAGCGTTAGGGAATGGAGTTGGATTAGGGTACAGGTTAGGGTACGGCTTCAGTTTAGGGTTACTGTACGTGTGAGGGCACGTTTTAGTGTTGGTGTAATAGTTAAGATTAGGTCACGGGTGAGGTTAAGGCATCGGGTGAGGGTCAGGATTAGGATTCGGGTTAGGGTTAGGGCTAGGGAATTGGGAGGGATTAGGGTACAGTTTAGGCTATGACAACGCTTAAGGGTTAGCGTACGTGTGAGGGCACGAGTTAGTTTTGGTGTACAGGTTAAGATAAGGGCATGGGTGAGTGTAAGGCTTCGGGTGAGGGACAGGATTATTTATCGGGTTAGGGTTAGGGTTAGGCAATGGGGAGGTATTAGAGTACAGGTTAGGGTTCGGCTGCGGTTTAGGGTTAGCGTACGTGTGAGGGCACGGTTTAGTGTTTGTGTAATGGTTAAGATTAAGTTACGGATGAGGTTAAGGCTTCGAGTGAGGGTCAGGGTTAGGATTCGGGTTAGGGTTAGGGTAGGGGAATGGGGAGGGATTATGTTACAGTTTAGGGTACGACAACGCTTACGGGTTAGCGTACGTGTGAGGGCATGAGTTAGTGTTGGTGTACTGGTTAAGATTAGGGCACGGGTGAGGGTAAGGCCTCCGAAGAAGGTCAGGTTTAGGGTTTGGGTTAGGGTTAGGGTTAGGGAATGGGGAGGGAATAGGGTACAGGTTAGTGTACGGCAACGGTTTAGGGTTAGCCTACGTTGCAGGGCATGGGTTAGTGTTGACGTCCTCGTTAAAATTAGGACACAGGTGAGGGTAAAGCTTCGGGTGAGTGTCAAGTTTAGGTTTCGGTTTAGGATTAGTGTTAGGGAATGGAGAGGGATTAGGGTACAGGTTAGGGAATGGCTGCGGTTTAGGGTTAGCGTACGTTTGAGGTCACGATTTAGTGTTGGTGTACTGGTTAAGATTAGGGTACTGGTGGCGGTAAGGCCTCGGAAGATGGTCAGGTTTAGGGATTGTTTTAGGGTTAGGGTTAGGGAATGGAGAGGGATTAGGGTACAGGTTAGGGTACGGGAATAGTTTAGGGTTAGCCTACGTTGCAGGGCATGGGTTATGTTGATGTACTGTTTAAAATTAGGACACGGGTGAGGGTAAAGCTTCGGTTGAGTGTCAGGGTTAGGGTTCGGGTTAGGGTTAGGGTTAGGGAACGGAGAGGGATTAGGGTACAGGTTAGGATCCGACAATGCTTAAGGGTTAGCGTACGTTTGAGGGCACGGTTTAGGATTGGTGTACTGGTTAAGATTAGGTTACGGGTGAGGGTAAGGCTTCGGGTGAGGGTCAGTGTTAGGAGTCGGGTTAGTGTTAGAGTTAGGAAATGGGGAGGGTTTAGGGTACAGTTTAGGGTACGACAACGCTTAAGTGTTAGCGTACGTGTGAGAGCACGTGTTAGTGTTGGTGTACTGGTTAAGATTAGGGCACGGGTGAAGGTAAGGCTTCGGGTGAGGGACAGGATTAGGGATTGGTTTAGGGTTAGGGTTAGGCAATGGGGAGGGATTAGGGTACAGGTGAGGGTACGGCAACTGTTTAGGGTTAGCCTATGTACCAGGGCATGGGTTAGTGTTGATGTCCTGGTTAAAATTTAGGACACGGGTGAAGGTAAAGCTTCGGGTGAGTGTCAGGGTTAGGGTTCGGGTTAGGGTTACTGTTAGGGAATTGGGAGGGATTAGGGTGCAGGTTAGGGTATGGCAACGGTGTAGGGTTAGCCTACATTTCTGGGCATGGGTTAGTGTTGATGTCCTGGTTAAGATTAGCTCATGGGTGAGGGTAAGGCTACAGGTTAGGGTCAGGATTAGGAATCGGGCTAGGGTTAGGGTTAGGGAATGGGGAGGGAATAGGGTACAGTTTAGGGTACGACAACTCTTAAGTGTTAGTGTACGTGTGAGGGGACGAGTTAGTGTTGGTGTACTGGATAAGATTAGGGCACGGGTGAGGGTAAGGCTTCGGGTGAGGGACAGGATTAGTGATCGGGTTAGGGTTAGGGTTAGGCAATGGGGAGGGATTAGGGTACAGGTTAGGGTACAGCAACGATTTAGGGTTAGCCTACGTTTGAGGGCATGGGTTAGTGGTGATGTACTGGTTAAAATTCGGACACGGGTGAGGGTAAAGCTTCGGGTGAGTGTCAGGGTTAGGGTTCGAGTTACGGTTAGGGTTAGGGAATGGGGAGGGATTAGGGTACAGTTTAGGGGAAGACAACGCTTAAGGGTTAGCGTACGTGTGAGGACACGAGTTAGTTTTGGTGTACTGGTTAAGATTAGGGCATGGGTGAGGGTAAGGCTTCGGGTGAGGAACAGGATTAGGGATCGGGTTAGGGTTAGGGTTAGGCAATGGGGAGGGACTATGGTACAGGTAAGAGTACAGCAACGGTTTAGGTTTAGCCTACGTTTGACGGCATGGGTTAGTCGGGAGGTACTGTTTAAGATTAGGACACGGGTGAGGGTAAAGCTTCGGGTGAGTGTCAGTGTTAGGGTTCGAGTTAGGGTTAGGGTTAGGGAATGGAGAGAGATTACCGTACAGGTTAGGTTAATAGAATGCTTAAGAATTAGCGTACGTGTGATGGCACGAGTTAGTGTTGGTGTACTGGTTAAGATTAGTGCACGGGTGAGGGTAAGGCTTCGGGTGAGGGACAGGATTAGGGATCGGGTTAGGGTTAGGGTTAGGCAATGGTGAGGGATTAGGGTACAGGTTAGGGTACGGCTATGGTTTAGGGTTAGCCTACGTAGCAGGGCAAGGCCTAGTGTTGATGTCCTGGTTAAAATTAGGACACGGTTGAGGGTAAAGCTTTGGGTGAGTGTCGGGGTTAGGGTTCGGGTTAGGGTTAGGGTTAGGGAATGGAGGTGGATTAGGGTACCGGTTAGGGTACGGCTGCGGTTTAGTGTTACTGTTCGTGTGAGGGCATGGTTTAGTGTTGGTGTAATGGTTAAGATTATGTCACGGGTAAGGTTAAGGCTTCGGGTGAGGGTCAGGTTTAGGATTCGGGTTACGGTTAGGGTTAGGGAATGGGGAGGGATTAGGGTCAAGTTTAGGGTACGACAATGCTTTAGGGTTAGCGTACGTGTGAGGGCACGAGTTAGTGTTGGTGTACTGGTAAAGATTAGGGCACGTGTGAGGTTAAGGCCTCGGAAGAGGGTCTGGTTTAGGGTTTGGTTTAGGGTTAGGGTTAGGGAATTGAGAGGGATTAGGGTACAGGTTAGAGTACGGCAACAGTTTAGGGTTAGCCTACGTTGCAGGGCATGGTTTAGTGTGGATGTCCTGGTTAAAATTAGGACACGGGTGAGGGTAAAGCATCGGTTGAGTGTTAGGGTTAGGGTTCGAGTTAGGGTTAGTGTTAGGGAATGGAGAGGGATTACGGTACAGGTTAGGGTAAGACAACGCTTAAGGGTTAGCGTACGTTTGATGGCACGAGTTAGTGTTGGTGTACTGGTTAAGATTAGGTCACGGGTGAGGGTAAGGCTTCGGGTGAGGGAAAGGATTAGGGACCGGGTTAGGGTTAGGGTTAGGCAATGGGGAGGGATTAGGGTACAGGTTAGGGTACGGCTACGGTTTAGGGTTAGCCTACGTAGCAGGGCATGGGTTAGTGTTGATGTCCTGGTTAAAATTAGGACACGGGTGAGGGTAAAGCTTCGGGTGAGTGTCAGGGTTAGGGTTCGGGTTAGGGTTAGGGTTAGGGAATGGAGTTGGATTAGGGTACAGGTTAGGGTACAGCAGCGGTTTAGGCTTAGCCTACGTTTGAGGGCATGGGTTAGTGGTGATGTACTGGTTAAAATTAGGACACGGGTGAGGGTAAAGCTTCGGGTGAGTGTCAAGGTTAGGGTTCGAGTTACGGTTAGTGTTAGGGAATGGAGAGGGATGAGGGTACAGGTTAGGGTAAGACAACGCTTAAGGGTTAGCATACGTGTGAGGGCACGAGTTAGTGTTGGTGTACTGGTTACGATTAGGACACGGGTGAGGGTAAGGCCTCGGAAGAGGGTCAGATTTAGGGTTTGAGTTAGGGTTAGGTTTAGGGAATGGGGAGGGATTAGGGTACAGGATAGTGCACGGTAACGGTTTAAGGTTAGACAACGTTGGAGGGCATGGGTTGGTGTTGATGTCCCTGTTAAATTTAGGACATGGGTGAGGGTAAAGCTTCGGGTGAGGGTCAGGCTTAGGTTTCGGGTTAGGGTTACTGTTAGGGAATGGGGAGGGATTAGGGTACAGGTTAGAGTATGGCAACGGTTTAGGGTTAGCCTACATTGCAGAACATGGGTTAGTGTTGATGTACTGGTTAAGATTAGGTCACAGGTGAGAGTAGGGCTTAGGGTGAGGGCCAGGATTAGGAATCGGGCTAGGGTTAGTGTTAGGGAATGGGGAGAGATTAGGGTACAGTTTAGAGTATGACAACACTTAAGGGTTAGCATACGTGTGAGGGCATGAGTTAGTTTTGGTGTACTGGTTAAGATAAGGGCACGGGTGAAGGTAAGGCTTCGGGTGAGGGACAGGATTAGGGATCGGGTTAGGGTTAGGATTAGGCAATGTGGAGGGATTAGGGTACAGGTTAGTGTACGACAATGGTTTTGTGTTAGCCTACATTGGAGGACATGGGTTAGTGTTGATGTAGTGTTTAAAATTAGGACACGGGTGAGCGTAAAGCTACGGGTGAGTGTCAGGGTTAGGGTTCGGGTTAGGGTTAGTGTTAGGGAATGGAGAGGGATTAGGGAAAAGGTTAGGGTACGGCTGCGGTTTAGGGTTAGCGTACGTGTGAGGGCACGGTTTGGTGATGGTGTACTGGTTAAGATTAAGGCACGGGGGAGGTTAAGGTTTCGGGTGAGGGACAGGGTTAGGATTCGGGTTAGGGTTAGCGTTAGGAAATGGGGAGGGATTAGGGTACAGTTTAGGGTACCACAGTGCTTAAGGGTTAGCATACGTGTGAGGGCACGACTTAGTGTTTGTGTACTGGTTAAGATTAGGGCACGGGTGAGGGTAAAACTTCGGGTGAGTGTCAGGGATAGGGTTCGGGTTAGGGTCAGGGTTATGGAATGGGGAGGGATTAGGCTACAGTTTAGGGTACGACAACACTTAAGGGTTAGTGTACGTGTGAGGGCACGATTTAGTGTCGGTGTCCTGGTTAAGATTAGGGCCCGGGTGAGGGTAAGGCTTCGGGTGAGCGTCAGGCTTAGGATTCGGGTTAGGGTTAGGGTTAGGAAATGGGGAGGGATTAGGGTACAGTTTAGGGTATGACAGTTCTTAAGGGTTAGCATACGTGTGAGGGCACGACTTAGTGTTGGTGTACTGGGTAAGATTAGGGCACGGGTGAGGGTAAAGCTTCGGGTGAGTGTCAGGGTTAGGGTTCGTGTTAGGGTTAGGGTTAGGGAATGGAGAGAGATTAGGATAAAGGTTAGGGTACAGCTGGGGTTTAGGTTTAGCGTACGTGTGAGGGCACAGTTTAGTGTTGGTGTACTGGTTAAGATTAGGGCACAGGTGAGGGTAAGGCCTCGGAAGAGGGTCAGGTTTAGGGTTTGGGTTAGGGTTAGGGTTAGGGAATGGAGAGGGATTAGGGTACAGGTTAGGGTACGGCAACAGTTTAGGGTTAGCCTACGTTGCAGGGCATGGGTTAGTGTTGATGTACTGTTTAAAATTAGGACACGGGTGAGGGTAAAGCTTCAGGTGAGTGTCAGGGTTAGGGTTCGGGTTCGGGTTAGGGTTAGGGAATGGAGAGGGATTAGGTTATATGTTAGGATACGACAATGCTTAAGGGTTAGCGTACGTGTGAGGGCACGGTTTAGTGTTGGTGTACTGGTTAAGATTAGGTCACGGGTGAGGGTAAGGCTTCGGGTGAGGGTCAGTGTTAGGATTTGGGTTAGGGTTAGATTTAGGAAATGGGGAGGTATTAGGGTACAGTTTATGGTACAACAACGCTTAAGTGTTAGCGTACGTGTGAGGGCACGAGTTAGTGTTGGTGTACTGGTTAAGATTAGGGCACGGGTCAGGGTAAGGCTTTGGGTGAGGGACAGGATTAGGGATCGGTTTAGGGTTAGGGTTAGGCAATGGGGTGGGAATAGGGTACAGTTTAGGGTAGAGCAACAATTTAGGTTTAGCCTACGTTTGAGAGCATGGTTTAGTGGTGATGTACTGTTTAAAATTAGGACACGGGTGAGGGTCAAGTTTCAGGTGAGTGTCAGGGTTAGGGTTCGAGTTAGGGTTAGGGTTAGGGAATGGAGAGGGATTAGGGTACAGGTTAGGGTAAGACAATGCTTAAGGGTTAGCGTACGTGTGATTGCACGGTTTAGTGTTGGGGTAATGGTTAAGATTAAGTCACGGGTGAGGTTAAGGCTTCGGGTGAGGGTCAGGATTAGGATTCGGGTTAGGGTTAGGGTTAGGGAATGGGGAGGGATTTGCGTACAGTTTAGGGTATGAGAACACATAAGGGTTAGCGTACGTGTGAGGGCACGAGTTAGTTTTGGTGTACTGGTTAAGATAAGGGCACCGGTGAGTCTAAGGATTCGGGTGAGGGACAGGATTATATATCGGGTTAGGGTTAGGGTTAGGCAATGGGGAGGTATTTGGGTACAGGTTAGCGTACGGCTGTGGTTTAGGGTTAGCGTACGTTTGAGGGCATGGTTTAGTGTTGTTGTAATGGTTAAGATTAAATCACGGGGGAGGTTAAGGCTTCGAGTGAGGGACAGGATTAGGGATCAGGTTAGGGTTATGGTTAGGCAATGGGGAGGGATTAGGGTACAGGTTAGGGTATGGCAACGGTTAAGTGTTAGCCTACGTTGGAGGACATGGTTTAGTGTTGATGTCCCGTTTAAAATTAGGACACGGGTGAGGGTAAAGCTTCGGGTGAGTGTCAGTGTTAGGGTTCGGGTTAGGGTTAGTGTTAGGGAATGGAGAGGGATTAGGGTACAGGTTAGGATACGGCAATGCTTAATGGTTAGCGTACGTGTGAGGGCACGAGTTAGTGTTGCTGTACTGGTTAAGATTAGGGCACGGGTGAGGGTAAGTCCTCGGAAGAGGTTCAGGTTTAGGGTTTGGGTTAGGGTTAGGTTTAGGGAATGGGGAGGTATTAGGGTACAGGTTAGGTTATGGCTGCAGTTTAGGGTTAGCGTACATGTGAGGGCACGGTTTAGTGTTGGTGTAATGGTTATGATTAAGTCACGGGTGAGGTTAATGCTTTGAGTGAGGGTCAGGGTTAGGATTCGGGTTAGGGTTAGGGTATGGGAATGGGGAGGGATTAGGTTACAGTTCAGGGTACGACAATGCTTAAGGGTTATCGTACGTGTGAGGGCACGAGTTAGTGTTGGTGTACTGGTTAAGATTAGGGCACGGGAGAGGGTAAGGCCTCGGAAGAGGGTCAGGTTTAGTGTTTGGGTTACGGTTAGGGTTAGGGAATGGGGAGGGATTAAGGTACAGGTTCGGGTACGGCAACGGTTTAGGGTTAGCCTACGTAGCAGGGCATGGGTTAGAGTTGATGTCCTGGTTAAAATTAGGACAAGGGTGAGGGTAAAGCTTCGGGTGAGTGTCAGGGTTAGCGTTTGGGTTAGGGTTAGGGTTAGGGAATGGACTTGGATTAGGGTACAGGTTAGGGTCTGGCTGCGGTTTAGGGTTACTGTACGTGGGAGGGCACAGTTTAGTGTTGGTATAATGGTTAAGATTAGAACACGGTTTAGGTTAAGGCTTCGGGTGAGGGTCAGGATTAGGATTCTGGTTAGGGTTAGGTTTAGGGAATGGGGAGGGATTAGGGTACAGTTTAGGGTACGACAATGCTTAAGGGTTAGCGTACGTGTGAGGGCACGAGTTAGTTTTGGGGTACTGGTTAAGATAAGGGCACGGGTGAGGGTAAGGCCTCAGAAGAGGGTCAGGTTTAGGGTTTGGGTTAGGGTTAGGTTTAGGGAATGGGGAGGGATTAGGGTACAAGATAGTGCACGGTTACGGTTTAAGGTTAGACAACGTTCGAGGGCATGGGTTAGTGTTGATGTCCTTGTTAATTTTACGACACGGGTGAGGGTAAAGCTTCAGGTGAGTGTTAGGGTTAGGGTTCGGGTTATGGTTACTGTTAGGGAATGGGGAGGGATTAGGGTACAGGTTAGGGTACGGGAACGGTTTAGTGTTAGCCTACGTAGCAGGGCATGGGTTAGTGTTGATGTCCTGGTTAAAATTAGGACACGGGTGAGGGTAAAGCTTCGGGTGAGTGTCAGGGTTAGGTTTCCGGTTAGGGTTAGGGTTAAGGAATGGACTTGGATTAGGGTACAGGTTAGGGTACGGCTGCGGTTTAGGGTTAGCGTACGTGTGAGGGCACGGTTTAGTGTTTGTGTAATGGTTAAGATTAAGTTACGGGTGAGGTTAATGCTTCGAGTGAGGGTCAGTGTTAGGATTCCATTTAGGGTTAGGGTTAGGGAATGCGGAGGGATTAGGTTACAGTTTAGGGTACGACAGTTCTTAAGGGTTAGCATACATGTGAGGGCACGACTTAGTGTTGGTGTACTGGTTAAGATTAGGGCACGGGTGAGGGTAAGGCCTCGGAAGAGGGTCAGGTTTAGGGTTTGGGTTAGGGTTAGGGTTAGGGAATGAAGAGGGATTAGGGTACAGTTTCGGATATGACAACGCTTAACGGTTAGAGTACGTGTGAAGGCATGAGTTAGTTTTGGTGTACTGGTTAAGATAAGGGCACGGGTGAAGGTAAGGCTTCGGGTGAGGGACAGGAATAGGGATCGGGTTAGGTTTACGATTAGGCAATGGGGAGGGATTAGGGTACAGGTTAGTGTACGACAATGGTTTAGTGTTAGCCTACATTGGAGGACATGGGTTAGTGTTGATGTAGTGTTTAAAATAAGGACAAGCGTGAGCGTAAAGCTTCGGGTGAGTGTCAGGGTTAGGGTTTGGGTTTGGGTTAGGGTTAGTAATGGAGAGGGATTAGGGTACAGGTTAGAGTACGGCAACAGTTTAGGGTTAGCCTACATTGCAGGGCATGGGTTAGTGTTGATGTAGTGTTTAAAATTAGGACACGGATGAGGGTAAAGCTTCTGGTGAGTGTCAGCGTTAGGGTTCGGGTTAGGGTTAGGGTTAGGGAACGGAGAGGGATTAGGGTATAAGTTAGGGTAAGGCAACGCGTAAGGGTTAGCTTACGTGTGATGGCACTAGTTAGTGTTGGTGTACTGGTTAAGATTAAGGCACGGGTGAGGGTAAGGCTTCGGGTGAGGGACAGGATTAGGGATCAGGTTAGGGTTAGGGTTAGGCAATAGGGAGGGATTAGGGTACAGGTTAGTGTACAGCAACGGTTTAGGGTTAGCCTACGTTTGAGGGAATGGGTTAGTGGTGAGGTACTGTTTAAAATTAGGACACGGGTGCGGGTAAAGCTTAGGGTGAGTGTCAGGGTTAGGGTTCGAGTTAGGGTTAGGGTTAGGGAATCGAGAGGGATTAGGGTACAGGTTAGGGTAAGATAACGCTTAAGGGTTAGCATACGTGTGATGGCACGAGTTAGTGTTGGTGTACAGGTTAAGATTAGCGCATGGGTGAGGGTAAGGCTTCGGGTGAGGGACAGGATTAGGGATTGGGTTAGGGTTAGGGTTAGGCAATGGGGAGGGATTAGGGTACAGGTTAGGGTACGGCAACTGTTTAGGGTTAGCCTATGTACCAGGGCATGGGGTAGTGTTGATGTCCTGGTTAAAATTAGGACACGGGTGAGGGTAAAGCTTCGGGTGAGTGTCAGGGTTAGGGTTCGGGTTAGGGTTAGCGTTAGGGAATGGAGTTGGATTAGGGTACAGGTTAGGGTACGGCTTCAGTTTAGGGTTACTGTACGTGTGAGGGCACGTTTTAGTGTTGGTGTAATAGTTAAGATTAGGTCACGGGTGAGGTTAAGGCATCGGGTGAGGGTCAGGATTAGGATTCGGGTTAGGGTTAGGGCTAGGGAATTGGGAGGGATTAGGGTACAGTTTAGGCTATGACAACGCTTAAGGGTTAGCGTACGTGTGAGGGCACGAGTTAGTTTTGGTGTACAGGTTAAGATAAGGGCATGGGTGAGTGTAAGGCTTCGGGTGAGGGACAGGATTATTTATCGGGTTAGGGTTAGGGTTAGGCAATGGGGAGGTATTAGAGTACAGGTTAGGGTTCGGCTGCGGTTTAGGGTTAGCGTACGTGTGAGGGCACGGTTTAGTGTTTGTGTAATGGTTAAGATTAAGTTACGGATGAGGTTAAGGCTTCGAGTGAGGGTCAGGGTTAGGATTCGGGTTAGGGTTAGGGTAGGGGAATGGGGAGGGATTATGTTACAGTTTAGGGTACGACAACGCTTACGGGTTAGCGTACGTGTGAGGGCATGAGTTAGTGTTGGTGTACTGGTTAAGATTAGGGCACGGGTGAGGGTAAGGCCTCCGAAGAAGGTCAGGTTTAGGGTTTGGGTTAGGGTTAGGGTTAGGGAATGGGGAGGGAATAGGGTACAGGTTAGTGTACGGCAACGGTTTAGGGTTAGCCTACGTTGCAGGGCATGGGTTAGTGTTGACGTCCTCGTTAAAATTAGGACACAGGTGAGGGTAAAGCTTCGGGTGAGTGTCAAGTTTAGGTTTCGGTTTAGGATTAGTGTTAGGGAATGGAGAGGGATTAGGGTACAGGTTAGGGAATGGCTGCGGTTTAGGGTTAGCGTACGTTTGAGGTCACGATTTAGTGTTGGTGTACTGGTTAAGATTAGGGTACTGGTGGCGGTAAGGCCTCGGAAGATGGTCAGGTTTAGGGATTGTTTTAGGGTTAGGGTTAGGGAATGGAGAGGGATTAGGGTACAGGTTAGGGTACGGGAATAGTTTAGGGTTAGCCTACGTTGCAGGGCATGGGTTATGTTGATGTACTGTTTAAAATTAGGACACGGGTGAGGGTAAAGCTTCGGTTGAGTGTCAGGGTTAGGGTTCGGGTTAGGGTTAGGGTTAGGGAACGGAGAGGGATTAGGGTACAGGTTAGGATCCGACAATGCTTAAGGGTTAGCGTACGTGTGAGGGCACGGTTTAGGATTGGTGTACTGGTTAAGATTAGGTTACGGGTGAGGGTAAGGCTTCGGGTGAGGGTCAGTGTTAGGAGTCGGGTTAGTGTTAGAGTTAGGAAATGGGGAGGGTTTAGGGTACATTTTAGGATACGACAATGCTTAAGGGTTAGCATACGTGTGAGGGCACGAGTTAGTGTTGGTGTACTGGTTAAGATTAGGGCATGGGTGGGGGTAAGGCCTCAGAAGAGGGTACGGTTTAGGTTTTGGGTTAGGGTTAGGTTTAGGGAATGGGGAACGATTAGGTTACAGGATAGTGCACAGGTACAGTTTAAGGTTAGACAACGTTGGAGGGCATGGGTTAGTGTTGATGTCCTTGTTAAATTTAGGACACAGTTGAGGGTAAAGCTTCGGGTGAGTGTCAGGGTTAGGGTTCGGGTTAGGGTTACTGTTAGGGAATTGGGAGGGATTAGGGTGCAGGTTAGGGTATGGCAACGGTGTAGGGTTAGCCTACATTTCTGGGCATGGGTTAGTGTTGATGTCCTGGTTAAGATTAGCTCACGGGTGAGGGTAAGGCTACAGGTTAGGGTCAGGATTAGGAATCGGGCTAGGGTTAGGGTTAGGGAATGGGGAGGGAATAGGGTACAGTTTAGGGTACGACAACTCTTAAGTGTTAGTGTACGTGTGAGGGGACGAGTTAGTGTTGGTGTACTGGATAAGATTAGGGCACGGGTGAGGGTAAGGCTTCGGGTGAGGGACAGGATTAGTGATCGGGTTAGGGTTAGGGTTAGGCAATGGGGAGGGATTAGGGTACAGGTTAGGGTACAGCAACGATTTAGGGTTAGCCTACGTTTGAGGGCATGGGTTAGTGGTGATGTACTGGTTAAAATTCGGACACGGGTGAGGGTAAAGCTTCGGGTGAGTGTCAGGGATAGGGTTCGAGTTACGGTTTGGGTTAGGGAATGGGGAGGGATTAGGGTACAGTTTAGGGGAAGACAACGCTTAAGGGTTAGCGTACGTGTGAGGACACGAGTTAGTTTTGGTGTACTGGTTAAGATTAGGGCATGGGTCAGGGTAAGGCTTCGGGTGAGGAACAGGATTAGGGATCGGGTTAGGGTTAGGGTTAGGCAATGGGTAGGGACTATGGTACAGGTAAGAGTACAGCAACGGTTTAGGTTTAGCCTACGTTTGACGGCATGGGTTAGGCGGGAGGTACTGTTTAAGATTAGGACACGGGTGAGGGTAAAGCTTCGGGTGAGTGTCAGTGTTAGGGTTCGAGTTAGGGTTAGGGTTAGGGAATGGAGAGAGATTACCGTACAGGTTAGGTTAATAGAATGCTTAAGAATTAGCGTACGTGTGATGGCACGAGTTAGTGTTGGTGTACTGGTTAAGATTAGTGCACGGGTGAGGGTAAGGCTTCGGGTGAGGGACAGGATTAGGGATCGGGTTAGGGTTAGGGTTAGGCAATGGTGAGGGATTAGGGTACAGGTTAGGGTACGGCTATGGTTTAGGGTTAGCCTACGTAGCAGGGCAAGGCCTAGTGTTGATGTCCTGGTTAAAATTAGGACACGGTTGAGGGTAAAGCTTTGGGTGAGTGTCGGGGTTAGGGTTCGGGTTAGGGTTAGGGTTAGGGAATGGAGGTGGATTAGGGTACCGGTTAGGGTACGGCTGCGGTTTAGTGTTACTGTTCGTGTGAGGGCACGGTTTAGTGTTGGTGTAATGGTTAAGATTATGTCACGGGTAAGGTTAAGGCTTCGGGTGAGGGTCAGGTTTAGGATTCGGGTTAGGGTTAGGGTTAGGGAATGGGGAGGGATTAGGGTCAAGTTTAGGGTACGACAATGCTTTAGGGTTAGCGTACGTGTGAGGGCACGAGTTAGTGTTGGTGTACTGGTAAAGATTAGGGCACGTGTGAGGGTAAGGCCTCGGAAGAGGGTCTGGTTTAGGGTTTGGTTTAGGGTTAGGGTTAGGGAATTGAGAGGGATTAGGGTACAGGTTAGAGTACGGCAACAGTTTAGGGTTAGCCTACGTTGCAGGGCATGGTTTAGTGTGGATGTCCTGGTTAAAATTAGGACACGGGTGAGGGTAAAGCATCGGTTGAGTGTTAGGGTTAGGGTTCGAGTTAGGGTTAGTGTTAGGGAATGGAGAGGGATTACGGTACAGGTTAGGGTAAGACAACGCTTAAGGGTTAGCGTACGTTTGATGGCACGAGTTAGTGTTGGTGTACTGGTTAAGATTAGGTCACGGGTGAGGGTAAGGCTTCGGGTGAGGGAAAGGATTAGGGACCGGGTTAGGGTTAGGGTTAGGCAATGGGGAGGGATTAGGGTACAGGTTAGGGTACGGCTACGGTTTAGGGTTAGCCTACGTAGCAGGGCATGGGTTAGTGTTGATGTCCTGGTTAAAATTAGGACACGGGTGAGGGTAAAGCTTCGGGTGAGTGTCAGGGTTAGGGTTCGGGTTAGGGTTAGGGTTAGGGAATGGAGTTGGATTAGGGTACAGGTTAGGGTACAGCAGCGGTTTAGGCTTAGCCTACGTTTGAGGGCATGGGTTAGTGGTGATGTACTGGTTAAAATTAGGACACGGGTGAGGGTAAAGCTTCGGGTGAGTGTCAAGGTTAGGGTTCGAGTTACGGTTAGTGTTAGGGAATGGAGAGGGATGAGGGTACAGGTTAGGGTAAGACAACGCTTAAGGGTTAGCATACGTGTGAGGGCACGAGTTAGTGTTGGTGTACTGGTTACGATTAGGACACGGGTGAGGGTAAGGCCTCGGAAGAGGGTCAGATTTAGGGTTTGAGTTAGGGTTAGGTTTAGGGAATGGGGAGGGATTAGGGTACAGGATAGTGCACGGTAACGGTTTAAGGTTAGACAACGTTGGAGGGCATGGGTTGGTGTTGATGTCCTTGTTAAATTTAGGACATGGGTGAGGGTAAAGCTTCGGGTGAGGGTCAGGCTTAGGTTTCGGGTTAGGGTTACTGTTAGGGAATGGGGAGGGATTAGGGTACAGGTTAGAGTATGGCAACGGTTTAGGGTTAGCCTACATTGCAGAACATGGGTTAGTGTTGATGTCCTGGTTAAGATTAGGTCACAGGTGAGAGTAGGGCTTAGGGTGAGGGCCAGGATTAGGAATCGGGCTAGGGTTAGTGTTAGGGAATGGGGAGAGATTAGGGTACAGTTTAGAGTATGACAACACTTAAGGGTTAGCATACGTGTGAGGGCATGAGTTAGTTTTGGTGTACTGGTTAAGATAAGGGCACGGGTGAAGGTAAGGCTTCGGGTGAGGGACAGGATTAGGGATCGGGTTAGGGTTAGGATTAGGCAATGTGGAGGGATTAGGGTACAGGTTAGTGTACGACAATGGTTTTGTGTTAGCCTACATTGGAGGACATGGGTTAGTGTTGATGTAGTGTTTAAAATTAGGACACGGGTGAGCGTAAAGCTACGGGTGAGTGTCAGGGTTAGGGTTCGGGTTAGGGTTAGTGTTAGGGAATGGAGAGGGATTAGGGAAAAGGTTAGGGTACGGCTGCGGTTTAGGGTTAGCGTACGTGTGAGGGCACGGTTTGGTGATGGTGTACTGGTTAAGATTAAGGCACGGGGGAGGTTAAGGTTTCGGGTGAGGGACAGGGTTAGGATTCGGGTTAGGGTTAGCGTTAGGAAATGGGGAGGGATTAGGGTACAGTTTAGGGTACCACAGTGCTTAAGGGTTAGCATACGTGTGAGGGCACGACTTAGTGTTTGTGTACTGGTTAAGATTAGGGCACGGGTGAGGGTAAAACTTCGGGTGAGTGTCAGGGATAGGGTTCGGGTTAGGGTCAGGGTTATGGAATGGGGAGGGATTAGGCTACAGTTTAGGGTACGACAACACTTAAGGGTTAGTGTACGTGTGAGGGCACGATTTAGTGTCGGTGTCCTGGTTAAGATTAGGGCCCGGGTGAGGGTAAGACTTCGGGTGAGCGTCAGGCTTAGGATTCGGGTTAGGGTTAGGGTTAGGAAATGGGGAGGGATTAGGGTACAGTTTAGGGTATGACAGTTCTTAAGGGTTAGCATACGTGTGAGGGCACGACTTAGTGTTGGTGTACTGGGTAAGATTAGGGCACGGGTGAGGGTAAAGCTTCGGGTGAGTGTCAGGGTTAGGGTTCGTATTAGGGTTAGGGTTAGGGAATGGAGAGAGATTAGGATAAAGGTTAGGGTACAGCTGGGGTTTAGGTTTAGCGTACGTGTGAGGGCACAGTTTAGTGTTGGTGTACTGGTTAAGATTAGGGCACAGGTGAGGGTAAGGCCTCGGAAGAGGGTCAGGTTTAGGGTTTGGGTTAGGGTTAGGGTTAGGGAATGGAGAGGGATTAGGGTACAGGTTAGGGTACGGCAACAGTTTAGGGTTAGCCTACGTTGCAGGGCATGGGTTAGTGTTGATGTACTGTTTAAAATTAGGACATGGGTGAGGGTAAAGCTTCAGGTGAGTGTCAGGGTTAGGGTTCGGGTACGGGTTAGGGTTAGGGAATGGAGAGGGATTAGGTTACATGTTAGGATACGACAATGCTTAAGGGTTAGCGTACGTGTGAGGGCACGGTTTAGTGTTGGTGTACTGGTTAAGATTAGGTCATGGGTGAGGGTAAGGCTTCGGGTGAGGGTCAGTGTTAGGATTTGGGTTAGGGTTAGATTTAGGAAATGGGGAGGTATTAGGGTACAGTTTATGGTACAACAACGCTTAAGTGTTAGCGTACGTGTGAGGGCACGAGTTAGTGTTGGTGTACTGGTTAAGATTAGGTCACTGGTGAGGGTAAGGCTTCGGGTGAGGGAAAGGATTAGGGACCGGGTTAGGGTTAGGGTTAGGGAATGGGGAGGGATTAGGGTACAGGTTAGGGTACGGCTACGGTTTAGGGTTAGCCTACGTAGCAGGGCATGGGTTAGTGTTGATGTCCTGGTTAAAATTAGGACACGGGTGAGGGTAAAGCTTCGGGTGAGTGTCAGGGTTAGGGTTCGGGTTAGGGTTAGGGTTAGGGAATGGAGTTGGATTAGGGTACAGGTTAGGGTACAGCAGCGGTTTAGGCTTAGCCTACGTTTGAGGGCATGGGTTAGTGGTGATGTACTGGTTAAAATTAGGACACGGGTGAGGGTAAAGCTTCGGGTGAGTGTCAAGGTTAGGGTTCGAGTTACGGTTAGTGTTAGGGAATGGAGAGGGATGAGGGTACAGGTTAGGGTAAGACAACGCTTAAGGGTTAGCATACGTGTGAGGGCACGAGTTAGTGTTGGTGTACTGGTTACGATTAGGACACGGGTGAGGGTAAGGCCTCGGAAGAGGGTCAGATTTAGGGTTTGAGTTAGGGTTAGGTTTAGGGAATGGGGAGGGATTAGGGTACAGGATAGTGCACGGTAACGGTTTAAGGTTAGACAACGTTGGAGGGCATGGGTTGGTGTTGATGTCCTTGTTAAATTTAGGACATGGGTGAGGGTAAAGCTTCGGGTGAGGGTCAGGCTTAGGTTTCGGGTTAGGGTTACTGTTAGGGAATGGGGAGGGATTAGGGTACAGGTTAGAGTATGGCAACGGTTTAGGGTTAGCCTACATTGCAGAACATGGGTTAGTGTTGATGTCCTGGTTAAGATTAGGTCACAGGTGAGAGTAGGGCTTAGGGTGAGGGCCAGGATTAGGAATCGGGCTAGGGTTAGTGTTAGGGAATGGGGAGAGATTAGGGTACAGTTTAGAGTATGACAACACTTAAGGGTTAGCATACGTGTGAGGGCATGAGTTAGTTTTGGTGTACTGGTTAAGATAAGGGCACGGGTGAAGGTAAGGCTTCGGGTGAGGGACAGGATTAGGGATCGGGTTAGGGTTAGGATTAGGCAATGTGGAGGGATTAGGGTACAGGTTAGTGTACGACAATGGTTTTGTGTTAGCCTACATTGGAGGACATGGGTTAGTGTTGATGTAGTGTTTAAAATTAGGACACGGGTGAGCGTAAAGCTACGGGTGAGTGTCAGGGTTAGGGTTCGGGTTAGGGTTAGTGTTAGGGAATGGAGAGGGATTAGGGAAAAGGTTAGGGTACGGCTGCGGTTTAGGGTTAGCGTACGTGTGAGGGCACGGTTTGGTGATGGTGTACTGGTTAAGATTAAGGCACGGGGGAGGTTAAGGTTTCGGGTGAGGGACAGGGTTAGGATTCGGGTTAGGGTTAGCGTTAGGAAATGGGGAGGGATTAGGGTACAGTTTAGGGTACCACAGTGCTTAAGGGTTAGCATACGTGTGAGGGCACGACTTAGTGTTTGTGTACTGGTTAAGATTAGGGCACGGGTGAGGGTAAAACTTCGGGTGAGTGTCAGGGATAGGGTTCGGGTTAGGGTCAGGGTTATGGAATGGGGAGGGATTAGGCTACAGTTTAGGGTACGACAACACTTAAGGGTTAGTGTACGTGTGAGGGCACGATTTAGTGTCGGTGTCCTGGTTAAGATTAGGGCCCGGGTGAGGGTAAGACTTCGGGTGAGCGTCAGGCTTAGGATTCGGGTTAGGGTTAGGGTTAGGAAATGGGGAGGGATTAGGGTACAGTTTAGGGTATGACAGTTCTTAAGGGTTAGCATACGTGTGAGGGCACGACTTAGTGTTGGTGTACTGGGTAAGATTAGGGCACGGGTGAGGGTAAAGCTTCGGGTGAGTGTCAGGGTTAGGGTTCGTATTAGGGTTAGGGTTAGGGAATGGAGAGAGATTAGGATA
This sequence comes from Inia geoffrensis, assembly GCA_036417435.1. NCBI lineage: Eukaryota > Metazoa > Chordata > Mammalia > Artiodactyla > Iniidae > Inia > Inia geoffrensis. The sequence goes on along the minus strand of CM070910.1, from coordinate 87,391,745 downwards.
AAGGTTAGGGTACAGCTGGGGTTTAGGTTTAGCGTACGTGTGAGGGCACAGTTTAGTGTTGGTGTACTGGTTAAGATTAGGGCACAGGTGAGGGTAAGGCCTCGGAAGAGGGTCAGGTTTAGGGTTTGGGTTAGGGTTAGGGTTAGGGAATGGAGAGGGATTAGGGTACAGGTTAGGGTACGGCAACAGTTTAGGGTTAGCCTACGTTGCAGGGCATGGGTTAGTGTTGATGTACTGTTTAAAATTAGGACATGGGTGAGGGTAAAGCTTCAGGTGAGTGTCAGGGTTAGGGTTCGGGTACGGGTTAGGGTTAGGGAATGGAGAGGGATTAGGTTACATGTTAGGATACGACAATGCTTAAGGGTTAGCGTACGTGTGAGGGCACGGTTTAGTGTTGGTGTACTGGTTAAGATTAGGTCATGGGTGAGGGTAAGGCTTCGGGTGAGGGTCAGTGTTAGGATTTGGGTTAGGGTTAGATTTAGGAAATGGGGAGGTATTAGGGTACAGTTTATGGTACAACAACGCTTAAGTGTTAGCGTACGTGTGAGGGCACGAGTTAGTGTTGGTGTACTGGTTAAGATTAGGGCACGGGTCAGGGTAAGGCTTTGGGTGAGCGTCAGGCTTAGGATTCGGGTTAGGGTTAGGGTTAGGAAATGGGGAGGGATTAGGGTACAGTTTAGGGTATGACAGTTCTTAAGGGTTAGCATACGTGTGAGGGCACGACTTAGTGTTGGTGTACTGGGTAAGATTAGGGCACGGGTGAGGGTAAAGCTTCGGGTGAGTGTCAGGGTTAGGGTTCGTGTTAGGGTTAGGGTTAGGGAATGGAGAGAGATTAGGATAAAGGTTAGGGTACAGCTGGGGTTTAGGTTTAGCGTACGTGTGAGGGCACAGTTTAGTGTTGGTGTACTGGTTAAGATTAGGGCACAGGTGAGGGTAAGGCCTCGGAAGAGGGTCAGGTTTAGGGTTTGGGTTAGGGTTAGGGTTAGGGAATGGAGAGGGATTAGGGTACAGGTTAGGGTACGGCAACAGTTTAGGGTTAGCCTACGTTGCAGGGCATGGGTTAGTGTTGATGTACTGTTTAAAATTAGGACACGGGTGAGGGTAAAGCTTCAGGTGAGTGTCAGGGTTAGGGTTCGGGTTCGGGTTAGGGTTAGGGAATGGAGAGGGATTAGGTTACATGTTAGGATACGACAATGCTTAAGGGTTAGCGTACGTGTGAGGGCACGGTTTAGTGTTGGTGTACTGGTTAAGATTAGGTCACGGGTGAGGGTAAGGCTTCGGGTGAGGGTCAGTGTTAGGATTTGGGTTAGGGTTAGATTTAGGAAATGGGGAGGTATTAGGGTACAGTTTATGGTACAACAACGCTTAAGTGTTAGCGTACGTGTGAGGGCATGAGTTAGTGTTGGTGTACTGGTTAAGATTAGGGCACGGGTCAGGGTAAGGCTTTGGGTGAGGGACAGGATTAGGGATCGGTTTAGGGTTAGGGTTAGGCAATGGGGTGGGAATAGGGTACAGTTTAGGGTAGAGCAACAATTTAGGTTTAGCCTACGTTTGAGAGCATGGTTTAGTGGTGATGTACTGTTTAAAATTAGGACACGGGTGAGGGTCAAGTTTCAGGTGAGTGTCAGGGTTAGGGTTCGAGTTAGGGTTAGGGTTAGGGAATGGAGAGGGATTAGGGTACAGGTTAGGGTAAGACAACGCTTAAGGGTTAGCGTACGTGTGATTGCACGGTTTAGTGTTGGGGTAATGGTTAAGATTAAGTCACGGGTGAGGTTAAGGCTTCGGGTGAGGGTCAGGATTAGGATTCGGGTTAGGGTTAGGGTTAGGGAATGGGGAGGGATTTGCGTACAGTTTAGGGTATGAGAACACATAAGGGTTAGCGTACGTGTGAGGGCACGAGTTAGTTTTGGTGTACTGGTTAAGATAAGGGCACCGGTGAGTCTAAGGATTCGGGTGAGGGACAGGATTATATATCGGGTTAGGGTTAGGGTTAAGCAATGGGGAGGTATTTGGGTACAGGTTAGCGTACGGCTGTGGTTTAGGGTTAGCGTACGTTTGAGGGCATGGTTTAGTGTTGTTGTAATGGTTAAGATTAAATCACGGGGGAGGTTAAGGCTTCGAGTGAGGGACAGGATTAGGGATCAGGTTAGGGTTACGGTTAGGCAATGGGGAGGGATTAGGGTACAGGTTAGGGTATGGCAACGGTTAAGTGTTAGCCTACGTTGGAGGACATGGTTTAGTGTTGATGTCCCGTTTAAAATTAGGACACGGGTGAGGGTAAAGCTTCGGGTGAGTGTCAGTGTTAGGGTTCGGGTTAGGGTTAGTGTTAGGGAATGGAGAGGGATTAGGGTACAGGTTAGGATACGGCAATGCTTAATGGTTAGCGTACGTGTGAGGGCACGAGTTAGTGTTGCTGTACTGGTTAAGATTAGGGCACGGGTGAGGGTAAGTCCTCGGAAGAGGTTCAGGTTTAGGGTTTGGGTTAGGGTTAGGTTTAGGGAATGGGGAGGTATTAGGGTACAGGTTAGGTTATGGCTGCAGTTTAGGGTTAGCGTACATGTGAGGGCACGGTTTAGTGTTGGTGTAATGGTTATGATTAAGTCACGGGTGAGGTTAATGCTTTGAGTGAGGGTCAGGGTTAGGATTCGGGTTAGGGTTAGGGTATGGGAATGGGGAGGGATTAGGTTACAGTTCAGGGTACGACAATGCTTAAGGGTTATCGTACGTGTGAGGGCACGAGTTAGTGTTGGTGTACTGGTTAAGATTAGGGCACGGGAGAGGGTAAGGCCTCGGAAGAGGGTCAGGTTTAGTGTTTGGGTTACGGTTAGGGTTAGGGAATGGGGAGGGATTAAGGTACAGGTTCGGGTACGGCAACGGTTTAGGGTTAGCCTACGTAGCAGGGCATGGGTTAGAGTTGATGTCCTGGTTAAAATTAGGACAAGGGTGAGGGTAAAGCTTCGGGTGAGTGTCAGGGTTAGCGTTTGGGTTAGGGTTAGGGTTAGGGAATGGACTTGGATTAGGGTACAGGTTAGGGTCTGGCTGCGGTTTAGGGTTACTGTACGTGGGAGGGCACAGTTTAGTGTTGGTATAATGGTTAAGATTAGATCACGGTTTAGGTTAAGGCTTCGGGTGAGGGTCAGGATTAGGATTCTGGTTAGGGTTAGGTTTAGGGAATGGGGAGGGATTAGGGTACAGTTTAGGGTACGACAATGCTTAAGGGTTAGCGTACGTGTGAGGGCACGAGTTAGTTTTGGGGTACTGGTTAAGATAAGGGCACGGGTGAGGGTAAGGCCTCAGAAGAGGGTCAGGTTTATGGTTTGGGTTAGGGTTAGGTTTAGGGAATGGGGAGGGATTAGGGTACAAGATAGTGCACGGTTACGGTTTAAGGTTAGACAACGTTCGAGGGCATGGGTTAGTGTTGATGTCCTTGTTAATTTTACGACACGGGTGAGGGTAAAGCTTCAGGTGAGTGTTAGGGTTAGGGTTCGGGTTATGGTTACTGTTAGGGAATGGGGAGGGATTAGGGTACATGTTAGGGTATGGCAATGGTTTAGGGTTAGCCTACATTGCAGGGCATGGGTTAGTGTTGATGTCCTGGTTAAGATTAGGTCACGGGTCAAGGTAAGGCTTCGGGTGAGGGTCAGGATTAGGAATCGGGCTAGGGTTAGGGTTAGGGAATGGGGAGGGATTAGGGTACAGTTTCGGGTATGACAATGCTTAACGTTTAGCGTACGTGTGATGGCACAGTTAGTGTTGGTGTACTAGTTTAGATTAGGGCATGGGTGAGGGCAAGGCTTCTGGTGAGGGACAGGATTAGGGATCAGGTTAGGGTTAGGGTTAGGCAATGGGGAGGGATTAGGGTACAGGTTAGGGTACGGGAACGGTTTAGTGTTAGCCTACGTAGCAGGGCATGGGTTAGTGTTGATGTCCTGGTTAAAATTAGGACACGGGTGAGGGTAAAGCTTCGGGTGAGTGTCAGGGTTAGGTTTCCGGTTAGGGTTAGGGTTAAGGAATGGACTTGGATTAGGGTACAGGTTAGGGTACGGCTGCGGTTTAGGGTTAGCGTACGTGTGAGGGCACGGTTTAGTGTTTGTGTAATGGTTAAGATTAAGTTACGGGTGAGGTTAATGCTTCGAGTGAGGGTCAGTGTTAGGATTCCATTTAGGGTTAGGGTTAGGGAATGCGGAGGGATTAGGTTACAGTTTAGGGTACGACAGTTCTTAAGGGTTAGCATACATGTGAGGGCACGACTTAGTGTTGGTGTACTGGTTAAGATTAGGGCACGGGTGAGGGTAAAGTTTCGGGTGAGTGTCAGGGTTAGGGCTCGGGTTAGGGTTAGGTTTAGGGAATGGAGAGAGATTAGGATACAGGTTAGGGTACAGCTGCAGTTTAGGTTTAGTGTACGTGTGAGGGCACGGTTTAGTGTTGGTGTACTGGTTAAGATTAGGGCACGGGTGAGGGTAAGGCTTTGGGTGAGGGACAGGATTAGGGATCGGTTTAGGGTTAGGGTTAGGCAATGGGGCGGGAATAGGGTACAGTTTAGGGTAGAGCAACAATTTAGGTTTAGCCTACGTTTGAGAGCATGGTTTAGTGGTGATGTACTGTTTAAAATTAGGACACGGGTGAGGGTCAAGTTTCGGGTGAGTGTCAGGGTTAGGGTTCGAGTTAGGGTTAGGGTTAGGGAATGGAGAGGGATTAGGGTACAGGTTAGGGTAAGACAACGCTTAAGGGTTAACGTACGTGTGATTGCACGGTTTAGTGTTGGGGTAATGGTTAAGATTAAGTCACGGGTGAGGTTAAGGCTTCGGGTGAGGGTCAGGATTAGGATTCGGGTTAGGGTTAGGGTTAGGGAATGGGGAGGGATTTGCGTAGAGTTTAGGGTAAGACAACACATAAGGGTTAGCGTACGTGTGAGGGCACAAGTTAGTTTTGGTGTACTGGTTAATATAAGGGCACGGGTGAGTCTAAGGATTCGGGTGAGGGACAGGATTATGGATCGGGTTAGGGTTAGGGTTAGGCAATGGGGAGGTATTAGGGTACAGGTTAGCGTACGGCTGTGGTTTAGGGTTAGCGTACGTTTGAGGGCATGGTTTAGTGTTGTTGTAATGGTTAAGATTAAATCACGGGGGAGGTTAAGGCTTCGAGTGAGGGACAGGATTAGGCATCAGGTTAGGGTTACAGTTAGGCAATGGGGAGGGATTAGGGTACAGGTTAGGGTATGGCAACGGTTAAGTGTTAGCCTACGTTGGAGGACATGGTTTAGTGTTGATGTCCCGTTTAAAATTAGGACACGGGTGAGGGTAAAGCTTCGGGTGAGTGTCAGCGTTAGGGTTCGGGTTAGGGTTAATGTTAGGGAATGGAGAGGGATTAGGTTACATGTTAGGATACGACAATGCTTAATGGTTAGCGTACGTGTGAGGGCACGAGTTAGTGTTGCTGTACAGGTTAAGATTAGGGCACGGGTGAGGGTAAGGCCTCTGAAGAAGGTCAGGTTTAGGGTTTGGGTTAGGGTTAGGGTTAGGGAATGGGGAGGGAATAAGGTACAGGTTAGTGTACGGCAACGGTTTAGGGTTAGCCTACGTTGCAGGGCATGGGTTAGTGTTGATGTCCTCGTTAAAATTAGGACACAGGTGAGGGTAAAGCTTCGGGTGAGTGTCAAGTTTAGGTTTCGGTTTAGGATTAGTGTTAGGGAATGGAGAGGGATTAGGGTACAGGTTAGGGAACGGCTGCGGTTTAGGGTTAGCGTACGTTTGAGGTCACGGTTTAGTGTTGGTGTACTGGTTAAGATTAGGGTACTAGTGGCGGTAAGGCCTCGGAAGATGGTCAGGTTTAGGGATTGTTTTAGGGTTAGGGTTAGGGAATGGAGAGGGATTAGGGTACAGGTTAGGGTACGGGAATAGTTTAGGGTTAGCCTACGTTGCAGGGCATGGGTTATGTTGATGTACTGTTTAAAATTAGGACACGGGTGAGGGTAAAGCTTCGGGTGAGTGTCAGGGTTAGCGTTCGGGTTAGGGTTAGGGTTAGGGAATGGAGTTGGATTAGGGTACAGGTTAGGATACGGCTTCAGTTTCGGGTTACTGTACGTGTGAGGGCACGTTTTAATGTTGGTGTTATGGTTAAGATTAGGTCACGGGTGAGGTTAAGGCTTCGGGTGAGGGTCAGGATTAGGATTCGGGTTAGGATTAGGGTTAGGGAATTGGGAGGGATTAGGGTACAGTTTAGGGTACGACAATGCTTAAGGGTTAGCGTAAGTATGAGGGCACGAGTTATTGTTGGTGTACTGGTTAAGATTAGGGCACGTGTGAAGGTAAGGCCTTGGAAGAGGGTCAGGTTTAGGGTTTGGGTTAGGGTTAGGGTTAGGGAATGGCGAGGGATTTGGGTACAGGTTAGGGTTCGGCAACAGTTTAGTGTTAGCCTACGTTGCAGGGCATGGTTTAGCGTTGATGTACTGGTAAAAATTAGGACACGGGTGAGGGTACAGCTTCGGATGAGTGTCAGGGTTAGGGTTCGGGTTCGGGTTAGGGTTAGGGAATGGAGAGGGATTAGGGTACATTTTAGGATACGACAATGCTTAAGGGTTAGCATACGTGTGAGGGCACGAGTTAGTGTTGGTGTACTGCTTAAGATTAGGGCATGGGTGAGGGTAAGGCCTCAGAAGAGGGTAAGGTTTAGGTTTTGGGTTAGGGTTAGTTTTAGGGAATGGGGAACGATTAGGTTACAGGATAGTGCACAGGTACAGTTTAAGTTTAGACAACGTTGGAGGGCATGGGTTAGTGTTGATGTCCTTGTTAAATTTAGGACACAGTTGAGGGTAGAGCTTCGGGTGACTGTCAGGGTTAGGGTTCGGGTTAGGGTTACTGTTAGGGAATTGGGAGGGATTAGGGTGCAGGTTAGGGTATGGCAACGGTGTAGGGTTAGCCTACATTTCTGGGCATGGGTTAGTGTTGATGTCCTGGTTAAGATTAGCTCACGGGTGAGGGTAAGGCTACAGGTTAGGGTCAGGATTAGGAATCGGGCTAGGGTTAGGGTTAGGGAATGGGGAGGGAATAGGGTACAGTTTAGGGTACGACAACTCTTAAGTGTTAGTGTACGTGTGAGGGGACGAGTTAGTGTTGGTGTACTGGATAAGATTAGGGCACGGGTGAGGGTAAGGCTTCGGGTGAGGGAAAGGTTTAGGGACCGGGTTAGGGTTAGGGTTAGGCAATGGGGAGGGATTAGGGTACAGGTTAGGGTACGGCTACGGTTTAGGGTTAGCCTACGTAGCAGGGCATGGGTTAGTGTTGATGTCCTGGTTAAAATTAGGACACGGGTGAGGGTAAAGCTTCGGGTGAGTGTCAGGGTTAGGGTTCGGGTTAGGGTTAGGGTTAGGGAATGGAGTTGGATTAGGGTACAGGTTAGGGTACAGCAGCGGTTTAGGCTTAGCCTACGTTTGAGGGCATAGGTTAGTGGTGATGTACTGGTTAAAATTAGGACACGGGTGAGGGTAAAGCTTCGGGTGAGTGTCAAGGTTAGGGTTCGAGTTACGGTTAGTGTTAGGGAATGGAGAGGGATGAGGGTACAGGTTAGGGTATGGCAACGGTTTAGGGTTAGCCTACATTGCAGAACATGGGTTAGTGTTGATGTCCTGGTTAAGATTAGGTCACAGGTGAGAGTAGGGCTTAGGGTGAGGGCCAGGATTAGGAATCGGGCTAGGGTTAGTGTTAGGGAATGGGGAGAGATTAGGGTACAGTTTAGAGTATGACAACACTTAAGGGTTAGCATACGTGTGAGGGCATGAGTTAGTTTTGGTGTACTGGTTAAGATAAGGGCACGGGTGAAGGTAAGGCTTCGGGTGAGGGACAGGATTAGGGATCGGGTTAGGGTTAGGATTAGGCAATGTGGAGGGATTAGGGTACAGGTTAGTGTACGACAATGGTTTTGTGTTAGCCTACATTGGAGGACATGGGTTAGTGTTGATGTAGTGTTTAAAATTAGGACACGGGTGAGCGTAAAGCTACGGGTGAGTTTCAGGGTTAGGGTTCGGGTTATGGTTACTGTTAGGGAATGGGGAGGGATTAGGGTACATGTTAGGGTATGGCAATGGTTTAGGGTTAGCCTACATTGCAGGGCATGGGTTAGTGTTGATGTCCTGGTTAAGATTAGGTCACGGGTCAAGGTAAGGCTTCGGGTGAGGGCCAGGATTAGGAATCGGGCTAGGGTTAGGGTTAGGGAATGGGGAGGGATTAGGGTACAGTTTCGGGTATGACAATGCTTAACGGTTAGCGTACGTGTGATGGCACAGTTAGTGTTGGTGTACTAGTTTAGATTAGGGCATGGGTGAGGGCAAGGCTTCTGGTGAGGGACAGGATTAGGGATCAGGTTAGGGTTAGGGTTAGGCAATGGGGAGGGATTAGGGTACAGGTTAGGGTACGGGAACGGTTTAGTGTTAGCCTACGTAGCAGGGCATGGGTTAGTGTTGATGTCCTGGTTAAAATTAGGACACGGGTGAGGGTAAAGCTTCGGGTGAGTGTCAGGGTTAGGTTTCCGGTTAGGGTTAGGGTTAAGGAATGGACTTGGATTAGGGTACAGGTTAGGGTACGGCTGCGGTTTAGGGTTAGCGTACGTGTGAGGGCACGGTTTAGTGTTTGTGTAATGGTTAAGATTAAGTTACGGGTGAGGTTAATGCTTCGAGTGAGGGTCAGTGTTAGGATTCCATTTAGGGTTAGGGTTAGGGAATGCGGAGGGATTAGGTTACAGTTTAGGGTACGACAGTTCTTAAGGGTTAGCATACATGTGAGGGCACGACTTAGTGTTGGTGTACTGGTTAAGATTAGGGCACGGGTGAGGGTAAAGTTTCGGGTGAGTGTCAGGGTTAGGGCTCGGGTTAGGGTTAGGTTTAGGGAATGGAGAGAGATTAGGATACAGGTTAGGGTACAGCTGCAGTTTAGGTTTAGTGTACGTGTGAGGGCACGGTTTAGTGTTTGTGTACTGGTTAAGATTAGGGCACGGGTGAGGGTAAGGCCTCGGAAGAGGGTCAGGTTTAGGGTTTGGGTTAGGGTTAGGGTTAGGGAATGAAGAGGGATTAGGGTACAGTTTCGGATATGACAACGCTTAACGGTTAGAGTACGTGTGAAGGCATGAGTTAGTTTTGGTGTACTGGTTAAGATAAGGGCACGGGTGAAGGTAAGGCTTCGGGTGAGGGACAGGAATAGGGATCGGGTTAGGTTTACGATTAGGCAATGGGGAGGGATTAGGGTACAGGTTAGTGTACGACAATGGTTTAGTGTTAGCCTACATTGGAGGACATGGGTTAGTGTTGATGTAGTGTTTAAAATAAGGACAAGCGTGAGCGTAATGCTTCGGGTGAGTGTCAGGGTTAGGGTTTGGGTTTGGGTTAGGGTTAGTAATGGAGAGGGATTAGGGTACAGGTTAGAGTACGGCAACAGTTTAGGGTTAGCCTACATTGCAGGGCATGGGTTAGTGTTGATGTAGTGTTTAAAATTAGGACACGGATGAGGGTAAAGCTTCTGGTGAGTGTCAGCGTTAGGGTTCGGTTTAGGGTTAGGGTTAGGGAACGGAGAGGGATTAGGGTATAAGTTAGGGTAAGACAACGCGTAAGGGTTAGCTTACGTGTGATGGCACTAGTTAGTGTTGGTGTACTGGTTAAGATTAAGGCACGGGTGAGGGTAAGGCTTCGGGTGAGGGACAGGATTAGGGATCAGGTTAGGGTTAGGGTTAGGCAATAGGGAGGGATTAGGGTACAGGTTAGTGTACAGCAACGGTTTAGGGTTAGCCTACGTTTGAGGGAATGGGTTAGTGGTGAGGTACTGTTTAAAATTAGGACACGGGTGCGGGTAAAGCTTAGGGTGAGTGTCAGGGTTAGGGTTCGAGTTAGGGTTAGGGTTAGGGAATCGAGAGGGATTAGGGTACAGGTTAGGGTAAGATAACGCTTAAGGGTTAGCATACGTGTGATGGCACGAGTTAGTGTTGGTGTACAGGTTAAGATTAGCGCATGGGTGAGGGTAAGGCTTCGGGTGAGGGACAGGATTAGGGATTGGGTTAGGGTTAGGGTTAGGCAATGGGGAGGGATTAGGGTACAGGTTAGGGTACGGCAACTGTTTAGGGTTAGCCTATGTACCAGGGCATGGGGTAGTGTTGATGTCCTGGTTAAAATTAGGACACGGGTGAGGGTAAAGCTTCGGGTGAGTGTCAGGGTTAAGGTTCGGGTTAGGGTTAGCGTTAGGGAATGGAGTTGGATTAGGGTACAGGTTAGGGTACGGCTTCAGTTTAGGGTTACTGTACGTGTGAGGGCACGTTTTAGTGTTGGTGTAATAGTTAAGATTAGGTCACGGGTGAGGTTAAGGCATCGGGTGAGGGTCAGGATTAGGATTCGGGTTAGGGTTAGGGCTAGGGAATTGGGAGGGATTAGGGTACAGTTTAGGCTATGACAACGCTTAAGGGTTAGCGTACGTGTGAGGGCACGAGTTAGTTTTGGTGTACAGGTTAAGATAAGGGCATGGGTGAGTGTAAGGCTTCGGGTGAGGGACAGGATTATTTATCGGGTTAGGGTTAGGGTTAGGCAATGGGGAGGTATTAGAGTACAGGTTAGGGTTCGGCTGCGGTTTAGGGTTAGCGTACGTGTGAGGGCACGGTTTAGTGTTTGTGTAATGGTTAAGATTAAGTTACGGGTGAGGTTAAGGCTTCGAGTGAGGGTCAGGGTTAGGATTCGGGTTAGGGTTAGGGTAGGGGAATGGGGAGGGATTATGTTACAGTTTAGGGTACGACAACGCTTACGGGTTAGCGTACGTGTGAGGGCATGAGTTAGTGTTGGTGTACTGGTTAAGATTAGGGCACGGGTGAGGGTAAGGCCTCCGAAGAAGGTCAGGTTTAGGGTTTGGGTTAGGGTTAGGGTTAGGGAATGGGGAGGGAATAGGGTACAGGTTAGTGTACGGCAACGGTTTAGGGTTAGCCTACGTTGCAGGGCATGGGTTAGTGTTGACGTCCTCGTTAAAATTAGGACACAGGTGAGGGTAAAGCTTCGGGTGAGTGTCAAGTTTAGGTTTCGGTTTAGGATTAGTGTTAGGGAATGGAGAGGGATTAGGGTACAGGTTAGGGAATGGCTGCGGTTTAGGGTTAGCGTACGTTTGAGGTCACGATTTAGTGTTGGTGTACTGGTTCAGATTAGGGTACTTGTGGCGGTAAGGCCTCGGAAGATGGTCAGGTTTAGGGATTGTTTTAGGGTTAGGGTTAGGGAATGGAGAGGGATTAGGGTAGAGGTTAGGGTACGGGAATAGTTTAGGGTTAGCCTACGTTGCAGGGCATGGGTTATGTTGATGTACTGTTTAAAATTAGGACACGGGTGAGGGTAAAGCTTCGGTTGAGTGTCAGGGTTAGGGTTCGGGTTAGGGTTAGGGTTAGGGAACGGAGAGGGATTAGGGTACAGGTTAGGATCCGACAATGCTTAAGGGTTAGCGTACGTGTGAGGGCACGGTTTAGGATTGGTGTACTGGTTAAGATTAGGTTACGGGTGAGGGTAAGGCTTCGGGTGAGGGTCAGTGTTAGGAGTCGGGTTAGTGTTAGAGTTAGCAAATGGGGAGGGTTTAGGGTACAGTTTAGGGTACGACAACGCTTTAGTGTTAGCGTACGTGTGAGGGCACGTGTTAGTGTTCGTGTACTGGTTAAGATTAGGGCACGGGTGAAGGTAAGGCTTCGGGTGAGGGACAGGATTAGGGATCGGTTTAGGGTTAGGGTTAGGCAATGGGGAGGGATTAGGGTACAGGTGAGGGTACGGCAACTGTTTAGGGTTAGCCTATGTACCAGGGCATGGGTTAGTGTTGATGTCCTGGTTAAAATTTAGGACACGGGTGAGGGTAAAGCTTCGGGTGAGTGTCAGGGTTAGGGTTCGGGTTAGGGTTAGGGTTAGGGAATGGAGTTGGATTAGGGTACAGGTTAGGATACGGCTTCGGTTTCGGGTTACCGTACGTGTGAGGGCACGTTTTAATGTTGGTGTTATGGTTAAGATTAGGTCACGGGTGAAGTTAAGGCTTCGGGTGAGGGTCAGGATTAGGATTCGGGTTAGGATTAGGGTTAGGGAATCGGGAAGGATTAGGGTACAGTTTAGGGTACGACAACGCTTAAGGGTTAGCGTAAGTATGAGGGCAGGAGTTATTGTTGGTGTACTGGTTAAGATTAGGGCACGTGTGAGGGTAAGGCCTTGGAAGAGGGTCAGGTTTAGGGTTTGGGTTAGGGTTAGGGTTAGGGAATGGTGAGGGATTTGGGTACAGGTTAGGGTTCGGTAACAGTTTAGTGTTAGCCTACGTTGCAGGGCATGGTTTAGCGTTGATGTACTGGTAAAAATTAGGACACGGGTGAGGGTACAGCTTCGGGTGAGTGTCAGGGTTAGGGTTCGGGTTGGGGTTAGGGTTAGGGAATGCAGAGGGATTAGGGTACATTTTAGGATACGACAATGCTTAAGGGTTAGCATACGTGTGAGGGCACGAGTTAGTGTTGGTGTACTGGTTAAGATTAGGGCATGGGTGAGGGTAAGGCCTCAGAAGAGGGTACGGTTTAGGTTTTGGGTTAGGGTTAGGTTTAGGGAATGGGGAACGATTAGGTTACAGGATAGTGCACAGGTACAGTTTAAGGTTAGACAACGTTGGAGGGCATGGGTTAGTGTTGATGTCCTTGTTAAATTTAGGACACAGTTGAGGGTAAAGCTTCGGGTGAGTGTCAGGGTTAGGGTTCGGGTTAGGGTTACTGTTAGGGAATTGGGAGGGATTAGGGTGCAGGTTAGGGTATGGCAACGGTGTAGGGTTAGCCTACATTTCTGGGCATGGGTTAGTGTTGATGTCCTGGTTAAGATTAGCTCACGGGTGAGGGTAAGGCTACAGGTTAGGGTCAGGATTAGGAATCGGGCTAGGGTTAGGGTTAGGGAATGGGGAGGGAATAGGGTACAGTTTAGGGTACGACAACTCTTAAGTGTTAGTGTACGTGTGAGGGGACGAGTTAGTGTTGGTGTACTGGATAAGATTAGGGCACGGGTGAGGGTAAGGCTTTGGGTGAGGGACAGGATTAGTGATCGGGTTAGGGTTAGGGTTAGGCAATGGGGAGGGATTAGGGTACAGGTTAGGGTACAGCAACGATTTAGGGTTAGCCTACGTTTGAGGGCATGGGTTAGTGGTGATGTACTGGTTAAAATTCGGACACGGGTGAGGGTAAAGCTTCGGGTGAGTGTCAGGGTTAGGGTTCGAGTTACGGTTAGGGTTAGGGAATGGGGAGGGATTAGGGTACAGTTTAGGGGAAGACAACGCTTAAGGGTTAGCGTACGTGTGAGGACACGAGTTAGTTTTGGTGTACTGGTTAAGATTAGGGCATGGGTGAGGGTAAGGCTTCGGGTGAGGAACAGGATTAGGGATCGGGTTAGGGTTAGTGTTAGGCAATGGGTAGGGACTATGGTACAGGTAAGAGTACAGCAACGGTTTAGGTTTAGCCTACGTTTGACGGCATGGGTTAGTCGGGAGGTACTGTTTAAGATTAGGACACGGGTGAGGGTAAAGCTTCGGGTGAGTGTCAGTGTTAGGGTTCGAGTTAGGGTTAGGGTTAGGGAATGGAGAGAGATTACCGTACAGGTTAGGTTAATAGAATGCTTAAAAATTAGCGTACGTGTGATGGCACGAGTTAGTGTTGGTGTACTGGTTAAGATTAGTGCACGGGTGAGGGTAAGGCTTCGGGTGAGGGACAGGATTAGGGATCGGGTTAGGGTTAGGGTTAGGCAATGGTGAGGGATTAGGGTACAGGTTAGGGTACGGCTATGGTTTAGGGTTAGCCTACGTAGCAGGGCAAGGCCTAGTGTTGATGTCCTGGTTAAAATTAGGACACGGTTGAGGGTAAAGCTTTGGGTGAGTGTCGGGGTTAGGGTTCGGGTTAGGGTTAGGGTTAGGGAATGGAGGTGGATTAGGGTACCGGTTAGGGTACGGCTGCGGTTTAGTGTTACTGTTCGTGTGAGGGCACGGTTTAGTGTTGGTGTAATGGTTAAGATTATGTCACGGGTAAGGTTAAGGCTTCGGGTGAGGGTCAGGTTTAGGATTCGGGTTAGGGTTAGGGTTAGGGAATGGGGAGGGATTAGGGTCAAGTTTAGGGTACGACAATGTTTTAGGGTTAGCGTACGTGTGAGGGCACGAGTTAGTGTTGGTGTACTGGTAAAGATTAGGGCACGTGTGAGGGTAAGGCCTCGGAAGAGGGTCTGGTTTAGGGTTTGGTTTAGGGTTAGGGTTAGGGAATTGAGAGGGATTAGGGTACAGGTTAGAGTACGGCAACAGTTTAGGGTTAGCCTACGTTGCAGGGCATGGTTTAGTGTGGATGTCCTGGTTAAAATTAGGACACGGGTGAGGGTAAAGCATCGGTTGAGTGTTAGGGTTAGGGTTCGAGTTAGGGTTAGTGTTAGGGAATGGAGAGGGATTACGGTACAGGTTAGGGTAAGACAACGCTTAAGGGTTAGCGTACGTTTGATGGCACGAGTTAGTGTTGGTGTACTGGTTAAGATTAGGTCACGGGTGAGGGTAAGGCTTCGGGTGAGGGAAAGGATTAGGGACCGGGTTAGGGTTAGGGTTAGGCAATGGGGAGGGATTAGGGTACAGGTTAGGGTACGGCTACGGTTTAGGGTTAGCCTACGTAGCAGGGCATGGGTTAGTGTTGATGTCCTGGTTAAAATTAGGACACGGGTGAGGGTAAAGCTTCGGGTGAGTGTCAGGGTTAGGGTTTGGGTTAGGGTTAGGGTTAGGGAATGGAGTTGGATTAGGGTACAGGTTAGGGTACAGCAGCGGTTTAGGCTTAGCCTACGTTTGAGGGCATGGGTTAGTGGTGATGTACTGGTTAAAATTAGGACACGGGTGAGGGTAAAGCTTCGGGTGAGTGTCAAGGTTAGGGTTCGAGTTACGGTTAGTGTTAGGGAATGGAGAGGGATGAGGGTACAGGTTAGGGTAAGACAACGCTTAAGCGTTAGCATACGTGTGAGGGCACGAGTTAGTGTTGGTGTACTGGTTACGATTAGGACACGGGTGAGGGTAAGGCCTCGGAAGAGGGTCAGATTTAGGGTTTGAGTTAGGGTTAGGTTTAGGGAATGGGGAGGGATTAGGGTACAGGATAGTGCACGGTAACGGTTTAAGGTTAGACAACGTTGGAGGGCATGGGTTGGTGTTGATGTCCTTGTTAAATTTAGGACATGGGTGAGGGTAAAGCTTCGGGTGAGGGTCAGGCTTAGGTTTCGGGTTAGGGTTACTGTTAGGGAATGGGGAGGGATTAGGGTACAGGTTAGAGTATGGCAACGGTTTAGGGTTAGCCTACATTGCAGAACATGGGTTAGTGTTGATGTCCTGGTTAAGATTAGGTCACAGGTGAGAGTAGGGCTTAGGGTGAGGGCCAGGATTAGGAATCGGGCTAGGGTTAGTGTTAGGGAATGGGGAGAGATTAGGGTACAGTTTAGAGTATGACAACACTTAAGGGTTAGCATACGTGTGAGGGCATGAGTTAGTTTTGGTGTACTGGTTAAGATAAGGGCACGGGTGAAGGTAAGGCTTCGGGTGAGGGACAGGATTAGGGATCGGGTTAGGGTTAGGATTAGGCAATGTGGAGGGATTAGGGTACAGGTTAGTGTACGACAATGGTTTTGTGTTAGCCTACATTGGAGGACATGGGTTAGTGTTGATGTAGTGTTTAAAATTAGGACACGGGTGAGCGTAAAGCTACGGGTGAGTGTCAGGGTTAGGGTTCGGGTTATGGTTACTGTTAGGGAATGGGGAGGGATTAGGGTACATGTTAGGGTATGGCAATGGTTTAGGGTTAGCCTACATTGCAGGGCATGGGTTAGTGTTGATGTCCTGGTTAAGATTAGGTCACGGGTCAAGGTAAGGCTTCGGGTGAGGGTCAGGATTAGGAATCGGGCTAGGGTTAGGGTTAGGGAATGGGGAGGGATTAGGGTACAGTTTCGGGTATGACAATGCTTAACGGTTAGCGTACGTGTGATGGCACAGTTAGTGTTGGTGTACTAGTTTAGATTAGGGCATGGGTGAGGGCAAGGCTTCTGGTGAGGGACAGGATTAGGGATCAGGTTAGGGTTAGGGTTAGGCAATGGGGAGGGATTAGGGTACAGGTTAGGGTACGGGAACGGTTTAGTGTTAGCCTACGTAGCAGGGCATGGGTTAGTGTTGATGTCCTGGTTAAAATTAGGACACGGGTGAGGGTAAAGCTTCGGGTGAGTGTCAGGGTTAGGTTTCCGGTTAGGGTTAGGGTTAAGGAATGGACTTGGATTAGGGTACAGGTTAGGGTACGGCTGCGGTTTAGGGTTAGCGTACGTGTGAGGGCACGGTTTAGTGTTTGTGTAATGGTTAAGATTAAGTTACGGGTGAGGTTAATGCTTCGAGTGAGGGTCAGTGTTAGGATTCCATTTAGGGTTAGGGTTAGGGAATGCGGAGGGATTAGGTTACAGTTTAGGGTACGACAGTTCTTAAGGGTTAGCATACATGTGAGGGCACGACTTAGTGTTGGTGTACTGGTTAAGATTAGGGCACGGGTGAGGGTAAAGTTTCGGGTGAGTGTCAGGGTTAGGGCTCGGGTTAGGGTTAGGTTTAGGGAATGGAGAGAGATTAGGATACAGGTTAGGGTACAGCTGCAGTTTAGGTTTAGTGTACGTGTGAGGGCACGGTTTAGTGTTTGTGTACTGGTTAAGATTAGGGCACGGGTGAGGGTAAGGCCTCGGAAGAGGGTCAGGTTTAGGGTTTGGGTTAGGGTTAGGGTTAGGGAATGAAGAGGGATTAGGGTACAGTTTCGGATATGACAACGCTTAACGGTTAGAGTACGTGTGAAGGCATGAGTTAGTTTTGGTGTACTGGTTAAGATAAGGTCACGGGTGAAGGTAAGGCTTCGGGTGAGGGACAGGAATAGGGATCGGGTTAGGTTTACGATTAGGCAATGGGGAGGGATTAGGGTACAGGTTAGTTGACGACAATGGTTTAGTGTTAGCCTACATTGGAGGACATGGGTTAGTGTTGATGTAGTGTTTAAAATAAGGACAAGCGTGAGCGTAAAGCTTCGGGTGAGTGTCAGGGTTAGGGTTTGGGTTTGGGTTAGGGTTAGTAATGGAGAGGGATTAGGGTACAGGTTAGAGTACGGCAACAGTTTAGGGTTAGCCTACATTGCAGGGCATGGGTTAGTGTTGATGTAGTGTTTAAAATTAGGACACGGATGAGGGTAAAGCTTCTGGTGAGTGTCAGCGTTAGGGTTCGGGTTAGGGTTAGGGTTAGGGAACGGAGAGGGATTAGGGTATAAGTTAGGGTAAGACAACGCGTAAGGGTTAGCTTACGTGTGATGGCACTAGTTAGTGTTGGTGTAGTGGTTAAGATTAAGGCACGGGTGAGGGTAAGGCTTCGGGTGAGGGACAGGATTAGGGATCAGGTTAGGGTTAGGGTTAGGCAATAGGGAGGGATTAGGGTACAGGTTAGTGTACAGCAACGGTTTAGGGTTAGCCTACGTTTGAGGGAATGGGTTAGTGGTGAGGTACTGTTTAAAATTAGGACACGGGTGCGGGTAAAGCTTAGGGTGAGTGTCAGGGTTAGGGTTCGAGTTAGGGTTAGGGTTAGGGAATCGAGAGGGATTAGGGTACAGGTTAGGGTAAGATAACGCTTAAGGGTTAGCATACGTGTGATGGCACGAGTTAGTGTTGGTGTACAGGTTAAGATTAGCGCATGGGTGAGGGTAAGGCTTCGGGTGAGGGACAGGATTAGGGATTGGGTTAGGGTTAGGGTTAGGCAATGGGGAGGGATTAGGGTACAGGTTAGGGTACGGCAACTGTTTAGGGTTAGCCTATGTACCAGGGCATGGGGTAGTGTTGATGTCCTGGTTAAAATTAGGACACGGGTGAGGGTAAAGCTTCGGGTGAGTGTCAGGGTTAGGGTTCGGGTTAGGGTTAGCGTTAGGGAATGGAGTTGGATTAGGGTACAGGTTAGGGTACGGCTTCAGTTTAGGGTTACTGTACGTGTGAGGGCACGTTTTAGTGTTGGTGTAATAGTTAAGATTAGGTCACGGGTGAGGTTAAGGCATCGGGTGAGGGTCAGGATTAGGATTCGGGTTAGGGTTAGGGCTAGGGAATTGGGAGGGATTAGGGTACAGTTTAGGCTATGACAACG
Source organism: Inia geoffrensis (assembly GCA_036417435.1). NCBI lineage: Eukaryota > Metazoa > Chordata > Mammalia > Artiodactyla > Iniidae > Inia > Inia geoffrensis. Next base: position 87,373,587 of record CM070910.1, on the reverse strand, counting down.
CTTAAGGGTTAGCGTACGTGTGAGGGCACGAGTTAGTTTTGGTGTACAGGTTAAGATAAGGGCATGGGTGAGTGTAAGGCTTCGGGTGAGGGACAGGATTATTTATCGGGTTAGGGTTAGGGTTAGGCAATGGGGAGGTATTAGAGTACAGGTTAGGGTTCGGCTGCGGTTTAGGGTTAGCGTACGTGTGAGGGCACGGTTTAGTGTTTGTGTAATGGTTAAGATTAAGTTACGGGTGAGGTTAAGGCTTCGAGTGAGGGTCAGGGTTAGGATTCGGGTTAGGGTTAGGGTAGGGGAATGGGGAGGGATTATGTTACAGTTTAGGGTACGACAACGCTTACGGGTTAGCGTACGTGTGAGGGCATGAGTTAGTGTTGGTGTACTGGTTAAGATTAGGGCACGGGTGAGGGTAAGGCCTCCGAAGAAGGTCAGGTTTAGGGTTTGGGTTAGGGTTAGGGTTAGGGAATGGGGAGGGAATAGGGTACAGGTTAGTGTACGGCAACGGTTTAGGGTTAGCCTACGTTGCAGGGCATGGGTTAGTGTTGACGTCCTCGTTAAAATTAGGACACAGGTGAGGGTAAAGCTTCGGGTGAGTGTCAAGTTTAGGTTTCGGTTTAGGATTAGTGTTAGGGAATGGAGAGGGATTAGGGTACAGGTTAGGGAATGGCTGCGGTTTAGGGTTAGCGTACGTTTGAGGTCACGATTTAGTGTTGGTGTACTGGTTCAGATTAGGGTACTGGTGGCGGTAAGGCCTCGGAAGATGGTCAGGTTTAGGGATTGTTTTAGGGTTAGGGTTAGGGAATGGAGAGGGATTAGGGTAGAGGTTAGGGTACGGGAATAGTTTAGGGTTAGCCTACGTTGCAGGGCATGGGTTATGGTGATGTACTGTTTAAAATTAGGACACGGGTGAGGGTAAAGCTTCGGTTGAGTGTCAGGGTTAGGGTTCGGGTTAGGGTTAGGGTTAGGGAACGGAGAGGGATTAGGGTACAGGTTAGGATCCGACAATGCTTAAGGGTTAGCGTACGTGTGAGGGCACGGTTTAGGATTGGTGTACTGGTTAAGATTAGGTTACGGGTGAGGGTAAGGCTTCGGGTGAGGGTCAGTGTTAGGAGTCGGGTTAGTGTTAGAGTTAGGAAATGGGGAGGGTTTAGGGTACAGTTTAGGGTACGACAACGCTTAAGTGTTAGCGTACGTGTGAGGGCACGAGTTAGTGTTGGTGTACTGGTTAAGATTAGGGCACGGGTGAAGGTAAGGCTTCGGGTGAGGGACAGGATTAGGGATCGGGTTAGGGTTAGGGTTAGGCAATGGGGAGGGATTAGGGTACAGGTGAGGGTACGGCAACTGTTTAGGGTTAGCCTATGTACCAGGGCATGGGTTAGTGTTGATGTCCTGGTTAAAGTTTAGGACACGGGTGAGGGTAAAGCTTCGGGTGAGTGTCAGGGTTAGGGTTCGGGTTAGGGTTAGGGTTAGGGAATGGAGTTGGATTAGGGTACAGGTTAGGATACGGCTTCGGTTTCGGGTTACTGTACGTGTGAGGGCACGTTTTAATGTTGGTGTTATGGTTAAGATTAGGTCACGGGTGAGGTTAAGGCTTCGGGTGAGTGTCAGGATTAGGATTCGGGTTAGGATTAGGGTTAGGGAATCGGGAAGGATTAGGGTACAGTTTAGGGTACGACAATGCTTAAGGGTTAGCGTAAGTATGAGGGCACGAGTTATTGTTGGTGTACTGGTTAAGATTAGGGCACGTGTGAGGGTAAGGCCTGGAAGAGGGTCAGGTTTAGGGTTTGGGTTAGGGTTAGGGTTAGGGAATGGAGAGGGATTTGGGTACAGGTTAGGGTTCGGCAACAGTTTAGTGTTAGCCTACGTTGCAGGGCATGGTTTAGCGTTGATGTACTGGTAAAAATTAGGACACGGGTGAGAGTACAGCTTCGGGTGAGTGTCAGGGTTAGGGTTCGGGTTGGGGTTAGGGTTAGGGAATGGAGAGGGATTAGGGTACATTTTAGGATACGACAATGCTTAAGGGTTAGCATACGTGTGAGGGCACGAGTTAGTGTTGGTGTACTGCTTAAGATTAGGGCATGGGTGAGGGTAAGGCCTCAGAAGAGGGTACGGTTTAGGTTTTGGGTTAGGGTTAGGTTTAGGGAATGGGGAACGATTAGGTTACAGGATAGTGCACAGGTACAGTTTAAGGTTAGACAACGTTGGAGGGCATGGGTTAGTGTTGATGTCCTTGTTAAATTTAGGACACAGTTGAGGGTAAAGCTTCAGGTGAGTGTCAGGGTTAGGGTTCGGGTTAGGGTTACTGTTAGGGAATTGGGAGGGATTAGGGTGCAGGTTAGGGTATGGCAACGGTGTAGGGTTAGCCTACATTTCTGGGCATGGGTTAGTGTTGATGTCCTGGTTAAGATTAGCTCACGGGTGAGGGTAAGGCTACAGGTTAGGGTCAGGATTAGGAATCGGGCTAGGGTTAGGGTTAGGGAATGGGGAGGGAATAGGGTACAGTTTAGGGTACGACAACTCTTAAGTGTTAGTGTACGTGTGAGGGGACGAGTTAGTGTTGGTGTACTGGATAAGATTAGGGCACGGGTGAGGGTAAGGCTTCGGGTGAGGGACAGGATTAGTGATCGGGTTAGGGTTAGGGTTAGGCAATGGGGAGGGATTAGGGTACAGGTTAGGGTACAGCAACGATTTAGGGTTAGCCTACGTTTGAGGGCATGGGTTAGTGGTGATGTACTGGTTAAAATTCGGACACGGGTGAGGGTAAAGCTTCGGGTGAGTGTCAGGGTTAGGGTTCAAGTTACGGTTAGGGTTAGGGAATGGGGAGGGATTAGGGTACAGTTTAGGGGAAGACAACGCTTAAGGGTTAGCGTACGTGTGAGGACACGAGTTAGTTTTGGTGTACTGGTTAAGATTAGGGCATGGGTGAGGGTAAGGCTTCGGGTGAGGAACAGGATTAGGGATCGGGTTAGGGTTAGGGTTAGGCAATGGGGAGGGACTATGGTACAGGTAAGAGTACAGCAACGGTTTAGGTTTAGCCTACGTTTGACGGCATGGGTTAGTCGGGAGGTACTGTTTAAGATTAGGACACGGGTGAGGGTAAAGCTTCGGGTGAGTGTCAGTGTTAGGGTTCGAGTTAGGGTTAGGGTTAGGGAATGGAGAGAGATTACCGTACAGGTTAGGTTAATAGAATGCTTAAGAATTAGCGTACGTGTGATGGCACGAGTTAGTGTTGGTGTACTGGTTAAGATTAGTGCACGGGTGAGGGTAAGGCTTCGGGTGAGGGACAGGATTAGGGATCGGGTTAGGGTTAGGGTTAGGCAATGGTGAGGGATTAGGGTACAGGTTAGGGTACGGCTATGGTTTAGGGTTAGCCTACGTAGCAGGGCAAGGCCTAGTGTTGATGTCCTGGTTAAAATTAGGACACGGTTGAGGGTAAAGCTTTGGGTGAGTGTCGGGGTTAGGGTTCGGGTTAGGGTTAGGGTTAGGGAATGGAGGTGGATTAGGGTACCGGTTAGGGTACGGCTGCGGTTTAGTGTTACTGTTCGTGTGAGGGCACGGTTTAGTGTTGGTGTAATGGTTAAGATTATGTCACGGGTAAGGTTAAGGCTTCGGGTGAGGGTCAGGTTTAGGATTCGGGTTAGGGTTAGGGATAGGGAATGGGGAGGGATTAGGGTCAAGTTTAGGGTACGACAATGCTTTAGGGTTAGCGTACGTGTGAGGGCACGAGTTAGTGTTGGTGTACTGGTAAAGATTAGGGCACGTGTGAGGTTAAGGCCTCGGAAGAGGGTCTGGTTTAGGGTTTGGGTTAGGGTTAGGGTTAGGGAATTGAGAGGGATTAGGGTACAGGTTAGAGTACGGCAACAGTTTAGGGTTAGCCTACGTTGCAGGGCATGGTTTAGTGTGGATGTCCTGGTTAAAATTAGGACACGGGTGAGGGTAAAGCATCGGTTGAGTGTTAGGGTTAGGGTTCGAGTTAGGGTTAGTGTTAGGGAATGGAGAGGGATTACGGTACAGGTTAGGGTAAGACAACGCTTAAGGGTTAGCGTACGTTTGATGGCACGAGTTAGTGTTGGTGTACTGGTTAAGATTAGGTCACGGGTGAGGGTAAGGCTTCGGGTGAGGGAAAGGATTAGGGACCGGGTTAGGGTTAGGGTTAGGCAATGGGGAGGGATTAGGGTACAGGTTAGGGTACGGCTACGGTTTAGGGTTAGCCTACGTAGCAGGGCATGGGTTAGTGTTGATGTCCTGGTTAAAATTAGGACACGGGTGAGGGTAAAGCTTCGGGTGAGTGTCAGGGTTAGGGTTCGGGTTAGGGTTAGGGTTAGGGAATGGAGTTGGATTAGGGTACAGGTTAGGGTACAGCAGCGGTTTAGGCTTAGCCTACGTTTGAGGGCATGGGTTAGTGGTGATGTACTGGTTAAAATTAGGACACGGGTGAGGGTAAAGCTTCGGGTGAGTGTCAAGGTTAGGGTTCGAGTTACGGTTAGTGTTAGGGAATGGAGAGGGATGAGGGTACAGGTTAGGGTAAGACAACGCTTAAGGGTTAGCATACGTGTGAGGGCACGAGTTAGTTTTGGTGTACTGGTTACGATTAGGACACGGGTGAGGGTAAGGCCTCGGAAGAGGGTCAGATTTAGGGTTTGAGTTAGGGTTAGGTTTAGGGAATGGGGAGGGATTAGGGTACAGGATAGTGCACGGTAACGGTTTAAGGTTAGACAACGTTGGAGGGCATGGGTTGGTGTTGATGTCCCTGTTAAATTTAGGACATGGGTGAGGGTAAAGCTTCGGGTGAGGGTCAGGCTTAGGTTTCGGGTTAGGGTTACTGTTAGGGAATGGGGAGGGATTAGGGTACAGGTTAGAGTATGGCAACGGTTTAGGGTTAGCCTACATTGCAGAACATGGGTTAGTGTTGATGTACTGGTTAAGATTAGGTCACAGGTGAGAGTAGGGCTTAGGGTGAGGGCCAGGATTAGGAATCGGGCTAGGGTTAGTGTTAGGGAATGGGGAGAGATTAGGGTACAGTTTAGAGTATGACAACACTTAAGGGTTAGCATACGTGTGAGGGCATGAGTTAGTTTTGGTGTACTGGTTAAGATAAGGGCACGGGTGAAGGTAAGGCTTCGGGTGAGGGACAGGATTAGGGATCGGGTTAGGGTTAGGATTAGGCAATGTGGAGGGATTAGGGTACAGGTTAGTGTACGACAATGGTTTTGTGTTAGCCTACATTGGAGGACATGGGTTAGTGTTGATGTAGTGTTTAAAATTAGGACACGGGTGAGCGTAAAGCTACGGGTGAGTGTCAGGGTTAGGGTTCGGGTTAGGGTTAGTGTTAGGGAATGGAGAGGGATTAGGGAAAAGGTTAGGGTACGGCTGCGGTTTAGGGTTAGCGTACGTGTGAGGGCACGGTTTGGTGATGGTGTACTGGTTAAGATTAAGGCACGGGGGAGGTTAAGGTTTCGGGTGAGGGACAGGGTTAGGATTCGGGTTAGGGTTAGCGTTAGGAAATGGGGAGGGATTAGGGTACAGTTTAGGGTACCACAGTGCTTAAGGGTTAGCATACGTGTGAGGGCACGACTTAGTGTTTGTGTACTGGTTAAGATTAGGGCACGGGTGAGGGTAAAACTTCGGGTGAGTGTCAGGGATAGGGTTCGGGTTAGGGTCAGGGTTATGGAATGGGGAGGGATTAGGCTACAGTTTAGGGTACGACAACACTTAAGGGTTAGTGTACGTGTGAGGGCACGATTTAGTGTCGGTGTCCTGGTTAAGATTAGGGCCCGGGTGAGGGTAAGGCTTCGGGTGAGCGTCAGGCTTAGGATTCGGGTTAGGGTTAGGGTTAGGAAATGGGGAGGGATTAGGGTACAGTTTAGGGTATGACAGTTCTTAAGGGTTAGCATACATGTGAGGGCACGACTTAGTGTTGGTGTACTGGGTAAGATTAGGGCACGGGTGAGGGTAAAGCTTCGGGTGAGTGTCAGGGTTAGGGTTCGTGTTAGGGTTAGGGTTAGGGAATGGAGAGAGATTAGGATAAAGGTTAGGGTACAGCTGGGGTTTAGGTTTAGCGTACGTGTGAGGGCACAGTTTAGTGTTGGTGTACTGGTTAAGATTAGGGCACAGGTGAGGGTAAGGCCTCGGAAGAGGGTCAGGTTTAGGGTTTGGGTTAGGGTTAGGGTTAGGGAATGGAGAGGGATTAGGGTACAGGTTAGGGTACGGCAACAGTTTAGGGTTAGCCTACGTTGCAGGGCATGGGTTAGTGTTGATGTACTGTTTAAAATTAGGACACGGGTGAGGGTAAAGCTTCAGGTGAGTGTCAGGGTTAGGGTTCGGGTTCGGGTTAGGGTTAGGGAATGGAGAGGGATTAGGTTATATGTTAGGATACGACAATGCTTAAGGGTTAGCGTACGTGTGAGGGCACGGTTTAGTGTTGGTGTACTGGTTAAGATTAGGTCACGGGTGAGGGTAAGGCTTCGGGTGAGGGTCAGTGTTAGGATTTGGGTTAGGGTTAGATTTAGGAAATGGGGAGGTATTAGGGTACAGTTTATGGTAAAACAACGCTTAAGTGTTAGCGTACGTGTGAGGGCACGAGTTAGTGTTGGTGTACTGGTTAAGATTAGGGCACGGGTCAGGGTAAGGCTTTGGGTGAGGGACAGGATTAGGGATCGGTTTAGGGTTAGGGTTAGGCAATGGGGTGGGAATAGGGTACAGTTTAGGGTAGAGCAACAATTTAGGTTTAGCCTACGTTTGAGAGCATGGTTTAGTGGTGATGTACTGTTTAAAATTAGGACACGGGTGAGGGTCAAGTTTCAGGTGAGTGTCAGGGTTAGGGTTCGAGTTAGGGTTAGGGTTAGGGAATGGAGAGGGATTAGGGTACAGGTTAGGGTAAGACAATGCTTAAGGGTTAGCGTACGTGTGATTGCACGGTTTAGTGTTGGGGTAATGGTTAAGATTAAGTCACGGGTGAGGTTAAGGCTTCGGGTGAGGGTCAGGATTAGGATTCGGGTTAGGGTTAGGGTTAGGGAATGGGGAGGGATTTGCGTACAGTTTAGGGTATGAGAACACATAAGGGTTAGCGTACGTGTGAGGGCACGAGTTAGTTTTGGTGTACTGGTTAAGATAAGGGCACCGGTGAGTCTAAGGATTCGGGTGAGGGACAGGATTATATATCGGGTTAGGGTTAGGGTTAGGCAATGGGGAGGTATTTGGGTACAGGTTAGCGTACGGCTGTGGTTTAGGGTTAGCGTACGTTTGAGGGCATGGTTTAGTGTTGTTGTAATGGTTAAGATTAAATCACGGGGGAGGTTAAGGCTTCGAGTGAGGGACAGGATTAGGGATCAGGTTAGGGTTATGGTTAGGCAATGGGGAGGGATTAGGGTACAGGTTAGGGTATGGCAACGGTTAAGTGTTAGCCTACGTTGGAGGACATGGTTTAGTGTTGATGTCCCGTTTAAAATTAGGACACGGGTGAGGGTAAAGCTTCGGGTGAGTGTCAGTGTTAGGGTTCGGGTTAGGGTTAGTGTTAGGGAATGGAGAGGGATTAGGTTACATGTTAGGATACGACAATGCTTAATGGTTAGCGTACGTGTGAGGGCACGAGTTAGTGTTGCTGTACAGGTTAAGATTAGGGCACGGGTGAGGGTAAGGCCTCTGAAGAAGGTTAGGTTTAGGGTTTGGGTTAGGGTTAGGGTTAGGGAATGGGGAGGGAATAAGGTACAGGTTAGTGTACGGCAACGGTTTAGGGTTAGCCTACGTTGCAGGGCATGGGTTAGTGTTGATGTCCTCGTTAAAATTAGGACACAGGTGAGGGTAAAGCTTCGGGTGAGTGTCAAGTTTAGGTTTCGGTTTAGGATTAGTGTTAGGGAATGGAGAGGGATTAGGGTACAGGTTAGGGAACGGCTGCGGTTTAGGGTTAGCGTACGTTTGAGGTCACGGTTTAGTGTTGGTGTACTGGTTAAGATTAGGGTACTAGTGGCGGTAAGGCCTCGGAAGATGGTCAGGTTTAGGGATTGTTTTAGGGTTAGGGTTAGGGAATGGAGAGGGATTAGGGTACAGGTTAGGGTACGGGAATAGTTTAGGGTTAGCCTACGTTGCAGGGCATGGGTTATGTTGATGTACTGTTTAAAATTAGGACACGGGTGAGGGTAAAGCTTCGGGTGAGTGTCAGGGTTAGCGTTCGGATTAGGGTTAGGGTTAGGGAATGGAGTTGGATTAGGGTACAGGTTAGGATACGGCTTCAGTTTCGGGTTACTGTACGTGTGAAGGCACGTTTTAATGTTGGTGTTATGGTTAAGATTAGGTCACGGGTGAGGTTAAGGCTTCGGGTGAGGGTCAGGATTAGGATTCGGGTTAGGATTAGGGTTAGGGAATCGGGAGGGATTAGGGTACAGTTTAGGGTACGACAATGCTTAAGGGTTAGCGTAAGTATGAGGGCACGAGTTATTGTTGGTGTACTGGTTAAGATTAGGGCACGTGTGAAGGTAAGGCCTTGGAAGAGGGTCAGGTTTAGGGTTTGGGTTAGGGTTAGGGTTAGGGAATGGCGAGGGATTTGGGTACAGGTTAGGGTTCGGCAACAGTTTAGTGTTAGCCTACATTGCAGGGCATGGTTTAGCGTTGATGTACTGGTAAAAATTAGGACACGGGTGAGGGTACAGCTTCGGATGAGTGTCAGGGTTAGGGTTCGGGTTCGGGTTAGGGTTAGGGAATGGAGAGGGATTAGGGTACATTTTAGGATACGACAATGCTTAAGGGTTAGCATACGTGTGAGGGCACGAGTTAGTGTTGGTGTACTGCTTAAGATTAGGGCATGGGTGAGGGTAAGGCCTCAGAAGAGGGTAAGGTTTAGGTTTTGGGTTAGGGTTAGTTTTAGGGAATGGGGAACGATTAGGTTACAGGATAGTGCACAGGTACAGTTTAAGTTTAGACAACGTTGGAGGGCATGGGTTAGTGTTGATGTCCTTGTTAAATTTAGGACACAGTTGAGGGTAGAGCTTCGGGTGACTGTCAGGGTTAGGGTTCGGGTTAGGGTTACTGTTAGGGAATTGGGAGGGATTAGGGTGCAGGTTAGGGTATGGCAACGGTGTAGGGTTAGCCTACATTTCTGGGCATGGGTTAGTGTTGATGTCCTGGTTAAGATTAGCTCACGGGTGAGGGTAAGGCTACAGGTTAGGGTCAGGATTAGGAATCGGGCTAGGGTTAGGGTTAGGGTTAGGGAATGGGGAGGGAATAGGGTACAGTTTAGGGTACGACAACTCTTAAGTGTTAGTGTACGTGTGAGGGGACGAGTTAGTGTTGGTGTACTGGATAAGATTAGGGCACGGGTGAGGGTAAGGCTTCGGGTGAGGGAAAGGTTTAGGGACCGGGTTAGGGTTAGGGTTAGGCAATGGGGAGGGATTAGGGTACAGGTTAGGGTACGGCTACGGTTTAGGGTTAGCCTACGTAGCAGGGCATGGGTTAGTGTTGATGTCCTGGTTAAAATTAGGACACGGGTGAGGGTAAAGCTTCGGGTGAGTGTCAGGGTTAGGGTTCGGGTTAGGGTTAGGGTTAGGGAATGGAGTTGGATTAGGGTACAGGTTAGGGTACAGCAGCGGTTTAGGCTTAGCCTACGTTTGAGGGCATGGGTTAGTGGTGATGTACTGGTTAAAATTAGGACACGGGTGAGGGTAAAGCTTCGGGTGAGTGTCAAGGTTAGGGTTCGAGTTACGGTTAGTGTTAGGGAATGGAGAGGGATGAGGGTACAGGTTAGGGTAAGACAACGCTTAAGGGTTAGCATACGTGTGAGGGCACGAGTTAGTGTTGGTGTACTGGTTACGATTAGGACACGGGTGAGGGTAAGGCCTCGGAAGAGGGTCAGATTTAGGGTTTGAGTTAGGGTTAGGTTTAGGGAATGGGGAGGGATTAGGGTACAGGATAGTGCACGGTAACGGTTTAAGGTTAGACAACGTTGGAGGGCATGGGTTGGTGTTGATGTCCTTGTTAAATTTAGGACATGGGTGAGGGTAAAGCTTCGGGTGAGGGTCAGGCTTAGGTTTCGGGTTAGGGTTACTGTTAGGGAATGGGGAGGGATTAGGGTACAGGTTAGAGTATGGCAACGGTTTAGGGTTAGCCTACATTGCAGAACATGGGTTAGTGTTGATGTCCTGGTTAAGATTAGGTCACAGGTGAGAGTAGGGCTTAGGGTGAGGGCCAGGATTAGGAATCGGGCTAGGGTTAGTGTTAGGGAATGGGGAGAGATTAGGGTACAGTTTAGAGTATGACAACACTTAAGGGTTAGCATACGTGTGAGGGCATGAGTTAGTTTTGGTGTACTGGTTAAGATAAGGGCACGGGTGAAGGTAAGGCTTCGGGTGAGGGACAGGATTAGGGATTGGGTTAGGGTTAGGATTAGGCAATGTGGAGGGATTAGGGTACAGGTTAGTGTACGACAATGGTTTTGTGTTAGCCTACATTGGAGGACATGGGTTAGTGTTGATGTAGTGTTTAAAATTAGGACACGGGTGAGCGTAAAGCTACGGGTGAGTGTCAGGGTTAGGGTTCGGGTTATGGTTACTGTTAGGGAATGGGGAGGGATTAGGGTACATGTTAGGGTATGGCAATGGTTTAGGGTTAGCCTACATTGCAGGGCATGGGTTAGTGTTGATGTCCTGGTTAAGATTAGGTCACGGGTCAAGGTAAGGCTTCGGGTGAGGGTCAGGATTAGGAATCGGGCTAGGGTTAGGGTTAGGGAATGGGGAGGGATTAGGGTACAGTTTCGGGTATGACAATGCTTAACGGTTAGCGTACGTGTGATGGCACAGTTAGTGTTGGTGTACTAGTTTAGATTAGGGCATGGGTGAGGGCAAGGCTTCTGGTGAGGGACAGGATTAGGGATCAGGTTAGGGTTAGGGTTAGGCAATGGGGAGGGATTAGGGTACAGGTTAGGGTACGGGAACGGTTTAGTGTTAGCCTACGTAGCAGGGCATGGGTTAGTGTTGATGTCCTGGTTAAAATTAGGACACGGGTGAGGGTAAAGCTTCGGGTGAGTGTCAGGGTTAGGTTTCCGGTTAGGGTTAGGGTTAAGGAATGGACTTGGATTAGGGTACAGGTTAGGGTACGGCTGCGGTTTAGGGTTAGCGTACGTGTGAGGGCACGGTTTAGTGTTTGTGTAATGGTTAAGATTAAGTTACGGGTGAGGTTAATGCTTCGAGTGAGGGTCAGTGTTAGGATTCCATTTAGGGTTAGGGTTAGGGAATGCGGAGGGATTAGGTTACAGTTTAGGGTACGACAGTTCTTAAGGGTTAGCATACATGTGAGGGCACGACTTAGTGTTGGTGTACTGGTTAAGATTAGGGCACGGGTGAGGGTAAAGTTTCGGGTGAGTGTCAGGGTTAGGGCTCGGGTTAGGGTTAGGTTTAGGGAATGGAGAGAGATTAGGATACAGGTTAGGGTACAGCTGCAGTTTAGGTTTAGTGTACGTGTGAGGGCACGGTTTAGTGTTTGTGTACTGGTTAAGATTAGGGCACGGGTGAGGGTAAGGCCTCGGAAGAGGGTCAGGTTTAGGGTTTGGGTTAGGGTTAGGGTTAGGGAATGAAGAGGGATTAGGGTACAGTTTCGGATATGACAACGCTTAACGGTTAGAGTACGTGTGAAGGCATGAGTTAGTTTTGGTGTACTGGTTAAGATAAGGGCACGGGTGAAGGTAAGGCTTCGGGTGAGGGACAGGAATAGGGATCGGGTTAGGTTTACGATTAGGCAATGGGGAGGGATTAGGGTACAGGTTAGTGTACGACAATGGTTTAGTGTTAGCCTACATTGGAGGACATGGGTTAGTGTTGATGTAGTGTTTAAAATAAGGACAAGCGTGAGCGTAAAGCTTCGGGTGAGTGTCAGGGTTAGGGTTTGGGTTTGGGTTAGGGTTAGTAATGGAGAGGGATTAGGGTACAGGTTAGAGTACGGCAACAGTTTAGGGTTAGCCTACATTGCAGGGCATGGGTTAGTGTTGATGTAGTGTTTAAAATTAGGACACGGATGAGGGTAAAGCTTCTGGTGAGTGTCAGCGTTAGGGTTCGGGTTAGGGTTAGGGTTAGGGAACGGAGAGGGATTAGGGTATAAGTTAGGGTAAGACAACGCGTAAGGGTTAGCTTACGTGTGATGGCACTAGTTAGTGTTGGTGTACTGGTTAAGATTAAGGCACGGGTGAGGGTAAGGCTTCGGGTGAGGGACAGGATTAGGGATCAGGTTAGGGTTAGGGTTAGGCAATAGGGAGGGATTAGGGTACAGGTTAGTGTACAGCAACGGTTTAGGGTTAGCCTACGTTTGAGGGAATGGGTTAGTGGTGAGGTACTGTTTAAAATTAGGACACGGGTGCGGGTAAAGCTTAGGGTGAGTGTCAGGGTTAGGGTTCGAGTTAGGGTTAGGGTTAGGGAATCGAGAGGGATTAGGATACAGGTTAGGGTAAGATAACGCTTAAGGGTTAGCATACGTGTGATGGCACGAGTTAGTGTTGGTGTACAGGTTAAGATTAGCGCATGGGTGAGGGTAAGGCTTCGGGTGAGGGACAGGATTAGGGATTGGGTTAGGGTTAGGGTTAGGCAATGGGGAGGGATTAGGGTACAGGTTAGGGTACGGCAACTGTTTAGGGTTAGCCTATGTACCAGGGCATGGGGTAGTGTTGATGTCCTGGTTAAAATTAGGACACGGGTGAGGGTAAAGCTTCGGGTGAGTGTCAGGGTTAGGGTTCGGGTTAGGGTTAGCGTTAGGGAATGGAGTTGGATTAGGGTACAGGTTAGGGTACGGCTTCAGTTTAGGGTTACTGTACGTGTGAGGGCACGTTTTAGTGTTGGTGTAATAGTTAAGATTAGGTCACGGGTGAGGTTAAGGCATCGGGTGAGGGTCAGGATTAGGATTCGGGTTAGGGTTAGGGCTAGGGAATTGGGAGGGATTAGGGTACAGTTTAGGCTATGACAACGCTTAAGGGTTAGCGTACGTGTGAGGGCATGAGTTAGTTTTGGTGTACAGGTTAAGATAAGGGCATGGGTGAGTGTAAGGCTTCGGGTGAGGGACAGGATTATTTATCGGGTTAGGGTTAGGGTTAGGCAATGGGGAGGTATTAGAGTACAGGTTAGGGTTCGGCTGCGGTTTAGGGTTAGCGTACGTGTGAGGGCACGGTTTAGTGTTTGTGTAATGGTTAAGATTAAGTTACGGGTGAGGTTAAGGCTTCGAGTGAGGGTCAGGGTTAGGATTCGGGTTAGGGTTAGGGTAGGGGAATGGGGAGGGATTATGTTACAGTTTAGGGTACGACAACGCTTACGGGTTAGCGTACGTGTGAGGGCATGAGTTAGTGTTGGTGTACTGGTTAAGATTAGGGCACGGGTGAGGGTAAGGCCTCCGAAGAAGGTCAGGTTTAGGGTTTGGGTTAGGGTTAGGGTTAGGGAATGGGGAGGGAATAGGGTACAGGTTAGTGTACGGCAACAGTTTAGGGTTAGCCTACGTTGCAGGGCATGGTTTAGTGTGGATGTCCTGGTTAAAATTAGGACACGGGTGAGGGTAAAGCATCGGTTGAGTGTTAGGGTTAGGGTTCGAGTTAGGGTTAGTGTTAGGGAATGGAGAGGGATTAGGGTACAGGTTAGGATCCGACAATGCTTAAGGGTTAGCGTACGTGTGAGGGCACGGTTTAGGATTGGTGTACTGGTTAAGATTAGGTTACGGGTGAGGGTAAGGCTTCGGGTGAGGGTCAGTGTTAGGAGTCGGGTTAGTGTTAGAGTTAGGAAATGGGGAGGGTTTAGGGTACAGTTTAGGGTACGACAACGCTTAAGTGTTAGCGTACGTGTGAGGGCACGAGTTAGTGTTGGTGTACTGGTTAAGATTAGGGCACGGGTGAAGGTAAGGCTTCGGGTGAGGGACAGGATTAGGGATCGGGTTAGGGTTAGGGTTAGGCAATGGGGAGGGATTAGGGTACAGGTGAGGGTACGGCAACTGTTTAGGGTTAGCCTATGTACCAGGGCATGGGTTAGTGTTGATGTCCTGGTTAAAGTTTAGGACACGGGTGAGGGTAAAGCTTCGGGTGAGTGTCAGGGTTAGGGTTCGGGTTAGGGTTAGGGTTAGGGAATGGAGTTGGATTAGGGTACAGGTTAGGATACGGCTTCGGTTTCGGGTTACTGTACGTGTGAGGGCACGTTTTAATGTTGGTGTTATGGTTAAGATTAGGTCACGGGTGAGGTTAAGGCTTCGGGTGAGTGTCAGGATTAGGATTCGGGTTAGGATTAGGGTTAGGGAATCGGGAAGGATTAGGGTACAGTTTAGGGTACGACAATGCTTAAGGGTTAGCGTAAGTATGAGGGCACGAGTTATTGTTGGTGTACTGGTTAAGATTAGGGCACGTGTGAGGGTAAGGCCTGGAAGAGGGTCAGGTTTAGGGTTTGGGTTAGGGTTAGGGTTAGGGAATGGAGAGGGATTTGGGTACAGGTTAGGGTTCGGCAACAGTTTAGTGTTAGCCTACGTTGCAGGGCATGGTTTAGCGTTGATGTACTGGTAAAAATTAGGACACGGGTGAGAGTACAGCTTCGGGTGAGTGTCAGGGTTAGGGTTCGGGTTGGGGTTAGGGTTAGGGAATGGAGAGGGATTAGGGTACATTTTAGGATACGACAATGCTTAAGGGTTAGCATACGTGTGAGGGCACGAGTTAGTGTTGGTGTACTGGTTAAGATTAGGGCATGGGTGAGGGTAAGGCCTCAGAAGAGGGTACGGTTTAGGTTTTGGGTTAGGGTTAGGTTTAGGGAATGGGGAACGATTAGGTTACAGGATAGTGCACAGGTACAGTTTAAGGTTAGACAACGTTGGAGGGCATGGGTTAGTGTTGATGTCCTTGTTAAATTTAGGACACAGTTGAGGGTAAAGCTTCAGGTGAGTGTCAGGGTTAGGGTTCGGGTTAGGGTTAGTGTTAGGGAATTGGGAGGGATTAGGGTGCAGGTTAGGGTATGGCAACGGTGTAGGGTTAGCCTACATTTCTGGGCATGGGTTAGTGTTGATGTCCTGGTTAAGATTAGCTCACGGGTGAGGGTAAGGCTACAGGTTAGGGTCAGGATTAGGAATCGGGCTAGGGTTAGGGTTAGGGAATGGGGAGGGAATAGGGTACAGTTTAGGGTACGACAACTCTTAAGTGTTAGTGTACGTGTGAGGGGACGAGTTAGTGTTGGTGTACTGGATAAGATTAGGGCACGGGTGAGGGTAAGGCTTCGGGTGAGGGACAGGATTAGTGATCGGGTTAGGGTTAGGGTTAGGCAATGGGGAGGGATTAGGGTACAGGTTAGGGTACAGCAACGATTTAGGGTTAGCCTACGTTTGAGGGCATGGGTTAGTGGTGATGTACTGGTTAAAATTCGGACACGGGTGAGGGTAAAGCTTCGGGTGAGTGTCAGGGTTAGGGTTCGAGTTACGGTTAGGGTTAGGGAATGGGGAGGGATTAGGGTACAGTTTAGGGGAAGACAACGCTTAAGGGTTAGCGTACGTGTGAGGACACGAGTTAGTTTTGGTGTACTGGTTAAGATTAGGGCATGGGTGAGGGTAAGGCTTCGGGTGAGGAACAGGATTAGGGATCGGGTTAGGGTTAGGGTTAGGCAATGGGGAGGGACTATGGTACAGGTAAGAGTACAGCAACGGTTTAGGTTTAGCCTACGTTTGACGGCATGGGTTAGTCGGGAGGTACTGTTTAAGATTAGGACACGGGTGAGGGTAAAGCTTCGGGTGAGTGTCAGTGTTAGGGTTCGAGTTAGGGTTAGGGTTAGGGAATGGAGAGAGATTACCGTACAGGTTAGGTTAATAGAATGCTTAAGAATTAGCGTACGTGTGATGGCACGAGTTAGTGTTGGTGTACTGGTTAAGATTAGTGCACGGGTGAGGGTAAGGCTTCGG
The DNA here is from genome assembly GCA_036417435.1 of Inia geoffrensis. Lineage (NCBI taxonomy): Eukaryota > Metazoa > Chordata > Mammalia > Artiodactyla > Iniidae > Inia > Inia geoffrensis. Next base: position 87,357,708 of record CM070910.1, on the reverse strand, counting down.
GTGAGGGACAGGATTAGGGATCGGGTTAGGGTTAGGGTTAGGCAATGGTGAGGGATTAGGGTACAGGTTAGGGTACGGCTATGGTTTAGGGTTAGCCTACGTAGCAGGGCAAGGCCTAGTGTTGATGTCCTGGTTAAAATTAGGACACGGTTGAGGGTAAAGCTTTGGGTGAGTGTCGGGGTTAGGGTTCGGGTTAGGGTTAGGGTTAGGGAATGGAGGTGGATTAGGGTACCGGTTAGGGTACGGCTGCGGTTTAGTGTTACTGTTCGTGTGAGGGCACGGTTTAGTGTTGGTGTAATGGTTAAGATTATGTCACGGGTAAGGTTAAGGCTTCGGGTGAGGGTCAGGTTTAGGATTCGGGTTAGGGTTAGGGTTAGGGAATGGGGAGGGATTAGGGTCAAGTTTAGGGTACGACAATGCTTTAGGGTTAGCGTACGTGTGAGGGCACGAGTTAGTGTTGGTGTACTGGTAAAGATTAGGGCACGTGTGAGGTTAAGGCCTCGGAAGAGGGTCTGGTTTAGGGTTTGGTTTAGGGTTAGGGTTAGGGAATTGAGAGGGATTAGGGTACAGGTTAGAGTACGGCAACAGTTTAGGGTTAGCCTACGTTGCAGGGCATGGTTTAGTGTGGATGTCCTGGTTAAAATTAGGACACGGGTGAGGGTAAAGCATCGGTTGAGTGTTAGGGTTAGGGTTCGAGTTAGGGTTAGTGTTAGGGAATGGAGAGTGATTACGGTACAGGTTAGGGTAAGACAACGCTTAAGGGTTAGCGTACGTTTGATGGCACGAGTTAGTGTTGGTGTACTGGTTAAGATTAGGTCACGGGTGAGGGTAAGGCTTCGGGTGAGGGAAAGGATTAGGGACCGGGTTAGGGTTAGGGTTAGGCAATGGGGAGGGATTAGGGTACAGGTTAGGGTACGGCTACGGTTTAGGGTTAGCCTACGTAGCAGGGCATGGGTTAGTGTTGATGTCCTGGTTAAAATTAGGACACGGGTGAGGGTAAAGCTTCGGGTGAGTGTCAGGGTTAGGGTTCGGGTTAGGGTTAGGGTTAGGGAATGGAGTTGGATTAGGGTACAGGTTAGGGTACAGCAGCGGTTTAGGCTTAGCCTACGTTTGAGGGCATGGGTTAGTGGTGATGTACTGGTTAAAATTAGGACACGGGTGAGGGTAAAGCTTCGGGTGAGTGTCAAGGTTAGGGTTCGAGTTACGGTTAGTGTTAGGGAATGGAGAGGGATGAGGGTACAGGTTAGGGTAAGACAACGCTTAAGGGTTAGCATACGTGTGAGGGCACGAGTTAGTGTTGGTGTACTGGTTACGATTAGGACACGGGTGAGGGTAAGGCCTCGGAAGAGGGTCAGATTTAGGGTTTGAGTTAGGGTTAGGTTTAGGGAATGGGGAGGGATTAGGGTACAGGATAGTGCACGGTAACGGTTTAAGGTTAGACAACGTTGGAGGGCATGGGTTGGTGTTGATGTCCTTGTTAAATTTAGGACATGGGTGAGGGTAAAGCTTCGGGTGAGGGTCAGGCTTAGGTTTCGGGTTAGGGTTACTGTTAGGGAATGGGGAGGGATTAGGGTACAGGTTAGAGTATGGCAACGGTTTAGGGTTAGCCTACATTGCAGAACATGGGTTAGTGTTGATGTCCTGGTTAAGATTAGGTCACAGGTGAGAGTAGGGCTTAGGGTGAGGGCCAGGATTAGGAATCGGGCTAGGGTTAGTGTTAGGGAATGGGGAGAGATTAGGGTACAGTTTAGAGTATGACAACACTTAAGGGTTAGCATACGTGTGAGGGCATGAGTTAGTTTTGGTGTACTGGTTAAGATAAGGGCACGGGTGAAGGTAAGGCTTCGGGTGAGGGACAGGATTAGGGATCGGGTTAGGGTTAGGATTAGGCAATGTGGAGGGATTAGGGTACAGGTTAGTGTACGACAATGGTTTTGTGTTAGCCTACATTGGAGGACATGGGTTAGTGTTGATGTAGTGTTTAAAATTAGGACACGGGTGAGCGTAAAGCTACGGGTGAGTGTCAGGGTTAGGGTTCGGATTAGGGTTAGTGTTAGGGAATGGAGAGGGATTAGGGAAAAGGTTAGGGTACGGTTGCGGTTTAGGGTTAGCGTACGTGTGAGGGCACGGTTTGGTGATGGTGTACTGGTTAAGATTAAGGCACGGGGGAGGTTAAGGTTTCGGGTGAGGGACAGGGTTAGGATTCGGGTTAGGGTTAGCGTTAGGAAATGGGGAGGGATTAGGGTACAGTTTAGGGTACCACAGTGCTTAAGGGTTAGCATACGTGTGAGGGCACGACTTAGTGTTTGTGTACTGGTTAAGATTAGGGCACGGGTGAGGGTAAAACTTCGGGTGAGTGTCAGGGATAGGGTTTGGGTTAGGGTCAGGGTTATGGAATGGGGAGGGATTAGGCTACAGTTTAGGGTACGACAACACTTAAGGGTTAGTGTACGTGTGAGGGCACGATTTAGTGTCGGTGTCCTGGTTAAGATTAGGGCCCGGGTGAGGGTAAGACTTCGGGTGAGCGTCAGGCTTAGGATTCGGGTTAGGGTTAGGGTTAGGAAATGGGGAGGGATTAGGGTACAGTTTAGGGTATGACAGTTCTTAAGGGTTAGCATACGTGTGAGGGCACGACTTAGTGTTGGTGTACTGGGTAAGATTAGGGCACGGGTGAGGGTAAAGCTTCGGGTGAGTGTCAGGGTTAGGGTTCGTATTAGGGTTAGGGTTAGGGAATGGAGAGAGATTAGGATAAAGGTTAGGGTACAGCTGGGGTTTAGGTTTAGCATACGTGTGAGGGCACAGTTTAGTGTTGGTGTACTGGTTAAGATTAGGGCACAGGTGAGGGTAAGGCCTCGGAAGAGGGTCAGGTTTAGGGTTTGGGTTAGGGTTAGGGTTAGGGAATGGAGAGGGATTAGGGTACAGGTTAGGGTACGGCAACAGTTTAGGGTTAGCCTACGTTGCAGGGCATGGGTTAGTGTTGATGTACTGTTTAAAATTAGGACATGGGTGAGGGTAAAGGTTCAGGTGAGTGTCAGGGTTAGGGTTCGGGTTCGGGTTAGGGTTAGGGAATGGAGAGGGATTAGGTTACATGTTAGGATACGACAATGCTTAAGGGTTAGCGTACGTGTGAGGGCACGGTTTAGTGTTGGTGTACTGGTTAAGATTAGGTCATGGGTGAGGGTAAGGCTTCGGGTGAGGGTCAGTGTTAGGATTTGGGTTAGGGTTAGATTTAGGAAATGGGGAGGTATTAGGGTACAGTTTATGGTACAACAACGCTTAAGTGTTAGCGTACGTGTGAGGGCACGAGTTAGTGTTGGTGTACTGGTTAAGATTAGGGCACGGGTCAGGGTAAGGCTTTGGGTGAGCGTCAGGCTTAGGATTCGGGTTAGGGTTAGGGTTAGGAAATGGGGAGGGATTAGGGTACAGTTTAGGGTATGACAGTTCTTAAGGGTTAGCATACGTGTGAGGGCACGACTTAGTGTTGGTGTACTGGGTAAGATTAGGGCATGGGTGAGGGTAAAGCTTCGGGTGAGTGTCAGGGTTAGGGTTCGTGTTAGGGTTAGGGTTAGGGAATGGAGAGAGATTAGGATAAAGGTTAGGGTACAGCTGGGGTTTAGGTTTAGCGTACGTGTGAGGGCACAGTTTAGTGTTGGTGTACTGGTTAAGATTAGGGCACAGGTGAGGGTAAGGCCTCGGAAGAGGGTCAGGTTTAGGGTTTGGGTTAGGGTTAGGGTTAGGGAATGGAGAGGGATTAGGGTACAGGTTAGGGTACGGCAACAGTTTAGGGTTAGCCTACGTTGCAGGGCATGGGTTAGTGTTGATGTACTGTTTAAAATTAGGACACGGGTGAGGGTAAAGCTTCAGGTGAGTGTCAGGGTTAGGGTTCGGGTTCGGGTTAGGGTTAGGGAATGGAGAGGGATTAGGTTACATGTTAGGATACGACAATGCTTAAGGGTTAGCGTACGTGTGAGGGCACGGTTTAGTGTTGGTGTACTGGTTAAGATTAGGTCACGGGTGAGGGTAAGGCTTCGGGTGAGGGTCAGTGTTAGGATTTGGGTTAGGGTTAGATTTAGGAAATGGGGAGGTATTAGGGTACAGTTTATGGTACAACAACGCTTAAGTGTTAGCGTACGTGTGAGGGCATGAGTTAGTGTTGGTGTACTGGTTAAGATTAGGGCACGGGTCAGGGTAAGGCTTTGGGTGAGGGACAGGATTAGGGATCGGTTTAGGGTTAGGGTTAGGCAATGGGGTGGGAATAGGGTACAGTTTAGGGTAGAGCAACAATTTAGGTTTAGCCTACGTTTGAGAGCATGGTTTAGTGGTGATGTACTGTTTAAAATTAGGACACGGGTGAGGGTCAAGTTTCAGGTGAGTGTCAGGGTTAGGGTTCGAGTTAGGGTTAGGGTTAGGGAATGGAGAGGGATTAGGGTACAGGTTAGGGTAAGACAACGCTTAAGGGTTAGCGTACGTGTGATTGCACGGTTTAGTGTTGGGGTAATGGTTAAGATTAAGTCACGGGTGAGGTTAAGGCTTCGGGTGAGGGTCAGGATTAGGATTCGGGTTAGGGTTAGGGTTAGGGAATGGGGAGGGATTTGCGTACAGTTTAGGGTATGAGAACACATAAGGGTTAGCGTACGTGTGAGGGCACGAGTTAGTTTTGGTGTACTGGTTAAGATAAGGGCACCGGTGAGTCTAAGGATTCGGGTGAGGGACAGGATTATATATCGGGTTAGGGTTAGGGTTAAGCAATGGGGAGGTATTTGGGTACAGGTTAGCGTACGGCTGTGGTTTAGGGTTAGCGTACGTTTGAGGGCATGGTTTAGTGTTGTTGTAATGGTTAAGATTAAATCACGGGGGAGGTTAAGGCTTCGAGTGAGGGACAGGATTAGGGATCAGGTTAGGGTTACGGTTAGGCAATGGGGAGGGATTAGGGTACAGGTTAGGGTATGGCAACGGTTAAGTGTTAGCCTACGTTGGAGGACATGGTTTAGTGTTGATGTCCCGTTTAAAATTAGGACACGGGTGAGGGTAAAGCTTCGGGTGAGTGTCAGTGTTAGGGTTCGGGTTAGGGTTAGTGTTAGGGAATGGAGAGGGATTAGGGTACAGGTTAGGGTAAGATAACGCTTAAGGTTTAGCATACGTGTGATGGCACGAGTTAGTGTTGGTGTACAGGTTAAGATTAGCGCATGGGTGAGGGTAAGGCTTCGGGTGAGGGACAGGATTAGGGATCAGGTTAGGGTTAGGGTTAGGCAATAGGGAGGAATTAGGGTACAGGTTAGGGTACAGCAACGGTTTAGGGTTAGCCTACGTTTGAGGGAATGGGTTAGTGGTGAGGTACTGTTTAAAATTAGGACACGGGTGCGGGTAAAGCTTCGGGTGAGTGTCAGGGTTAGGGTTCGAGTTAGGGTTAGGGTTAGGGAATCGAGAGGGATTAGGGTACAGGTTAGGGTAAGATAACGCTTAAGGGTTAGCATACGTGTGATGGCACGAGTTAGTGTTGGTGTACAGGTTAAGATTAGCGCATGGGTGAGGGTAAGGCTTCGGGTGAGGGACAGGATTAGGGATTGGGTTAGGGTTAGGGTTAGGCAATGGGGAGGGATTAGGGTACAGGTTAGGGTACGGCAACTGTTTAGGGTTAGCCTATGTACCAGGGCATGGGGTAGTGTTGATGTCCTGGTTAAAATTAGGACACGGGTGAGGGTAAAGCTTCGGGTGAGTGTCAGGGTTAGGGTTCGGGTTAGGGTTAGCGTTAGGGAATGGAGTTGGATTAGGGTACAGGTTAGGGTACGGCTTCAGTTTAGGGTTACTGTACGTGTGAGGACACGTTTTAGTGTTGGTGTAATAGTTAAGATTAGGTCACGGGTGAGGTTAAGGCATCGGGTGAGGGTCAGGATTAGGATTCGGGTTAGGGTTAGGGCTAGGGAATTGGGAGGGATTAGGGTACAGTTTAGGCTATGACAACGCTTAAGGGTTAGCGTACGTGTGAGGGCACGAGTTAGTTTTGGTGTACAGGTTAAGATAAGGGCATGGGTGAGTGTAAGGCTTCGGGTGAGGGACAGGATTATTTATCGGGTTAGGGTTAGGGTTAGGCAATGGGGAGGTATTAGAGTACAGGTTAGGGTTCGGCTGCGGTTTAGGGTTAGCGTACGTGTGAGGGCACGGTTTAGTGTTTGTGTAATGTTTAAGATTAAGTTACGGGTGAGGTTAAGGCTTCGAGTGAGGGTCAGGGTTAGGATTCGGTTTAGGGTTAGGGTAGGGGAATGGGGAGGGATTATGTTACAGTTTAGGGTACGACAACGCTTACGGGTTAGCGTACGTGTGAGGGCATGAGTTAGTGTTGGTGTACTGCTTAAGATTAGGGCACGGGTGAGGGTAAGGCCTCGGAAGAGGGTCAGGTTTAGGGTTTGGGTTAGGGTTAGGGTTAGGGAATGGAGAGGGATTAGGGTACAGGTTAGGGTACGGGAATAGTTTAGGGTTAGCCTACGTTGCAGGGCATGGGTTATGTTGATGTACTGTTTAAAATTAGGACACGGGTGAGGGTAAAGCTTCAGTTGAGTGTCAGGGTTAGGGTTCGGGTTAGGGTTAGGGTTAGGGAACGGAGAGGGATTAGGGTACAGGTTAGGATCCGACAATGCTTAAGGGTTAGCGTACGTGTGAGGGCACGGTTTAGGATTGGTGTACTGGTTAAGATTAGGTTACGGGTGAGGGTAAGGCTTCGGGTGAGGGTCAGTGTTAGGAGTCGGGTTAGTGTTAGAGTTAGGAAATGGGGAGGGTTTAGGGTAGAGTTTAGGGTACGACAACGCTTAAGTGTTAGCGTACGTGTGAGGGCACGAGTTAGTGTTGGTGTACTGGTTAAGATTAGGGCACGGGTGAAGGTAAGGCTTCGGGTGAGGGACAGGATTAGGGATCGGGTTAGGGTTAGGGTTAGGCAATGGGGAGGGATTAGGGTACAGGTGAGGGTACGGCAACTGTTTAGGGTTAGCCTATGTACCAGGGCATGGGTTAGTGTTGATGTCCTGGTTAAAGTTTAGGACACGGGTGAGGGTAAAGCTTCGGGTGAGTGTCAGGGTTAGGGTTCGGGTTAGGGTTAGGGTTAGGGAATGGAGTTGGATTAGGGTACAGGTTAGGATACGGCTTCGGTTTCGGGTTACTGTACGTGTGAGGGCACGTTTTAATGTTGGTGTTATGGTTAAGATTAGGTCACGGGTGAGGTTAAGGCTTCGGGTGAGTGTCAGGATTAGGATTCGGGTTAGGATTAGGGTTAGGGAATCGGGAAGGATTAGGGTACAGTTTAGGGTACGACAATGCTTAAGGGTTAGCGTAAGTATGAGGGCACGAGTTATTGTTGGTGTACTGGTTAAGATTAGGGCACGTGTGAGGGTAAGGCCTGGAAGAGGGTCAGGTTTAGGGTTTGGGTTAGGGTTAGGGTTAGGGAATGGAGAGGGATTTGGGTACAGGTTAGGGTTCGGCAACAGTTTAGTGTTAGCCTACGTTGCAGGGCATGGTTTAGCGTTGATGTACTGGTAAAAATTAGGACACGGTTGAGAGTACAGCTTCGGGTGAGTGTCAGGGTTAGGGTTCGGGTTGGGGTTAGGGTTAGGGAATGGAGAGGGATTAGGGTACATTTTAGGATACGACAATGCTTAAGGGTTAGCATACGTGTGAGGGCACGAGTTAGTGTTGGTGTACTGGTTAAGATTAGGGCATGGGTGAGGGTAAGGCCTCAGAAGAGGGTACGGTTTAGGTTTTGGGTTAGGGTTAGGTTTAGGGAATGGGGAACGATTAGGTTACAGGATAGTGCACAGGTACAGTTTAAGGTTAGACAACGTTGGAGGGCATGGGTTAGTGTTGATGTCCTTGTTAAATTTAGGACACAGTTGAGGGTAAAGCTTCAGGTGAGTGTCAGGGTTAGGGTTCGGGTTAGGGTTAGTGTTAGGGAATTGGGAGGGATTAGGGTGCAGGTTAGGGTATGGCAACGGTGTAGGGTTAGCCTACATTTCTGGGCATGGGTTAGTGTTGATGTCCTGGTTAAGATTAGCTCACGGGTGAGGGTAAGGCTACAGGTTAGGGTCAGGATTAGGAATCGGGCTAGGGTTAGGGTTAGGGAATGGGGAGGGAATAGGGTACAGTTTAGGGTACGACAACTCTTAAGTGTTAGTGTACGTGTGAGGGGACGAGTTAGTGTTGGTGTACTGGATAAGATTAGGGCACGGGTGAGGGTAAGGCTTCGGGTGAGGGACAGGATTAGTGATCGGGTTAGGGTTAGGGTTAGGCAATGGGGAGGGATTAGGGTACAGGTTAGGGTACAGCAACGATTTAGGGTTAGCCTACGTTTGAGGGCATGGGTTAGTGGTGATGTACTGGTTAAAATTCGGACACGGGTGAGGGTAAAGCTTCGGGTGAGTGTCAGGGTTAGGGTTCGAGTTACGGTTAGGGTTAGGGAATGGGGAGGGATTAGGGTACAGTTTAGGGGAAGACAACGCTTAAGGGTTAGCGTACGTGTGAGGACACGAGTTAGTTTTGGTGTACTGGTTAAGATTAGGGCATGGGTGAGGGTAAGGCTTCGGGTGAGGAACAGGATTAGGGATCGGGTTAGGGTTAGGGTTAGGCAATGGGGAGGGACTATGGTACAGGTAAGAGTACAGCAACGGTTTAGGTTTAGCCTACGTTTGACGGCATGGGTTAGTCGGGAGGTACTGTTTAAGATTAGGACACGGGTGAGGGTAAAGCTTCGGGTGAGTGTCAGTGTTAGGGTTCGAGTTAGGGTTAGGGTTAGGGAATGGAGAGAGATTACCGTACAGGTTAGGTTAATAGAATGCTTAAGAATTAGCGTACGTGTGATGGCACGAGTTAGTGTTGGTGTACTGGTTAAGATTAGTGCACGGGTGAGGGTAAGGCTTCGGGTGAGGGACAGGATTAGGGATCGGGTTAGGGTTAGGGTTAGGCAATGGTGAGGGATTAGGGTACAGGTTAGGGTACGGCTATGGTTTAGGGTTAGCCTACGTAGCAGGGCAAGGCCTAGTGTTGATGTCCTGGTTAAAATTAGGACACGGTTGAGGGTAAAGCTTTGGGTGAGTGTCGGGGTTAGGGTTCGGGTTAGGGTTAGGGTTAGGGAATGGAGGTGGATTAGGGTACCGGTTAGGGTACGGCTGCGGTTTAGTGTTACTGTTCGTGTGAGGGCACGGTTTAGTGTTGGTGTAATGGTTAAGATTATGTCACGGGTAAGGTTAAGGCTTCGGGTGAGGGTCAGGTTTAGGATTCGGGTTAGGGTTAGTGTTAGGGAATGGGGAGGGATTAGGGTCAAGTTTAGGGTACGACAATGCTTTAGGGTTAGCGTACGTGTGAGGGCACGAGTTAGTGTTGGTGTACTGGTAAAGGTTAGGGCACGTGTGAGGTTAAGGCCTCGGAAGAGGGTCTGGTTTAGGGTTTGGGTTAGGGTTAGGGTTAGGGAATTGAGAGGGATTAGGGTACAGGTTAGAGTACGGCAACAGTTTAGGGTTAGCCTACGTTGCAGGGCATGGTTTAGTGTGGATGTCCTGGTTAAAATTAGGACACGGGTGAGGGTAAAGCATCGGTTGAGTGTTAGGGTTAGGGTTCGAGTTAGGGTTAGTGTTAGGGAATGGAGAGGGATTACGGTACAGGTTAGGGTAAGACAACGCTTAAGGGTTAGCGTACGTTTGATGGCACGAGTTAGTGTTGGTGTACTGGTTAAGATTAGGTCACGGGTGAGGGTAAGGCTTCGGGTGAGGGAAAGGATTAGGGACCGGGTTAGGGTTAGGGTTAGGCAATGGGGAGGGATTAGGGTACAGGTTAGGGTACGGCTACGGTTTAGGGTTAGCCTACATAGCAGGGCATGGGTTAGTGTTGATGTCCTGGTTAAAATTAGGACACGGGTGAGGGTAAAGCTTCGGGTGAGTGTCAGGGTTAGGGTTCGGGTTAGGGTTAGGGTTAGGGAATGGAGTTGGATTAGGGTACAGGTTAGGGTACAGCAGCGGTTTAGGCTTAGCCTACGTTTGAGGGCATGGGTTAGTGGTGATGTACTGGTTAAAATTAGGACACGGGTGAGGGTAAAGCTTCGGGTGAGTGTCAAGGTTAGGGTTCGAGTTACGGTTAGTGTTAGGGAATGGAGAGGGATGAGGGTACAGGTTAGGGTAAGACAACGCTTAAGGGTTAGCATACGTGTGAGGGCACGAGTTAGTGTTGGTGTACTGGTTACGATTAGGACACGGGTGAGGGTAAGGCCTCGGAAGAGGGTCAGATTTAGGGTTTGAGTTAGGGTTAGGTTTAGGGAATGGGGAGGGATTAGGGTACAGGATAGTGCACGGTAACGGTTTAAGGTTAGACAACGTTGGAGGGCATGGGTTGGTGTTGATGTCCTTGTTAAATTTAGGACATGGGTGAGGGTAAAGCTTCGGGTGAGGGTCAGGCTTAGGTTTCGGGTTAGGGTTACTGTTAGGGAATGGGGAGGGATTAGGGTACAGGTTAGAGTATGGCAACGGTTTAGGGTTAGCCTACATTGCAGAACATGGGTTAGTGTTGATGTACTGGTTAAGATTAGGTCACAGGTGAGAGTAGGGCTTAGGGTGAGGGCCAGGATTAGGAATCGGGCTAGGGTTAGTGTTAGGGAATGGGGAGAGATTAGGGTACAGTTTAGAGTATGACAACACTTAAGGGTTAGCATACGTGTGAGGGCATGAGTTAGTTTTGGTGTACTGGTTAAGATAAGGGCACGGGTGAAGGTAAGGCTTCGGGTGAGGGACAGGATTAGGGATCGGGTTAGGGTTAGGATTAGGCAATGTGGAGGGATTAGGGTACAGGTTAGTGTACGACAATGGTTTTGTGTTAGCCTACATTGGAGGACATGGGTTAGTGTTGATGTAGTGTTTAAAATTAGGACACGGGTGAGCGTAAAGCTACGGGTGAGTGTCAGGGTTAGGGTTCGGGTTAGGGTTAGTGTTAGGGAATGGAGAGGGATTAGGGAAAAGGTTAGGGTACGGCTGCGGTTTAGGGTTAGCGTACGTGTGAGGGCACGGTTTGGTGATGGTGTACTGGTTAAGATTAAGGCACGGGGGAGGTTAAGGTTTCGGGTGAGGGACAGGGTTAGGATTCGGGTTAGGGTTAGCGTTAGGAAATGGGGAGGGATTAGGGTACAGTTTAGGGTACCACAGTGCTTAAGGGTTAGCATACGTGTGAGGGCACGACTTAGTGTTTGTGTACTGGTTAAGATTAGGGCACGGGTGAGGGTAAAACTTCGGGTGAGTGTCAGGGATAGGGTTCGGGTTAGGGTCAGGGTTATGGAATGGGGAGGGATTAGGCTACAGTTTAGGGTACGACAACACTTAAGGGTTAGTGTACGTGTGAGGGCACGATTTAGTGTCGGTGTCCTGGTTAAGATTAGGGCCCGGGTGAGGGTAAGGCTTCGGGTGAGCGTCAGGCTTAGGATTCGGGTTAGGGTTAGGGTTAGGAAATGGGGAGGGATTAGGGTACAGTTTAGGGTATGACAGTTCTTAAGGGTTAGCATACGTGTGAGGGCACGACTTAGTGTTGGTGTACTGGGTAAGATTAGGGCACGGGTGAGGGTAAAGCTTCGGAGGAGTGTCAGGGTTAGGGTTCGTGTTAGGGTTAGGGTTAGGGAATGGAGAGAGATTAGGATAAAGGTTAGGGTACAGCTGGGGTTTAGGTTTAGCGTACGTGTGAGGGCACAGTTTAGTGTTGGTGTACTGGTTAAGATTAGGGCACAGGTGAGGGTAAGGCCTCGGAAGAGGGTCAGGTTTAGGGTTTGGGTTAGGGTTAGGGTTAGGGAATGGAGAGGGATTAGGGTACAGGTTAGGGTACGGCAACAGTTTAGGGTTAGCCTACGTTGCAGGGCATGGGTTAGTGTTGATGTACTGTTTAAAATTAGGACACGGGTGAGGGTAAAGCTTCAGGTGAGTGTCAGGGTTAGGGTTCGGGTTCGGGTTAGGGTTAGGGAATGGAGAGGGATTAGGTTATATGTTAGGATACGACAATGCTTAAGGGTTAGTGTACGTGTGAGGGCACGGTTTAGTGTTGGTGTACTGGTTAAGATTAGGTCACGGGTGAGGGTAAGGCTTCGGGTGAGGGTCAGTGTTAGGATTTGGGTTAGGGTTAGGGTTAGGGAATGGACGTGGATTAGGGTACAGGTTAGGGTACGGCTGCGGTTTAGGGTTAGCGTACGTGTGAGGGCACGGTTTAGTGTTTGTGTAATGGTTAAGATTAAGTTACGGGTGAGGTTAATGCTTCGAGTGAGGGTCAGTGTTAGGATTCCATTTAGGGTTAGGGTTAGGGAATGCGGAGGGATTAGGTTACAGTTTAGGGTACGACAGTTCTTAAGGGTTAGCATACATGTGAGGGCACGACTTAGTGTTGGTGTACTGGTTAAGATTAGGGCACGGGTGAGGGTAAAGTTTCGGGTGAGTGTCAGGGTTAGGGCTCGGGTTAGGGTTAGGTTTAGGGAATGGAGAGAGATTAGGATACAGGTTAGGGTACAGCTGCAGTTTAGGTTTAGTGTACGTGTGAGGGCACGGTTTAGTGTTTGTGTACTGGTTAAGATTAGGGCACGGGTGAGGGTAAGGCCTCGGAAGAGGGTCAGGTTTAGGGTTTGGGTTAGGGTTAGGGTTAGGGAATGAAGAGGGATTAGGGTACAGTTTCGGATATGACAACGCTTAACGGTTAGAGTACGTGTGAAGGCATGAGTTAGTTTTGGTGTACTGGTTAAGATTAGGGCACGGGTGAGGGTAAAGCTTCGGAGGAGTGTCAGGGTTAGGGTTCGTGTTAGGGTTAGGGTTAGGGAATGGAGAGAGATTAGGATAAAGGTTAGGGTACAGCTGGGGTTTAGGTTTAGCGTACGTGTGAGGGCACAGTTTAGTGTTGGTGTACTGGTTAAGATTAGGGCACAGGTGAGGGTAAGGCCTCGGAAGAGGGTCAGGTTTAGGGTTTGGGTTAGGGTTAGGGTTAGGGAATGGAGAGGGATTAGGGTACAGGTTAGGGTACGGCAACAGTTTAGGGTTAGCCTACGTTGCAGGGCATGGGTTAGTGTTGATGTACTGTTTAAAATTAGGACACGGGTGAGGGTAAAGCTTCAGGTGAGTGTCAGGGTTAGGGTTCGGGTTCGGGTTAGGGTTAGGGAATGGAGAGGGATTAGGTTATATGTTAGGATACGACAATGCTTAAGGGTTAGTGTACGTGTGAGGGCACTGTTTAGTGTTGGTGTACTGGTTAAGATTAGGTCACGGGTGAGGGTAAGGCTTCGGGTGAGGGTCAGTGTTAGGATTTGGGTTAGGGTTAGATTTAGGAAATGGGGAGGTATTAGGGTACAGTTTATGGTACAACAACGCTTAAGTGTTAGCGTACGTGTGAGGGCACGAGTTAGTGTTGGTGTACTGGTTAAGATTAGGGCACGGGTCAGGGTAAGGCTTTGGGTGAGGGACAGGATTAGGGATCGGTTTAGGGTTAGGGTTAGGCAATGGGGTGGGAATAGGGTACAGTTTAGGGTAGAGCAACAATTTAGGTTTAGCCTACGTTTGAGAGCATGGTTTAGTGGTGATGTACTGTTTAAAATTAGGACACGGGTGAGGGTCAAGTTTCAGGTGAGTGTCAGGGTTAGGGTTCGAGTTAGGGTTAGGGTTAGGGAATGGAGAGGGATTAGGGTACAGGTTAGGGTAAGACAATGCTTAAGGGTTAGCGTACGTGTGATTGCACGGTTTAGTGTTGGGGTAATGGTTAAGATTAAGTCACGGGTGAGGTTAAGGCTTCGGGTGAGGGTCAGGATTAGGATTCGGGTTAGGGTTAGGGTTAGGGAATGGGGAGGGATTTGCGTACAGTTTAGGGTATGAGAACACATAAGGGTTAGCGTACGTGTGAGGGCACGAGTTAGTTTTGGTGTACTGGTTAAGATAAGGGCACCGGTGAGTCTAAGGATTCGGGTGAGGGACAGGATTATATATCGGGTTAGGGTTAGGGTTAGGCAATGGGGAGGTATTTGGGTACAGGTTAGCGTACGGCTGTGGTTTAGGGTTAGCGTACGTTTGAGGGCATGGTTTAGTGTTGTTGTAATGGTTAAGATTAAATCACGGGGGAGGTTAAGGCTTCGAGTGAGGGACAGGATTAGGGATCAGGTTAGGGTTATGGTTAGGCAATGGGGAGGGATTAGGGTACAGGTTAGGGTATGGCAACGGTTAAGTGTTAGCCTACGTTGGAGGACATGGTTTAGTGTTGATGTCCCGTTTAAAATTAGGACACGGGTGAGGGTAAAGCTTCGGGTGAGTGTCAGTGTTAGGGTTCGGGTTAGGGTTAGTGTTAGGGAATGGAGAGGGATTAGGGTACAGGTTAGGATACGGCAATGCTTAATGGTTAGCGTACGTGTGAGGGCACGAGTTAGTGTTGCTGTACTGGTTAAGATTAGGGCACGGGTGAGGGTAAGTCCTCGGAAGAGGTTCAGGTTTAGGGTTTGGGTTAGGGTTAGGTTTAGGGAATGGGGAGGTATTAGGGTACAGGTTAGGTTATGGCTGCAGTTTAGGGTTAGCGTACATGTGAGGGCACGGTTTAGTGTTGGTGTAATGGTTATGATTAAGTCACGGGTGAGGTTAATGCTTTGAGTGAGGGTCAGGGTTAGGATTCGGGTTAGGGTTAGGGTATGGGAATGGGGAGGGATTAGGTTACAGTTCAGGGTACGACAATGCTTAAGGGTTATCGTACGTGTGAGGGCACGAGTTAGTGTTGGTGTACTGGTTAAGATTAGGGCACGGGAGAGGGTAAGGCCTCGGAAGAGGGTCAGGTTTAGTGTTTGGGTTACGGTTAGGGTTAGGGAATGGGGAGGGATTAAGGTACAGGTTCGGGTACGGCAACGGTTTAGGGTTAGCCTACGTAGCAGGGCATGCGTTAGAGTTGATGTCCTGGTTAAAATTAGGACAAGGGTGAGGGTAAAGCTTCGGGTGAGTGTCAGGGTTAGCGTTTGGGTTAGGGTTAGGGTTAGGGAATGGACTTGGATTAGGGTACAGGTTAGGGTCTGGCTGCGGTTTAGGGTTACTGTACGTGGGAGGGCACAGTTTAGTGTTGGTATAATGGTTAAGATTAGATCACGGTTTAGGTTAAGGCTTCGGGTGAGGGTCAGGATTAGGATTCTGGTTAGGGTTAGGTTTAGGGAATGGGGAGGGATTAGGGTACAGTTTAGGGTACGACAATGCTTAAGGGTTAGCGTACGTGTGAGGGCACGAGTTAGTTTTGGGGTACTGGTTAAGATAAGGGCACGGGTGAGGGTAAGGCCTCAGAAGAGGGTCAGGTTTAGGGTTTGGGTTAGGGTTAGGTTTAGGGAATGGGGAGGGATTAGGGTACAAGATAGTGCACGGTTACGGTTTAAGGTTAGACAACGTTCGAGGGCATGGGTTAGTGTTGATGTCCTTGTTAATTTTACGACACGGGTGAGGGTAAAGCTTCAGGTGAGTGTTAGGGTTAGGGTTCGGGTTATGGTTACTGTTAGGGAATGGGGAGGGATTAGGGTACATGTTAGGGTATGGCAATGGTTTAGGGTTAGCCTACATTGCAGGGCATGGGTTAGTGTTGATGTCCTGGTTAAGATTAGGTCACGGGTCAAGGTAAGGCTTCGGGTGAGGGTCAGGATTAGGAATCGGGCTAGGGTTAGGGTTAGGGAATGGGGAGGGATTAGGGTACAGTTTCGGGTATGACAATGCTTAACGGTTAGCGTACGTGTGATGGCACAGTTAGTGTTGGTGTACTAGTTTAGATTAGGGCATGGGTGAGGGCAAGGCTTCTGGTGAGGGACAGGATTAGGGATCAGGTTAGGGTTAGGGTTAGGCAATGGGGAGGGATTAGGGTACAGGTTAGGGTACGGGAACGGTTTAGTGTTAGCCTACGTAGTAGGGCATGGGTTAGTGTTGATGTCCTGGTTAAAATTAGGACACGGGTGAGGGTAAAGCTTCGGGTGAGTGTCAGGGTTAGGTTTCCGGTTAGGGTTAGGGTTAAGGAATGGACTTGGATTAGGGTACAGGTTAGGGTACGGCTGCGGTTTAGGGTTAGCGTACGTGTGAGGGCACGGTTTAGTGTTTGTGTAATGGTTAAGATTAAGTTACGGGTGAGGTTAATGCTTCGAGTGAGGGTCAGTGTTAGGATTCCATTTAGGGTTAGGGTTAGGGAATGCGGAGGGATTAGGTTACAGTTTAGGGTACGACAGTTCTTAAGGGTTAGCATACATGTGAGGGCACGACTTAGTGTTGGTGTACTGGTTAAGATTAGGGCACGGGTGAGGGTAAAGTTTCGGGTGAGTGTCAGGGTTAGGGCTCGGGTTAGGGTTAGGTTTAGGGAATGGAGAGAGATTAGGATACAGGTTAGGGTACAGCTGCAGTTTAGGTTTAGTGTACGTGTGAGGGCACGGTTTAGTGTTGGTGTACTGGTTAAGATTAGGGCACGGGTGAGGGTAAAGCTTCGGAGGAGTGTCAGGGTTAGGGTTCGTGTTAGGGTTAGGGTTAGGGAATGGAGAGAGATTAGGATAAAGGTTAGGGTACAGCTGGGGTTTAGGTTTAGCGTACGTGTGAGGGCACAGTTTAGTGTTGGTGTACTGGTTAAGATTAGGGCACAGGTGAGGGTAAGGCCTCGGAAGAGGGTCAGGTTTAGGGTTTGGGTTAGGGTTAGGGTTAGGGAATG
Source organism: Inia geoffrensis (assembly GCA_036417435.1). Classification (NCBI taxonomy): domain Eukaryota; kingdom Metazoa; phylum Chordata; class Mammalia; order Artiodactyla; family Iniidae; genus Inia; species Inia geoffrensis. The sequence goes on along the minus strand of CM070910.1, from coordinate 87,341,031 downwards.
GAGAGGGATTAGGGTACAGGTTAGGGTACGGCAACAGTTTAGGGTTAGCCTACGTTGCAGGGCATGGGTTAGTGTTGATGTACTGTTTAAAATTAGGACACGGGTGAGGGTAAAGCTTCAGGTGAGTGTCAGGGTTAGGGTTCGGGTTCGGGTTAGGGTTAGGGAATGGAGAGGGATTAGGTTATATGTTAGGATACGACAATGCTTAAGGGTTAGTGTACGTGTGAGGGCACGGTTTAGTGTTGGTGTACTGGTTAAGATTAGGTCACGGGTGAGGGTAAGGCTTCGGGTGAGGGTCAGTGTTAGGATTTGGGTTAGGGTTAGATTTAGGAAATGGGGAGGTATTAGGGTACAGTTTATGGTACAACAACGCTTAAGTGTTAGCGTACGTGTGAGGGCACGAGTTAGTGTTGGTGTACTGGTTAAGATTAGGGCACGGGTCAGGGTAAGGCTTTGGGTGAGGGACAGGATTAGGGATCGGTTTAGGGTTAGGGTTAGGCAATGGGGTGGGAATAGGGTACAGTTTAGGGTAGAGCAACAATTTAGGTTTAGCCTACGTTTGAGAGCATGGTTTAGTGGTGATGTACTGTTTAAAATTAGGACACGGGTGAGGGTCAAGTTTCAGGTGAGTGTCAGGGTTAGGGTTCGAGTTAGGGTTAGGGTTAGGGAATGGAGAGGGATTAGGGTACAGGTTAGGGTAAGACAATGCTTAAGGGTTAGCGTACGTGTGATTGCACGGTTTAGTGTTGGGGTAATGGTTAAGATTAAGTCACGGGTGAGGTTAAGGCTTCGGGTGAGGGTCAGGATTAGGATTCGGGTTAGGGTTAGGGTTAGGGAATGGGGAGGGATTTGCGTACAGTTTAGGGTATGAGAACACATAAGGGTTAGCGTACGTGTGAGGGCACGAGTTAGTTTTGGTGTACTGGTTAAGATAAGGGCACCGGTGAGTCTAAGGATTCGGGTGAGGGACAGGATTATATATCGGGTTAGGGTTAGGGTTAGGCAATGGGGAGGTATTTGGGTACAGGTTAGCGTACGGCTGTGGTTTAGGGTTAGCGTACGTTTGAGGGCATGGTTTAGTGTTGTTGTAATGGTTAAGATTAAATCACGGGGGAGGTTAAGGCTTCGAGTGAGGGACAGGATTAGGGATCAGGTTAGGGTTATGGTTAGGCAATGGGGAGGGATTAGGGTACAGGTTAGGGTATGGCAACGGTTAAGTGTTAGCCTACGTTGGAGGACATGGTTTAGTGTTGATGTCCCGTTTAAAATTAGGACACGGGTGAGGGTAAAGCTTCGGGTGAGTGTCAGTGTTAGGGTTCGGGTTAGGGTTAGTGTTAGGGAATGGAGAGGGATTAGGGTACAGGTTAGGATACGGCAATGCTTAATGGTTAGCGTACGTGTGAGGGCACGAGTTAGTGTTGCTGTACTGGTTAAGATTAGGGCACGGGTGAGGGTAAGTCCTCGGAAGAGGTTCAGGTTTAGGGTTTGGGTTAGGGTTAGGTTTAGGGAATGGGGAGGTATTAGGGTACCGGTTAGGTTATGGCTGCAGTTTAGGGTTAGCGTACATGTGAGGGCACGGTTTAGTGTTGGTGTAATGGTTATGATTAAGTCACGGGTGAGGTTAATGCTTTGAGTGAGGGTCAGGGTTAGGATTCGGGTTAGGGTTAGGGTATGGGAATGGGGAGGGATTAGGTTACAGTTCAGGGTACGACAATGCTTAAGGGTTATCGTACGTGTGAGGGCACGAGTTAGTGTTGGTGTACTGGTTAAGATTAGGGCACGGGAGAGGGTAAGGCCTCGGAAGAGGGTCAGGTTTAGTGTTTGGGTTACGGTTAGGGTTAGGGAATGGGGAGGGATTAAGGTACAGGTTCGGGTACGGCAACGGTTTAGGGTTAGCCTACGTAGCAGGGCATGCGTTAGAGTTGATGTCCTGGTTAAAATTAGGACAAGGGTGAGGGTAAAGCTTCGGGTGAGTGTCAGGGTTAGCGTTTGGGTTAGGGTTAGGGTTAGGGAATGGACTTGGATTAGGGTACAGGTTAGGGTCTGGCTGCGGTTTAGGGTTACTGTACGTGGGAGGGCACAGTTTAGTGTTGGTATAATGGTTAAGATTAGATCACGGTTTAGGTTAAGGCTTCGGGTGAGGGTCAGGATTAGGATTCTGGTTAGGGTTAGGTTTAGGGAATGGGGAGGGATTAGGGTACAGTTTAGGGTACGACAATGCTTAAGGGTTAGCGTACGTGTGAGGGCACGAGTTAGTTTTGGGGTACTGGTTAAGATAAGGGCACGGGTGAGGGTAAGGCCTCAGAAGAGGGTCAGGTTTAGGGTTTGGGTTAGGGTTAGGTTTAGGGAATGGGGAGGGATTAGGGTACAAGATAGTGCACGGTTACGGTTTAAGGTTAGACAACGTTCGAGGGCATGGGTTAGTGTTGATGTCCTTGTTAATTTTACGACACGGGTGAGGGTAAAGCTTCAGGTGAGTGTTAGGGTTAGGGTTCGGGTTATGGTTACTGTTAGGGAATGGGGAGGGATTAGGGTACATGTTAGGGTATGGCAATGGTTTAGGGTTAGCCTACATTGCAGGGCATGGGTTAGTGTTGATGTCCTGGTTAAGATTAGGTCACGGGTCAAGGTAAGGCTTCGGGTGAGGGTCAGGATTAGGAATCGGGCTAGGGTTAGGGTTAGGGAATGGGGAGGGATTAGGGTACAGTTTCGGGTATGACAATGCTTAACGGTTAGCGTACGTGTGATGGCACAGTTAGTGTTGGTGTACTAGTTTAGATTAGGGCATGGGTGAGGGCAAGGCTTCTGGTGAGGGACAGGATTAGGGATCAGGTTAGGGTTAGGGTTAGGCAATGGGGAGGGATTAGGGTACAGGTTAGGGTACGGGAACGGTTTAGTGTTAGCCTACGTAGCAGGGCATGGGTTAGTGTTGATGTCCTGGTTAAAATTAGGACACGGGTGAGGGTAAAGCTTCGGGTGAGTGTCAGGGTTAGGTTTCCGGTTAGGGTTAGGGTTAAGGAATGGACTTGGATTAGGGTACAGGTTAGGGTACGGCTGCGGTTTAGGGTTAGCGTACGTGTGAGGGCACGGTTTAGTGTTTGTGTAATGGTTAAGATTAAGTTACGGGTGAGGTTAATGCTTCGAGTGAGGGTCAGTGTTAGGATTCCATTTAGGGTTAGGGTTAGGGAATGCGGAGGGATTAGGTTACAGTTTAGGGTACGACAGTTCTTAAGGGTTAGCATACATGTGAGGGCACGACTTAGTGTTGGTGTACTGGTTAAGATTAGGGCACGGGTGAGGGTAAAGTTTCGGGTGAGTGTCAGGGTTAGGGCTCGGGTTAGGGTTAGGTTTAGGGAATGGAGAGAGATTAGGATACAGGTTAGGGTACAGCTGCAGTTTAGGTTTAGTGTACGTGTGAGGGCACGGTTTAGTGTTGGTGTACTGGTTAAGATTAGGGCACGGGTGAGGGTAAGGCTTTGGATGAGGGACAGGATTAGGGATCGGTTTAGGGTTAGGGTTAGGCAATGGGGCGGGAATAGGGTACAGTTTAGGGTAGAGCAACAATTTAGGTTTAGCCTACGTTTGAGAGCATGGTTTAGTGGTGATGTACTGTTTAAAATTAGGACACGGGTGAGGGTCAAGTTTCGGGTGAGTGTCAGGGTTAGGGTTCGAGTTAGGGTTAGGGTTAGGGAATGGAGAGGGATTAGGGTACAGGTTAGGGTAAGACAACGCTTAAGGGTTAACGTACGTGTGATTGCACGGTGTAGTGTTGGGGTAATGGTTAAGATTAAGTCACGGGTGAGGTTAAGGCTTCGGGTGAGGGTCAGGATTAGGATTCGGGTTAGGGTTAGGGTTAGGGAATGGGGAGGGATTTGCGTAGAGTTTAGGGTAAGACAACACATAAGGGTTAGCGTACGTGTGAGGGCACAAGTTAGTTTTGGTGTACTGGTTAATATAAGGGCACGGGTGAGTCTAAGGATTCGGGTGAGGGACAGGATTATGGATCGGGTTAGGGTTAGGGTTAGGCAATGGGGAGGTATTAGGGTACAGGTTAGCGTACGGCTGTGGTTTAGGGTTAGCGTACGTTTGAGGGCATGGTTTAGTGTTGTTGTAATGGTTAAGATTAAATCACGGGGGAGGTTAAGGCTTCGAGTGAGGGACAGGATTAGGCATCAGGTTAGGGTTACAGTTAGGCAATGGGGAGGGATTAGGGTACAGGTTAGGGTATGGCAACGGTTAAGTGTTAGCCTACGTTGGAGGACATGGTTTAGTGTTGATGTCCCGTTTAAAATTAGGACACGGGTGAGGGTAAAGCTTCGGGTGAGTGTCAGTGTTAGGGTTCGGGTTAGGGTTAATGTTAGGGAATGGAGAGGGATTAGGTTACATGTTAGGATACGACAATGCTTAATGGTTAGCGTACGTGTGAGGGCACGAGTTAGTGTTGCTGTACAGGTTAAGATTAGGGCACGGGTGAGGGTAAGGCCTCTGAAGAAGGTCAGGTTTAGGGTTTGGGTTAGGGTTAGGGTTAGGGAATGGGGAGGGAATAAGGTACAGGTTAGTGTACGGCAACGGTTTAGGGTTAGCCTACGTTGCAGGGCATGGGTTAGTGTTGATGTCCTCGTTAAAATTAGGACACAGGTGAGGGTAAAGCTTCGGGTGAGTGTCAAGTTTAGGTTTCGGTTTAGGATTAGTGTTAGGGAATGGAGAGGGATTAGGGTACAGGTTAGGGAACGGCTGCGGTTTAGGGTTAGCGTACGTTTGAGGTCACGGTTTAGTGTTGGTGTACTGGTTAAGATTAGGGTACTAGTGGCGGTAAGGCCTCGGAAGATGGTCAGGTTTAGGGATTGTTTTAGGGTTAGGGTTAGGGAATGGAGAGGGATTAGGGTACAGGTTAGGGTACGGGAATAGTTTAGGGTTAGCCTACGTTGCAGGGCATGGGTTATGTTGATGTACTGTTTAAAATTAGGACACGGGTGAGGGTAAAGCTTCGGGTGAGTGTCAGGGTTAGCGTTCGGGTTAGGGTTAGGGTTAGGGAATGGAGTTGGATTAGGGTACAGGTTAGGATACGGCTTCAGTTTCGGGTTACTGTACGTGTGAGGGCACGTTTTAATGTTGGTGTTATGGTTAAGATTAGGTCACGGGTGAGGTTAAGGCTTCGGGTGAGGGTCAGGATTAGGATTCGGGTTAGGATTAGGGTTAGGGAATCGGGAGGGATTAGGGTACAGTTTAGGGTACGACAATGCTTAAGGGTTAGCGTAAGTATGAGGGCACGAGTTATTGTTGGTGTACTGGTTAAGATTAGGGCACGTGTGAAGGTAAGGCCTTGGAAGAGGGTCAGGTTTAGGGTTTGGGTTAGGGTTAGGGTTAGGGAATGGCGAGGGATTTGGGTACAGGTTAGGGTTCGGCAACAGTTTAGTGTTAGCCTACGTTGCAGGGCATGGTTTAGCGTTGATGTACTGGTAAAAATTAGGACACGGGTGAGGGTACAGCTTCGGATGAGTGTCAGGGTTAGGGTTCGGGTTCGGGTTAGGGTTAGGGAATGGAGAGGGATTAGGGTACATTTTAGGATACGACAATGCTTAAGGGTTAGCATACGTGTGAGGGCACGAGTTAGTGTTGGTGTACTGCTTAAGATTAGGGCATGGGTGAGGGTAAGGCCTCAGAAGAGGGTAAGGTTTAGGTTTTGGGTTAGGGTTAGTTTTAGGGAATGGGGAACGATTAGGTTACAGGATAGTGCACAGGTACAGTTTAAGTTTAGACAACGTTGGAGGGCATGGGTTAGTGTTGATGTCCTTGTTAAATTTAGGACACAGTTGAGGGTAGAGCTTCGGGTGACTGTCAGGGTTAGGGTTCGGGTTAGGGTTACTGTTAGGGAATTGGGAGGGATTAGGGTGCAGGTTAGGGTATGGCAACGGTGTAGGGTTAGCCTACATTTCTGGGCATGGGTTAGTGTTGATGTCCTGGTTAAGATTAGCTCACGGGTGAGGTTAAGGCTACAGGTTAGGGTCAGGATTAGGAATCGGGCTAGGGTTAGGGTTAGGGAATGGGGAGGGAATAGGGTACAGTTTAGGGTACGACAACTCTTAAGTGTTAGTGTACGTGTGAGGGGACGAGTTAGTGTTGGTGTACTGGATAAGATTAGGGCACGGGTGAGGGTAAGGCTTCGGGTGAGGGAAAGGTTTAGGGACCGGGTTAGGGTTAGGGTTAGGCAATGGGGAGGGATTAGGGTACAGGTTAGGGTACGGCTACGGTTTAGGGTTAGCCTACGTAGCAGGGCATGGGTTAGTGTTGATGTCCTGGTTAAAATTAGGACACGGGTGAGGGTAAAGCTTCGGGTGAGTGTCAAGGTTAGGGTTCGAGTTACGGTTAGTGTTAGGGAATGGAGAGGGATGAGGGTACAGGTTAGGGTAAGACAACGCTTAAGGGTTAGCATACGTGTGAGGGCACGAGTTAGTGTTGGTGTACTGGTTACGATTAGGACACGGGTGAGGGTAAGGCCTCGGAAGAGGGTCAGATTTAGGGTTTGAGTTAGGGTTAGGTTTAGGGAATGGGGAGGGATTAGGGTACAGGGTAGTGCACGGTAACGGTTTAAGGTTAGACAACGTTGGAGGGCATGGGTTGGTGTTGATGTCCTTGTTAAATTTAGGACATGGGTGAGGGTAAAGCTTCGGGTGAGGGTCAGGCTTAGGTTTCGGGTTAGGGTTACTGTTAGGGAATGGGGAGGGATTAGGGTACAGGTTAGAGTATGGCAACGGTTTAGGGTTAGCCTACATTGCAGAACATGGGTTAGTGTTGATGTCCTGGTTAAGATTAGGTCACAGGTGAGAGTAGGGCTTAGGGTGAGGGCCAGGATTAGGAATCGGGCTAGGGTTAGTGTTAGGGAATGGGGAGAGATTAGGGTACAGTTTAGAGTATGACAACACTTAAGGGTTAGCATACGTGTGAGGGCATGAGTTAGTTTTGGTGTACTGGTTAAGATAAGGGCACGGGTGAAGGTAAGGCTTCGGGTGAGGGACAGGATTAGGGATCGGGTTAGGGTTAGGATTAGGCAATGTGGAGGGATTAGGGTACAGGTTAGTGTACGACAATGGTTTTGTGTTAGCCTACATTGGAGGACATGGGTTAGTGTTGATGTAGTGTTTAAAATTAGGACACGGGTGAGCGTAAAGCTACGGGTGAGTGTCAGGGTTAGGGTTCGGGTTATGGTTACTGTTAGGGAATGGGGAGGGATTAGGGTACATGTTAGGGTATGGCAATGGTTTAGGGTTAGCCTACATTGCAGGGCATGGGTTAGTGTTGATGTCCTGGTTAAGATTAGGTCACGGGTCAAGGTAAGGCTTCGGGTGAGGGTCAGGATTAGGAATCGGGCTAGGGTTAGGGTTAGGGAATGGGGAGGGATTAGGGTACAGTTTCGGGTATGACAATGCTTAACGGTTAGCGTACGTGTGATGGCACAGTTAGTGTTGGTGTACTAGTTTAGATTAGGGCATGGGTGAGGGCAAGGCTTCTGGTGAGGGACAGGATTAGGGATCAGGTTAGGGTTAGGGTTAGGCAATGGGGAGGGATTAGGGTACAGGTTAGGGTACGGGAACGGTTTAGTGTTAGCCTACGTAGCAGGGCATGGGTTAGTGTTGATGTCCTGGTTAAAATTAGGACACGGGTGAGGGTAAAGCTTCGGGTGAGTGTCAGGGTTAGGTTTCCGGTTAGGGTTAGGGTTAAGGAATGGACTTGGATTAGGGTACAGGTTAGGGTACGGCTGCGGTTTAGGGTTAGCGTACGTGTGAGGGCACGGTTTAGTGTTTGTGTAATGGTTAAGATTAAGTTACGGGTGAGGTTAATGCTTCGAGTGAGGGTCAGTGTTAGGATTCCATTTAGGGTTAGGGTTAGGGAATGCGGAGGGATTAGGTTACAGTTTAGGGTACGACAGTTCTTAAGGGTTAGCATACATGTGAGGGCACGACTTAGTGTTGGTGTACTGGTTAAGATTAGGGCACGGGTGAGGGTAAAGTTTCGGGTGAGTGTCAGGTTTAGGGCTCGGGTTAGGGTTAGGTTTAGGGAATGGAGAGAGATTAGGATACAGGTTAGGGTACAGCTGCAGTTTAGGTTTAGTGTACGTGTGAGGGCACGGTTTAGTGTTTGTGTACTGGTTAAGATTAGGGCACGGGTGAGGGTAAGGCCTCGGAAGAGGGTCAGGTTTAGGGTTTGGGTTAGGGTTAGGGTTAGGGAATGAAGAGGGATTAGGGTACAGTTTCGGATATGACAACGCTTAACGGTTAGAGTACGTGTGAAGGCATGAGTTAGTTTTGGTGTACTGGTTAAGATAAGGGCACGGGTGAAGGTAAGGCTTCGGGTGAGGGACAGGAATAGGGATCGGGTTAGGTTTACGATTAGGCAATGGGGAGGGATTAGGGTACAGGTTAGTGTACGACAATGGTTTAGTGTTAGCCTACATTGGAGGACATGGGTTAGTGTTGATGTAGTGTTTAAAATAAGGACAAGCGTGAGCGTAAAGCTTCGGGTGAGTGTCAGGGTTAGGGTTTGGGTTTGGGTTAGGGTTAGTAATGGAGAGGGATTAGGGTACAGGTTAGAGTACGGCAACAGTTTAGGGTTAGCCTACATTGCAGGGCATGGGTTAGTGTTGATGTAGTGTTTAAAATTAGGACACGGATGAGGGTAAAGCTTCTGGTGAGTGTCAGCGTTAGGGTTCGGTTTAGGGTTAGGGTTAGGGAACGGAGAGGGATTAGGGTATAAGTTAGGGTAAGACAACGCGTAAGGGTTAGCTTACGTGTGATGGCACTAGTTAGTGTTGGTGTACTGGTTAAGATTAAGGCACGGGTGAGGGTAAGGCTTCGGGTGAGGGACAGGATTAGGGATCAGGTTAGGGTTAGGGTTAGGCAATAGGGAGGGATTAGGGTACAGGTTAGTGTACAGCAACGGTTTAGGGTTAGCCTACGTTTGAGGGAATGGGTTAGTGGTGAGGTACTGTTTAAAATTAGGACACGGGTGCGGGTAAAGCTTAGGGTGAGTGTCAGGGTTAGGGTTCGAGTTAGGGTTAGGGTTAGGGAATCGAGAGGGATTAGGGTACAGGTTAGGGTAAGATAACGCTTAAGGGTTAGCATACGTGTGATGGCACGAGTTAGTGTTGGTGTACAGGTTAAGATTAGCGCATGGGTGAGGGTAAGGCTTCGGGTGAGGGACAGGATTAGGGATTGGGTTAGGGTTAGGGTTAGGCAATGGGGAGGGATTAGGGTACAGGTTAGGGTACGGCAACTGTTTAGGGTTAGCCTATGTACCAGGGCATGGGGTAGTGTTGATGTCCTGGTTAAAATTAGGACACGGGTGAGGGTAAAGCTTCGGGTGAGTGTCAGGGTTAGGGTTCGGGTTAGGGTTAGCGTTAGGGAATGGAGTTGGATTAGGGTACAGGTTAGGGTACGGCTTCAGTTTAGGGTTACTGTACGTGTGAGGGCACGTTTTAGTGTTGGTGTAATAGTTAAGATTAGGTCACGGGTGAGGTTAAGGCATCGGGTGAGGGTCAGGATTAGGATTCGGGTTAGGGTTAGGGCTAGGGAATTGGGAGGGATTAGGGTACAGTTTAGGCTATGACAACGCTTAAGGGTTAGCGTACGTGTGAGGGCACGAGTTAGTTTTGGTGTACAGGTTAAGATAAGGGCATGGGTGAGTGTAAGGCTTCGGGTGAGGGACAGGATTATTTATCGGGTTAGGGTTAGGGTTAGGCAATGGGGAGGTATTAGAGTACAGGTTAGGGTTCGGCTGCGGTTTAGGGTTAGCGTACGTGTGAGGGCACGGTTTAGTGTTTGTGTAATGGTTAAGATTAAGTTACGGGTGAGGTTAAGGCTTCGAGTGAGGGTCAGGGTTAGGATTCGGGTTAGGGTTAGGGTAGGGGAATGGGGAGGGATTATGTTACAGTTTAGGGTACGACAACGCTTACGGGTTAGCGTACGTGTGAGGGCATGAGTTAGTGTTGGTGTACTGGTTAAGATTAGGGCACGGGTGAGGGTAAGGCCTCCGAAGAAGGTCAGGTTTAGGGTTTGGGTTAGGGTTAGGGTTAGGGAATGGGGAGGGAATAGGGTACAGGTTAGTGTACGGCAACGGTTTAGGGTTAGCCTACGTTGCAGGGCATGGGTTAGTGTTGACGTCCTCGTTAAAATTAGGACACAGGTGAGGGTAAAGCTTCGGGTGAGTGTCAAGTTTAGGTTTCGGTTTAGGATTAGTGTTAGGGAATGGAGAGGGATTAGGGTACAGGTTAGGGAATGGCTGCGGTTTAGGGTTAGCGTACGTTTGAGGTCACGATTTAGTGTTGGTGTACTGGTTCAGATTAGGGTACTTGTGGCGGTAAGGCCTCGGAAGATGGTCAGGTTTAGGGATTGTTTTAGGGTTAGGGTTAGGGAATGGAGAGGGATTAGGGTAGAGGTTAGGGTACGGGAATAGTTTAGGGTTAGCCTACGTTGCAGGGCATGGGTTATGTTGATGTACTGTTTAAAATTAGGACACGGGTGAGGGTAAAGCTTCGGTTGAGTGTCAGGGTTAGGGTTCGGGTTAGGGTTAGGGTTAGGGAACGGAGAGGGATTAGGGTACAGGTTAGGATCCGACAATGCTTAAGGGTTAGCGTACGTGTGAGGGCACGGTTTAGGATTGGTGTACTGGTTAAGATTAGGTTACGGGTGAGGGTAAGGCTTCGGGTGAGGGTCAGTGTTAGGAGTCGGGTTAGTGTTAGAGTTAGCAAATGGGGAGGGTTTAGGGTACAGTTTAGGGTACGACAACGCTTTAGTGTTAGCGTACGTGTGAGGGCACGTGTTAGTGTTGGTGTACTGGTTAAGATTAGGGCACGGGTGAAGGTAAGGCTTCGGGTGAGGGACAGGATTAGGGATCGGTTTAGGGTTAGGGTTAGGCAATGGGGAGGGATTAGGGTACAGGTGAGTGTACGGCAACTGTTTAGGGTTAGCCAATGTACCAGGGCATGGGTTAGTGTTGATGTCCTGGTTAAAATTTAGGACACGGGTGAGGGTAAAGCTTCGGGTGAGTGTCAGGGTTAGGGTTCGGGTTAGGGTTAGGGAATGGAGTTGGATTAGGGTACAGGTTAGGATACGGCTTCGGTTTCGGGTTACCGTACGTGTGAGGGCACGTTTTAATGTTGGTGTTATGGTTAAGATTAGGTCACGGGTGAAGTTAAGGCTTCGGGTGAGGGTCAGGATTAGGATTCGGGTTAGGATTAGGGTTAGGGAATCGGGAAGGATTAGGGTACAGTTTAGGGTACGACAATGCTTAAGGGTTAGCGTAAGTATGAGGGCAGGAGTTATTGTTGGTGTACTGGTTAAGATTAGGGCACGTGTGAGGGTAAGGCCTTGGAAGAGGGTCAGGTTTAGGGTTTGGGTTAGGGTTAGGGTTAGGGAATGGTGAGGGATTTGGGTACAGGTTAGGGTTCGGTAACAGTTTAGTGTTAGCCTACGTTGCAGGGCATGGTTTAGCGTTGATGTACTGGTAAAAATTAGGACACGGGTGAGGGTACAGCTTCGGGTGAGTGTCAGGGTTAGGGTTCGGGTTGGGGTTAGGGTTAGGGAATGGAGAGGGATTAGGGTACATTTTAGGATACGACAATGCTTAAGGGTTAGCATACGTGTGAGGGCACGAGTTACTGTTGGTGTACTGGTTAAGATTAGGGCATGGGTGAGGGTAAGGCCTCAGAAGAGGGTACGGTTTAGGTTTTGGGTTAGGGTTAGGTTTAGGGAATGGGGAACGATTAGGTTACAGGATAGTGCACAGGTACAGTTTAAGGTTAGACAACGTTGGAGGGCATGGGTTAGTGTTGATGTCCTTGTTAAATTTAGGACACAGTTGAGGGTAAAGCTTCAGGTGAGTGTCAGGGTTAGGGTTCGGGTTAGGGTTACTGTTAGGGAATTGGGAGGGATTAGGGTGCAGGTTAGGGTATGGCAACGGTGTAGGGTTAGCCTACATTTCTGGGCATGGGTTAGTGTTGATGTCCTGGTTAAGATTAGCTCACGGGTGAGGGTAAGGCTACAGGTTAGGGTCAGGATTAGGAATCGGGCTAGGGTTAGGGTTAGGGAATGGGGAGGGAATAGGGTACAGTTTAGGGTACGACAACTCTTAAGTGTTAGTGTACGTGTGAGGGGACGAGTTAGTGTTGGTGTACTGGATAAGATTAGGGCACGGGTGAGGGTAAGGCTTTGGGTGAGGGACAGGATTAGTGATCGGGTTAGGGTTAGGGTTAGGCAATGGGGAGGGATTAGGGTACAGGTTAGGGTACAGCAACGATTTAGGGTTAGCCTACGTTTGAGGGCATGGGTTAGTGGTGATGTACTGGTTAAAATTCGGACACGGGTGAGGGTAAAGCTTCGGGTGAGTGTCAGGGTTAGGGTTCGAGTTACGGTTAGGGTTAGGGAATGGGGAGGGATTAGGGTACAGTTTAGGGGAAGACAACGCTTAAGGGTTAGCGTACGTGTGAGGACACGAGTTAGTTTTGGTGTACTGGTTAAGATTAGGGCATGGGTGAGGGTAAGGCTTCGGGTGAGGAACAGGATTAGGGATCGGGTTAGGGTTAGTGTTAGGCAATGGGTAGGGACTATGGTACAGGTAAGAGTACAGCAACGGTTTAGGTTTAGCCTACGTTTGACGGCATGGGTTAGTCGGGAGGTACTGTTTAAGATTAGGACACGGGTGAGGGTAAAGCTTCGGGTGAGTGTCAGTGTTAGGGTTCGAGTTAGGGTTAGGGTTAGGGAATGGAGAGAGATTACCGTACAGGTTAGGTTAATAGAATGCTTAAGAATTAGCGTACGTGTGATGGCACGAGTTAGTGTTGGTGTACTGGTTAAGATTAGTGCACGGGTGAGGGTAAGGCTTCGGGTGAGGGACAGGATTAGGGATCGGGTTAGGGTTAGGGTTAGGCAATGGTGAGGGATTAGGGTACAGGTTAGGGTACGGCTATGGTTTAGGGTTAGCCTACGTAGCAGGGCAAGGCCTAGTGTTGATGTCCTGGTTAAAATTAGGACACGGTTGAGGGTAAAGCTTTGGGTGAGTGTCGGGGTTAGGGTTCGGGTTAGGGTTAGGGTTAGGGAATGGAGGTGGATTAGGGTACCGGTTAGGGTACGGCTGCGGTTTAGTGTTACTGTTCGTGTGAGGGCACGGTTTAGTGTTGGTGTAATGGTTAAGATTATGTCACGGGTAAGGTTAAGGCTTCGGGTGAGGGTCAGGTTTAGGATTCGGGTTAGGGTTAGGGTTAGGGAATGGGGAGGGATTAGGGTCAAGTTTAGGGTACGACAATGCTTTAGGGTTAGCGTACGTGTGAGGGCACGAGTTAGTGTTGGTGTACTGGTAAAGATTAGGGCACGTGTGAGGGTAAGGCCTCGGAAGAGGGTCTGGTTTAGGGTTTGGTTTAGGGTTAGGGTTAGGGAATTGAGAGGGATTAGGGTACAGGTTAGAGTACGGCAACAGTTTAGGGTTAGCCTACGTTGCAGGGCATGGTTTAGTGTGGATGTCCTGGTTAAAATTAGGACACGGGTGAGGGTAAAGCATCGGTTGAGTGTTAGGGTTAGGGTTCGAGTTAGGGTTAGTGTTAGGGAATGGAGAGGGATTACGGTACAGGTTAGGGTAAGACAACGCTTAAGGGTTAGCGTACGTTTGATGGCACGAGTTAGTGTTGGTGTACTGGTTAAGATTAGGTCACGGGTGAGGGTAAGGCTTCGGGTGAGGGAAAGGATTAGGGACCGGGTTAGGGTTAGGGTTAGGCAATGGGGAGGGATTAGGGTACAGGTTAGGGTACGGCTACGGTTTAGGGTTAGCCTACGTAGCAGGGCATGGGTTAGTGTTGATGTCCTGGTTAAAATTAGGACACGGGTGAGGGTAAAGCTTCGGGTGAGTGTCAGGGTTAGGGTTCGGGTTAGGGTTAGGGTTAGGGAATGGAGTTGGATTAGGGTACAGGTTAGGGTACAGCAGCGGTTTAGGCTTAGCCTACGTTTGAGGGCATGGGTTAGTGGTGATGTACTGGTTAAAATTAGGACACGGGTGAGGGTAAAGCTTCGGGTGAGTGTCAAGGTTAGGGTTCGAGTTACGGTTAGTGTTAGGGAATGGAGAGGGATGAGGGTACAGGTTAGGGTAAGACAACGCTTAAGGGTTAGCATACGTGTGAGGGCACGAGTTAGTGTTGGTGTACTGGTTACGATTAGGACACGGGTGAGGGTAAGGCCTCGGAAGAGGGTCAGATTTAGGGTTTGAGTTAGGGTTAGGTTTAGGGAATGGGGAGGGATTAGGGTACAGGATAGTGCACGGTAACGGTTTAAGGTTAGACAACGTTGGAGGGCATGGGTTGGTGTTGATGTCCTTGTTAAATTTAGGACATGGGTGAGGGTAAAGCTTCGGGTGAGGGTCAGGCTTAGGTTTCGGGTTAGGGTTACTGTTAGGGAATGGGGAGGGATTAGGGTACAGGTTAGAGTATGGCAACGGTTTAGGGTTAGCCTACATTGCAGAACATGGGTTAGTGTTGATGTCCTGGTTAAGATTAGGTCACAGGTGAGAGTAGGGCTTAGGGTGAGGGCCAGGATTAGGAATCGGGCTAGGGTTAGTGTTAGGGAATGGGGAGAGATTAGGGTACAGTTTAGAGTATGACAACACTTAAGGGTTAGCATACGTGTGAGGGCATGAGTTAGTTTTGGTGTACTGGTTAAGATAAGGGCACGGGTGAAGGTAAGGCTTCGGGTGAGGGACAGGATTAGGGATCGGGTTAGGGTTAGGATTAGGCAATGTGGAGGGATTAGGGTACAGGTTAGTGTACGACAATGGTTTTGTGTTAGCCTACATTGGAGGACATGGGTTAGTGTTGATGTAGTGTTTAAAATTAGGACACGGGTGAGCGTAAAGCTACCGGTGAGTGTCAGGGTTAGGGTTCGGGTTATGGTTACTGTTAGGGAATGGGGAGGGATTAGGGTACATGTTAGGGTATGGCAATGGTTTAGGGTTAGCCTACATTGCAGGGCATGGGTTAGTGTTGATGTCCTGGTTAAGATTAGGTCACGGGTCAAGGTAAGGCTTCGGGTGAGGGTCAGGATTAGGAATCGGGCTAGGGTTAGGGTTAGGGAATGGGGAGGGATTAGGGTACAGTTTCGGGTATGACAATGCTTAACGGTTAGCGTACGTGTGATGGCACAGTTAGTGTTGGTGTACTAGTTTAGATTAGGGCATGGGTGAGGGCAAGGCTTCTGGTGAGGGACAGGATTAGGGATCAGGTTAGGGTTAGGGTTAGGCAATGGGGAGGGATTAGGGTACAGGTTAGGGTACGGGAACGGTTTAGTGTTAGCCTACGTAGCAGGGCATGGGTTAGTGTTGATGTCCTGGTTAAAATTAGGACACGGGTGAGGGTAAAGCTTCGGGTGAGTGTCAGGGTTAGGTTTCCGGTTAGGGTTAGGGTTAAGGAATGGACTTGGATTAGGGTACAGGTTAGGGTACGGCTGCGGTTTAGGGTTAGCGTACGTGTGAGGGCACGGTTTAGTGTTTGTGTAATGGTTAAGATTAAGTTACGGGTGAGGTTAATGCTTCGAGTGAGGGTCAGTGTTAGGATTCCATTTAGGGTTAGGGTTAGGGAATGCGGAGGGATTAGGTTACAGTTTAGGGTACGACAGTTCTTAAGGGTTAGCATACATGTGAGGGCACGACTTAGTGTTGGTGTACTGGTTAAGATTAGGGCACGGGTGAGGGTAAAGTTTCGGGTGAGTGTCAGGGTTAGGGCTCGGGTTAGGGTTAGGTTTAGGGAATGGAGAGAGATTAGGATACAGGTTAGGGTACAGCTGCAGTTTAGGTTTAGTGTACGTGTGAGGGCACGGTTTAGTGTTTGTGTACTGGTTAAGATTAGGGCACGGGTGAGGGTAAGGCCTCGGAAGAGGGTCAGGTTTAGGGTTTGGATTAGGGTTAGGGTTAGGGAATGAAGAGGGATTAGGGTACAGTTTCGGATATGACAACGCTTAACGGTTAGAGTACGTGTGAAGGCATGAGTTAGTTTTGGTGTACTGGTTAAGATAAGGGCACGGGTGAAGGTAAGGCTTCGGGTGAGGGACAGGAATAGGGATCGGGTTAGGTTTACGATTAGGCAATGGGGAGGGATTAGGGTACAGGTTAGTGTACGACAATGGTTTAGTGTTAGCCTACATTGGAGGACATGGGTTAGTGTTGATGTAGTGTTTAACATAAGGACAAGCGTGAGCGTAAAGCTTCGGGTGAGTGTCAGGGTTAGGGTTTGGGTTTGGGTTAGGGTTAGTAATGGAGAGGGATTAGGGTACAGGTTAGAGTACGGCAACAGTTTAGGGTTAGCCTACATTGCAGGGCATGGGTTAGTGTTGATGTAGTGTTTAAAATTAGGACACGGATGAGGGTAAAGCTTCTGGTGAGTGTCAGCGTTAGGGTTCGGGTTAGGGTTAGGGTTAGGGAACGGAGAGGGATTAGGGTATAAGTTAGGGTAAGACAACGCGTAAGGGTTAGCTTACGTGTGATGGCACTAGTTAGTGTTGGTGTACTGGTTAAGATTAAGGCACGGGTGAGGGTAAGGCTTCGGGTGAGGGACAGGATTAGGGATCAGGTTAGGGTTAGGGTTAGGCAATAGGGAGGGATTAGGGTACAGGTTAGTGTACAGCAACGGTTTAGGGTTAGCCTACGTTTGAGGGAATGGGTTAGTGGTGAGGTACTGTTTAAAATTAGGACACGGGTGCGGGTAAAGCTTAGGGTGAGTGTCAGGGTTAGGGTTCGAGTTAGGGTTAGGGTTAGGGAATCGAGAGGGATTAGGGTACAGGTTAGGGTAAGATAACGCTTAAGGGTTAGCATACGTGTGATGGCACGAGTTAGTGTTGGTGTACAGGTTAAGATTAGCGCATGGGTGAGGGTAAGGCTTCGGGTGAGGGACAGGATTAGGGATTGGGTTAGGGTTAGGGTTAGGCAATGGGGAGGGATTAGGGTACAGGTTAGGGTACGGCAACTGTTTAGGGTTAGCCTATGTACCAGGGCATGGGGTAGTGTTGATGTCCTGGTTAAAATTAGGACACGGGTGAGGGTAAAGCTTCGGGTGAGTGTCAGGGTTAGGGTTCGGGTTAGGGTTAGCGTTAGGGAATGGAGTTGGATTAGGGTACAGGTTAGGGTACGGCTTCAGTTTAGGGTTACTGTACGTGTGAGGGCACGTTTTAGTGTTGGTGTAATAGTTAAGATTAGGTCACGGGTGAGGTTAAGGCATCGGGTGAGGGTCAGGATTAGGATTCGGGTTAGGGTTAGGGCTAGGGAATTGGGAGGGATTAGGGTACAGTTTAGGCTATGACAACGCTTAAGGGTTAGCGTACGTGTGAGGGCACGAGTTAGTTTTGGTGTACAGGTTAAGATAAGGGCATGGGTGAGTGTAAGGCTTCGGGTGAGGGACAGGATTATTTATCGGGTTAGGGTTAGGGTTAGGCAATGGGGAGGTATTAGAGTACAGGTTAGGGTTCGGCTGCGGTTTAGGGTTAGCGTACGTGTGAGGGCACGGTTTAGTGTTTGTGTAATGGTTAAGATTAAGTTACGGGTGAGGTTAAGGCTTCGAGTGAGGGTCAGGGTTAGGATTCGGGTTAGGGTTAGGGTAGGGGAATGGGGAGGGATTATGTTACAGTTTAGGGTACGACAACGCTTACGGGTTAGCGTACGTGTGAGGGCATGAGTTAGTGTTGGTGTACTGGTTAAGATTAGGGCACGGGTGAGGGTAAGGCCTCCGAAGAAGGTCAGGTTTAGGGTTTGGGTTAGGGTTAGGGTTAGGGAATGGAGAGGGATTAGGGTAGAGGTTAGGGTACGGGAATAGTTTAGGGTTAGCCTACGTTGCAGGGCATGGGTTATGTTGATGTACTGTTTAAAATTAGGACACGGGTGAGGGTAAAGCTTCGGTTGAGTGTCAGGGTTAGGGTTCGGGTTAGGGTGAGGGTTAGGGAACGGAGAGGGATTAGGGTACAGGTTAGGATCCGACAATGCTTAAGGGTTAGCGTACGTGTGAGGGCACGGTTTAGGATTGGTGTACTGGTTAAGATTAGGTTACGGGTGAGGGTAAGGCTTCGGGTGAGGGTCAGTGTTAGGAGTCGGGTTAGTGTTAGAGTTAGCAAATGGGGAGGGTTTAGGGTACAGTTTAGGGTACGACAACGCTTTAGTGTTAGCGTACGTGTGAGGGCACGTGTTAGTGTTGGTGTACTGGTTAAGATTAGGGCACGGGTGAAGGTAAGGCTTCGGGTGAGGGACAGGATTAGGGATCGGTTTAGGGTTAGGGTTAGGCAATGGGGAGGGATTAGGGTACAGGTGAGGGTACGGCAACTGTTTAGGGTTAGCCTATGTACCAGGGCATGGGTTAGTGTTGATGTCCTGGTTAAAATTTAGGACACGGGTGAGGGTCAAGCTTCGGGTGAGTGTCAGGGTTAGGGTTCGGGTTAGGGTTAGGGTTAGGGAATGGAGTTGGATTAGGGTACAGGTTAGGATACGGCTTCGGTTTCGGGTTACCGTACGTGTGAGGGCACGTTTTAATGTTGGTGTTATGGTTAAGATTAGGTCACGGGTGAAGTTAAGGCTTCGGGTGAGGGTCAGGATTAGGATTCGGGTTAGGATTAGGGTTAGGGAATCGGGAAGGATTAGGGTACAGTTTAGGGTACGACAATGCTTAAGGGTTAGCGTAAGTATGAGGGCAGGAGTTATTGTTGGTGTACTGGTTAAGATTAGGGCACGTGTGAGGGTAAGGCCTTGGAAGAGGGTCAGGTTTAGGGTTTGGGTTAGGGTTAGGGTTAGGGAATGGTGAGGGATTTGGGTACAGGTTAGGGTTCGGTAACAGTTTAGTGTTAGCCTACGTTGCAGGGCATGGTTTAGCGTTGATGTACTGGTAAAAATTAGGACACGGGTGAGGGTACAGCTTCGGGTGAGTGTCAGGGTTAGGGTTCGGGTTGGGGTTAGGGTTAGGGAATGGAGAGGGATTAGGGTACATTTTAGGATACGACAATGCTTAAGTGTTAGCATACGTGTGAGGGCACGAGTTAGTGTTGGTGTACTGGTTAAGATTAGGGCATGGGTGAGGGTAAGGCCTCAGAAGAGGGTACGGTTTAGGTTTTGGGTTAGGGTTAGGTTTAGGGAATGGGGAACGATTAGGTTACAGGATAGTGCACAGGTACAGTTTAAGGTTAGACAACGTTGGAGGGCATGGGTTAGTGTTGATGTCCTTGTTAAATTTAGGACACAGTTGAGGGTAAAGCTTCGGGTGAGTGTCAGGGTTAGGGTTCGGGTTAGGGTTACTGTTAGGGAATTGGGAGGGATTAGGGTGCAGGTTAGGGTATGGCAACGGTGTAGGGTTAGCCTACATTTCTGGGCATGGGTTAGTGTTGATGTCCTGGTTAAGATTAGCTCACGGGTGAGGGTAAGGCTACAGGTTAGGGTCAGGATTAGGAATCGGGCTAGGGTTAGGGTTAGGGAATGGGGAGGGAATAGGGTACAGTTTAGGGTACGACAACTCTTAAGTGTTAGTGTACGTGTGAGGGGACGAGTTAGTGTTGGTGTACTGGATAAGATTAGGGCACGGGTGAGGGTAAGGCTTTGGGTGAGGGACAGGATTAGTGATTGGGTTAGGGTTAGGGTTAGGCAATGGGGAGGGATTAGGGTACAGGTTAGGGTACAGCAACGATTTAGGGTTAGCCTACGTTTGAGGGCATGGGTTAGTGGTGATGTACTGGTTAAAATTCGGACACGGGTGAGGGTAAAGCTTCGGGTGAGTGTCAGGGTTAGGGTTCGAGTTACGGTTAGGGTTAGGGAATGGGGAGGGATTAGGGTACAGTTTAGGGGAAGACAACGCTTAAGGGTTAGCGTACGTGTGAGGACACGAGTTAGTTTTGGTGTACTGGTTAAGATTAGGGCATGGGTGAGGGTAAGGCTTCGGGTGAGGAACAGGATTAGGGATCGGGTTAGGGTTAGTGTTAGGCAATGGGTAGGGACTATGGTACAGGTAAGAGTACAGCAACGGTTTAGGTTTAGCCTACGTTTGACGGCATGGGTTAGTCGGGAGGTACTGTTTAAGATTAGGACACGGGTGAGGGTAAAGCTTCGGATGAGTGTCAGTGTTAGGGTTCGAGTTAGGGTTAGGGTTAGGGAATGGAGAGAGATTACCGTACAGGTTAGGTTAATAGAATGCTTAAGAATTAGCGTACGTGTGATGGCACGAGTTAGTGTTGGTGTACTGGTTAAGATTAGTGCACGGGTGAGGGTAAGGCTTCGGGTGAGGGACAGGATTAGGGATCGGGTTAGGGTTAGGGTTAGGCAATGGTGAGGGATTAGGGTACAGGTTAGGGTACGGCTATGGTTTAGGGTTAGCCTACGTAGCAGGGCAAGGCCTAGTGTTGATGTCCTGGTTAAAATTAGGACACGGTTGAGGGTAAAGCTTTGGGTGAGTGTCGGGGTTAGGGTTCGGGTTAGGGTTAGGGTTAGGGAATGGAGGTGGATTAGGGTACCGGTTAGGGTACGGCTGCGGTTTAGTGTTACTGTTCGTGTGAGGGCACGGTTTAGTGTTGGTGTAATGGTTAAGATTATGTCACGGGTAAGGTTAAGGCTTCGGGTGAGGGTCAGGTTTAGGATTCGGGTTAGGGTTAGGGTTAGGGAATGGGGAGGGATTAGGGTCAAGTTTAGGGTACGACAATGCTTTAGGGTTAGCGTACGTGTGAGGGCACGAGTTAGTGTTGGTGTACTGGTAAAGATTAGGGCACGTGTGAGGGTAAGGCCTCGGAAGAGGGTCTGGTTTAGGGTTTGGTTTAGGGTTAGGGTTAGGGAATTGAGAGGGATTAGGGTACAGGTTAGAGTACGGCAACAGTTTAGGGTTAGCCTACGTTGCAGGGCATGGTTTAGTGTGGATGTCCTGGTTAAAATTAGGACACGGGTGAGGGTAAAGCATCGGTTGAGTGTTAGGGTTAGGGTTCGAGTTAGGGTTAGTGTTAGGGAATGGAGAGGGATTACGGTACAGGTTAGGGTAAGACAACGCTTAAGGGTTAGCGTACGTTTGATGGCACGAGTTAGTGTTGGTGTACTGGTTAAGATTAGGTCACGGGTGAGGGTAAGGCTTCGGGTGAGGGAAAGGATTAGGGACCGGGTTAGGGTTAGGGTTAGGCAATGGGGAGGGATTAGGGTACAGGTTAGGGTACGGCTACGGTTTAGGGTTAGCCTACGTAGCAGGGCATGGGTTAGTGTTGATGTCCTGGTTAAAATTAGGACACGGGTGAGGGTAAAGCTTCGGGTGAGTGTCAGGGTTAGGGTTCGGGTTAGGGTTAGGGTTAGGGAATGGAGTTGGATTAGGGTACAGGTTAGGGTACAGCAGCGGTTTAGGCTTAGCCTACGTTTGAGGGCATGGGTTAGTGGTGATGTACTGGTTAAAATTAGGACACGGGTGAGGGTAAAGCTTCGGGTGAGTGTCAAGGTTAGGGTTCGAGTTACGGTTAGTGTTAGGGAATGGAGAGGGATGAGGGTACAGGTTAGGGTAAGACAACGCTTAAGGGTTAGCATACGTGTGAGGGCACGAGTTAGTGTTGGTGTACTGGTTACGATTAGGACACGGGTGAGGGTAAGGCCTCGGAAGAGGGTCAGATTTAGGGTTTGAGTTAGGGTTAGGTTTAGGGAATGGGGAGGGATTAGGGTACAGGATAGTGCACGGTAACGGTTTAAGGTTAGACAACGTTGGAGGGCATGGGTTGGTGTTGATGTCCTTGTTAAATTTAGGACATGGGTGAGGGTAAAGCTTCGGGTGAGGGTCAGGCTTAGGTTTCGGGTTAGGGTTACTGTTAGGGAATGGGGAGGGATTAGGGTACAGGTTAGAGTATGGCAACGGTTTAGGGTTAGCCTACATTGCAGAACATGGGTTAGTGTTGATGTCCTGGTTAAGATTAGGTCACAGGTGAGAGTAGGGCTTAGGGTGAGGGCCAGGATTAGGAATCGGGCTAGGGTTAGTGTTAGGGAATGGGGAGAGATTAGGGTACAGTTTAGAGTATGACAACACTTAAGGGTTAGCATACGTGTGAGGGCATGAGTTAGTTTTGGTGTACTGGTTAAGATAAGGGCACGGGTGAAGGTAAGGCTTCGGGTGAGGGACAGGATTAGGGATCGGGTTAGGGTTAGGATTAGGCAATGTGGAGGGATTAGGGTACAGGT
This sequence comes from Inia geoffrensis, assembly GCA_036417435.1. Classification (NCBI taxonomy): domain Eukaryota; kingdom Metazoa; phylum Chordata; class Mammalia; order Artiodactyla; family Iniidae; genus Inia; species Inia geoffrensis. The sequence continues at coordinate 87,318,846 of CM070910.1, read as the reverse complement.
TAGTGTACGACAATGGTTTTGTGTTAGCCTACATTGGAGGACATGGGTTAGTGTTGATGTAGTGTTTAAAATTAGGACACGGGTGAGCGTAAAGCTACGGGTGAGTGTCAGGGTTAGGGTTCGGGTTATGGTTACTGTTAGGGAATGGGGAGGGATTAGGGTACATGTTAGGGTATGGCAATGGTTCAGGGTTAGCCTACATTGCAGGGCATGGGTTAGTGTTGATGTCCTGGTTAAGATTAGGTCACGGGTCAAGGTAAGGCTTCGGGTGAGGGTCAGGATTAGGAATCGGGCTAGGGTTAGGGTTAGGGAATGGGGAGGGATTAGGGTACAGTTTCGGGTATGACAATGCTTAACGGTTAGCGTACGTGTGATGGCACAGTTAGTGTTGGTGTACTAGTTTAGATTAGGGCATGGGTGAGGGCAAGGCTTCTGGTGAGGGACAGGATTCGGGATCAGGTTAGGGTTAGGGTTAGGCAATGGGGAGGGATTAGGGTACAGGTTAGGGTACGGGAACGGTTTAGTGTTAGCCTGCGTAGCAGGGCATGGGTTAGTGTTGATGTCCTGGTTAAAATTAGGACACGGGTGAGGGTAAAGCTTCGGGTGAGTGTCAGGGTTAGGTTTCCGGTTAGGGTTAGGGTTAAGGAATGGACTTGGATTAGGGTACAGGTTAGGGTACGGCTGCGGTTTAGGGTTAGCGTACGTGTGAGGGCACGGTTTAGTGTTTGTGTAATGGTTAAGATTAAGTTACGGGTGAGGTTAATGCTTCGAGTGAGGGTCAGTGTTAGGATTCCATTTAGGGTTAGGGTTAGGGAATGCGGAGGGATTAGGTTACAGTTTAGGGTACGACAGTTCTTAAGGGTTAGCATACATGTGAGGGCACGACTTAGTGTTGGTGTACTGGTTAAGATTAGGGCACGGGTGAGGGTAAAGTTTCGGGTGAGTGTCAGGGTTAGGGCTCGGGTTAGGGTTAGGTTTAGGGAATGGAGAGAGATTAGGATACAGGTTAGGGTACAGCTGCAGTTTAGGTTTAGTGTACGTGTGAGGGCACGGTTTAGTGTTTGTGTACTGGTTAAGATTAGGGCACGGGTGAGGGTAAGGCCTCGGAAGAGGGTCAGGTTTAGGGTTTGGGTTAGGGTTAGGGTTAGGGAATGAAGAGGGATTAGGGTACAGTTTCGGATATGACAACGCTTAACGGTTAGAGTACGTGTGAAGGCATGAGTTAGTTTTGGTGTACTGGTTAAGATAAGGGCACGGGTGAAGGTAAGGCTTCGGGTGAGGGACAGGAATAGGGATCGGGTTAGGTTTACGATTAGGCAATGGGGAGGGATTAGGGTACAGGTTAGTGTACGACAATGGTTTAGTGTTAGCCTACATTGGAGGACATGGGTTAGTGTTGATGTAGTGTTTAAAATAAGGACAAGCGTGAGCGTAAAGCTTCGGGTGAGTGTCAGGGTTAGGGTTTGGGTTTGGGTTAGGGTTAGTAATGGAGAGGGATTAGGGTACAGGTTAGAGTACGGCAACAGTTTAGGGTTAGCCTACATTGCAGGGCATGGGTTAGTGTTGATGTAGTGTTTAAAATTAGGACACGGATGAGGGTAAAGCTTCTGGTGAGTGTCAGCGTTAGGGTTCGGGTTAGGGTTAGGGTTAGGGAACGGAGAGGGATTAGGGTATAAGTTAGGGTAAGACAACGCGTAAGGGTTAGCTTACGTGTGATGGCACTAGTTAGTGTTGGTGTACTGGTTAAGATTAAGGCACGGGTGAGGGTAAGGCTTCGGGTGAGGGACAGGATTAGGGATCAGGTTAGGGTTAGGGTTAGGCAATAGGGAGGGATTAGGGTACAGGTTAGTGTACAGCAACGGTTTAGGGTTAGCCTACGTTTGAGGGAATGGGTTAGTGGTGAGGTACTGTTTAAAATTAGGACACGGGTGCGGGTAAAGCTTAGGGTGAGTGTCAGGGTTAGGGTTCGAGTTAGGGTTAGGGTTAGGGAATCGAGAGGGATTAGGGTACAGGTTAGGGTAAGATAACGCTTAAGGGTTAGCATACGTGTGATGGCACGAGTTAGTGTTGGTGTACAGGTTAAGATTAGCGCATGGGTGAGGGTAAGGCTTCGGGTGAGGGACAGGATTAGGGATTGGGTTAGGGTTAGGGTTAGGCAATGGGGAGGGATTAGGGTACAGGTTAGGGTACGGCAACTGTTTAGGGTTAGCCTATGTACCAGGGCATGGGGTAGTGTTGATGTCCTGGTTAAAATTAGGACACGGGTGAGGGTAAAGCTTCGGGTGAGTGTCAGGGTTAGGGTTCGGGTTAGGGTTAGCGTTAGGGAATGGAGTTGGATTAGGGTACAGGTTAGGGTACGGCTTCAGTTTAGGGTTACTGTACGTGTGAGGGCACGTTTTAGTGTTGGTGTAATAGTTAAGATTAGGTCACGGGTGAGGTTAAGGCATCGGGTGAGGGTCAGGATTAGGATTCGGGTTAGGGTTAGGGCTAGGGAATTGGGAGGGATTAGGGTACAGTTTAGGCTATGACAACGCTTAAGGGTTAGCGTACGTGTGAGGGCACGAGTTAGTTTTGGTGTACAGGTTAAGATAAGGGCATGGGTGAGTGTAAGGCTTCGGGTGAGGGACAGGATTATTTATCGGGTTAGGGTTAGGGTTAGGCAATGGGGAGGTATTAGAGTACAGGTTAGGGTTCGGCTGCGGTTTAGGGTTAGCGTACGTGTGAGGGCACGGTTTAGTGTTTGTGTAATGGTTAAGATTAAGTTACGGGTGAGGTTAAGGCTTCGAGTGAGGGTCAGGGTTAGGATTCGGGTTAGGGTTAGGGTAGGGGAATGGGGAGGGATTATGTTACAGTTTAGGGTACGACAACGCTTACGGGTTAGCGTACGTGTGAGGGCATGAGTTAGTGTTGGTGTACTGGTTAAGATTAGGGCACGGGTGAGGGTAAGGCCTCCGAAGAAGGTCAGGTTTAGGGTTTGGGTTAGGGTTAGGGTTAGGGAATGGGGAGGGAATAGGGTACAGGTTAGTGTACGGCAACGGTTTAGGGTTAGCCTACGTTGCAGGGCATGGGTTAGTGTTGACGTCCTCGTTAAAATTAGGACACAGGTGAGGGTAAAGCTTCGGGTGAGTGTCAAGTTTAGGTTTCGGTTTAGGATTAGTGTTAGGGAATGGAGAGGGATTAGGGTACAGGTTAGGGAATGGCTGCGGTTTAGGGTTAGCGTACGTTTGAGGTCACGATTTAGTGTTGGTGTACTGGTTCAGATTAGGGTACTGGTGGCGGTAAGGCCTCGGAAGATGGTCAGGTTTAGGGATTGTTTTAGGGTTAGGGTTAGGGAATGGAGAGGGATTAGGGTAGAGGTTAGGGTGCGGGAATAGTTTAGGGTTAGCCTACGTTGCAGGGCATGGGTTATGGTGATGTACTGTTTAAAATTAGGACACGGGTGAGGGTAAAGCTTCGGTTGAGTGTCAGGTTTAGGGTTCGGGTTAGGGTTAGGGTTAGGGAACGGAGAGGGATTAGGGTACAGGTTAGGATCCGACAATGCTTAAGGGTTAGCGTACGTGTGAGGGCACGGTTTAGGATTGGTGTACTGGTTAAGATTAGGTTACGGGTGAGGGTAAGGCTTCGGGTGAGGGTCAGTGTTAGGAGTCGGGTTAGTGTTAGAGTTAGGAAATGGGGAGGGTTTAGGGTACAGTTTAGGGTACGACAACGCTTAAGTGTTAGCGTACGTGTGAGGGCACGAGTTAGTGTTGGTGTACTGGTTAAGATTAGGGCACGGGTGAAGGTAAGGCTTCGGGTGAGGGACAGGATTAGGGATCGGGTTAGGGTTAGGGTTAGGCAATGGGGAGGGATTAGGGTACAGGTGAGGGTACGGCAACTGTTTAGGGTTAGCCTATGTACCAGGGCATGGGTTAGTGTTGATGTCCTGGTTAAAGTTTAGGACACGGGTGAGGGTAAAGCTTCGGGTGAGTGTCAGGGTTAGGGTTCGGGTTAGGGTTAGGGTTAGGGAATGGAGTTGGATTAGGGTACAGGTTAGGATACGGCTTCGGTTTCGGGTTACTGTACGTGTGAGGGCACGTTTTAATGTTGGTGTTATGGTTAAGATTAGGTCACGGGTGAGGTTAAGGCTTCGGGTGAGTGTCAGGATTAGGATTCGGGTTAGGATTAGGGTTAGGGAATCGGGAAGGATTAGGGTACAGTTTAGGGTACGACAATGCTTAAGGGTTAGCGTAAGTATGAGGGCACGAGTTATTGTTGGTGTACTGGTTAAGATTAGGGCACGTGTGAGGGTAAGGCCTGGAAGAGGGTCAGGTTTAGGGTTTGGGTTAGGGTTAGGGTTAGGGAATGGAGAGGGATTTGGGTACAGGTTAGGGTTCGGCAACAGTTTAGTGTTAGCCTACGTTGCAGGGCATGGTTTAGCGTTGATGTACTGGTAAAAATTAGGACACGGGTGAGAGTACAGCTTCGGGTGAGTGTCAGGGTTAGGGTTCGGGTTGGGGTTAGGGTTAGGGAATGGAGAGGGATTAGGGTACATTTTAGGATATGACAATGCTTAAGGGTTAGCATACGTGTGAGGGCACGAGTTAGTGTTGGTGTACTGCTTAAGATTAGGGCATGGGTGAGGGTAAGGCCTCAGAAGAGGGTACGGTTTAGGTTTTGGGTTAGGGTTAGGTTTAGGGAATGGGGAACGATTAGGTTACAGGATAGTGCACAGGTACAGTTTAAGGTTAGACAACGTTGGAGGGCATGGGTTAGTGTTGATGTCCTTGTTAAATTTAGGACACAGTTGAGGGTAAAGCTTCAGGTGAGTGTCAGGGTTAGGGTTCGTGTTAGGGTTAGTGTTAGGGAATTGGGAGGGATTAGGGTGCAGGTTAGGGTATGGCAACGGTGTAGGGTTAGCCTACATTTCTGGGCATGGGTTAGTGTTGATGTCCTGGTTAAGATTAGCTCACGGGTGAGGGTAAGGCTACAGGTTAGGGTCAGGATTAGGAATCGGGCTAGGGTTAGGGTTAGGGAATGGGGAGGGAATAGGGTACAGTTTAGGGTACGACAACTCTTAAGTGTTAGTGTACGTGTGAGGGGACGAGTTAGTGTTGGTGTACTGGATAAGATTAGGGCACGGGTGAGGGTAAGGCTTCGGGTGAGGGACAGGATTAGTGATCGGGTTAGGGTTAGGGTTAGGCAATGGGGAGGGATTAGGGTACAGGTTAGGGTACAGCAACGATTTAGGGTTAGCCTACGTTTGAGGGCATGGGTTAGTGGTGATGTACTGGTTAAAATTCGGACACGGGTGAGGGTAAAGCTTCGGGTGAGTGTCAGGGTTAGGGTTCGAGTTACGGTTAGGGTTAGGGAATGGGGAGGGATTAGGGTACAGTTTAGGGGAAGACAACGCTTAAGTGTTAGCGTACGTGTGAGGACACGAGTTAGTTTTGGTGTACTGGTTAAGATTAGGGCATGGGTGAGGGTAAGGCTTCGGGTGAGGAACAGGATTAGGGATCGGGTTAGGGTTAGGGTTAGGCAATGGGGAGGGACTATGGTACAGGTAAGAGTACAGCAACGGTTTAGGTTTAGCCTACGTTTGACGGCATGGGTTAGTCGGGAGGTACTGTTTAAGATTAGGACACGGGTGAGGGTAAAGCTTCGGGTGAGTGTCAGTGTTAGGGTTCGAGTTAGGGTTAGGGTTAGGGAATGGAGAGAGATTACCGTACAGGTTAGGTTAATAGAATGCTTAAGAATTAGCGTACGTGTGATGGCACGAGTTAGTGTTGGTGTACTGGTTAAGATTAGTGCACGGGTGAGGGTAAGGCTTCGGGTGAGGGACAGGATTAGGGATCGGGTTAGGGTTAGGGTTAGGCAATGGTGAGGGATTAGGGTACAGGTTAGGGTACGGCTATGGTTTAGGGTTAGCCTACGTAGCAGGGCAAGGCCTAGTGTTGATGTCCTGGTTAAAATTAGGACACGGTTGAGGGTAAAGCTTTGGGTGAGTGTCGGGGTTAGGGTTCGGGTTAGGGTTAGGGTTAGGGAATGGAGGTGGATTAGGGTACCGGTTAGGGTACGGCTGCGGTTTAGTGTTACTGTTCGTGTGAGGGCACGGTTTAGTGTTGGTGTAATGGTTAAGATTATGTCACGGGTAAGGTTAAGGCTTCGGGTGAGGGTCAGGTTTAGGATTCGGGTTAGGGTTAGTGTTAGGGAATGGGGAGGGATTAGGGTCAAGTTTAGGGTACGACAATGCTTTAGGGTTAGCGTACGTGTGAGGGCACGAGTTAGTGTTGGTGTACTGGTAAAGGTTAGGGCACGTGTGAGGTTAAGGCCTCGGAAGAGGGTCTGGTTTAGGGTTTGGGTTAGGGTTAGGGTTAGGGAATTGAGAGGGATTAGGGTACAGGTTAGAGTACGGCAACAGTTTAGGGTTAGCCTACGTTGCAGGGCATGGTTTAGTGTGGATGTCCTGGTTAAAATTAGGACACGGGTGAGGGTAAAGCATCGGTTGAGTGTTAGGGTTAGGGTTCGAGTTAGGGTTAGTGTTAGGGAATGGAGAGGGATTACGGTACAGGTTAGGGTAAGACAACGCTTAAGGGTTAGCGTACGTTTGATGGCACGAGTTAGTGTTGGTGTACTGGTTAAGATTAGGTCACGGGTGAGGGTAAGGCTTCGGGTGAGGGAAAGGATTAGGGACCGGGTTAGGGTTAGGGTTAGGCAATGGGGAGGGATTAGGGTACAGGTTAGGGTACGGCTACGGTTTAGGGTTAGCCTACGTAGCAGGGCATGGGTTAGTGTTGATGTCCTGGTTAAAATTAGGACACGGGTGAGGGTAAAGCTTCGGGTGAGTGTCAGGGTTAGGGTTCGGGTTAGGGTTAGGGTTAGGGAATGGAGTTGGATTAGGGTACAGGTTAGGGTACAGCAGCGGTTTAGGCTTAGCCTACGTTTGAGGGCATGGGTTAGTGGTGATGTACTGGTTAAAATTAGGACACGGGTGAGGGTAAAGCTTCGGGTGAGTGTCAAGGTTAGGGTTCGAGTTACGGTTAGTGTTAGGGAATGGAGAGGGATGAGGGTACAGGTTAGGGTAAGACAACGCTTAAGGGTTAGCATACGTGTGAGGGCACGAGTTAGTGTTGGTGTACTGGTTACGATTAGGACACGGGTGAGGGTAAGGCCTCGGAAGAGGGTCAGATTTAGGGTTTGAGTTAGGGTTAGGTTTAGGGAATGGGGAGGGATTAGGGTACAGGATAGTGCACAGTAACGGTTTAAGGTTAGACAACGTTGGAGGGCATGGGTTGGTGTTGATGTCCCTGTTAAATTTAGGACATGGGTGAGGGTAAAGCTTCGGGTGAGGGTCAGGCTTAGGTTTCGGGTTAGGGTTACTGTTAGGGAATGGGGAGGGATTAGGGTACAGGTTAGAGTATGGCAACGGTTTAGGGTTAGCCTACATTGCAGAACATGGGTTAGTGTTGATGTCCTGGTTAAGATTAGGTCACAGGTGAGAGTAGGGCTTAGGGTGAGGGCCAGGATTAGAAATCGGGCTAGGGTTAGTGTTAGGGAATGGGGAGAGATTAGGGTACAGTTTAGAGTATGACAACACTTAAGGGTTAGCATACGTGTGAGGGCATGAGTTAGTTTTGGTGTACTGGTTAAGATAAGGGCACGGGTGAAGGTAAGGCTTCGGGTGAGGGACAGGATTAGGGATCGGGTTAGGGTTAGGATTAGGCAATGTGGAGGGATTAGGGTACAGGTTAGTGTACGACAATGGTTTTGTGTTAGCCTACATTGGAGGACATGGGTTAGTGTTGATGTAGTGTTTAAAATTAGGACACGGGTGAGCGTAAAGCTACGGGTGAGTGTCAGGGTTAGGGTTCGGGTTAGGGTTAGTGTTAGGGAATGGAGAGGGATTAGGGAAAAGGTTAGGGTATGGCTGCGGTTTAGGGTTAGCGTACGTGTGAGGGCACGGTTTGGTGATGGTGTACTGGTTAAGATTAAGGCACGGGGGAGGTTAAGGTTTCGGGTGAGGGACAGGGTTAGGATTCGGGTTAGGGTTAGCGTTAGGAAATGGGGAGGGATTAGGGTACAGTTTAGGGTACCACAGTGCTTAAGGGTTAGCATACGTGTGAGGGCACGACTTAGTGTTTGTGTACTGGTTAAGATTAGGGCACGGGTGAGGGTAAAACTTCGGGTGAGTGTCAGGGATAGGGTTCGGGTTAGGGTCAGGGTTATGGAATGGGGAGGGATTAGGCTACAGTTTAGGGTACGACAACACTTAAGGGTTAGTGTACGTGTGAGGGCACGATTTAGTGTCGGTGTCCTGGTTAAGATTAGGGCCCGGGTGAGGGTAAGACTTCGGGTGAGCGTCAGGCTTAGGATTCGGGTTAGGGTTAGGGTTAGGAAATGGGGAGGGATTAGTGTACAGTTTAGGGTATGACAGTTCTTAAGGGTTAGCATACGTGTGAGGGCACGACTTAGTGTTGGTGTACTGGGTAAGATTAGGGCACGGGTGAGGGTAAAGCTTCGGGTGAGTGTCAGGGTTAGGGTTCGTATTAGGGTTAGGGTTAGGGAATGGAGAGAGATTAGGATAAAGGTTAGGGTACAGCTGGGGTTTAGGTTTAGCGTACGTGTGAGGGCACAGTTTAGTGTTGGTGTACTGGTTAAGATTAGGGCACAGGTGAGGGTAAGGCCTTGGAAGAGGGTCAGGTTTAGGGTTTGGGTTAGGGTTAGGGTTAGGGAATGGAGAGGGATTAGGGTACAGGTTAGGGTACGGCAACAGTTTAGGGTTAGCCTACGTTGCAGGGCATGGGTTAGTGTTGATGTACTGTTTAAAATTAGGACATGGGTGAGGGTAAAGCTTCAGGTGAGTGTCAGGGTTAGGGTTCGGGTTCGGGTTAGGGTTAGGGAATGGAGAGGGATTAGGTTACATGTTAGGATATGACAATGCTTAAGGGTTAGCGTACGTGTGAGGGCACGGTTTAGTGTTGGTGTACTGGTTAAGATTAGGTCATGGGTGAGGGTAAGGCTTCGGGTGAGGGTCAGTGTTAGGATTTGGGTTAGGGTTAGATTTAGGAAATGGGGAGGTATTAGGGTACAGTTTATGGTACAACAACGCTTAAGTGTTAGCGTACGTGTGAGGGCACGAGTTAGTGTTGGTGTACTGGTTAAGATTAGGGCACGGGTCAGGGTAAGGCTTTGGGTGAGCGTCAGGCTTAGGATTCGGGTTAGGGTTAGGGTTAGGAAATGGGGAGGGATTAGGGTACAGTTTAGGGTATGACAGTTCTTAAGGGTTAGCATACGTGTGAGGGCACGACTTAGTGTTGGTGTACTGGGTAAGATTAGGGCACGGGTGAGGGTAAAGCTTCGGGTGAGTGTCAGGGTTAGGGTTCGTGTTAGGGTTAGGGTTAGGGAATGGAGAGAGATTAGGATAAAGGTTAGGGTACAGCTGGGGTTTAGGTTTAGCGTACGTGTGAGGGCACAGTTTAGTGTTGGTGTACTGGTTAAGATTAGGGCACAGGTGAGGGTAAGGCCTCGGAAGAGGGTCAGGTTTAGGGTTTGGGTTAGGGTTAGGGTTAGGGAATGGAGAGGGTTTAGGGTACAGGTTAGGGTACGGCAACAGTTTAGGGTTAGCCTACGTTGCAGGGCATGGGTTAGTGTTGATGTACTGTTTAAAATTAGGACACGGGTGAGGGTAAAGCTTCAGGTGAGTGTCAGGGTTAGGGTTCGGGTTCGGGTTAGGGTTAGGGAATGGAGAGGGATTAGGTTACATGTTAGGATACGACAATGCTTAAGGGTTAGGGTACGTGTGAGGGCACGGTTTAGTGTTGGTGTACTGGTTAAGATTAGGTCACGGGTGAGGGTAAGGCTTCGGGTGAGGGTCAGTGTTAGGATTTGGGTTAGGGTTAGATTTAGGAAATGGGGAGGTATTAGGGTACAGTTTATGGTACAACAACGCTTAAGTGTTAGCGTACGTGTGAGGGCACGAGTTAGTGTTGGTGTACTGGTTAAGATTAGGGCACGGGTCAGGGTAAGGCTTTGGGTGAGGGACAGGATTAGGGATCGGTTTAGGGTTAGGGTTAGGCAATGGGGTGGGAATAGGGTACAGTTTAGGGTAGAGCAACAATTTAGGTTTAGCCTACGTTTGAGAGCATGGTTTAGTGGTGATGTACTGTTTAAAATTAGGACACGGGTGAGGGTGAAGTTTCAGGTGAGTGTCAGGGTTAGGGTTCGAGTTAGGGTTAGGGTTAGGGAATGGAGAGGGATTAGGGTACAGGTTAGGGTAAGACAACGCTTAAGGGTTAGCGTATGTGTGATTGCACGGTTTAGTGTTGGGGTAATGGTTAAGATTAAGTCACGGGTGAGGTTAAGGCTTCGGGTGAGGGTCAGGATTAGGATTCGGGTTAGGGTTAGGGTTAGGGAATGGGGAGGGATTTGCGTACAGTTTAGGGTATGAGAACACATAAGGGTTAGCGTACGTGTGAGGGCACGAGTTAGTTTTGGTGTACTGGTTAAGATAAGGGCACCGGTGAGTCTAAGGATTCGGGTGAGGGACAGGATTATATATCGGGTTAGGGTTAGGGTTAAGCAATGGGGAGGTATTTGGGTACAGGTTAGCGTACGGCTGTGGTTTAGGGTTAGCGTACGTTTGAGGGCATGGTTTAGTGTTGTTGTAATGGTTAAGATTAAATCACGGGGGAGGTTAAGGCTTCGAGTGAGGGACAGGATTAGGGATCAGGTTAGGGTTACGGTTAGGCAATGGGGAGGGATTAGGGTACAGGTTAGGGTATGGCAACGGTTAAGTGTTAGCCTACGTTGGAGGACATGGTTTAGTGTTGATGTCCCGTTTAAAATTAGGACACGGGTGAGGGTAAAGCTTCGGGTGAGTGTCAGTGTTAGGGTTCGGGTTAGATTAGTGTTAGGGAATGGAGAGGGATTAGGGTACAGGTTAGGGTAAGATAACGCTTAAGGTTTAGCATACGTGTGATGGCACGAGTTAGTGTTGGTGTACAGGTTAAGATTAGCGCATGGGTGACGGTAAGGCTTCGGGTGAGGGACAGGATTAGGGATCAGGTTAGGGTTAGGGTTAGGCAATAGGGAGGGATTAGGGTACAGGTTAGGGTACAGCAACGGTTTAGGGTTAGCCTACGTTTGAGGGAATGGGTTAGTGGTGAGGTACTGTTTAAAATTAGGACACGGGTGCGGGTAAAGCTTCGGGTGAGTGTCAGGGTTAGGGTTCGAGTTAGGGTTAGGGTTAGGGAATCGAGAGGGATTAGGGTACAGGTTAGGGTAAGATAACGCTTAAGGGTTAGCATACGTGTGATGGCACGAGTTAGTGTTGGTGTACAGGTTAAGATTAGCGCATGGGTGAGGGTAAGGCTTCGGGTGAGGGACAGGATTAGGGATTGGGTTAGGGTTAGGGTTAGGCAATGGGGAGGGATTAGGGTACAGGTTAGGGTACGGCAACTGTTTAGGGTTAGCCTATGTACCAGGGCATGGGGTAGTGTTGATGTCCTGGTTAAAATTAGGACACGGGTGAGGGTAAAGCTTCGGGTGAGTGTCAGGGTTAGGGTTCGGGTTAGGGTTAGCGTTAGGGAATGGAGTTGGATTAGGGTACAGGTTAGGGTACGGCTTCAGTTTAGGGTTACTGTACGTGTGAGGGCACGTTTTAGTGTTGGTGTAATAGTTAAGATTAGGTCACGGGTGAGGTTAAGGCATCGGGTGAGGGTCAGGATTAGGATTCGGGTTAGGGTTAGGGCTAGGGAATTGGGAGGGATTAGGGTACAGTTTAGGCTATGACAACGCTTAAGGGTTAGCGTACGTGTGAGGGCACGAGTTAGTTTTGGTGTACAGGTTAAGATAAGGGCATGGGTGAGTGTAAGGCTTCGGGTGAGGGACAGGATTATTTATCGGGTTAGGGTTAGGGTTAGGCAATGGGGAGGTATTAGAGTACAGGTTAGGGTTCGGCTGCGGTTTAGGGTTAGCGTACGTGTGAGGGCACGGTTTAGTGTTTGTGTAATGGTTAAGATTAAGTTACGGATGAGGTTAAGGCTTCGAGTGAGGGTCAGGGTTAGGATTCGGGTTAGGGTTAGGGTAGGGGAATGGGGAGGGATTATGTTACAGTTTAGGGTACGACAACGCTTACGGGTTAGCGTACGTGTGAGGGCATGAGTTAGTGTTGGTGTACTGGTTAAGATTATGGCACGGGTGAGGGTAAGGCCTCGGAAGAGGGTCAGGTTTAGGGTTTGGGTTAGGGTTAGGGTTAGGGAATGGAGAGGGATTAGGGTACAGGTTAGGGTACGGGAATAGTTTAGGGTTAGCCTACGTTGCAGGGCATGGGTTATGTTGATGTACTGTTTAAAATTAGGACACGGGTGAGGGTAAAGCTTCAGTTGAGTGTCAGGGTTAGGGTTCGGGTTAGGGTTAGGGTTAGGGAACGGAGAGGGATTAGGGTACAGGTTAGGATCCGACAATGCTTAAGGGTTAGCGTACGTGTGAGGGCACGGTTTAGGATTGGTGTACTGGTTAAGATTAGGTTACGGGTGAGGGTAAGGCTTCGGGTGAGGGTCAGTGTTAGGAGTCGGGTTAGTGTTAGAGTTAGGAAATGGGGAGGGTTTAGGGTACAGTTTAGGGTACGACAACGCTTAAGTGTTAGCGTACGTGTGAGGGCACGAGTTAGTGTTGGTGTACTGGTTAAGATTAGGGCACGGGTGAAGGTAAGGCTTCGGGTGAGGGACAGGATTAGGGATCGGGTTAGGGTTAGGGTTAGGCAATGGGGAGGGATTAGGGTACAGGTGAGGGTACGGCAACTGTTTAGGGTTAGCCTATGTACCAGGGCATGGGTTAGTGTTGATGTCCTGGTTAAAGTTTAAGACACGGGTGAGGGTAAAGCTTCGGGTGAGTGTCAGGGTTAGGGTTCGGGTTAGGGTTAGGGTTAGGGAATGGAGTTGGATTAGGGTACAGGTTAGGATACGGCTTCGGTTTCGGGTTACTGTACGTGTGAGGGCACGTTTTAATGTTGGTGTTATGGTTAAGATTAGGTCACGGGTGAGGTTAAGGCTTCGGGTGAGTGTCAGGATTAGGATTCGGGTTAGGATTAGGGTTAAGGAATCGGGAAGGATTAGGGTACAGTTTAGGGTACGACAATGCTTAAGGGTTAGCGTAAGTATGAGGGCACGAGTTATTGTTGGTGTACTGGTTAAAATTAGGGCACGTGTGAGGGTAAGGCCTGGAAGAGGGTCAGGTTTAGGGTTTGGGTTAGGGTTAGGGTTAGGGAATGGAGAGGGATTTGGGTACAGGTTAGGGTTCGGCAACAGTTTAGTGTTAGCCTACGTTGCAGGGCATGGTTTAGCGTTGATGTACTGGTAAAAATTAGGACACGGGTGAGAGTACAGCTTCGGGTGAGTGTCAGGGTTAGGGTTCGGGTTGGGGTTAGGGTTAGGGAATGGAGAGGGATTAGGGTACATTTTAGGATACGACAATGCTTAAGGGTTAGCATACGTGTGAGGGCACGAGTTAGTGTTGGTGTACTGGTTAAGATTAGGGCATGGGTGAGGGTAAGGCCTCAGAAGAGGGTACGGTTTAGGTTTTGGGTTAGGGTTAGGTTTAGGGAATGGGGAACGATTAGGTTACAGGATAGTGCACAGGTACAGTTTAAGGTTAGACAACGTTGGAGGGCATGGGTTAGTGTTGATGTCCTTGTTAAATTTAGGACACAGTTGAGGGTAAAGCTTCAGGTGAGTGTCAGGGTTAGGGTTCGGGTTAGGGTTACTGTTAGGGAATTGGGAGGGATTAGGGTGCAGGTTAGGGTATGGCAACGGTGTAGGGTTAGCCTACATTTCTGGGCATGGGTTAGTGTTGATGTCCTGGTTAAGATTAGCTCACGGGTGAGGGTAAGGCTACAGGTTAGGGTCAGGATTAGGAATCGGGCTAGGGTTAGGGTTAGGGAATGGGGAGGGAATAGGGTACAGTTTAGGGTACGACAACTCTTAAGTGTTAGTGTACGTGTGAGGGGACGAGTTAGTGTTGGTGTACTGGATAAGATTAGGGCACGGGTGAGGGTAAGGCTTCGGGTGAGGGACAGGATTAGTGATCGGGTTAGGGTTAGGGTTAGGCAATGGGGAGGGATTAGGGTACAGGTTAGGGTACAGCAACGATTTAGGGTTAGCCTACGTTTGAGGGCATGGGTTAGTGGTGATGTACTGGTTAAAATTCGGACACGGGTGAGGGTAAAGCTTCGGGTGAGTGTCAGGGTTAGGGTTCGAGTTACGGTTAGGGTTAGGGAATGGGGAGGGATTAGGGTACAGTTTAGGGGAAGACAACGCTTAAGGGTTAGCGTACGTGTGAGGACACGAGTTAGTTTTGGTGTACTGGTTAAGATTAGGGCATGGGTGAGGGTAAGGCTTCGGGTGAGGAACAGGATTAGGGATCGGGTTAGGGTTAGGGTTAGGCAATGGGGAGGGACTATGGTACAGGTAAGAGTACAGCAACGGTTTAGGTTTAGCCTACGTTTGACGGCATGGGTTAGTCGGGAGGTACTGTTTAAGATTAGGACACGGGTGAGGGTAAAGCTTCGGGTGAGTGTCAGTGTTAGGGTTCGAGTTAGGGTTAGGGTTAGGGAATGGAGAGAGATTACCGTACAGGTTAGGTTAATAGAATGCTTAAGAATTAGCGTACGTGTGATGGCACGAGTTAGTGTTGGTGTACTGGTTAAGATTAGTGCACGGGTGAGGGTAAGGCTTCGGGTGAGGGACAGGATTAGGGATCGGGTTAGGGTTAGGGTTAGGCAATGGTGAGGGATTAGGGTACAGGTTAGGGTACGGCTATGGTTTAGGGTTAGCCTACGTAGCAGGGCAAGGCCTAGTGTTGATGTCCTGGTTAAAATTAGGACACGGTTGAGGGTAAAGCTTTGGATGAGTGTCGGGGTTAGGGTTCGGGTTAGGGTTAGGGTTAGGGAATGGAGGTGGATTAGGGTACCGGTTAGGGTACGGCTGCGGTTTAGTGTTACTGTTCGTGTGAGGGCACGGTTTAGTGTTGGTGTAATGGTTAAGATTATGTCACGGGTAAGGTTAAGGCTTCGGGTGAGGGTCAGGTTTAGGATTCGGGTTAGGGTTAGGGATAGGGAATGGGGAGGGATTAGGGTCAAGTTTAGGGTACGACAATGCTTTAGGGTTAGCGTACGTGTGAGGGCACGAGTTAGTGTTGGTGTACTGGTAAAGATTAGGGCACGTGTGAGGTTAAGGCCTCGGAAGAGGGTCTGGTTTAGGGTTTGGGTTAGGGTTAGGGTTAGGGAATTGAGAGGGATTAGGGTACAGGTTAGAGTACGGCAACAGTTTAGGGTTAGCCTACGTTGCAGGGCATGGTTTAGTGTGGATGTCCTGGTTAAAATTAGGACACGGGTGAGGGTAAAGCATCGGTTGAGTGTTAGGGTTAGGGTTCGAGTTAGGGTTAGTGTTAGGGAATGGAGAGGGATTACGGTACAGGTTAGGGTAAGACAACGCTTAAGGGTTAGCGTACGTTTGATGGCACGAGTTAGTGTTGGTGTACTTGTTAAGATTAGGTCACGGGTGAGGGTAAGGCTTCGGGTGAGGGAAAGGATTAGGGACCGGGTTAGGGTTAGGGTTAGGCAATGGGGAGGGATTAGGGTACAGGTTAGGGTACGGCTACGGTTTAGGGTTAGCCTACGTAGCAGGGCATGGGTTAGTGTTGATGTCCTGGTTAAAATTAGGACACGGGTGAGGGTAAAGCTTCGGGTGAGTGTCAGGGTTAGGGTTCGGGTTAGGGTTAGGGTTAGGGAATGGAGTTGGATTAGGGTACAGGTTAGGGTACAGCAGCGGTTTAGGCTTAGCCTACGTTTGAGGGCATGGGTTAGTGGTGATGTACTGGTTAAAATTAGGACACGGGTGAGGGTAAAGCTTCGGGTGAGTGTCAAGGTTAGGGTTCGAGTTACGGTTAGTGTTAGGGAATGGAGAGGGATGAGGGTACAGGTTAGGGTAAGACAACGCTTAAGGGTTAGCATACGTGTGAGGGCACGAGTTAGTGTTGGTGTACTGGTTACGATTAGGACACGGGTGAGGGTAAGGCCTCGGAAGAGGGTCAGATTTAGGGTTTGAGTTAGGGTTAGGTTTAGGGAATGGGGAGGGATTAGGGTACAGGATAGTGCACGGTAACGGTTTAAGGTTAGACAACGTTGGAGGGCATGGGTTGGTGTTGATGTCCCTGTTAAATTTAGGACATGGGTGAGGGTAAAGCTTCGGGTGAGGGTCAGGCTTAGGTTTCGGGTTAGGGTTACTGTTAGGGAATGGGGAGGGATTAGGGTACAGGTTAGAGTATGGCAACGGTTTAGGGTTAGCCTACATTGCAGAACATGGGTTAGTGTTGATGTACTGGTTAAGATTAGGTCACAGGTGAGAGTAGGGCTTAGGGTGAGGGCCAGGATTAGGAATCGGGCTAGGGTTAGTGTTAGGGAATGGGGAGAGATTAGGGTACAGTTTAGAGTATGACAACACTTAAGGGTTAGCATACGTGTGAGGGCATGAGTTAGTTTTGGTGTACTGGTTAAGATAAGGGCACGGGTGAAGGTAAGGCTTCGGGTGAGGGACAGGATTAGGGATCGGGTTAGGGTTAGGATTAGGCAATGTGGAGGGATTAGGGTACAGGTTAGTGTACGACAATGGTTTTGTGTTAGCCTACATTGGAGGACATGGGTTAGTGTTGATGTAGTGTTTAAAATTAGGACACGGGTGAGCGTAAAGCTACGGGTGAGTGTCAGGGTTAGGGTTCGGGTTAGGGTTAGTGTTAGGGAATGGAGAGGGATTAGGGAAAAGGTTAGGGTACGGCTGCGGTTTAGGGTTAGCGTACGTGTGAGGGCACGGTTTGGTGATGGTGTACTGGTTAAGATTAAGGCACGGGGGAGGTTAAGGTTTCGGGTGAGGGACAGTGTTAGGATTCGGGTTAGGGTTAGCGTTAGGAAATGGGGAGGGATTAGGGTACAGTTTAGGGTACCACAGTGCTTAAGGGTTAGCATACGTGTGAGGGCACGACTTAGTGTTTGTGTACTGGTTAAGATTAGGGCACGGGTGAGGGTAAAACTTCGGGTGAGTGTCAGGGATAGGGTTCGGGTTAGGGTCAGGGTTATGGAATGGGGAGGGATTAGGCTACAGTTTAGGGTACGACAACACTTAAGGGTTAGTGTACGTGTGAGGGCACGATTTAGTGTCGGTGTCCTGGTTAAGATTAGGGCCCGGGTGAGGGTAAGGCTTCGGGTGAGCGTCAGGCTTAGGATTCGGGTTAGGGTTAGGGTTAGGAAATGGGGAGGGATTAGGGTACAGTTTAGGGTATGACAGTTCTTAAGGGTTAGCATACGTGTGAGGGCACGACTTAGTGTTGGTGTACTGGGTAAGATTAGGGCACGGGTGAGGGTAAAGCTTCGGGTGAGTGTCAGGGTTAGGGTTCGTGTTAGGGTTAGGGTTAGGGAATGGAGAGAGATTAGGATAAAGGTTAGGGTACAGCTGGGGTTTAGGTTTAGCGTACGTGTGAGGGCACAGTTTAGTGTTGGTGTACTGGTTAAGATTAGGGCACAGGTGAGGGTAAGGCCTCGGAAGAGGGTCAGGTTTAGGGTTTGGGTTAGGGTTAGGGTTAGGGAATGGAGAGGGATTAGGGTACAGGTTAGGGTACGGCAACAGTTTAGGGTTAGCCTACGTTGCAGGGCATGGGTTAGTGTTGATGTACTGTTTAAAATTAGGACACGGGTGAGGGTAAAGCTTCAGGTGAGTGTCAGGGTTAGGGTTCGGGTTCGGGTTAGGGTTAGGGAATGGAGAGGGATTAGGTTATATGTTAGGATACGACAATGCTTAAGGGTTAGCGTACGTGTGAGGGCACGGTTTAGTGTTGGTGTACTGGTTAAGATTAGGTCACGGGTGAGGGTAAGGCTTCGGGTGAGGGTCAGTGTTAGGATTTGGGTTAGGGTTAGATTTAGGAAATGGGGAGGTATTAGGGTACAGTTTATGGTACAACAACGCTTAAGTGTTAGCGTACGTGTGAGGGCACGAGTTAGTGTTGGTGTACTGGTTAAGATTAGGGCACGGGTCAGGGTAAGGCTTTGGGTGAGGGACAGGATTAGGGATCGGTTTAGGGTTAGGGTTAGGCAATGGGGTGGGAATAGGGTACAGTTTAGGGTAGAGCAACAATTTAGGTTTAGCCTACGTTTGAGAGCATGGTTTAGTGGTGATGTACTGTTTAAAATTAGGACACGGGTGAGGGTCAAGTTTCAGGTGAGTGTCAGGGTTAGGGTTCGAGTTAGGGTTAGGGTTAGGGAATGGAGAGGGATTAGGGTACAGGTTAGGGTAAGACAATGCTTAAGGGTTAGCGTACGTGTGATTGCACGGTTTAGTGTTGGGGTAATGGTTAAGATTAAGTCACGGGTGAGGTTAAGGCTTCGGGTGAGGGTCAGGATTAGGATTCGGGTTAGGGTTAGGGTTAGGGAATGGGGAGGGATTTGCGTACAGTTTAGGGTATGAGAACACATAAGGGTTAGCGTACGTGTGAGGGCACGAGTTAGTTTTGGTGTACTGGTTAAGATAAGGGCACCGGTGAGTCTAAGGATTCGGGTGAGGGACAGGATTATATATCGGGTTAGGGTTAGGGTTAGGCAATGGGGAGGTATTTGGGTACAGGTTAGCGTACGGCTGTGGTTTAGGGTTAGCGTACGTTTGAGGGCATGGTTTAGTGTTGTTGTAATGGTTAAGATTAAATCACGGGGGAGGTTAAGGCTTCGAGTGAGGGACAGGATTAGGGATCAGGTTAGGGTTATGGTTGGGCAATGGGGAGGGATTAGGGTACAGGTTAGGGTATGGCAACGGTTAAGTGTTAGCCTACGTTGGAGGACATGGTTTAGTGTTGATGTCCCGTTTAAAATTAGGACACGGGTGAGGGTAAAGCTTCGGGTGAGTGTCAGTGTTAGGGTTCGGGTTAGGGTTAGTGTTAGGGAATGGAGAGGGATTAGGTTACATGTTAGGATACGACAATGCTTAATGGTTAGCGTACGTGTGAGGGCACGAGTTAGTGTTGCTGTACAGGTTAAGATTAGGGCACGGGTGAGGGTAAGGCCTCTGAAGAAGGTCAGGTTTAGGGTTTGGGTTAGGGTTAGGGTTAGGGAATGGGGAGGGAATAAGGTACAGGTTAGTGTACGGCAACGGTTTAGGGTTAGCCTACGTTGCAGGGCATGGGTTAGTGTTGATGTCCTCGTTAAAATTAGGACACAGGTGAGGGTAAAGCTTCGGGTGAGTGTCAAGTTTAGGTTTCGGTTTAGGATTAGTGTTAGGGAATGGAGAGGGATTAGGGTACAGGTTAGGGAACGGCTGCGGTTTAGGGTTAGCGTACGTTTGAGGTCACGGTTTAGTGTTGGTGTACTGGTTAAGATTAGGGTACTAGTGGCGGTAAGGCCTCGGAAGATGGTCAGGTTTAGGGATTGTTTTAGGGTTAGGGTTAGGGAATGGAGAGGGATTAGGGTACAGGTTAGGGTACGGGAATAGTTTAGGGTTAGCCTACGTTGCAGGGCATGGGTTATGTTGATGTACTGTTTAAAATTAGGACACGGGTGAGGGTAAAGCTTCGGGTGAGTGTCAGGGTTAGCGTTCGGGTTAGGGTTAGGGTTAGGGAATGGAGTTGGATTAGGGTACAGGTTAGGATACGGCTTCAGTTTCGGGTTACTGTACGTGTGAGGGCACGTTTTAATGTTGGTGTTATGGTTATGATTAGGTCACGGGTGAGGTTAAGGCTTCGGGTGAGGGTCAGGATTAGGATTCGGGTTAGGATTAGGGTTAGGGAATCGGGAGGGATTAGGGTACAGTTTAGGGTACGACAATGCTTAAGGGTTAGCGTAAGTATGAGGGCACGAGTTATTGTTGGTGTACTGGTTAAGATTAGGGCACGTGTGAAGGTAAGGCCTTGGAAGAGGGTCAGGTTTAGGGTTTGGGTTAGGGTTAGGGTTAGGGAATGGCGAGGGATTTGGGTACAGGTTAGGGTTCGGCAACAGTTTAGTGTTAGCCTACGTTGCAGGGCATGGTTTAGCGTTGATGTACTGGTAAAAATTAGGACACGGGTGAGGGTACAGCTTCGGATGAGTGTCAGGGTTAGGGTTCGGGTTCGGGTTAGGGTTAGGGAATGGAGAGGGATTAGGGTACATTTTAGGATACGACAATGCTTAAGGGTTAGCATACGTGTGAGGGCACGAGTTAGTGTTGGTGTACTGCTTAAGATTAGGGCATGGGTGAGGGTAAGGCCTCAGAAGAGGGTAAGGTTTAGGTTTTGGGTTAGGGTTAGTTTTAGGGAATGGGGAACGATTAGGTTACAGGATAGTGCACAGGTACAGTTTAAGTTTAGACAACGTTGGAGGGCATGGGTTAGTGTTGATGTCCTTGTTAAATTTAGGACACAGTTGAGGGTAGAGCTTCGGGTGACTGTCAGGGTTAGGGTTCGGGTTAGGGTTACTGTTAGGGAATTGGGAGGGATTAGGGTGCAGGTTAGGGTATGGCAACGGTGTAGGGTTAGCCTACATTTCTGGGCATGGGTTAGTGTTGATGTCCTGGTTAAGATTAGCTCACGGGTGAGGGTAAGGCTACAGGTTAGGGTCAGGATTAGGAATCGGGCTAGGGTTAGGGTTAGGGAATGGGGAGGGAATAGGGTACAGTTTAGGGTACGACAACTCTTAAGTGTTAGTGTACGTGTGAGGGGACGAGTTAGTGTTGGTGTACTGGATAAGATTAGGGCACGGGTGAGGGTAAGGCTTCGGGTGAGGGAAAGGTTTAGGGACCGGGTTAGGGTTAGGGTTAGGCAATGGGGAGGGATTAGGGTACAGGTTAGGGTACGGCTACGGTTTAGGGTTAGCCTACGTAGCAGGGCATGGGTTAGTGTTGATGTCCTGGTTAAAATTAGGACACGGGTGAGGGTAAAGCTTCGGGTGAGTGTCAGGGTTAGGGTTCGGGTTAGGGTTAGGGTTAGGGAATGGAGTTGGATTAGGGTACAGGTTAGGGTACAGCAGCGGTTTAGGCTTA
This sequence comes from Inia geoffrensis, assembly GCA_036417435.1. Classification (NCBI taxonomy): domain Eukaryota; kingdom Metazoa; phylum Chordata; class Mammalia; order Artiodactyla; family Iniidae; genus Inia; species Inia geoffrensis. Next base: position 87,297,826 of record CM070910.1, on the reverse strand, counting down.
GCCTACGTTTGAGGGCATGGGTTAGTGGTGATGTACTGGTTAAAATTAGGACACGGGTGAGGGTAAAGCTTCGGGTGAGTGTCAAGGTTAGGGTTCGAGTTACGGTTAGTGTTAGGGAATGGAGAGGGATGAGGGTACAGGTTAGGGTAAGACAACGCTTAAGGGTTAGCATACGTGTGAGGGCACGAGTTAGTGTTGGTGTACTGGTTACGATTAGGACACGGGTGAGGGTAAGGCCTCGGAAGAGGGTCAGATTTAGGGTTTGAGTTAGGGTTAGGTTTAGGGAATGGGGAGGGATTAGGGTACAGGATAGTGCACGGTAACGGTTTAAGGTTAGACAACGTTGGAGGGCATGGGTTGGTGTTGATGTCCTTGTTAAATTTAGGACATGGGTGAGGGTAAAGCTTCGGGTGAGGGTCAGGCTTAGGTTTCGGGTTAGGGTTACTGTTAGGGAATGGGGAGGGATTAGGGTACAGGTTAGAGTATGGCAACGGTTTAGGGTTAGCCTACATTGCAGAACATGGGTTAGTGTTGATGTCCTGGTTAAGATTAGGTCACAGGTGAGAGTAGGGCTTAGGGTGAGGGCCAGGATTAGGAATCGGGCTAGGGTTAGTGTTAGGGAATGGGGAGAGATTAGGGTACAGTTTAGAGTATGACAACACTTAAGGGTTAGCATACGTGTGAGGGCATGAGTTAGTTTTGGTGTACTGGTTAAGATAAGGGCACGGGTGAAGGTAAGGCTTCGGGTGAGGGACAGGATTAGGGATCGGGTTAGGGTTAGGATTAGGCAATGTGGAGGGATTAGGGTACAGGTTAGTGTACGACAATGGTTTTGTGTTAGCCTACATTGGAGGACATGGGTTAGTGTTGATGTAGTGTTTAAAATTAGGACACGGGTGAGCGTAAAGCTACGGGTGAGTGTCAGGGTTAGGGTTCGGGTTATGGTTACTGTTAGGGAATGGGGAGGGATTAGGGTACATGTTAGGGTATGGCAATGGTTTAGGGTTAGCCTACATTGCAGGGCATGGGTTAGTGTTGATGTCCTGGTTAAGATTAGGTCACGGGTCAAGGTAAGGCTTCGGGTGAGGGTCAGGATTAGGAATCGGGCTAGGGTTAGGGTTAGGGAATGGGGAGGGATTAGGGTACAGTTTCGGGTATGACAATGCTTAACGGTTAGCGTACGTGTGATGGCACAGTTAGTGTTGGTGTACTAGTTTAGATTAGGGCATGGGTGAGGGCAAGGCTTCTGGTGAGGGACAGGATTAGGGATCAGGTTAGGGTTAGGGTTAGGCAATGGGGAGGGATTAGGGTACAGGTTAGGGTACGGGAACGGTTTAGTGTTAGCCTACGTAGCAGGGCATGGGTTAGTGTTGATGTCCTGGTTAAAATTAGGACACGGGTGAGGGTAAAGCTTCGGGTGAGTGTCAGGGTTAGGTTTCCGGTTAGGGTTAGGGTTAAGGAATGGACTTGGATTAGGGTACAGGTTAGGGTACGGCTGCGGTTTAGGGTTAGCGTACGTGTGAGGGCACGGTTTAGTGTTTGTGTAATGGTTAAGATTAAGTTACGGGTGAGGTTAATGCTTCGAGTGAGGGTCAGTGTTAGGATTCCATTTAGGGTTAGGGTTAGGGAATGCGGAGGGATTAGGTTACAGTTTAGGGTACGACAGTTCTTAAGGGTTAGCATACATGTGAGGGCACGACTTAGTGTTGGTGTACTGGTTAAGATTAGGGCACGGGTGAGGGTAAAGTTTCGGGTGAGTGTCAGGGTTAGGGCTCGGGTTAGGGTTAGGTTTAGGGAATGGAGAGAGATTAGGATACAGGTTAGGGTACAGCTGCAGTTTAGGTTTAGTGTACGTGTGAGGGCACGGTTTAGTGTTTGTGTACTGGTTAAGATTAGGGCACGGGTGAGGGTAAGGCCTCGGAAGAGGGTCAGGTTTAGGGTTTGGGTTAGGGTTAGGGTTAGGGAATGAAGAGGGATTAGGGTACAGTTTCGGATATGACAACGCTTAACGGTTAGAGTACGTGTGAAGGCATGAGTTAGTTTTGGTGTACTGGTTAAGATAAGGGCACGGGTGAAGGTAAGGCTTCGGGTGAGGGACAGGAATAGGGATCGGGTTAGGTTTACGATTAGGCAATGGGGAGGGATTAGGGTACAGGTTAGTGTACGACAATGGTTTAGTGTTAGCCTACATTGGAGGACATGGGTTAGTGTTGATGTAGTGTTTAAAATAAGGACAAGCGTGAGCGTAAAGCTTCGGGTGAGTGTCAGGGTTAGGGTTTGGGTTTGGGTTAGGGTTAGTAATGGAGAGGGATTAGGGTACAGGTTAGAGTACGGCAACAGTTTAGGGTTAGCCTACATTGCAGGGCATGGGTTAGTGTTGATGTAGTGTTTAAAATTAGGACACGGATGAGGGTAAAGCTTCTGGTGAGTGTCAGCGTTAGGGTTCGGGTTAGGGTTAGGGTTAGGGAACGGAGAGGGATTAGGGTATAAGTTAGGGTAAGACAACGCGTAAGGGTTAGCTTACGTGTGATGGCACTAGTTAGTGTTGGTGTACTGGTTAAGATTAAGGCACGGGTGAGGGTAAGGCTTCGGGTGAGGGACAGGATTAGGGATCAGGTTAGGGTTAGGGTTAGGCAATAGGGAGGGATTAGGGTACAGGTTAGTGTACAGCAACGGTTTAGGGTTAGCCTACGTTTGAGGGAATGGGTTAGTGGTGAGGTACTGTTTAAAATTAGGACACGGGTGCGGGTAAAGCTTAGGGTGAGTGTCAGGGTTAGGGTTCGAGTTAGGGTTAGGGTTAGGGAATCGAGAGGGATTAGGATACAGGTTAGGGTAAGATAACGCTTAAGGGTTAGCATACGTGTGATGGCACGAGTTAGTGTTGGTGTACAGGTTAAGATTAGCGCATGGGTGAGGGTAAGGCTTCGGGTGAGGGACAGGATTAGGGATTGGGTTAGGGTTAGGGTTAGGCAATGGGGAGGGATTAGGGTACAGGTTAGGGTACGGCAACTGTTTAGGGTTAGCCTATGTACCAGGGCATGGGGTAGTGTTGATGTCCTGGTTAAAATTAGGACACGGGTGAGGGTAAAGCTTCGGGTGAGTGTCAGGGTTAGGGTTCGGGTTAGGGTTAGCGTTAGGGAATGGAGTTGGATTAGGGTACAGGTTAGGGTACGGCTTCAGTTTAGGGTTACTGTACGTGTGAGGGCACGTTTTAGTGTTGGTGTAATAGTTAAGATTAGGTCACGGGTGAGGTTAAGGCATCGGGTGAGGGTCAGGATTAGGATTCGGGTTAGGGTTAGGGCTAGGGAATTGGGAGGGATTAGGGTACAGTTTAGGCTATGACAACGCTTAAGGGTTAGCGTACGTGTGAGGGCACGAGTTAGTTTTGGTGTACAGGTTAAGATAAGGGCATGGGTGAGTGTAAGGCTTCGGGTGAGGGACAGGATTATTTATCGGGTTAGGGTTAGGGTTAGGCAATGGGGAGGTATTAGAGTACAGGTTAGGGTTCGGCTGCGGTTTAGGGTTAGCGTACGTGTGAGGGCACGGTTTAGTGTTTGTGTAATGGTTAAGATTAAGTTACGGGTGAGGTTAAGGCTTCGAGTGAGGGTCAGGGTTAGGATTCGGGTTAGGGTTAGGGTAGGGGAATGGGGAGGGATTATGTTACAGTTTAGGGTACGACAACGCTTACGGGTTAGCGTACGTGTGAGGGCATGAGTTAGTGTTGGTGTACTGGTTAAGATTAGGGCATGGGTGAGGGTAAGGCCTCCGAAGAAGGTCAGGTTTAGGGTTTGGGTTAGGGTTAGGGTTAGGGAATGGGGAGGGAATAGGGTACAGGTTAGTGTACGGCAACGGTTTAGGGTTAGCCTACGTTGCAGGGCATGGGTTAGTGTTGACGTCCTCGTTAAAATTAGGACACAGGTGAGGGTAAAGCTTCGGGTGAGTGTCAAGTTTAGGTTTCGGTTTAGGATTAGTGTTAGGGAATGGAGAGGGATTAGGGTACAGGTTAGGGAATGGCTGCGGTTTAGGGTTAGCGTACGTTTGAGGTCACGATTTAGTGTTGGTGTACTGGTTAAGATTAGGGTACTGGTGGCGGTAAGGCCTCGGAAGATGGTCAGGTTTAGGGATTGTTTTAGGGTTAGGGTTAGGGAATGGAGAGGGATTAGGGTACAGGTTAGGGTACGGGAATAGTTTAGGGTTAGCCTACGTTGCAGGGCATGGGTTATGTTGATGTACTGTTTAAAATTAGGACACGGGTGAGGGTAAAGCTTCGGTTGAGTGTCAGGGTTAGGGTTCGGGTTAGGGTTAGGGTTAGGGAACGGAGAGGGATTAGGGTACAGGTTAGGATCCGACAATGCTTAAGGGTTAGCGTACGTGTGAGGGCACGGTTTAGGATTGGTGTACTGGTTAAGATTAGGTTACGGGTGAGGGTAAGGCTTCGGGTGAGGGTCAGTGTTAGGAGTCGGGTTAGTGTTAGAGTTAGGAAATGGGGAGGGTTTAGGGTACAGTTTAGGGTACGACAACGCTTAAGTGTTAGCGTACGTGTGAGGGCACGTGTTAGTGTTGGTGTACTGGTTAAGATTAGGGCACGGGTAAAGGTAAGGCTTCGGGTGAGGGACAGGATTAGGGATCGGTTTAGGGTTAGGGTTAGGCAATGGGGAGGGATTAGGGTACAGGTGAGGGTACGGCAACTGTTTAGGGTTAGCCTATGTACCAGGGCATCGGTTAGTGTTGATGTCCTGGTTAAAATTTAGGACACGGGTGAGGGTAAATCTTCGGGTGAGTGTCAGGGTTAGGGTTCGGGTTAGGGTTAGGGTTAGGGAATGGAGTTGGATTAGGGTACAGGTTAGGATACGGCTTCGGTTTCGGGTTACTGTACGTGTGAGGGCACGTTTTAATGTTGGTGTTATGGTTAAGATTAGGTCACGGGTGAAGTTAAGGCTTCGGGTGAGGGTCAGGATTAGGATTCGGGTTAGGATTAGGGTTAGGGAATCGGGAAGGATTAGGGTACAGTTTAGGGTACGACAATGCTTAAGGGTTAGCGTAAGTATGAGGGCAGGGGTTATTGTTGGTGTACTGGTTAAGATTAGGGCACGTGTGAGGGTAAGGCCTTGGAAGAGGGTCAGGTTTAGGGTTTGGGTTAGGGTTAGGGTTAGGGAATGGCGAGGGATTTGGGTACAGGTTAGGGTTCGGTAACAGTTTAGTGTTAGCCTACGTTGCAGGGCATGGTTTAGCGTTGATGTACTGGTAAAAATTAGGACACAGTTGAGGGTAAAGCTTCGGGTGAGTGTCAGGGTTAGGGTTCGGGTTAGGGTTACTGTTAGGGAATTGGGAGGGATTAGGGTGCAGGTTAGGGTATGGCAACGGTGTAGGGTTAGCCTACATTTCTGGGCATGGGTTAGTGTTGATGTCCTGGTTAAGATTAGCTCACGGGTGAGGGTAAGGCTACAGGTTAGGGTCAGGATTAGGAATCGGGCTAGGGTTAGGGTTAGGGAATGGGGAGGGAATAGGGTACAGTTTAGGGTACGACAACTCTTAAGTGTTAGTGTACGTGTGAGGGGACGAGTTAGTGTTGGTGTACTGGATAAGATTAGGGCACGGGTGAGGGTAAGGCTTCGGGTGAGGGACAGGATTAGTGATCGGGTTAGGGTTAGGGTTAGGCAATGGGGAGGGATTAGGTTACAGGTTAGGGTACAGCAACGATTTAGGGTTAGCCTACGTTTGAGGGCATGGGTTAGTGGTGATGTACTGGTTAAAATTCGGACACGGGTGAGGGTAAAGCTTCGGGTGAGTGTCAGGGTTAGGGTTCGAGTTACGGTTAGGGTTAGGGAATGGGGAGGGATTAGGGTACAGTTTAGGGGAAGACAACGCTTAAGGGTTAGCGTACGTGTGAGGACACGAGTTAGTTTTGGTGTACTGGTTAAGATTAGGGCATGGGTGAGGGTAAGGCTTCGGGTGAGGAACAGGATTAGGGATCGGGTTAGGGTTAGGGTTAGGCAATGGGGAGGGACTATGGTACAGGTAAGAGTACAGCAACGGTTTAGGTTTAGCCTACGTTTGACGGCATGGGTTAGTCGGGAGGTACTGTTTAAGATTAGGACACGGGTGAGGGTAAAGCTTCGGGTGAGTGTCAGTGTTAGGGTTCGAGTTAGGGTTAGGGTTAGGGAATGGAGAGAGATTACCGTACAGGTTAGGTTAATAGAATGCTTAAGAATTAGCGTACGTGTGATGGCACGAGTTAGTGTTGGTGTACTGGTTAAGATTAGTGCACGGGTGAGGGTAAGGCTTCGGGTGAGGGACAGGATTAGGGATCGGGTTAGGGTTAGGGTTAGGCAATGGTGAGGGATTAGGGTACAGGTTAGGGTACGGCTATGGTTTAGGGTTAGCCTACGTAGCAGGGCAAGGCCTAGTGTTGATGTCCTGGTTAAAATTAGGACACGGTTGAGGGTAAAGCTTTGGGTGAGTGTCGGGGTTAGGGTTCGGGTTAGGGTTAGGGTTAGGGAATGGAGGTGGATTAGGGTACCGGTTAGGGTACGGCTGCGGTTTAGTGTTACTGTTCGTGTGAGGGCACGGTTTAGTGTTGGTGTAATGGTTAAGATTATGTCACGGGTAAGGTTAAGGCTTCGGGTGAGGGTCAGGTTTAGGATTCGGGTTAGGGTTAGGGTTAGGGAATGGGGAGGGATTAGGGTCAAGTTTAGGGTACGACAATGCTTTAGGGTTAGCGTACGTGTGAGGGCACGAGTTAGTGTTGGTGTACTGGTAAAGATTAGGGCACGTGTGAGGTTAAGGCCTCGGAAGAGGGTCTGGTTTAGGGTTTGGTTTAGGGTTAGGGTTAGGGAATTGAGAGGGATTAGGGTACAGGTTAGAGTACGGCAACAGTTTAGGGTTAGCCTACGTTGCAGGGCATGGTTTAGTGTGGATGTCCTGGTTAAAATTAGGACACGGGTGAGGGTAAAGCATCGGTTGAGTGTTAGGGTTAGGGTTCGAGTTAGGGTTAGTGTTAGGGAATGGAGAGTGATTACGGTACAGGTTAGGGTAAGACAACGCTTAAGGGTTAGCGTACGTTTGATGGCACGAGTTAGTGTTGGTGTACTGGTTAAGATTAGGTCACGGGTGAGGGTAAGGCTTCGGGTGAGGGAAAGGATTAGGGACCGGGTTAGGGTTAGGGTTAGGCAATGGGGAGGGATTAGGGTACAGGTTAGGGTACGGCTACGGTTTAGGGTTAGCCTACGTAGCAGGGCATGGGTTAGTGTTGATGTCCTGGTTAAAATTAGGACACGGGTGAGGGTAAAGCTTCGGGTGAGTGTCAGGGTTAGGGTTCGGGTTAGGGTTAGGGTTAGGGAATGGAGTTGGATTAGGGTACAGGTTAGGGTACAGCAGCGGTTTAGGCTTAGCCTACGTTTGAGGGCATGGGTTAGTGGTGATGTACTGGTTAAAATTAGGACACGGGTGAGGGTAAAGCTTCGGGTGAGTGTCAAGGTTAGGGTTCGAGTTACGGTTAGTGTTAGGGAATGGAGAGGGATGAGGGTACAGGTTAGGGTAAGACAACGCTTAAGGGTTAGCATACGTGTGAGGGCACGAGTTAGTGTTGGTGTACTGGTTACGATTAGGACACGGGTGAGGGTAAGGCCTCGGAAGAGGGTCAGATTTAGGGTTTGAGTTAGGGTTAGGTTTAGGGAATGGGGAGGGATTAGGGTACAGGATAGTGCACGGTAACGGTTTAAGGTTAGACAACGTTGGAGGGCATGGGTTGGTGTTGATGTCCTTGTTAAATTTAGGACATGGGTGAGGGTAAAGCTTCGGGTGAGGGTCAGGCTTAGGTTTCGGGTTAGGGTTACTGTTAGGGAATGGGGAGGGATTAGGGTACAGGTTAGAGTATGGCAACGGTTTAGGGTTAGCCTACATTGCAGAACATGGGTTAGTGTTGATGTCCTGGTTAAGATTAGGTCACAGGTGAGAGTAGGGCTTAGGGTGAGGGCCAGGATTAGGAATCGGGCTAGGGTTAGTGTTAGGGAATGGGGAGAGATTAGGGTACAGTTTAGAGTATGACAACACTTAAGGGTTAGCATACGTGTGAGGGCATGAGTTAGTTTTGGTGTACTGGTTAAGATAAGGGCACGGGTGAAGGTAAGGCTTCGGGTGAGGGACAGGATTAGGGATCGGGTTAGGGTTAGGATTAGGCAATGTGGAGGGATTAGGGTACAGGTTAGTGTACGACAATGGTTTTGTGTTAGCCTACATTGGAGGACATGGGTTAGTGTTGATGTAGTGTTTAAAATTAGGACACGGGTGAGCGTAAAGCTACGGGTGAGTGTCAGGGTTAGGGTTCGGATTAGGGTTAGTGTTAGGGAATGGAGAGGGATTAGGGAAAAGGTTAGGGTACGGTTGCGGTTTAGGGTTAGCGTACGTGTGAGGGCACGGTTTGGTGATGGTGTACTGGTTAAGATTAAGGCACGGGGGAGGTTAAGGTTTCGGGTGAGGGACAGGGTTAGGATTCGGGTTAGGGTTAGCGTTAGGAAATGGGGACGGATTAGGGTACAGTTTAGGGTACCACAGTGCTTAAGGGTTAGCATACGTGTGAGGGCACGACTTAGTGTTTGTGTACTGGTTAAGATTAGGGCACGGGTGAGGGTAAAACTTCGGGTGAGTGTCAGGGATAGGGTTTGGGTTAGGGTCAGGGTTATGGAATGGGGAGGGATTAGGCTACAGTTTAGGGTACGACAACACTTAAGGGTTAGTGTACGTGTGAGGGCACGATTTAGTGTCGGTGTCCTGGTTAAGATTAGGGCCCGGGTGAGGGTAAGACTTCGGGTGAGCGTCAGGCTTAGGATTCGGGTTAGGGTTAGGGTTAGGAAATGGGGAGGGATTAGGGTACAGTTTAGGGTATGACAGTTCTTAAGGGTTAGCATACGTGTGAGGGCACGACTTAGTGTTGGTGTACTGGGTAAGATTAGGGCACGGGTGAGGGTAAAGCTTCGGGTGAGTGTCAGGGTTAGGGTTCGTATTAGGGTTAGGGTTAGGGAATGGAGAGAGATTAGGATAAAGGTTAGGGTACAGCTGGGGTTTAGGTTTAGCATACGTGTGAGGGCACAGTTTAGTGTTGGTGTACTGGTTAAGATTAGGGCACAGGTGAGGGTAAGGCCTCGGAAGAGGGTCAGGTTTAGGGTTTGGGTTAGGGTTAGGGTTAGGGAATGGAGAGGGATTAGGGTACAGGTTAGGGTACGGCAACAGTTTAGGGTTAGCCTACGTTGCAGGGCATGGGTTAGTGTTGATGTACTGTTTAAAATTAGGACATGGGTGAGGGTAAAGCTTCAGGTGAGTGTCAGGGTTAGGGTTCGGGTTCGGGTTAGGGTTAGGGAATGGAGAGGGATTAGGTTACATGTTAGGATACGACAATGCTTAAGGGTTAGCGTACGTGTGAGGGCACGGTTTAGTGTTGGTGTACTGGTTAAGATTAGGTCATGGGTGAGGGTAAGGCTTCGGGTGAGGGTCAGTGTTAGGATTTGGGTTAGGGTTAGATTTAGGAAATGGGGAGGTATTAGGGTACAGTTTATGGTACAACAACGCTTAAGTGTTAGCGTACGTGTGAGGGCACGAGTTAGTGTTGGTGTACTGGTTAAGATTAGGGCACGGGTCAGGGTAAGGCTTTGGGTGAGCGTCAGGCTTAGGATTCGGGTTAGGGTTAGGGTTAGGAAATGGGGAGGGATTAGGGTACAGTTTAGGGTATGACAGTTCTTAAGGGTTAGCATACGTGTGAGGGCACGACTTAGTGTTGGTGTACTGGGTAAGATTAGGGCATGGGTGAGGGTAAAGCTTCGGGTGAGTGTCAGGGTTAGGGTTCGTGTTAGGGTTAGGGTTAGGGAATGGAGAGAGATTAGGATAAAGGTTAGGGTACAGCTGGGGTTTAGGTTTAGCGTACGTGTGAGGGCACAGTTTAGTGTTGGTGTACTGGTTAAGATTAGGGCACAGGTGAGGGTAAGGCCTCGGAAGAGGGTCAGGTTTAGGGTTTGGGTTAGGGTTAGGGTTAGGGAATGGAGAGGGATTAGGGTACAGGTTAGGGTACGGCAACAGTTTAGGGTTAGCCTACGTTGCAGGGCATGGGTTAGTGTTGATGTACTGTTTAAAATTAGGACACGGGTGAGGGTAAAGCTTCAGGTGAGTGTCAGGGTTAGGGTTCGGGTTCGGGTTAGGGTTAGGGAATGGAGAGGGATTAGGTTACATGTTAGGATACGACAATGCTTAAGGGTTAGCGTACGTGTGAGGGCACGGTTTAGTGTTGGTGTACTGGTTAAGATTAGGTCACGGGTGAGGGTAAGGCTTCGGGTGAGGGTCAGTGTTAGGATTTGGGTTAGGGTTAGATTTAGGAAATGGGGAGGTATTAGGGTACAGTTTATGGTACAACAACGCTTAAGTGTTAGCGTACGTGTGAGGGCATGAGTTAGTGTTGGTGTACTGGTTAAGATTAGGGCACGGGTCAGGGTAAGGCTTTGGGTGAGGGACAGGATTAGGGATCGGTTTAGGGTTAGGGTTAGGCAATGGGGTGGGAATAGGGTACAGTTTAGGGTAGAGCAACAATTTAGGTTTAGCCTACGTTTGAGAGCATGGTTTAGTGGTGATGTACTGTTTAAAATTAGGACACGGGTGAGGGTCAAGTTTCAGGTGAGTGTCAGGGTTAGGGTTCGAGTTAGGGTTAGGGTTAGGGAATGGAGAGGGATTAGGGTACAGGTTAGGGTAAGACAACGCTTAAGGGTTAGCGTACGTGTGATTGCACGGTTTAGTGTTGGGGTAATGGTTAAGATTAAGTCACGGGTGAGGTTAAGGCTTCGGGTGAGGGTCAGGATTAGGATTCGGGTTAGGGTTAGGGTTAGGGAATGGGGAGGGATTTGCGTACAGTTTAGGGTATGAGAACACATAAGGGTTAGCGTACGTGTGAGGGCACGAGTTAGTTTTGGTGTACTGGTTAAGATAAGGGCACCGGTGAGTCTAAGGATTTGGGTGAGGGACAGGATTATATATCGGGTTAGGGTTAGGGTTAAGCAATGGGGAGGTATTTGGGTACAGGTTAGCGTACGGCTGTGGTTTAGGGTTAGCGTACGTTTGAGGGCATGGTTTAGTGTTGTTGTAATGGTTAAGATTAAATCACGGGGGAGGTTAAGGCTTCGAGTGAGGGACAGGATTAGGGATCAGGTTAGGGTTACGGTTAGGCAATGGGGAGGGATTAGGGTACAGGTTAGGGTATGGCAACGGTTAAGTGTTAGCCTACGTTGGAGGACATGGTTTAGTGTTGATGTCCCGTTTAAAATTAGGACACGGGTGAGGGTAAAGCTTCGGGTGAGTGTCAGTGTTAGGGTTCGGGTTAGGGTTAGTGTTAGGGAATGGAGAGGGATTAGGGTACAGGTTAGGGTAAGATAACGCTTAAGGTTTAGCATACGTGTGATGGCACGTGTTAGTGTTGGTGTACAGGTTAAGATTAGCGCATGGGTGAGGGTAAGGCTTCGGGTGAGGGACAGGATTAGGGATCAGGTTAGGGTTAGGGTTAGGCAATAGGGAGGGATTAGGGTACAGGTTAGGGTACAGCAACGGTTTAGTGTTAGCCTACGTTTGAGGGAATGGGTTAGTGGTGAGGTACTGTTTAAAATTAGGACACGGGTGCGGGTAAAGCTTCGGGTGAGTGTCAGGGTTAGGGTTCGAGTTAGGGTTAGGGTTAGGGAATCGAGAGGGATTAGGGTACAGGTTAGGGTAAGATAACGCTTAAGGGTTAGCATACGTGTGATGGCACGAGTTAGTGTTGGTGTACAGGTTAAGATTAGCGCATGGGTGAGGGTAAGGCTTCGGGTGAGGGACAGGATTAGGGATTGGGTTAGGGTTAGGGTTAGGCAATGGGGAGGGATTAGGGTACAGGTTAGGGTACGGCAACTGTTTAGGGTTAGCCTATGTACCAGGGCATGGGGTAGTGTTGATGTCCTGGTTAAAATTAGGACACGGGTGAGGGTAAAGCTTCGGGTGAGTGTCAGGGTTAGGGTTCGGGTTAGGGTTAGCGTTAGGGAATGGAGTTGGATTAGGGTACAGGTTAGGGTACGGCTTCAGTTTAGGGTTACTGTACGTGTGAGGGCACGTTTTAGTGTTGGTGTAATAGTTAAGATTAGGTCACGGGTGAGGTTAAGGCATCGGGTGAGGGTCAGGATTAGGATTCGGGTTAGGGTTAGGGCTAAGGAATTGGGAGGGATTAGGGTACAGTTTAGGCTATGACAACGCTTAAGGGTTAGCGTACGTGTGAGGGCACGAGTTAGTTTTGGTGTACAGGTTAAGATAAGGGCATGGGTGAGTGTAAGGCTTCGGGTGAGGGACAGGATTATTTATCGGGTTAGGGTTAGGGTTAGGCAATGGGGAGGTATTAGAGTACAGGTTAGGGTTCGGCTGCGGTTTAGGGTTAGCGTACGTGTGAGGGCACGGTTTAGTGTTTGTGTAATGGTTAAGATTAAGTTACGGGTGAGGTTAAGGCTTCGAGTGAGGGTCAGGGTTAGGATTCGGGTTAGGGTTAGGGTAGGGGAATGGGGAGGGATTATGTTACAGTTTAGGGTACGACAACGCTTACGGGTTAGCGTACGTGTGAGGGCATGAGTTAGTGTTGGTGTACTGCTTAAGATTAGGGCACGGGTGAGGGTAAGGCCTCGGAAGAGGGTCAGGTTTAGGGTTTGGGTTAGGGTTAGGGTTAGGGAATGGAGAGGGATTAGGGTACAGGTTAGGGTACGGGAATAGTTTAGGGTTAGCCTACGTTGCAGGGCATGGGTTATGTTGATGTACTGTTTAAAATTAGGACACGGGTGAGGGTAAAGCTTCAGTTGAGTGTCAGGGTTAGGGTTCGGGTTAGGGTTAGGGTTAGGGAACGGAGAGGGATTAGGGTACAGGTTAGGATCCGACAATGCTTAAGGGTTAGCGTACGTGTGAGGGCACGGTTTAGGATTGGTGTACTGGTTAAGATTAGGTTACGGGTGAGGGTAAGGCTTCGGGTGAGGGTCAGTGTTAGGAGTCGGGTTAGTGTTAGAGTTAGGAAATGGGGAGGGTTTAGGGTACAGTTTAGGGTACGACAACGCTTAAGTGTTAGCGTACGTGTGAGGGCACGAGTTAGTGTTGGTGTACTGGTTAAGATTAGGGCACGGGTGAAGGTAAGGCTTCGGGTGAGGGACAGGATTAGGGATCGGGTTAGGGTTAGGGTTAGGCAATGGGGAGGGATTAGGGTACAGGTGAGGGTACGGCAACTGTTTAGGGTTAGCCTATGTACCAGGGCATGGGTTAGTGTTGATGTCCTGGTTAAAGTTTAGGACACGGGTGAGGGTAAAGCTTCGGGTGAGTGTCAGGGTTAGGGTTCGGGTTAGGGTTAGGGTTAGGGAATGGAGTTGGATTAGGGTACAGGTTAGGATACGGCTTCGGTTTCGTGTTACTGTACGTGTGAGGGCACGTTTTAATGTTGGTGTTATGGTTAAGATTAGGTCACGGGTGAGGTTAAGGCTTCGGGTGAGTGTCAGGATTAGGATTCGGGTTAGGATTAGGGTTAGGGAATCGGGAAGGATTAGGGTACAGTTTAGGGTACGACAATGCTTAAGGGTTAGCGTAAGTATGAGGGCACGAGTTATTGTTGGTGTACTGGTTAAGATTAGGGCACGTGTGAGGGTAAGGCCTGGAAGAGGGTCAGGTTTAGGGTTTGGGTTAGGGTTAGGGTTAGGGAATGGAGAGGGATTTGGGTACAGGTTAGGGTTCGGCAACAGTTTAGTGTTAGCCTACGTTGCAGGGCATGGTTTAGCGTTGATGTACTGGTAAAAATTAGGACACGGTTGAGAGTACAGCTTCGGGTGAGTGTCAGGGTTAGGGTTCGGGTTGGGGTTAGGGTTAGGGAATGGAGAGGGATTAGGGTACATTTTAGGATACGACAATGCTTAAGGGTTAGCATACGTGTGAGGGCACGAGTTAGTGTTGGTGTACTGGTTAAGATTAGGGCATGGGTGAGGGTAAGGCCTCAGAAGAGGGTACGGTTTAGGTTTTGGGTTAGGGTTAGGTTTAGGGAATGGGGAACGATTAGGTTACAGGATAGTGCACAGGTACAGTTTAAGGTTAGACAACGTTGGAGGGCATGGGTTAGTGTTGATGTCCTTGTTAAATTTAGGACACAGTTGAGGGTAAAGCTTCAGGTGAGTGTCAGGGTTAGGGTTCGGGTTAGGGTTAGTGTTAGGGAATTGGGAGGGATTAGGGTGCAGGTTAGGGTATGGCAACGGTGTAGGGTTAGCCTACATTTCTGGGCATGGGTTAGTGTTGATGTCCTGGTTAAGATTAGCTCACGGGTGAGGGTAAGGCTACAGGTTAGGGTCAGGATTAGGAATCGGGCTAGGGTTAGGGTTAGGGAATGGGGAGGGAATAGGGTACAGTTTAGGGTACGACAACTCTTAAGTGTTAGTGTACGTGTGAGGGGACGAGTTAGTGTTGGTGTACTGGATAAGATTAGGGCATGGGTGAGGGTAAGGCTTCGGGTGAGGGACAGGATTAGTGATCGGGTTAGGGTTAGGGTTAGGCAATGGGGAGGGATTAGGGTACAGGTTAGGGTACAGCAACGATTTAGGGTTAGCCTACGTTTGAGGTCATGGGTTAGTGGTGATGTACTGGTTAAAATTCGGACACGGGTGAGGGTAAAGCTTCGGGTGAGTGTCAGGGTTAGGGTTCGAGTTACGGTTAGGGTTAGGGAATGGGGAGGGATTAGGGTACAGTTTAGGGGAAGACAACGCTTAAGGGTTAGCGTACGTGTGAGGACACGAGTTAGTTTTGGTGTACTGGTTAAGATTAGGGCATGGGTGAGGGTAAGGCTTCGGGTGAGGAACAGGATTAGGGATCGGGTTAGGGTTAGGGTTAGGCAATGGGGAGGGACTATGGTACAGGTAAGAGTACAGCAACGGTTTAGGTTTAGCCTACGTTTGACGGCATGGGTTAGTCGGGAGGTACTGTTTAAGATTAGGACACGGGTGAGGGTAAAGCTTCGGGTGAGTGTCAGTGTTAGGGTTCGAGTTAGGGTTAGGGTTAGGGAATGGAGAGAGATTACCGTACAGGTTAGGTTAATAGAATGCTTAAGAATTAGCGTACGTGTGATGGCACGAGTTAGTGTTGGTGTACTGGTTAAGATTAGTGCACGGGTGAGGGTAAGGCTTCGGGTGAGGGACAGGATTAGGGATCGGGTTAGGGTTAGGGTTAGGCAATGGTGAGGGATTAGGGTACAGGTTAGGGTACGGCTATGGTTTAGGGTTAGCCTACGTAGCAGGGCAAGGCCTAGTGTTGATGTCCTGGTTAAAATTAGGACACGGTTGAGGGTAAAGCTTTGGGTGAGTGTCGGGGTTAGGGTTCGGGTTAGGGTTAGGGTTAGGGAATGGAGGTGGATTAGGGTACCGGTTAGGGTACGGCTGCGGTTTAGTGTTACTGTTCGTGTGAGGGCACGGTTTAGTGTTGGTGTAATGGTTAAGATTATGTCACGGGTAAGGTTAAGGCTTCGGGTGAGGGTCAGGTTTAGGATTCGGGTTAGGGTTAGGGTTAGGGAATGGGGAGGGATTAGGGTCAAGTTTAGGGTACGACAATGCTTTAGGGTTAGCGTACGTGTGAGGGCACGAGTTAGTGTTGGTGTACTGGTAAAGATTAGGGCACGTGTGAGGTTAAGGCCTCGGAAGAGGGTCTGGTTTAGGGTTTGGGTTAGGGTTAGGGTTAGGGAATTGAGAGGGATTAGGGTACAGGTTAGAGTACGGCAACAGTTTAGGGTTAGCCTACGTTGCAGGGCATGGTTTAGTGTGGATGTCCTGGTTAAAATTAGGACACGGGTGAGGGTAAAGCATCGGTTGAGTGTTAGGGTTAGGGTTCGAGTTAGGGTTAGTGTTAGGGAATGGAGAGGGATTACGGTACAGGTTAGGGTAAGACAACGCTTAAGGGTTAGCGTACGTTTGATGGCACGAGTTAGTGTTGGTGTACTGGTTAAGATTAGGTCACGGGTGAGGGTAAGGCTTCGGGTGAGGGAAAGGATTAGGGACCGGGTTAGGGTTAGGGTTAGGCAATGGGGAGGGATTAGGGTACAGGTTAGGGTACGGCTACGGTTTAGGGTTAGCCTACGTAGCAGGGCATGGGTTAGTGTTGATGTCCTGGTTAAAATTAGGACACGGGTGAGGGTAAAGCTTCGGGTGAGTGTCAGGGTTAGGGTTCGGGTTAGGGTTAGGGTTAGGGAATGGAGTTGGATTAGGGTACAGGTTAGGGTACAGCAGCGGTTTAGGCTTAGCCTACGTTTGAAGGCATGGGTTAGTGGTGATGTACTGGTTAAAATTAGGACACGGGTGAGGGTAAAGCTTCGGGTGAGTGTCAAGGTTAGGGTTCGAGTTACGGTTAGTGTTAGGGAATGGAGAGGGATGAGGGTACAGGTTAGGGTAAGACAACGCTTAAGGGTTAGCATACGTGTGAGGGCACGAGTTAGTGTTGGTGTACTGGTTACGATTAGGACACGGGTGAGGGTAAGGCCTCGGAAGAGGGTCAGATTTAGGGTTTGAGTTAGGGTTAGGTTTAGGGAATGGGGAGGGATTAGGGTACAGGATAGTGCACGGTAACGGTTTAAGGTTAGACAACGTTGGAGGGCATGGGTTGGTGTTGATGTCCTTGTTAAATTTAGGACATGGGTGAGGGTAAAGCTTCGGGTGAGGGTCAGGCTTAGGTTTCGGGTTAGGGTTACTGTTAGGGAATGGGGAGGGATTAGGGTACAGGTTAGAGTATGGCAACGGTTTAGGGTTAGCCTACATTGCAGAACATGGGTTAGTGTTGATGTACTGGTTAAGATTAGGTCACAGGTGAGAGTAGGGCTTAGGGTGAGGGCCAGGATTAGGAATCGGGCTAGGGTTAGTGTTAGGGAATGGGGAGAGATTAGGGTACAGTTTAGAGTATGACAACACTTAAGGGTTAGCATACGTGTGAGGGCATGAGTTAGTTTTGGTGTACTGGTTAAGATAAGGGCACGGGTGAAGGTAAGGCTTCGGGTGAGGGACAGGATTAGGGATCGGGTTAGGGTTAGGATTAGGCAATGTGGAGGGATTAGGGTACAGGTTAGTGTACGACAATGGTTTTGTGTTAGCCTACATTGGAGGACATGGGTTAGTGTTGATGTAGTGTTTAAAATTAGGACACGGGTGAGCGTAAAGCTACGGGTGAGTGTCAGGGTTAGGGTTCGGGTTAGGGTTAGTGTTAGGGAATGGAGAGGGATTAGGGAAAAGGTTAGGGTACGGCTGCGGTTTAGGGTTAGCGTACGTGTGAGGGCACGGTTTGGTGATGGTGTACTGGTTAAGATTAAGGCACGGGGGAGGTTAAGGTTTCGGGTGAGGGACAGGGTTAGGATTCGGGTTAGGGTTAGCGTTAGGAAATGGGGAGGGATTAGGGTACAGTTTAGGGTACCACAGTGCTTAAGTGTTAGCATACGTGTGAGGGCACGACTTAGTGTTTGTGTACTGGTTAAGATTAGGGCACGGGTGAGGGTAAAACTTCGGGTGAGTGTCAGGGATAGGGTTCGGGTTAGGGTCAGGGTTATGGAATGGGGAGGGATTAGGCTACAGTTTAGGGTACGACAACACTTAAGGGTTAGTGTACGTGTGAGGGCACGATTTAGTGTCGGTGTCCTGGTTAAGATTAGGGCCCGGGTGAGGGTAAGGCTTCGGGTGAGCGTCAGGCTTAGGATTCGGGTTAGGGTTAGGGTTAGGAAATGGGGAGGGATTAGGGTACAGTTTAGGGTATGACAGTTCTTAAGGGTTAGCATACGTGTGAGGGCACGACTTAGTGTTGGTGTACTGGGTAAGATTAGGGCACGGGTGAGGGTAAAGCTTCGGATGAGTGTCAGGGTTAGGGTTCGTGTTAGGGTTAGGGTTAGGGAATGGAGAGAGATTAGGATAAAGGTTAGGGTACAGCTGGGGTTTAGGTTTAGCGTACGTGTGAGGGCACAGTTTAGTGTTGGTGTACTGGTTAAGATTAGGGCACAGGTGAGGGTAAGGCCTCGGAAGAGGGTCAGGTTTAGGGTTTGGGTTAGGGTTAGGGTTAGGGAATGGAGAGGGATTAGGGTACAGGTTAGGGTACGGCAACAGTTTAGGGTTAGCCTACGTTGCAGGGCATGGGTTAGTGTTGATGTACTGTTTAAAATTAGGACACGGGTGAGGGTAAAGCTTCAGGTGAGTGTCAGGGTTAGGGTTCGGGTTCGGGTTAGGGTTAGGGAATGGAGAGGGATTAGGTTATATGTTAGGATACGACAATGCTTAAGGGTTAGTGTACGTGTGAGGGCACGGTTTAGTGTTGGTGTACTGGTTAAGATTAGGTCACGGGTGAGGGTAAGGCTTCGGGTGAGGGTCAGTGTTAGGATTTGGGTTAGGGTTAGATTTAGGAAATGGGGAGGTATTAGGGTACAGTTTATGGTACAACAACGCTTAAGTGTTAGCGTACGTGTGAGGGCACGAGTTAGTGTTGGTGTACTGGTTAAGATTAGGGCACGGGTCAGGGTAAGGCTTTGGGTGAGGGACAGGATTAGGGATCGGTTTAGGGTTAGGGTTAGGCAATGGGGTGGGAATAGGGTACAGTTTAGGGTAGAGCAACAATTTAGGTTTAGCCTACGTTTGAGAGCATGGTTTAGTGGTGATGTACTGTTTAAAATTAGGACACGGGTGAGGGTCAAGTTTCAGGTGAGTGTCAGGGTTAGGGTTCGAGTTAGGGTTAGGGTTAGGGAATGGAGAGGGATTAGGGTACAGGTTAGGGTAAGACAATGCTTAAGGGTTAGCGTACGTGTGATTGCACGGTTTAGTGTTGGGGTAATGGTTAAGATTAAGTCACGGGTAAGGTTAAGGCTTCGGGTGAGGGTCAGGATTAGGATTCGGGTTAGGGTTAGGGTTAGGGAATGGGGAGGGATTTGCGTACAGTTTAGGGTATGAGAACACATAAGGGTTAGCGTACGTGTGAGGGCACGAGTTAGTTTTGGTGTACTGGTTAAGATAAGGGCACCGGTGAGTCTAAGGATTCGGGTGAGGGACAGGATTATATATCGGGTTAGGGTTAGGGTTAGGCAATGGGGAGGTATTTGGGTACAGGTTAGCGTACGGCTGTGGTTTAGGGTTAGCGTACGTTTGAGGGCATGGTTTAGTGTTGTTGTAATGGTTAAGATTAAATCACGGGGGAGGTTAAGGCTTCGAGTGAGGGACAGGATTAGGGATCAGGTTAGGGTTATGGTTAGGCAATGGGGAGGGATTAGGGTACAGGTTAGGGTATGGCAACGGTTAAGTGTTAGCCTACGTTGGAGGACATGGTTTAGTGTTGATGTCCCGTTTAAAATTAGGACACGGGTGAGGGTAAAGCTTCGGGTGAGTGTCAGTGTTAGGGTTCGGGTTAGGGTTAGTGTTAGGGAATGGAGAGGGATTAGGGTACAGGTTAGGATACGGCAATGCTTAATGGTTAGCGTACGTGTGAGGGCACGAGTTAGTGTTGCTGTACTGGTTAAGATTAGGGCACGGGTGAGGGTAAGTCCTCGGAAGAGGTTCAGGTTTAGGGTTTGGGTTAGGGTTAGGTTTAGGGAATGGGGAGGTATTAGGGTACAGGTTAGGTTATGGCTGCAGTTTAGGGTTAGCGTACATGTGAGGGCACGGTTTAGTGTTGGTGTAATGGTTATGATTAAGTCACGGGTGAGGTTAATGCTTTGAGTGAGGGTCAGGGTTAGGATTCGGGTTAGGGTTAGGGTATGGGAATGGGGAGGGATTAGGTTACAGTTCAGGGTACGACAATGCTTAAGGGTTATCGTACGTGTGAGGGCACGAGTTAGTGTTGGTGTACTGGTTAAGATTAGGGCACGGGAGAGGGTAAGGCCTCGGAAGAGGGTCAGGTTTAGTGTTTGGGTTACGGTTAGGGTTAGGGAATGGGGAGGGATTAAGGTACAGGTTCGGGTACGGCAACGGTTTAGGGTTAGCCTACGTAGCAGGGCATGGGTTAGAGTTGATGTCCTGGTTAAAATTAGGACAAGGGTGAGGGTAAAGCTTCGGGTGAGTGTCAGGGTTAGCGTTTGGGTTAGGGTTAGGGTTAGGGAATGGACTTGGATTAGGGTACAGGTTAGGGTCTGGCTGCGGTTTAGGGTTACTGTACGTGGGAGGGCACAGTTTAGTGTTGGTATAATGGTTAAGATTAGATCACGGTTTAGGTTAAGGCTTCGGGTGAGGGTCAGGATTAGGATTCTGGTTAGGGTTAGGTTTAGGGAATGGGGAGGGATTAGGGTACAGTTTAGGGTACGACAATGCTTAAGGGTTAGCGTACGTGTGAGGGCACGAGTTAGTTTTGGGGTACTGGTTAAGATAAGGGCACGGGTGAGGGTAAGGCCTCAGAAGAGGGTCAGGTTTAGGGTTTGGGTTAGGGTTAGGTTTAGGGAATGGGGAGGGATTAGGGTACAAGATAGTGCACGGTTACGGTTTAAGGTTAGACAACGTTCGAGGGCATGGGTTAGTGTTGATGTCCTTGTTAATTTTACGACACGGGTGAGGGTAAAGCTTCAGGTGAGTGTTAGGGTTAGGGTTCGGGTTATGGTTACTGTTAGGGAATGGGGAGGGATTAGGGTACATGTTAGGGTATGGCAATGGTTTAGGGTTAGCCTACATTGCAGGGCATGGGTTAGTGTTGATGTCCTGGTTAAGATTAGGTCACGGGTCAAGGTAAGGCTTCGGGTGAGGGTCAGGATTAGGAATCGGGCTAGGGTTAGGGTTAGGGAATGGGGAGGGATTAGGGTACAGTTTCGGGTATGACAATGCTTAACGGTTAGCGTACGTGTGATGGCACAGTTAGTGTTGGTGTACTAGTTTAGATTAGGGCATGGGTGAGGGCAAGGCTTCTGGTGAGGGACAGGATTAGGGATCAGGTTAGGGTTAGGGTTAGGCAATGGGGAGGGATTAGGGTACAGGTTAGGGTACGGGAACGGTTTAGTGTTAGCCTACGTAGTAGGGCATGGGTTAGTGTTGATGTCCTGGTTAAAATTAGGACACGGGTGAGGGTAAAGCTTCGGGTGAGTGTCAGGGTTAGGTTTCCGGTTAGGGTTAGGGTTAAGGAATGGACTTGGATTAGGGTACAGGTTAGGGTACGGCTGCGGTTTAGGGTTAGCGTACGTGTGAGGGCACGGTTTAGTGTTTGTGTAATGGTTAAGATTAAGTTACGGGTGAGGTTAATGCTTCGAGTGAGGGTCAGTGTTAGGATTCCATTTAGGGTTAGGGTTAGGGAATGCGGAGGGATTAGGTTACAGTTTAGGGTACGACAGTTCTTAAGGGTTAGCATACATGTGAGGGCACGACTTAGTGTTGGTGTACTGGTTAAGATTAGGGCACGGGTGAGGGTAAAGTTTCGGGTGAGTGTCAGGGTTAGGGCTCGGGTTAGGGTTAGGTTTAGGGAATGGAGAGAGATTAGGATACAGGTTAGGGTACAGCTGCAGTTTAGGTTTAGTGTACGTGTGAGGGCACGGTTTAGTGTTGGTGTACTGGTTAAGATTAGGGCACGGGTGAGGGTAAGGCTTTGGGTGAGGGACAGGATTAGGGATCGGTTTAGGGTTAGGGTTAGGCAATGGGGCGGGAATAGGGTACAGTTTAGGGTAGAGCAACAATTTAGGTTTAGCCTACGTTTGAGAGCATGGTTTAGTGGTGATGTACTGTTTAAAATTAGGACACGGGTGAGGGTCAAGTTTCGGGTGAGTGTCAGGGTTAGGGTTCGAGTTAGGGTTAGGGTTAGGGAATGGAGAGGGATTAGGGTACAGGTTAGGGTAAGACAACGCTTAAGGGTTAACGTACGTGTGATTGCACGGTTTAGTGTTGGGGTAATGGTTAAGATTAAGTCACGGGTGAGGTTAAGGCTTCGGGTGAGGGTCAGGATTAGGATTCGGGTTAGGGTTAGGGTTAGGGAATGGGGAGGGATTTGCGTAGAGTTTAGGGTAAGACAACACATAAGGGTTAGCGTACGTGTGAGGGCACAAGTTAGTTTTGGTGTACTGGTTAATATAAGGGCACGGGTGAGTCTAAGGATTCGGGTGAGGGACAGGATTATGGATCGGGTTAGGGTTAGGGTTAGGCAATGGGGAGGTATTAGGGTACAGGTTAGCGTACGGCTGTGGTTTAGGGTTAGCGTACGTTTGAGGGCATGGTTTAGTGTTGTTGTAATGGTTAAGATTAAATCACGGGGGAGGTTAAGGCTTCGAGTGAGGGACAGGATTAGGCATCAGGTTAGGGTTACAGTTAGGCAATGGGGAGGGATTAGGGTACAGGTTAGGGTATGGCAACGGTTAAGTGTTAGCCTACGTTGGAGGACATGGTTTAGTGTTGATGTCCCGTTTAAAATTAGGACACGGGTGAGGGTAAAGCTTCGGGTGAGTGTCAGTGTTAGGGTTCGGGTTAGGGTTAATGTTAGGGAATGGAGAGGGATTAGGTTACATGTTAGGATACGACAATGCTTAATGGTTAGCGTACGTGTGAGGGCACGAGTTAGTGTTGCTGTACAGGTTAAGATTAGGGCACGGGTGAGGGTAAGGCCTCTGAAGAAGGTCAGGTTTAGGGTTTGGGTTAGGGTTAGGGTTAGGGAATGGGGAGGGAATAAGGTACAGGTTAGTGTACGGCAACGGTTTAGGGTTAGCCTACGTTGCAGGGCATGGGTTAGTGTTGATGTCCTCGTTAAAATTAGGACACAGGTGAGGGTAAAGCTTCGGGTGAGTGTCAAGTTTAGGTTTCGGTTTAGGATTAGTGTTAGGGAATGGAGAGGGATTAGGGTACAGGTTAGGGAACGGCTGCGGTTTAGGGTTAGCGTACGTTTGAGGTCACGGTTTAGTGTTGGTGTACTGGTTAAGATTAGGGTACTAGTGGCGGTAAGGCCTCGGAAGATGGTCAGGTTTAGGGATTGTTTTAGGGTTAGGGTTAGGGAATGGAGAGGGATTAGGGTACAGGTTAGGGTACGGGAATAGTTTAGGGTTAGCCTACGTTGCAGGGCATGGGTTATGTTGATGTACTGTTTAAAATTAGGACACGGGTGAGGGTAAAGCTTCGGGTGAGTGTCAGGGTTAGCGTTCGGGTTAGGGTTAGGGTTAGGGAATGGAGTTGGATTAGGGTACAGGTTAGGATACGGCTTCAGTTTCGGGTTACTGTACGTGTGAGGGCACGTTTTAATGTTGGTGTTATGGTTAAGATTAGGTCACGGGTGAGGTTAAGGCTTCGGGTGAGGGTCAGGATTAGGATTCGGGTTAGGATTAGGGTTAGGGAATCGGGAGGGATTAGGGTACAGTTTAGGGTACGACAATGCTTAAGGGTTAGCGTAAGTATGAGGGCACGAGTTATTGTTGGTGTACTGGTTAAGATTAGGGCACGTGTGAAGGTAAGGCCTTGGAAGAGGGTCAGGTTTAGGGTTTGGGTTAGGGTTAGGGTTAGGGAATGGCGAGGGATTTGGGTACAGGTTAGGGTTCGGCAACAGTTTAGTGTTAGCCTACGTTGCAGGGCATGGTTTAGCGTTGATGTACTGGTAAAAATTAGGACACGGGTGAGGGTACAGCTTCGGATGAGTGTCAGGGTTAGGGTTCGGGTTCGGGTTAGGGTTAGGGAATGGAGAGGGATTAGGGTACAGGTTAGGGTAAGACAATGCTTAAGGGTTAGCGTACGTGTGATTGCACGGTTTAGTGTTGGGGTAATGGTTAAGATTAAGTCACGGGTAAGGTTAAGGCTTCGGGTGAGGGTCAGGATTAGGATTCGGGTTAGGGTTAGGGTTAGGGAATGGGGAGGGATTTGCGTACAGTTTAGGGTATGAGAACACATAAGGGTTAGCGTACGTGTGAGGGCACGAGTTAGTTTTGGTGTACTGGTTAAGATAAGGGCACCGGTGAGTCTAAGGATTCGGGTGAGGGACAGGATTATATATCGGGTTAGGGTTAGGGTTAGGCAATGGGGAGGTATTTGGGTACAGGTTAGCGTACGGCTGTGGTTTAGGGTTAGCGTACGTTTGAGGGCATGGTTTAGTGTTGTTGTAATGGTTAAGATTAAATCACGGGGGAGGTTAAGGCTTCGAGTGAGGGACAGGATTAGGGATCAGGTTAGGGTTATGGTTAGGCAATGGGGAGGGATTAGGGTACAGGTTAGGGTATGGCAACGGTTAAGTGTTAGCCTACGTTGGAGGACATGGTTTAGTGTTGATGTCCCGTTTAAAATTAGGACACGGGTGAGGGTAAAGCTTCGGGTGAGTGTCAGTGTTAGGGTTCGGGTTAGGGTTAGTGTTAGGGAATGGAGAGGGATTAGGGTACAGGTTAGGATACGGCAATGCTTAATGGTTAGCGTACGTGTGAGGGCACGAGTTAGTGTTGCTGTACTGGTTAAGATTAGGGCACGGGTGAGGGTAAGTCCTCGGAAGAGGTTCAGGTTTAGGGTTTGGGTTAGGGTTAGGTTTAGGGAATGGGGAGGTATTAGGGTACAGGTTAGGTTATGGCTGCAGTTTAGGGTTAGCGTACATGTGAGGGCACGGTTTAGTGTTGGTGTAATGGTTATGATTAAGTCACGGGTGAGGTTAATGCTTTGAGTGAGGGTCAGGGTTAGGATTCGGGTTAGGGTTAGGGTATGGGAATGGGGAGGGATTAGGTTACAGTTCAGGGTACGACAATGCTTAAGGGTTATCGTACGTGTGAGGGCACGAGTTAGTGTTGGTGTACTGGTTAAGATTAGGGCACGGGAGAGGGTAAGGCCTCGGAAGAGGGTCAGGTTTAGTGTTTGGGTTACGGTTAGGGTTAGGGAATGGGGAGGGATTAAGGTACAGGTTCGGGTACGGCAACGGTTTAGGGTTAGCCTACGTAGCAGGGCATGGGTTAGAGTTGATGTCCTGGTTAAAATTAGGACAAGGGTGAGGGTAAAGCTTCGGGTGAGTGTCAGGGTTAGCGTTTGGGTTAGGGTTAGGGTTAGGGAATGGACTTGGATTAGGGTACAGGTTAGGGTCTGGCTGCGGTTTAGGGTTACTGTACGTGGGAGGGCACAGTTTAGTGTTGGTATAATGGTTAAGATTAGATCACGGTTTAGGTTAAGGCTTCGGGTGAGGGTCAGGATTAGGATTCTGGTTAGGGTTAGGTTTAGGGAATGGGGAGGGATTAGGGTACAGTTTAGGGTACGACAATGCTTAAGGGTTAGCGTACGTGTGAGGGCACGAGTTAGTTTTGGGGTACTGGTTAAGATAAGGGCACGGGTGAGGGTAAGGCCTCAGAAGAGGGTCAGGTTTAGGGTTTGGGTTAGGGTTAGGTTTAGGGAATGGGGAGGGATTAGGGTACAAGATAGTGCACGGTTACGGTTTAAGGTTAGACAACGTTCGAGGGCATGGGTTAGTGTTGATGTCCTTGTTAATTTTACGACACGGGTGAGGGTAAAGCTTCAGGTGAGTGTTAGGGTTAGGGTTCGGGTTATGGTTACTGTTAGGGAATGGGGAGGGATTAGGGTACATGTTAGGGTATGGCAATGGTTTAGGGTTAGCCTACATTGCAGGGCATGGGTTAGTGTTGATGTCCTGGTTAAGATTAGGTCACGGGTCAAGGTAAGGCTTCGGGTGAGGGTCAGGATTAGGAATCGGGCTAGGGTTAGGGTTAGGGAATGGGGAGGGATTAGGGTACAGTTTCGGGTATGACAATGCTTAACGGTTAGCGTACGTGTGATGGCACAGTTAGTGTTGGTGTACTAGTTTAGATTAGGGCATGGGTGAGGGCAAGGCTTCTGGTGAGGGACAGGATTAGGGATCAGGTTAGGGTTAGGGTTAGGCAATGGGGAGGGATTAGGGTACAGGTTAGGGTACGGGAACGGTTTAGTGTTAGCCTACGTAGTAGGGCATGGGTTAGTGTTGATGTCCTGGTTAAAATTAGGACACGGGTGAGGGTAAAGCTTCGGGTGAGTGTCAGGGTTAGGTTTCCGGTTAGGGTTAGGGTTAAGGAATGGACTTGGATTAGGGTACAGGTTAGGGTACGGCTGCGGTTTAGGGTTAGCGTACGTGTGAGGGCACGGTTTAGTGTTTGTGTAATGGTTAAGATTAAGTTACGGGTGAGGTTAATGCTTCGAGTGAGGGTCAGTGTTAGGATTCCATTTAGGGTTAGGGTTAGGGAATGCGGAGGGATTAGGTTACAGTTTAGGGTACGACAGTTCTTAAGGGTTAGCATACATGTGAGGGCACGACTTAGTGTTGGTGTACTGGTTAAGATTAGGGCACGGGTGAGGGTAAAGTTTCGGGTGAGTGTCAGGGTTAGGGCTCGGGTTAGGGTTAGGTTTAGGGAATGGAGAGAGATTAGGATACAGGTTAGGGTACAGCTGCAGTTTAGGTTTAGTGTACGTGTGAGGGCACGGTTTAGTGTTGGTGTACTGGTTAAGATTAGGGCACGGGTGAGGGTAAGGCTTTGGGTGAGGGACAGGATTAGGGATCGGTTTAGGGTTAGGGTTAGGCAATGGGGCGGGAATAGGGTACAGTTTAGGGTAGAGCAACAATTTAGGTTTAGCCTACGTTTGAGAGCATGGTTTAGTGGTGATGTACTGTTTAAAATTAGGACACGGGTGAGGGTCAAGTTTCGGGTGAGTGTCAGGGTTAGGGTTCGAGTTAGGGTTAGGGTTAGGGAATGGAGAGGGATTAGGGTACAGGTTAGGGTAAGACAACGCTTAAGGGTTAACGTACGTGTGATTGCACGGTTTAGTGTTGGGGTAATGGTTAAGATTAAGTCACGGGTGAGGTTAAGGCTTCGGGTGAGGGTCAGGATTAGGATTCGGGTTAGGGTTAGGGTTAGGGAATGGGGAGGGATTTGCGTAGAGTTTAGGGTAAGACAACACATAAGGGTTAGCGTACGTGTGAGGGCACAAGTTAGTTTTGGTGTACTGGTTAATATAAGGGCACGGGTGAGTCTAAGGATTCGGGTGAGGGACAGGATTATGGATCGGGTTAGGGTTAGGGTTAGGCAATGGGGAGGTATTAGGGTACAGGTTAGCGTACGGCTGTGGTTTAGGGTTAGCGTACGTTTGAGGGCATGGTTTAGTGTTGTTGTAATGGTTAAGATTAAATCACGGGGGAGGTTAAGGCTTCGAGTGAGGGACAGGATTAGGCATCAGGTTAGGGTTACAGTTAGGCAATGGGGAGGGATTAGGGTACAGGTTAGGGTATGGCAACGGTTAAGTGTTAGCCTACGTTGGAGGACATGGTTTAGTGTTGATGTCCCGTTTAAAATTAGGACACGGGTGAGGGTAAAGCTTCGGGTGAGTGTCAGTGTTAGGGTTCGGGTTAGGGTTAATGTTAGGGAATGGAGAGGGATTAGGTTACATGTTAGGATACGACAATGCTTAATGGTTAGCGTACGTGTGAGGGCACGAGTTAGTGTTGCTGTACAGGTTAAGATTAGGGCACGGGTGAGGGTAAGGCCTCTGAAGAAGGTCAGGTTTAGGGTTTGGGTTAGGGTTAGGGTTAGGGAATGGGGAGGGAATAAGGTACAGGTTAGTGTACGGCAACGGTTTAGGGTTAGCCTACGTTGCAGGGCATGGGTTAGTGTTGATGTCCTCGTTAAAATTAGGACACAGGTGAGGGTAAAGCTTCGGGTGAGTGTCAAGTTTAGGTTTCGGTTTAGGATTAGTGTTAGGGAATGGAGAGGGATTAGGGTACAGGTTAGGGAACGGCTGCGGTTTAGGGTTAGCGTACGTTTGAGGTCACGGTTTAGTGTTGGTGTACTGGTTAAGATTAGGGTACTAGTGGCGGTAAGGCCTCGGAAGATGGTCAGGTTTAGGGATTGTTTTAGGGTTAGGGTTAGGGAATGGAGAGGGATTAGGGTACAGGTTAGGGTACGGGAATAGTTTAGGGTTAGCCTACGTTGCAGGGCATGGGTTATGTTGATGTACTGTTTAAAATTAGGACACGGGTGAGGGTAAAGCTTCGGGTGAGTGTCAGGGTTAGCGTTCGGGTTAGGGTTAGGGTTAGGGAATGGAGTTGGATTAGGGTACAGGTTAGGATACGGCTTCAGTTTCGGGTTACTGTACGTGTGAGGGCACGTTTTAATGTTGGTGTTATGGTTAAGATTAGGTCACGGGTGAGGTTAAGGCTTCGGGTGAGGGTCAGGATTAGGATTCGGGTTAGGATTAGGGTTAGGGAATCGGGAGGGATTAGGGTACAGTTTAGGGTACGACAATGCTTAAGGGTTAGCGTAAGTATGAGGGCACGAGTTATTGTTGGTGTACTGGTTAAGATTAGGGCACGTGTGAAGGTAAGGCCTTGGAAGAGGGTCAGGTTTAGGGTTTGGGTTAGGGTTAGGGTTAGGGAATGGCGAGGGATTTGGGTACAGGTTAGGGTTCGGCAACAGTTTAGTGTTAGCCTACGTTGCAGGGCATGGTTTAGCGTTGATGTACTGGTAAAAATTAGGACACGGGTGAGGGTACAGCTTCGGATGAGTGTCAGGGTTAGGGTTCGGGTTCGGGTTAGGGTTAGGGAATGGAGAGGGATTAGGGTACATTTTAGGATACGACAATGCTTAAGGGTTAGCATACGTGTGAGGGCACGAGTTAGTGTTGGTGTACTGCTTAAGATTAGGGCATGGGTGAGGGTAAGGCCTCAGAAGAGGGTAAGGTTTAGGTTTTGGGTTAGGGTTAGTTTTAGGGAATGGGGAACGATTAGGTTACAGGATAGTGCACAGGTACAGTTTAAGTTTAGACAACGTTGGAGGGCATGGGTTAGTGTTGATGTCCTTGTTAAATTTAGGACACAGTTGAGGGTAGAGCTTCGGGTGACTGTCAGGGTTAGGGTTCGGGTTAGGGTTACTGTTAGGGAATTGGGAGGGATTAGGGTGCAGGTTAGGGTATGGCAACGGTGTAGGGTTAGCCTACATTTCTGGGCATGGGTTAGTGTTGATGTCCTGGTTAAGATTAGCTCACGGGTGAGGGTAAGGCTACAGGTTAGGGTCAGGATTAGGAATCGGGCTAGGGTTAGGGTTAGGGAATGGGGAGGGAATAGGGTACAGTTTAGGGTACGACAACTCTTAAGTGTTAGTGTACGTGTGAGGGGACGAGTTAGTGTTGGTGTACTGGATAAGATTAGGGCACGGGTGAGGGTAAGGCTTCGGGTGAGGGAAAGGTTTAGGGACCGGGTTAGGGTTAGGGTTAGGCAATGGGGAGGGATTAGGGTACAGGTTAGGGTACGGCTACGGTTTAGGGTTAGCCTACGTAGCAGGGCATGGGTTAGTGTTGATGTCCTGGTTAAAATTAGGACACGGGTGAGGGTAAAGCTTCGGGTGAGTGTCAGGGTTAGGGTTCGGGTTAGGGTTACGGTTAGGGAATGGAGTTGGATTAGGGTACAGCAGCGGTTTAGGCTTAGCCTACGTTTGAGGGCATGGGTTAGTGGTGATGTACTGGTTAAAATTAGGACACGGGTGAGGGTAAAGCTTCGGGTGAGTGTCAAGGTTAGGGTTCGAGTTACGGTTAGTGTTAGGGAATGGAGAGGGATGAGGGTACAGGTTAGGGTAAGACAACGCTTAAGGGTTAGCATACGTGTGAGGGCACGAGTTAGTGTTGGTGTACTGGTTACGATTAGGACACGGGTGAGGGTAAGGCCTCGGAAGAGGGTCAGATTTAGGGTTTGAGTTAGGGTTAGGTTTAGGGAATGGGGAGGGATTAGGGTACAGGATAGTGCACGGTAACGGTTTAAGGTTAGACAACGTTGGAGGGCATGGGTTGGTGTTGATGTCCTTGTTAAATTTAGGACATGGGTGAGGGTAAAGCTTCGGGTGAGGGTCAGGCTTAGGTTTCGGGTTAGGGTTACTGTTAGGGAATGGGGAGGGATTAGGGTACAGGTTAGAGTATGGCAACGGTTTAGGGTTAGCCTACATTGCAGAACATGGGTTAGTGTTGATGTCCTGGTTAAGATTAGGTCACAGGTGAGAGTAGGGCTTAGGGTGAGGGCCAGGATTAGGAATCGGGCTAGGGTTAGTGTTAGGGAATGGGGAGAGATTAGGGTACAGTTTAGAGTATGACAACACTTAAGGGTTAGCATACGTGTGAGGGCATGAGTTAGTTTTGGTGTACTGGTTAAGATAAGGGCACGGGTGAAGGTAAGGCTTCGGGTGAGGGACAGGATTAGGGATCGGGTTAGGGTTAGGATTAGGCAATGTGGAGGGATTAGGGTACAGGTTAGTGTACGACAATGGTTTTGTGTTAGCCTACATTGGAGGACATGGGTTAGTGTTGATGTAGTGTTTAAAATTAGGACACGGGTGAGCGTAAAGCTACGGGTGAGTGTCAGGGTTAGGGTTCGGGTTATGGTTACTGTTAGGGAATGGGGAGGGATTAGGGTACATGTTAGGGTATGGCAATGGTTCAGGGTTAGCCTACATTGCAGGGCATGGGTTAGTGTTGATGTCCTGGTTAAGATTAGGTCACGGGTCAAGGTAAGGCTTCGGGTGAGGGTCAGGATTAGGAATCGGGCTAGGGTTAGGGTTAGGGAATGGGGAGGGATTAGGGTACAGTTTCGGGTATGACAATGCTTAACGGTTAGCGTACGTGTGATGGCACAGTTAGTGTTGGTGTACTAGTTTAGATTAGGGCATGGGTGAGGGCAAGGCTTCTGGTGAGGGACAGGATTAGGGATCAGGTTAGGGTTAGGGTTAGGCAATGGGGAGGGATTAGGGTACAGGTTAGGGTACGGGAACGGTTTAGTGTTAGCCTACGTAGCAGGGCATGGGTTAGTGTTGATGTCCTGGTTAAAATTAGGACACGGGTGAGGGTAAAGCTTCGGGTGAGTGTCAGGGTTAGGTTTCCGGTTAGGGTTAGGGTTAAGGAATGGACTTGGATTAGGGTACAGGTTAGGGTACGGCTGCGGTTTAGGGTTAGCGTACGTGTGAGGGCACGGTTTAGTGTTTGTGTAATGGTTAAGATTAAGTTACGGGTGAGGTTAATGCTTCGAGTGAGGGCCAGTGTTAGGATTCCATTTAGGGTTAGGGTTAGGGAATGCGGAGGGATTAGGTTACAGTTTAGGGTACGACAGTTCTTAAGGGTTAGCATACATGTGAGGGCACGACTTAGTGTTGGTGTACTGGTTAAGATTAGGGCACGGGTGAGGGTAAAGTTTCGGGTGAGTGTCAGGGTTAGGGCTCGGGTTAGGGTTAGGTTTAGGGAATGGAGAGAGATTAGGATACAGGTTAGGGTACAGCTGCAGTTTAGGTTTAGTGTACGTGTGAGGGCACGGTTTAGTGTTTGTGTACTGGTTAAGATTAGGGCACGGGTGAGGGTAAGGCCTCGGAAGAGGGTCAGGTTTAGGGTTTGGGTTAGGGTTAGGGTTAGGGAATGAAGAGGGATTAGGGTACAGTTTCGGATATGACAACGCTTAACGGTTAGAGTACGTGTGAAGGCATGAGTTAGTTTTGGTGTACTGGTTAAGATAAGGGCACGGGTGAAGGTAAGGCTTCGGGTGAGGGACAGGAATAGGGATCGGGTTAGGTTTACGATTAGGCAATGGGGAGGGATTAGGGTACAGGTTAGTGTACGACAATGGTTTAGTGTTAGCCTACATTGGAGGACATGGGTTAGTGTTGATGTAGTGTTTAAAATAAGGACAAGCGTGAGCGTAAAGCTTCGGGTGAGTGTCAGGGTTAGGGTTTGGGTTTGGGTTAGGGTTAGTAATGGAGAGGGATTAGGGTACAGGTTAGAGTACGGCAACAGTTTAGGGTTATCCTACATTGCAGGGCATGGGTTAGTGTTGATGTAGTGTTTAAAATTAGGACACGGATGAGGGTAAAGCTTCTGGTGAGTGTCAGCGTTAGGGTTCGGGTTAGGGTTAGGGTTAGGGAACGGAGAGGGATTAGGGTATAAGTTAGGGTAAGACAACGCGTAAGGGTTAGCTTACGTGTGATGGCACTAGTTAGTGTTGGTGTACTGGTTAAGATTAAGGCACGGGTGAGGGTAAGGCTTCGGGTGAGGGACAGGATTAGGGATCAGGTTAGGGTTAGGGTTAGGCAATAGGGAGGGATTAGGGTACAGGTTAGTGTACAGCAACGGTTTAGGGTTAGCCTACGTTTGAGGGAATGGGTTAGTGGTGAGGTACTGTTTAAAATTAGGACACGGGTGCGGGTAAAGCTTAGGGTGAGTGTCAGGGTTAGGGTTCGAGTTAGGGTTAGGGTTAGGGAATCGAGAGGGATTAGGGTACAGGTTAGGGTAAGATAACGCTTAAGGGTTAGCATACGTGTGATGGCACGAGTTAGTGTTGGTGTACAGGTTAAGATTAGCGCATGGGTGAGGGTAAGGCTTCGGGTGAGGGACAGGATTAGGGATTGGGTTAGGGTTAGGGTTAGGCAATGGGGAGGGATTAGGGTACAGGTTAGGGTACGGCAACTGTTTAGGGTTAGCCTATGTACCAGGGCATGGGGTAGTGTTGATGTCCTGGTTAAAATTAGGACACGGGTGAGGGTAAAGCTTCGGGTGAGTGTCAGGGTTAGGGTTCGGGTTAGGGTTAGCGTTAGGGAATGGAGTTGGATTAGGGTACAGGTTAGGGTACGGCTTCAGTTTAGGGTTACTGTACGTGTGAGGGCACGTTTTAGTGTTGGTGTAATAGTTAAGATTAGGTCACGGGTGAGGTTAAGGCATCGGGTGAGGGTCAGGATTAGGATTCGGGTTAGGGTTAGGGCTAGGGAATTGGGAGGGATTAGGGTACAGTTTAGGCTATGACAACGCTTAAGGGTTAGCGTACGTGTGAGGGCACGAGTTAGTTTTGGTGTACAGGTTAAGATAAGGGCATGGGTGAGTGTAAGGCTTCGGGTGAGGGACAGGATTATTTATCGGGTTAGGGTTAGGGTTAGGCAATGGGGAGGTATTAGAGTACAGGTTAGGGTTCGGCTGCGGTTTAGGGTTAGCGTACGTGTGAGGGCACGGTTTAGTGTTTGTGTAATGGTTAAGATTAAGTTACGGGTGAGGTTAAGGCTTCGAGTGAGGGTCAGGGTTAGGATTCGGGTTAGGGTTAGGGTAGGGGAATGGGGAGGGATTATGTTACAGTTTAGGGTACGACAACGCTTACGGGTTAGCGTACGTGTGAGGGCATGAGTTAGTGTTGGTGTACTGGTTAAGATTAGGGCACGGGTGAGGGTAAGGCCTCCGAAGAAGGTCAGGTTTAGGGTTTGGGTTAGGGTTAGGGTTAGGGAATGGGGAGGGAATAGGGTACAGGTTAGTGTACGGCAACGGTTTAGGGTTAGCCTACGTTGCAGGGCATGGGTTAGTGTTGACGTCCTCGTTCAAATTAGGACACAGGTGAGGGTAAAGCTTCGGGTGAGTGTCAAGTTTAGGTTTCGGTTTAGGATTAGTGTTAGGGAATGGAGAGGGATTAGGGTACAGGTTAGGGAATGGCTGCGGTTTAGGGTTAGCGTACGTTTGAGGTCACGATTTAGTGTTGGTGTACTGGTTCAGATTAGGGTACTGGTGGCGGTAAGGCCTCGGAAGATGGTCAGGTTTAGGGATTGTTTTAGGGTTAGGGTTAGGGAATGGAGAGGGATTAGGGTACAGGTTAGGGTACGGGAATAGTTTAGGGTTAGCCTACGTTGCAGGGCATGGGTTATGGTGATGTACTGTTTAAAATTAGGACACGGGTGAGGGTAAAGCTTCGGTTGAGTGTCAGGGTTAGGGTTCGGGTTAGGGTTAGGGTTAGGGAACGGAGAGGGATTAGGGTACAGGTTAGGATCCGACAATGCTTAAGGGTTAGCGTACGTGTGAGGGCACGGTTTAGGATTGGTGTACTGGTTAAGATTAGGTTACGGGTGAGGGTAAGGCTTCGGGTGAGGGTCAGTGTTAGGAGTCGGGTTAGTGTTAGAGTTAGGAAATGGGGAGGGTTTAGGGTACAGTTTAGGGTACGACAACGCTTAAGTGTTAGCGTACGTGTGAGGGCACGTGTTAGTGTTGGTGTACTGGTTAAGATTAGGGCACGGGTGAAGGTAAGGCTTCGGGTGAGGGACAGGATTAGGGATCGGTTTAGGGTTAGGGTTAGGCAATGGGGAGGGATTAGGGTACAGGTGAGGGTACGGCAACTGTTTAGGGTTAGCCTATGTACCAGGGCATGGGTTAGTGTTGATGTCCTGGTTAAAATTTAGGACACGGGTGAGGGTAAAGCTTCGGGTGAGTGTCAGGGTTAGGGTTCGGGTTAGGGTTAGGGTTAGGGAATGGAGTTGGATTAGGGTACAGGTTAGGATACGGCTTCGGTTTCGGGTTACTGTACGTGTGAGGGCACGTTTTAATGTTGGTGTTATGGTTAAGATTAGGTCACGGGTGAAGTTAAGGCTTCGGGTGAGGGTCAGGATTAGGATTCGGGTTAGGATTAGGGTTAGGGAATCGGGAAGGATTAGGGTACAGTTTAGGGTACGACAATGCTTAAGGGTTAGCGTAAGTATGAGGGCACGAGTTATTGTTGGTGTACTGGTTAAGATTAGGGCACGTGTGAGGGTAAGGCCTTGGAAGAGGGTCAGGTTTAGGGTTTGGGTTAGGGTTAGGGTTAGGGAATGGCGAGGGATTTGGGTACAGGTTAGGGTTCGGTAACAGTTTAGTGTTAGCCTACGTTGCAGGGCATGGTTTAGCGTTGATGTACTGGTAAAAATTAGGACACGGGTGAGGGTACAGCTTCGGGTGAGTGTCAGGGTTAGGGTTCGGGTTGGGGTTAGGGTTAGGGAATGGAGAGGGATTAGGGTACATTTTAGGATACGACAATGCTTAAGGGTTAGCATACGTGTGAGGGCACGAGTTAGTGTTGGTGTACTGCTTAAGATTAGGGCATGGGTGAGGGTAAGGCCTCAGAAGAGGGTAAGGTTTAGGTTTTGGGTTAGGGTTAGTTTTAGGGAATGGGGAACGATTAGGTTACAGGATAGTGCACAGGTACAGTTTAAGTTTAGACAACGTTGGAGGGCATGGGTTAGTGTTGATGTCCTTGTTAAATTTAGGACACAGTTGAGGGTAGAGCTTCGGGTGTCTGTCAGGGTTAGGGTTCGGGTTAGGGTTACTGTTAGGGAATTGGGAGGGATTAGGGTGCAGGTTAGGGTATGGCAACGGTGTAGGGTTAGCCTACATTTCTGGGCATGGGTTAGTGTTGATGTCCTGGTTAAGATTAGCTCACGGATGAGGGTAAAGCTTCGGGTGAGTGTCAGGGTTAGGGTTCAAGTTACGGTTAGGGTTAGGGAATGGGGAGGGATTAGGGTACAGTTTAGGGGAAGACAGCGCTTAAGGGTTCGCGTACGTGTGAGGACACGAGTTAGTTTTGGTGTACTGGTTAAGATTAGGGCATGGGTGAGGGTAAGGCTTCGGGTGAGGAACAGGATTAGGGATCGGGTTAGGGTTAGGGTTAGGCAATGGGTAGGGACTATGGTACAGGTAAGAGTACAGCAACGGTTTAGGTTTAGCCTACGTTTGACGGCATGGGTTAGTCGGGAGGTACTGTTTCAGATTAGGACACGGGTGAGGGTAAAGCTTCGGGTGAGTGTCAGTGTTAGGGTTCGAGTTAGGGTTAGGGTTAGGGAATGGAGAGAGATTACCGTACAGGTTAGGTTAATAGAATGCTTAAGAATTAGCGTACGTGTGATGGCACGAGTTAGTGTTGGTGTACTGGTTAAGATTAGTGCACGGGTGAGGGTAAGGCTTCGGGTGAGGGACAGGATTAGGGATCGGGTTAGGGTTAGGGTTAGGCAATGGTGAGGGATTAGGGTACAGCTTAGGGTACGGCTATGGTTTAGGGTTAGCCTACGTAGCAGGGCAAGGCCTAGTGTTGATGTCCTGGTTAAAATTAGGACACGGTTGAGGGTAAAGCTTTGGGTGAGTGTCGGGGTTAGGGTTCGGGTTAGGGTTAGGGTTAGGGAATGGAGGTGGATTAGGGTACCGGTTAGGGTACGGCTGCGGTTTAGTGTTACTGTTCGTGTGAGGGCACGGTTTAGTGTTGGTGTAATGGTTAAGATTATGTCACGGGTAAGGTTAAGGCTTCGGGTGAGGGTCAGGTTTAGGATTCGGGTTAGGGTTAGGGTTAGGGAATGGGGAGGGATTAGGGTCAAGTTTAGGGTACGACAATGCTTTAGGGTTAGCGTACGTGTGAGGGCACGAGTTAGTGTTGGTGTACTGGTAAAGATTAGGGCACGTGTGAGGGTAAGGCCTCGGAAGAGGGTCTGGTTTAGGGTTTGGTTTAGGGTTAGGGTTAGGGAATTGAGAGGGATTAGGGTACAGGTTAGAGTACGGCAACAGTTTAGGTTTAGCCTACGTTGCAGGGCATGGTTTAGTGTGGATGTCCTGGTTAAAATTAGGACACGGGTGAGGGTAAAGCATCGGTTGAGTGTTAGGGTTAGGGTTCGAGTTAGGGTTAGTGTTAGGGAATGGAGAGGGATTACGGTACAGGTTAGGGTAAGACAACGCTTAAGGGTTAGCGTACGTTTGATGGCACGAGTTAGTGTTGGTGTACTGGTTAAGATTAGGTCACGGGTGAGGGTAAGGCTTCGGGTGAGGGAAAGGATGAGGGACCGGGTTAGGGTTAGGGTTAGGCAATGGGGAGGGATTAGGGTACAGGTTAGGGTACGGCTACGGTTTAGGGTTAGCCTACGTAGCAGGGCATGGGTTAGTGTTGATGTCCTGGTTAAAATTAGGACACGGGTGAGGGTAAAGCTTCGGGTGAGTGTCAGGGTTAGGGTTCGGGTTAGGGTTAGGGTTAGGGAATGGAGTTGGATTAGGGTACAGGTTAGGGTACAGCAGCGGTTTAGGCTTAGCCTACGTTTGAGGGCATGGGTTAGTGGTGATGTACTGGTTAAAATTAGGACACGGGTGAGGGTAAAGCTTCGGGTGAGTGTCAAGGTTAGGGTTCGAGTTACGGTTAGTGTTAGGGAATGGAGAGGGATGAGGGCACAGGTTAGGGTAAGACAACGCTTAAGGGTTAGCATACGTGTGAGGGCACGAGTTAGTGTTGGTGTACTGGTTACGATTAGGACACGGGTGAGGGTAAGGCCTCGGAAGAGGGTCAGATTTAGGGTTTGAGTTAGGGTTAGGTTTAGGGAATGGGGAGGGATTAGGGTACAGGATAGTGCACGGTAACGGTTTAAGGTTAGACAACGTTGGAGGGCATGGGTTGGTGTTGATGTCCTTGTTAAATTTAGGACATGGGTGAGGGTAAAGCTTCGGGTGAGGGTCAGGCTTAGGTTTCGGGTTAGGGTTACTGTTAGGGAATGGGGAGGGATTAGGGTACAGGTTAGAGTATGGCAACGGTTTAGGGTTAGCCTACATTGCAGAACATGGGTTAGTGTTGATGTCCTGGTTAAGATTAGGTCACAGGTGAGAGTAGGGCTTAGGGTGAGGGCCAGGATTAGGAATCGGGCTAGGGTTAGTGTTAGGGAATGGGGAGAGATTAGGGTACAGTTTAGAGTATGACAACACTTAAGGGTTAGCATACGTGTGAGGGCATGAGTTAGTTTTGGTGTACTGGTTAAGATAAGGGCACGGGTGAAGGTAAGGCTTCGGGTGAGGGACAGGATTAGGGATCGGGTTAGGGTTAGGATTAGGCAATGTGGAGGGATTAGGGTACAGGTTAGTGTACGACAATGGTTTTGTGTTAGCCTACATTGGAGGACATGGGTTAGTGTTGATGTAGTGTTTAAAATTAGGACACGGGTGAGCGTAAAGCTACGGGTGAGTGTCAGGGTTAGGGTTCGGGTTAGGGTTAGTGTTAGGGCATGGAGAGGGATTAGGGAAAAGGTTAGGGTACGGCTGCGGTTTAGGGTTAGCGTACGTGTGAGGGCACGGTTTGGTGATGGTGTACTGGTTAAGATTAAGGCACGGGGGAGGTTAAGGTTTCGGGTGAGGGACAGGGTTAGGATTCGGGTTAGGGTTAGCGTTAGGAAATGGGGAGGGATTAGGGTACAGTTTAGGGTACCACAGTGCTTAAGGGTTAGCATACGTGTGAGGGCACGACTTAGTGTTTGTGTACTGGTTAAGATTAGGGCACGGGTGAGGGTAAAACTTCGGGTGAGTGTCAGGGATAGGGTTCGGGTTAGGGTCAGGGTTATGGAATGGGGAGGGATTAGGCTACAGTTTAGGGTACGACAACACTTAAGGGTTAGTGTACGTGTGAGGGCACGATTTAGTGTCGGTGTCCTGGTTAAGATTAGGGCCCGGGTGAGGGTAAGACTTCGGGTGAGCGTCAGGCTTAGGATTCGGGTTAGGGTTAGGGTTAGGAAATGGGGAGGGATTAGGGTACAGTTTAGGGTATGACAGTTCTTAAGGGTTAGCATACGTGTGAGGGCACGACTTAGTGTTGGTGTACTGGGTAAGATTAGGGCACGGGTGAGTGTAAAGCTTCGGGTGAGTGTCAGGGTTAGGGTTCGTATTAGGGTTAGGGTTAGGGAATGGAGAGAGATTAGGATAAAGGTTAGGGTACAGCTGGGGTTTAGGTTTAGCGTACGTGTGAGGGCACAGTTTAGTGTTGGTGTACTGGTTAAGATTAGGGCACAGGTGAGGGTAAGGCCTCGGAAGAGGGTCAGGTTTAGGGTTTGGGTTAGGGTTAGGGTTAGGGAATGGAGAGGGATTAGGGTACAGGTTAGGGTACGGCAACAGTTTAGGGTTAGCCTACGTTGCAGGGCATGGGTTAGTGTTGATGTACTGTTTAAAATTAGGACATGGGTGAGGGTAAAGCTTCAGGTGAGTGTCAGGGTTAGGGTTCGGGTTCGGGTTAGGGTTAGGGAATGGAGAGGGATTAGGTTACATGTTAGGATACGACAATGCTTAAGGGTTAGCGTACGTGTGAGGGCACGGTTTAGTGTTGGTGTACTGGTTAAGATTAGGTCATGGGTGAGGGTAAGGCTTCGGGTGAGGGTCAGTGTTAGGATTTGGGTTAGGGTTAGATTTAGGAAATGGGGAGGTATTAGGGTACAGTTTATGGTACAACAACGCTTAAGTGTTAGCGTACGTGTGAGGGCACGAGTTAGTGTTGGTGTACTGGTTAAGATTAGGGCACGGGTCAGGGTAAGGCTTTGGGTGAGCGTCAGGCTTAGGATTCGGGTTAGGGTTAGGGTTAGGAAATGGGGAGGGATTAGGGTACAGTTTAGGGTATGACAGTTCTTAAGGGTTAGCATACGTGTGAGGGCACGACTTAGTGTTGGTGTACTGGGTAAGATTAGGGCACGGGTGAGGGTAAAGCTTCGGGTGAGTGTCAGGGTTAGGGTTCGTGTTAGGGTTAGGGTTAGGGAATGGAGAGAGATTAGGATAAAGGTTAGGGTACAGCTGGGGTTTAGGTTTAGCGTACGTGTGAGGGCACAGTTTAGTGTTGGTGTACTGGTTAAGATTAGGGCACAGGTGAGGGTAAGGCCTCGGAAGAGGGTCAGGTTTAGGGTTTGGGTTAGGGTTAGGGTTAGGGAATGGAGAGGGATTAGGGTACAGGTTAGGGTACGGCAACAGTTTAGGGTTAGCCTACGTTGCAGGGCATGGGTTAGTGTTGATGTACTGTTTAAAATTAGGACACGGGTGAGGGTAAAGCTTCAGGTGAGTGTCAGGGTTAGGGTTCGGGTTCGGGTTAGGGTTAGGGAATGGAGAGGGATTAGGTTACATGTTAGAATACGACAATGCTTAAGGGTTAGCGTACGTGTGAGGGCACGGTTTAGTGTTGGTGTACTGGTTAAGATTAGGTCACGGGTGAGGGTAAGGCTTCGGGTGAGGGTCAGTGTTAGGATTTGGGTTAGGGTTAGATTTAGGAAATGGGGAGGTATTAGGGTACAGTTTATGGTACAACAACGCTTAAGTGTTAGCGTACGTGTGAGGGCACGAGTTAGTGTTGGTGTACTGGTTAAGATTAGGGCACGGGTCAGGGTAAGGCTTTGGGTGAGCGTCAGGCTTAGGATTCGGGTTAGGGTTAGGGTTAGGGAAAGGAGAGGGATTAAGGTACAGGCTAGGGTACGAGAACGCTTAAGGGTTCGCATAATTGTGAGGGCACGAGTTAGTGTTGGTGTACTGGTTAAGACAAGGGTACCGGTGAGGGTAAGGCCTTGGAAAATGGTCACGTTCAGTGTTTGGCTTAGGGTTAGGGTTCGGGAATGAGGAGGGATTAGGGTACAGGATAGTGTCCTGCAATGTTCAAGGTTTAGCGTACGTTTGAGGGCACGAGTTATTGTTTGTGTACCTGTTAAGATTAGGGCATCGGTTAGTGTAGGGCCTCGTAGGAGGGTCAGGTTTAGGGACGGGGTTAGGCTTAGGGTTAGGCAATGGGAGGGATTAGGGAACAGGGTAGGGCACGGCAACGGTTTAGTGTTAGCCTACGTTGGAGGGCATGGGTTAGTGTTGATGGAGTGTTTAAAATTAGGACACGGGTGAGGGTAAATCTTCGGGTGAGTGTCAGGGTTAGGGTTTGGGTTAGGGTTAGGGTTAGGGAATGGAGAGGGATTAGGGTACAGGTTAGGGTACGGCTGGGGTTTAGGGTTAGCGTACGTGTGAGGGCACAAATTAGTGTTGGTGTGCTGGTTAAGATTAGGGTATGGGTGAGGGTAAGTGTTCGGGTGAGGGTCAGGTTTACGATTCCGGTTAGGGTTAGTGTTAGGGAATGGGGAGGGATTAGGGTACAGTTTAGGGTACGACGAGGCTTAAGGGTTAGCGTACGTGTGAGGTCACTAGTTAGTGTTAGTGTACTGGTTACGATTAGGGCACGGGTGAGGGTAAGGCCTCGGAAGAGGGTCACGTTAAGGGTTTGCGTTAGGGTTATGGTTAGGGAATGGGGATTGTTTAGGGTACAGGTTCGGGTAAGGCACTGTTTTAGGGTTAGCTTACGTAAGAGGGCATGGGTTAGTGTTGATGTACTGGTTAAAATCAGGACACGGGTGAGGGTAAAGTTTAGATTGTCAGGGTTAGGTTTCAAGTTAGGGTTAGGGTTAGGGAATGGAGAGGGATTAGGGTACAGGTTAGGGTACAGCTGTGGTTTAGGGTTAGTGTACGTGTGAGGGCACGAGTTAGTGTTGGTGTCCTGGTTAAGATTAGGGCACGGGTGAGGGTAAGGCTTCGGGTGAGATTCAGGGTTAGGATTCCGGTTAGGGTTAGGGAATGGGGAGGGATTAGGGTACAGGATAGGGTCCGACAATGCTCAAGGGTTAGCGTACGTTTGAGGGCACGAGATAGTGTTTGTGTACTTGTTAAGATTAGGGCATGGGTTAGGGTAGGGCCTCGGAGGAGGGTCAGGTTTAGGGATGGGGTTAGGGTTAGGTTTAGGCAATGGGAGGGATTAGGGAACAGGGTAGGGCACGGCATCAGTTTAGTGTTAGCCTACGTTGGAGGGCATGGGTTAGTGTTGATGGACTGTTTAATATTAGGACACGGGTGAGGTTAAATATTCGGGTGAGTGTCAGGGTTAGGGTTCGGGTTAGGGTTAGGGTTAGGGAATGGAGAGGGATAAGGGTACAGGTTAGGGTACGTCTGCAGTTTAGGGTTAGCGTACGTGTGAGGGCACGGTTTAGTGATGGTGTATTGGTTAAAACTAGGTCACGGGTGAGGGTAAGGCTTAGGATGAGGCTAAGGGTTAGATTTCGGGTTAGGGTTAGGCTTAGGGAATGGGGAGGGATTAGGGTACAATTTAGGGTATGACAACGCTTAAGCGTTAGCGTACGTGTGAGGGCACGAGTTATTGTTGGTGTCCTGGTTAAGATTAGGGCACGGGTGAGGGTAAGGCTTCGGGTGAGGTTCAGGGTTAGGATTCGTGTTAGGGTTAGTGTTAGGGAATGGGGAGGGATTAGGGTACAGTTTAGGGTATGACAGTGTTTAAGGGTTACCTTTCGTGTGAGGGCAAGAGTTAGTGTTAGTGTCCTGGTTAAGATTAGGGCACGGGTGAGGGTAAGGCTTCGGGTGAGGGTCAGTGTTAGGATTCGTGTTAGGGTTAGGGTTAGGGAATGAGGAGGGATTAGGGTACAGTTTAGGGTACGACAGTGCTTAAGGGTTACCGTTCGTGTGAGGGCAAGAGTCAGTGTTAGTGTCCTGGTTAAGATTAGGGCACGGGTGAGGATAAGGTTTCGGGTGAGGGTCAGGTTTATGATTCGGGTTAGGGTTAGGGTTAGGAAATGGGGAGGGATTAGGGTACAGTTTATGGTACGATGAGGCTTAAGGGTTAGCATACGTGTGAAGTTACTAGTTAGTTTTAGTGTACTGGTTACGATTAGGGCACGGGTGAGGGTAAGGCCTCGGAAGAAGGTCACGTTAAGGGTTTGGGTTAGGGTTATGGTTAGGGAATGCGGATTGATTAGGGTAAAGGTTAGGGTACGACAATGGTTTAGGGTTAGCCTACGTAAGAGGGCATGTGTTAGTGTTGATATACTGGTTA
This sequence comes from Inia geoffrensis, assembly GCA_036417435.1. NCBI lineage: Eukaryota > Metazoa > Chordata > Mammalia > Artiodactyla > Iniidae > Inia > Inia geoffrensis. The sequence goes on along the minus strand of CM070910.1, from coordinate 87,255,481 downwards.
AGATTAGGACACGGTTGAGGGTGAAGTTTAGTGTGAGTGTCAGGGTTAGGTTTCAGGTTAGGGTTAGGGTTAGGGAACGGAGAGGGATCAGGGTACAGGTTAGGGTACAGCTGCGGTTTAGGGTTAGCGTACGTGTGAGGGCACGAGTTAGTGTTGGTGTCCTGGTTAAGATTAGGGCACGTGTGAGGGTAAGGCTTCGGGTGATTGTCAGGGTTAGGATTCGGGTTAGGGATAGGGTTAGGGAATGGAGAGGGATTAGGGTACAGGCTACGGTATGACAACACTTAATGGTTCGCATAATTGTGAGGGCACGAGTTAGTGTTGGTGTACTGGTTAAGACAAGGGCAACGGTGAGGGTAAGGCCTCGGAAAATGGTCACGTTCAGTGTTTGGCTTAGAGTTAGGGTTAGGGAATGGGGAGGGATTAGGGTACAGGATAGGGTCCGACAGTGCTCAAGGGCTAGCGTACTTTTGAGGGCACGAGTTAGTGTTTGTGTACTGGTTAAGATTAGGGCATGGGTTAGGGTAGGGCCTCGGAGGAGGGTCAGGTTTAGGGAAGGGGTTAGGGTTAGGGTTAGGCAATGGGAGGGATTAGGGAACAGGGTAGGGCACGGCAACGGTTTAGTGTTAGCCTACATTGGAGGGCATGGGTTAGTGTTGATGGACTGTTTAAAATTAGGACACAGATGAGGGTAAATCTTCGGGTGAGTGTCAGGGTTAGGGTTCGGGTTAGGGTTAGGGTTAGGGAATGGAGAGGGATTAGGGTACAGGTTAGGGTACGGCTGCGGTTTAGAGTTAGCGTACGTGTGAGGGCACGGTTTAGTGATGGTGTATTTGTTAAGATTAGGTCACGGGTGAGGGTAAGGCTTAGGGTGAGGCTCAGGGTTAGGATTCGGTTTAGGGTTAGGGTTAAGGAATGGGGTGGGACTAGGGTACAGTTTAGGGTACGACAACGCTTAAGGGATAGCGTACGTGTGAGGGCACGAATTAGTGTTGGTGTGCTGGTTAAGAACAGGGCACGGGTGAGGGTAAAGGTTCGGGTGAGGGTCAGGTTTACGATTCGGTTTAGGGTTAGGGTTAGGGAATGGGGAGGGATTAGGGTACAGTTTAGGGTACGACAGTGCTTAAGGGTTACTGTTCGTGTGAGGGCAAGAGTTAGTGTTAGTGTCCTGGTTAAGATTAGGGCACGGGTGAGGATAAGGGTTCGGGTGAGGGTCAGGTTTATGATTCGAGTTAGGGTTAGGGTTAGGGAATGGGGAGGGATTAGGGTACAGGTTAGGGTACGGCTGCAGTTTAGGGATAGCGTACGTGTGAGGGCACGAATTAGAGTTGGTGTGCTGGTTAAGATTAAGGCACTGGTGAGGATAAGGTTTCGGGTGAGGGTAGGTTTATGATTCGGGTTAGGGTTAGGGTTAGGGAATGGGGAGGGATTAGGGTACAGTTTAGGGTACGATGAGGCTTAAGGGTTAGCATACGTGTGAAGTCACTAGTTAGTTTTAGTGTACTGGTTACGATTATGGCACGGGTGAGGGTAAGGCCTCGGAAGAGGGTCACGTTAAGGGTTTGAGTTAGGGTTATGGTTAGGGAATGCGGATTGATTAGGGTACAGGTTAGGGTACGGCAATGGTTTAGGGTTAGCCTACGTAAGACGGCATGTGTTAGTGTTGATATACTGGTTAAAATTAGGACACGGTTGAGGGTGAAGTTTAGGGTGAGTGTCAGGGTTAGGTTTCAGGTTAGAGTTAGGGTTAGGGAACGGAGAGGGATCAGGGTACAGGTTAGGGTATAGCTGCGGTTTAGGGTTAGCGTACGTGTGAGGGCACGAGTTAGTGTTGGTGTCCTGGTTAAGATTAGGGCAAGGGTGAGGGTAAGGCTTCGGGTGAGGATCAGGGTTAGGATTCGGGTTAGGGTTAGGGTTAGGGAATGGAGAGGGAGTAGGGTACAGGTTAGGGCACGACAAAACTTAAGGGTTCGCATAATTTTGAGAGCACGAGTTAGTGTTGGTGTACTGGTTAAGAAAAGGGCACTGGTGAGGGTAAGGCCTCGGAAAAGGGTCACGTTCAGGGTTTGGCTTAGGGTTAGGTTTAGGGAATGGGGAGGGATTAGGGTACAGGATAGGGTCCGACAATGCTCAAGGGCTAGCGTACGTTTGAGGGCACGAGTTAGTGTTTGTGTACTGGTTACTATTAGGGCACGGGTGAGGGTAAGGCCTCGGAAGAGGGTCACGTTAAGGGTTTGGTTTAGGGTTATGGTTAGGGAATGTGGATTGATTAGGGTACAGGTTAGGGTACGGCAATGGTTTAGGGGTAACCTACGTAAGAGGACATGGGTTAGTGTTGATGTACTGGTTAAAATTTGTACACGGGTGAGTGTAAAGTTTAGGGTGAGTGTCAGGGTTAGGTTTCAGGTTAGGGTTAGGGTTAAGGAATGAAGAGGGATTAGAGTACAGGTTAGGGTACAGCTGCGGTTTAGGGTTCGCTTACGTGTGAGGGCATGAGTTAGTGTTGGTGTGTTGGTTAAGATTAGGGCACGGGTGTGGGTAAGCGTTCAGGTGAGGGTCAGGTTTAAAATTCGGGTTAGGGTTAGGCTTAGGGAATGGGGAGGGATTAGGGTACAGGATAGGGTACGACAACGCTTAACGGTTAGCGTACGTTTGAGGGCACGAGTTAGTGTTTGTGTACTGGTTAAGATTAGGGCATGGGTTAGGGTAGGGCCTCGGAAGAGGGTGAGGTTTAGGGATGGGGTTAGTCTTAGGGTTAGGCAATGGGAGGGATTAGGGAACAGGGTAGGGCACGGCAATGGTTTAGTGATAGCCTACGTTGGAGGGCATGGGTTAGTGTTGATGGACTGTTTAAAATTAGGACACGGGTGAGGGTAAATCTTCGGGTGAGTGTCAGGGTTAGGGTTCGGGTTAGGGTTAGGGTTAGGGAATAGAGAGGGATTAGGGTACAGGTTAGGGTACGGCTGCGGTTTATGGTTAGAGTACGTGTGAGGGCACGGTTTAGTGATGGTGTATTGGTTAAGATTAGGTCACGGGTGATAGTAAGGCTTAGGGTGAGGTTCAGGGTTAGGATTCGGGTTAGGGTTAGGGTTAGGGAATGGGGAGGGATTAGGGTACAATTTAGGGTATGACAACGCTTAACGGTTAGCGTACGTGTGAGGGCACGAGTTAGTTTTGGTGTCCAGGTTAAGATTAGGGCACGGGTGAGGGTAAGGCTTCGGGTGAGGGTCAGGGTTAGGATTCGTGTTAAGGTTAAGGTAAGGGATGGGGAGGGATTAGGGTACAGTTTAGGGTACGACAATGCTTAAGGGTTACCGTTCGTGTGAGGGCAAGAGTTAGTGTTAGTGTCCTGGTTAAGATTAGGGCACGGGTGAGGGTAAGGCTTCAGGAGAGGGTCAGTGTTAGGATTCGGGTTAGGGTTAGGGTCAGGGAATGGGGAGGGTTTAGTGTACAGTTTAGGGTACGACAACGCTTAAGTGTTAGCGTACGTGTGAGGTCACTAGTTAGTGTTAGTGTACTGGTTACGATTAGGGCACGGGTGAGGGTAAGGCCTCGGAAGAAGTTCACGTTAGGGGTGTGGGTTAGGGTTATGGTTAGGGAATGGGGATCGATTAGGGTACATGTTAGTGTACGGCAATGGTTTAGGGTTAGCCTACGTAAGAGGGGATGGGTTAGTGTTGATGTACTGGTTAAAATTAGGACACGGGTGAGGGTAAAGTTTAGGGTGAGTGTCAGGGTTAGGTTTCAGGGTAGGGTTAGGGTTAGGGAATGGAGAGAGATCAGGTTAAAGGTTAGTGTACAGCTGCGGTTTAGGGTTAGCGTACGTGTGAGGGCACGAATAAGGGTTGGTGTCCTGGTTAAGATTAGGCCACGGGTGAGGGTAAGGCTTCGGGTGAGGGTCAGGGTAAGGATTCGGGTTAGGAATAGGGTTAGGGAATGGAGAGGGTTTAGGGTACAGGCTAGGATACGACAACACTTAAGTGTTCGCATAATTGTGAGGGCACGAGTTAGTGTTGGTGTACTGGTTAAGATTAGGGCACGGTGAGTGTAAGGCTTCGGGTGAGGGTCAAGGTTAGGATTCGTGTTAGGGTTAGTGTTAGGGAATGGGGAGGGATTAGGGTACAGTTTAGGGTACGACAACGCTTAAGTGTTACCGTTCGTGTGAGAGCAAGAGTTAGTGTTAGTGTCTTGGTTAAGATTACAGCACGGGTGAGGGTAAGGCTTCGAGTGAGGGTCAGGGTTAGAATTCGTGTTAGGGTTAGGGTTAGGGAATGGGGAGGGATTAGGGTACAGTTTAGGGTACGACAGTGCTTAAGGGTTACCGTTCGTGTGAGGGCAAGAGTTAGTGTTAGTGTCCTGGTTAAGTTTAGGGCACGGGTGAGGGTAAGGCTTTAGGTGAGGGTCAGGGTTAGGATTCGGGTTAGGGTTAGTGTTAGGGAATGGGGAGGGATTAGGGTACAGTTTAGGGTACGAAAACGCTTAAGGGTTAGCATACGTGTGAGGCCACAAATTAGTGTTGGTGTGCTGGTTAAGATTAGGGCACGGGTGAGGGTAAGGGTTCGGGTGAGGGTCAGGTTTAGGAATCAGGTTAGGGTTAGGGTTAGGGAATGGGGAGGGATTAGGGTACAGTTTAGGGTACGATGACGCTTAAGGGTTAGCGTACGTGTGAGGTCACTAGTTAGTGTAAGTTTACTGGTTACGATTAGCACACGGGTGAGGGTAAGGCCTCGGACGAAGGTCACGTTAAGGGTTTGGGTTAGGGTTATGGTTACGGAATGGGGATTGATTAGGATACAGGTTAGGGTACGGCAATGGTTTAGGGTTAGCCTACGTAAGAGGCCATGGGTTAGTGTTGATGTACTGGTTAAAATTAGGACATGGGTGAGGGTAAAGTTTAGGGTGAGTGTCAGGGTTAGGTTTCAGGTTAGGGTTAGGGTTGGGGAATGGAGAGGGATTAGGCTACAGATTAGGGTACAGCTGAGGTTTAGGGTTAACGTACGTGTGAGGGCACGAATTAGTGTTGGTGTCCTGGTTAAGATTAGGGCACGGGTGAGGGTAAGGCTTCGGGTGAGGGTCAGGGTTAGGGTTAGGGATAGGGAATGGAGAGGGATTAGGGTAAAGGCTAGTGTATGACAACGCTTAAGGGTTCGCATAATTGTGAGGCCACGAGTTAGTGTTGGCGTACTGGTTAAGACAAGGGCAACGGTGAGGGTAATGCCTGGGAAAAGGGTCACGTTCAGGGTTTGGGTTAGGGTTAGGGTTAGGGAATGGGGAGGGAATAGGGTACAGGATAGGGTACAACAACGCTTAAGGGTTAGCGTACGTGTGATGGCACGAATTAGTGTTGGTGTGCTGGTTAAGATTAGGGCACGGGTGAGGGTAACGGTTCGGGTGAGGGTCAGGTTTACGATTCGGGTTAGGGTTAGGGTTAGGTAATGGGGAGGGATTAGGGTACAGTTTAGGGTACGATGACGCTTAAGGGTTAGCGTACGTTTGAGGTCACTAGTTAGTGTTAGTGTACTGGTTACGATTAGGGCACGGGTGAGGGTAAGGCCTCCGTATAGGGTCACGTTAAGTGTTTGGGTTAGGGTTATGGTTAGGGAATGGGGATTGATTAGGGTACAGGTTAGGGTACGGCAATGGTTTAGGGTTAGCCTACATAAGAGGGCATGGGTTAGTGTTGATGTACTGGTTAAAATTAGGAAACGGGTGAGGGTAAAGTTTAGGGTGAGTGTCAGGGTTAGGTTTCAGGTTAGGGTTAGGGATAAGGAATGCAGAGGGATTAGGGTACAGGCTAAGGTACGACAACACTTAAGTGTTCGCATAATTGTGAAGGCACGTGTTAGTGTTGGTGTACTGGTTAAGACAAGGGCACCGGTGAGGGTAAGGCCTCGGAAAAGGGTCACGTTCAGGGTTTGGTTTAGGCTTAGGGTTACAGAATGGGGAGGGATTAAGGTACAGGATAGGGTACGACAACGCTTAAGGGTTAGCGTACGTTTGAGGGCACGAGTTAGTGTTTGTGAACTGGTTAAGGTTAGGGCATGGGTTAGGGTAGGGCCTCGGAAGAGGGTCAGGTTTAGGGATGGGGTTAGGGTTAGGGTTAGGCAATGGGAGGGATTAGGGAACAGGGTAGGGCACGGCATTGGTTTAGTGTTAGCCTACGTTGGAGGGCATGGGTTAGTGTTGATGTACTGGTTAAAATTAGGACACGGGTGAAGGTAAAGTTTAGGGTAAGTGTCAGGGTTAGGATTCGGGTTAGGGATAGGGTTAGGGAATGGAGAGGGATTAGGGTACAGGCTACGGTATGACAACACTTAATGGTTCGCATAATTGTGAGGGCACGAGTTAGTGTTGGTGTACTGGTTAAGACAAAGGCAACGGTGAGGGTAAGGCCTCGGAAAATGGTCACGTTCAGTGTTTGGCTTAGAGTTAGGGTTAGGGAATGGGGAGGGATTAGGGTACAGGATAGGGTCCGACAGTGCTCAAGGGCTAGCGTAGTTTTGAGGGCACGAGTTAGTGTTTGTGTACTGGTTAAGATTAGGGCATGGGTTAGGGTAGGGCCTCGGAGGAGGGTCAGGTTTAGGGAAGGGGTTAGGGTTAGGGTTAGGCAATGGGAGGGATTAGGGAACAGGGTAGGGCACGGCAACGGTTTAGTGTTAGCCTACATTGGAGGGCATGGGTTAGTGTTGATGGACTGTTTAAAATTAGGACACAGGTGAGGGTAAATCTTCGGGTGAGTGTCAGGGTTAGGGTTCGGGTTAGGGTTAGGGTTAGGGAATGGAGAGGGATTAGGGTACAGGTTAGGGTACGGCTGCGGTTTAGAGTTAGCGTACGTGTGAGGGCACGGTTTAGTGATGGTGTATTTGTTAAGATTAGGTCACGGGTGAGGGTAAGGCTTAGGGTGAGGCTCAGGGTTAGGATTCGGTTTAGGGTTAGGGTTAAGGAATGGGGTGGGACTAGGGTACAGTTTAGGGTACGACAACGCTTAAGGGATAGCGTACGTGTGAAGGCACGAATTAGTGTTGGTGTGCTGGTTAAGAACAGGGCACGGGTGAGGGTAAGGGTTCGGGTGAGGGTCAGGTTTACGATTCGGTTTAGGGTTAGGGTTAGGGAATGGGGAGGGATTAGGGTACAGTTTAGGGTACGACAGTGCTTAAGGGTTACTGTTCGTGTGAGGGAAAGCTTTAGTGTTAGTTTCCTGGTTAAGATTAGGGTACGGGTGAGGGTAAGGCTTCAGGTGAGGGTCAGTGTTAGGATTCGTGTTAGGGATAGGGTTAGGGAATGAGGAGGGTTTAGGGTACTGTTTAGGGTACGACAGTGCTTAAGGGTTACCGTTCGTGTGAGGGCAAGAGTTAGTGTTAGTGTCCTGGTTAAGATTAGGGCACGGGTGAGGATAAGGGTTCGGGTGAGGGTCAGGTTTATGATTCGGGTTAGGGTTAGGGTTAGGGAATGGGGAGGGATTAGGGTACAGGTTAGGGTACGGCTGCAGTTTAGGGATAGCGTACGTGTGAGGGCACGAATTAGAGTTGGTGTGCTGGTTAAGATTAAGGCACTGGTGAGGATAAGGTTTCGGGTGAGGGTAGGTTTATGATTCGGGTTAGGGTTAGGGTTAGGGAATGGGGAGGGATTAGGGTACAGTTTAGGGTACGATGAGGCTTAAGGGTTAGCATACGTGTGAAGTCACTAGTTAGTTTTAGTGTACTGGTTACGATTATGGCACGGGTGAGGGTAAGGCCTCGGAAGAGGGTCACGTTAAGGGTTTGAGTTAGGGTTATGGTTAGGGAATGCGGATTGATTAGGGTACAGGTTAGGGTACGGCAATGGTTTAGGGTTAGCCTACGTAAGACGGCATGTGTTAGTGTTGATATACTGGTTAAAATTAGGACACGGTTGAGGGTGAAGTTTAGGGTGAGTGTCAGGGTTAGGTTTCAGGTTAGAGTTAGGGTTAGGGAACGGAGAGGGATCAGGGTACAGGTTAGGGTATAGCTGCGGTTTAGGGTTAGCGTACGTGTGAGGGCACGAGTTAGTGTTGGTGTCCTGGTTAAGATTAGGGCAAGGGTGAGGGTAAGGCTTCGGGTGAGGATCAGGGTTAGGATTCGGGTTAGGGTTAGGGTTAGGGAATGGAGAGGGAGTAGGGTACAGGTTAGGGCACGACAAAACTTAAGGGTTCGCATAATTTTGAGAGCACGAGTTAGTGTTGGTGTACTGGTTAAGAAAAGGGCACCGGTGAGGGTAAGGCCTCGGAAAAGGGTCACGTTCAGGGTTTGGCTTAGGGTTAGGTTTAGGGAATGGGGAGGGATTAGGGTACAGGATAGGGTCCGACAATGCTCAAGGGCTAGCGTACGTTTGAGGGCACGAGTTAGTGTTTGTGTACTGGTTACTATTAGGGCACGGGTGAGGGTAAGGCCTCGGAAGAGGGTCACGTTAAGGGTTTGGTTTAGGGTTATGGTTAGGGAATGTGGATTGATTAGGGTACAGGTTAGGGTACGGCAATGGTTTAGGGGTAACCTACGTAAGAGCACATGGGTTAGTGTTGATGTACTGGTTAAAATTTGTACACGGGTGAGTGTAAAGTTTAGGGTGAGTGTCAGGGTTAGGTTTCAGGTTAGGGTTAGGGTTAAGGAATGAAGAGGGATTAGAGTACAGGTTAGGGTACAGCTGCGGTTTAGGGTTCGCTTACGTGTGAGGGCATGAGTTAGTGTTGGTGTGTTGGTTAAGATTAGGGCACGGGTGTGGGTAAGCGTTCAGGTGAGGGTCAGGTTTAAAATTCGGGTTAGGGTTAGGCTTAGGGAATGGGGAGGGATTAGGGTACAGGATAGGGTACGACAACGCTTAAGGGTTAGCGTACGTTTGAGGGCACGAGTTAGTGTTTGTGTACTGGTTAAGATTAGGGCATGGGTTAGGGTAGGGCCTCGGAAGAGGGTGAGGTTTAGGGATGGGGTTAGTCTTAGGGTTAGGCAATGGGAGGGATTAGGGAACAGGGTAGGGCACGGCAATGGTTTAGTGATAGCCTACGTTGGAGGGCATGGGTTAGTGTTGATGGACTGTTTAAAATTAGGACACGGGTGAGGGTAAATCTTCGGGTGAGTGTCAGGGTTAGGGTTCGGGTTAGGGTTAGGGTTAGGGAATAGAGAGGGATTAGGGTACAGGTTAGGGTACGGCTGCGGTTTATGGTTAGAGTACGTGTGAGGGCCTGGTTTAGTGATGGTGTATTGGTTAAGATTAGGTCACGGGTGATAGTAAGGATTAGGGTGAGGTTCAGGGTTAGGATTCGGGTTAGGGTTAGGGTTAGGGAATGGGGAGGGATTAAGGTACAATTTAGGGTATGACAACGCTTAACGGTTAGCGTACGTGTGAGGGCACGAGTTAGTTTTGGTGTCCAGGTTAAGATTAGGGCACGGGTGAGGGTAAGGCTTCGGGTGAGGGTCAGGGTTAGGATTCGTGTTAAGGTTAAGGTAAGGGATGGGGAGGGATTAGGGTACAGTTTAGGGTACGACAATGCTTAAGGGTTACCGTTCGTGTGAGGGCAAGAGTTAGTGTTAGTGTCCTGGTTAAGATTAGGGCACGGGTGAGGGTAAGGCTTCAGGAGAGGGTCAGTGTTAGGATTCGGGTTAGGGTTAGGGTCAGGGAATGGGGAGGGTTTATTGTACAGTTTAGGGTACGACAACGCTTAAGTGTTAGCGTACGTGTGAGGTCACTAGTTAGTGTTAGTGTACTGGTTACGATTAGGGCACGGGTGAGGGTAAGGCCTCGGAAGAAGTTCACGTTAGGGGTGTGGGTTAGGGTTATGGTTAGGGAATGGGGATCGATTAGGGTACATGTTAGTGTACGGCAATGGTTTAGGGTTAGCCTACGTAAGAGGGGATGGGTTAGTGTTGATGTACTGGTTAAAATTAGGACACGGGTGAGGGTAAAGTTTAGGGTGAGTGTCAGGGTTAGGTTTCAGGGTAGGGTTAGGGTTAGGGAATGGAGAGAGATCAGGTTAAAGGTTAGTGTACAGCTGCGGTTTAGGGTTAGCGTACGTGTGAGGGCACGAATAAGGGTTGGTGTCCTGGTTAAGATTAGGCCACGGGTGAGGGTAAGGCTTCGGGTGAGGGTCAGGGTAAGGATTCGGGTTAGGAATAGGGTTAGGGAATGGAGAGGGTCTAGGGTACAGGCTAGGATACGACAACACTTAAGTGTTCGCATAATTGTGAGGGCACGAGTTAGTGTTGGTGTACTGGTTAAGATTAGGGCACGGTGAGTGTAAGGCTTCGGGTGAGGGTCAAGGTTAGGATTCGTGTTAGGGTTAGTGTTAGGGAATGGGGAGGGATTAGGGTACAGTTTAGGGTACGACAACGCTTAAGTGTTACCGTTCGTGTGAGAGCAAGAGTTAGTGTTAGTGTCTTGGTTAAGATTACAGCACGGGTGAGGGTAAGGCTTCGAGTGAGGGTCACGGTTAGAATTCGTGTTAGGGTTAGGGTTAGGGAATGGGGAGGGATTAGGGTACAGTTTAGGGTACGACAGTGCTTAAGGGTTACCGTTCGTGTGAGGGCAAGAGTTAGTGTTAGTGTCCTGGTTAAGTTTAGGGCACAGGTGAGGGTAAGGCTTTAGGTGAGGGTCAGGGTTAGGATTCGGGTTAGGGTTAGTGTTAGGGAATGGGGAGGGATTAGGGTACAGTTTAGGGTACGAAAACGCTTAAGGGTTAGCGTACGTGTGAGGCCACAAATTAGTGTTGGTGTGCTGGTTAAGATTAGGGCACGGGTGAGGGTAAGGGTTCGGGTGAGGGTCAGGTTTAGGAATCAGGTTAGGGTTAGGGTTAGGGAATGGGGAGGGATTAGGGTACAGTTTAGGGTACGATGACGCTTAAGGGTTAGCGTACGTGTGAGGTCACTAGTTAGTGTAAGTTTACTGGTTACGATTAGCACACGGGTGAGGGTAAGGCCTCGGACTAAGGTCACGTTAAGGGTTTGGGTTAGGGTTATGGTTACGGAATGGGGATTGATTAGGGTACAGGTTAGGGTACGGCAATGGTTTAGGGTTAGCCTACGTAAGAGGGCATGGGTTAGTGTTGATGTACTGGTTAAAATTAGGACATGGGTGAGGGTAAAGTTTAGGGTGAGTGTCAGGGTTAGGTTTCAGGTTAGGGTTAGGGTTGGGGAATGGAGAGGGATTAGGCTACAGATTAGGGTACAGCTGAGGTTTAGGGTTAACGTACGTGTGAGGGCACGAATTAGTGTTGGTGTCCTGGTTAAGATTAGGGCACGGGTGAGGGTAAGGCTTCGGGTGAGGGTCAGGGTTAGGGTTAGGGATAGGGAATGGAGAGGCATTAGGGTAAAGGCTAGTGTACGACAACGCTTAAGGGTTCGCATAATTGTGAGGCCACGAGTTAGTGTTGGTGTACTGGTTAAGACAAGGGCAGCGGTGAGTGTAAGGCCTAGGAAAAGGGTCACGTTCAGGGTTTGGGTTAGGGTTAGGGTTAGGGAATGGGGAGGGATTAGGGTACAGGATAGGGTACGACAACGGTTAAGGGTTACCGTACGTTTGAGGGCACGAGTTAGTGTTTGTGTACTGGTTAAGATTAGGGCATGGGTTAGGGTAGGGCCTCGGAAGAGGGTCAGGTTTAGGGATGGGGTTAGGGTTAGGGTTAGGCAATGGGAGGGATTAGGGAACAGGGTTGGGCATGGCAACGGTTTAGTGTTAGCCTACGTTGGAGGGCATGGGTTAGTGTTGATGGACTGTTTAAAATTAGTACACGGGTGAGGGTAAATCTTCGGGTGAGTGTCAGGGTTCGGGTTCGGGTTAGGGTTAGGGTTAGGGAATGGAGAGGGTTTAGGGTGCAGGTTAGGGTACGGCTGCGGTTTAGGGTTAGCGTACGTGTGAGGGCACGGTTTAGTGATGGTGTATTGGTTAAGATTAGGTCACGGGTGAGGGTAAGGCTTAGGGTGAGGCTCAGGTTTAGGATTCGGGTTAGGGTTAGTGTTAGGGAATGGGGAGGGATTAGGGTACAATTTAGGGTATGACAACCCTTAAGGGTTAGCGTACGTGTGAGGGCACGAGTTAGTGTTGGTGTCCTGGTTAAGATTAGGGCACAGGTGAGGGTAAGGCTTCGGGTGAGGCTCAAAGTTACGATTCGGGTTAGGGTTAGGGTTAGGGAATGGGGAGGGATTAGGGTACAGTTTAGGGTACGACAGTGCTTAAGGGTTACCGTTCGTGTGAGGGCAAGAGTTAGTGTTAGTGTCCTGGTTAAGATTAGGGCACGGGTGAGGGTACGGCTTCAGGTGAGGGTCAGGTTTAGTATTCGGGTTATGGTTAGGGTTAGGGAATGGGGAGGGAGTAGGGTACAGTTTAGGGTACGACAACGCTTAAGGGTTAGTGTACGTTTGAGGGCACGAGTTAGTGTTTGTGTACTGGTTAAGATTAGGGCAAGGGTGAGGGTAAGGCTTCGGGTGAGGATCAGGGTTAGGATTCAGGTTAGGGTTAGGGTTAGGGAATGGAGAGGGAGTAGGGTACAGGTTAGGGCACGACAAAACTTAAGGGTTCGCATAATTTTGAGAGCACGAGTTAGTGTTGGTGTACTGGTTAAGAAAAGGGCACCGGTGAGGGTAAGGCCTCGGAAAAGGGTCACGTTCAGGGTTTGGGTTAGGGTTAGGGTTAGAGAATGGGGAGGAATTAAGGTACAGGATAGGGTACGACAACGCTTAAGGGTTAGCATACGTTTGAGGGCACGAGTTAGTGTTTGTGTACTGGTTAAGGTTAGGGCATGGGTTAGGTTAGGGCCTCGGAAGAGGGTCAGGTTTAGGGATGGGGTTAGGGTTAGGGTTAGGCAATGGGAGGGATTAGGGGACAGGGTAGGGCACGGCAACGGTTTAGTGTTAGCCTACGTTGGATAGCATGGGTTAGTGTTGATGGACTGTTTAAAATTAGGACACGGGTGAGGGTTAATCTTCGGGTGAGTGTCAGGTTTAGGGTTCAGGTTAGGGTTAGGGTTAGGGAATGGAGAGGGATTAGGGTACAGGTTAGTGTACGGCTGCGGTTTAGTGTTAGCGTACGTGTGAGGGCACTGTTTAGTGATGGTGTATTGGTTAAGGTTAGGTCACGGGTGAGGGTAAGGCTTAGGGTGGGGCTCAGGGTTAGGATTTGGGTTAGGGTTAGAGTTAGGGAATTGGGAGGGATTAGGGTACAATTTAGGGTATGACAAGGCTTAAGGGGTAGCGTACGTGTGAGGGAACGAGTTAGTGTTGGTGTCCTGGTTAAGATTAGGGCACGGGTGAGGGTAGGGCTTCGGGTGAGGGTCAGGGTTAGGATTCGTGTTAGTGTTAGGGTTAGGGAATGGGTAGGGATTAGGGTACAGTTTAGGGTACGACAGTGCTTAAGGGTTACCGTTCGTGTGAGGGCAAGAATTAGTGTTAGTGTCCTGGTTAAGATTAGGGCATGGGTGAGGGTAAGGGTTCGGGTGAGGGTCAGGTTTACGTTACGGGTTAGGGTTAGGTTTAGGGAATGGGGAGGGATTAGGGTACAGTTTAGGGTAGTATGACGCTTAAGGGTTAGCGTACGTGTGAGGTCACTAGTTAGTGTTAGTGTACTGGTTACGATTAAGGCACAGGTGAGGGTAAGGCCTCGGAAGAGGGTCACGTTAAGGGTTTGGGTTAGGGTTATAGTTAGGGAATGGGGATTGATTAGGGTACAGGTTAGGGTACGGTTGCGGTTTAAGGTTAGCGTAGGTGTGAGGGCATGGTTTAGTGATGGTGTATTGGTTAAGATTAGGTCACAGGTGAGGGTGAGGCTTAGGGTGAGGCTCAGGGTTAGGATTCGGGATGGGGTTAAGGTTAGGGAATGGGGAGGGATTAGGGTACAATTTAGGGTATAACAACGCTTAAGGGTTAGCGTACGGGTGAGGGCACGAGTTATTGTTAGTGTCCTGGTTAAGATTAGGGCACGGGTGAGGGTAAGGCTTCGGGTGAGGGTCAGGGTTAGGATTCGGGTTAGGGTTAGGGTTAGGGAATGGAGAGGGATTAGGGTACAGTTTAGGGTACGACAGTGATTAAGGGTTACCGTTCGTGTGAAGACAAGAATTAGTGTTAGTGTCCTGGTTAAGATTAGGGCACGGGTGAGGGTAAGGCTTCAGGTGAGGGTCAGGGTAGGATTCGGGTTAGGGTTAGGGTTAGGGAATGGGGAGGGATTAGGGTACAGGATAGGGTACGACAATGCTTAAGGGTTAGCGTACGTTTGTCGGCATGAGTTAGTGTTTGTGTACTGGTTAAGATTAGGGCATGGGGTAGGATAGGGCCTCGGAAGGGGGTCAGGTTTAGGGATGGGGTTAGGGTTGGAGTTAGGCAATGGGTGGGATTAGGGAACAGGGTAGGGCATGACAACGGTTTAGTGTTAGCCTACGTTGGAGGGCATGGATTAGTGTTGATGGACTGTTTAAAATTAGGAAACGGGTGAGGGTAAATCTTCGGGTGAGTGTCAGGGTTAGGGTTCGGGTTAGGGTTAGTGTTAGGGAATGGAGAGGGATTAGGGTACAGGTTAGGGTACGACTGCGGTGTACGGTTGGCGTACGTTTGAGGGCACAGTTTAGTGATGGTGTATTGGTTAAGATTAGGTCACGGGTGAGGGTAAGGCTTAGGGTGAGGCTCAGGGTTAGGATTCGGGTTAGGGTTAGGGTTAGGGAATGGGGAGGGATTACGGTACAGTTTAGGGTACGACAGTGCTTAAGGGTTACCGTTCGTGTGAGAGCAAGAGTTAGTGTTACTGTCCTGGTTAAGATTAGGGTACGGGTGACGGTAAGGCTTCGGGTGAGGGTCAGGGTTAGGATTCGTGTTAGGGTTAGGGTTAGGGAATGGGGAGCGATTAGGGTACAGTTTAGGTCACGACAGTGCGTAAGGGTTACCGTTCGTGTGAGGGCAAGAATTAGTGTTAGTGTCCTGGTTAAGATTAGGGCATGGGTGAGGGTAAGGGTTCGGGTGAGGGTCAGGTTTACGTTACGGGTTAGGGTTAGGTTTAGGGAATGGGGAGGGATTAGGGTACACTTTAGGGTAGTATGACGCTTAAGGGTTAGCGTACGTGTGAGGTCACTAGTTAGTGTTAGTGTACTGGTTACGATTAGGGCACGGGTGAGGGTAAGGCCTCAGAAGAGGGTCACGTTAAGGGTTTGGGTTAGGGTTATGGTTAGGGAATGGGGATTGATTAGGGTACAAGTTAGGGTATGGCAATGGTTTAGGGTTAGCCTACGTAAGAGGGCATGGGTTTGTGTTGATGTACTGGTTAAAATTAGGACACGGGTGAGGGTAAAGTTTAGGGTGAGTGTCAGGGTTAGGTTTCAGGTTAGGGTTAGGGTTAGGGAATGGAGAGGGATTAGGGTACAGGTTAGGGTACAGCTGTGGTTTAGGGTTAGCGTATATGTGAGGGCACGATTTAGTGTTGGTGTCCTGTTTAAGATTAGGGCACGGGTGAAGGTGAGGCTTCGGGTGAAGGTCAGGGTTAGGATTCGGGTTAGGGTTAGGGTTAGGGAATGGAGAGGGATTCGGGTACAGGCTAGGGTACGACAACGCTTAAGGGTTTGCATAATTGTGAGGGCACGAGTTAGTGTTGGTGTACTGGTTAAGACAAGGTCACCAGTGAGGGTAAGGCCTCGGAAAAGGGCCACGCTCAGGCTTTGGGTTAGGGTTAGGGTTAGGAATGGGGAGGGATTAGGGTATAGGATAGGGTACGACAACGCTTAAGTGTTAGCGTACGTTTGAGGGCACGAGTTAGTGTTTGTGTACTGGTTAAGTTTAGGGCATGGGTTAGGGTAGGGCGTCGGAAGAGTGTCAGGTTTAGGGATGGGGTTAGGGTTAGGGTTAGGCAATGGGAGGGACTAGGGAAAAGGGTAGGGCATGGCAACGGTTTAGTGTTAGCCTACGTTGGAGGGCATGGGTTAGTGTTGATGGACTGTTTCAAATTAGGACACGGGTGAGGATAAATCTTCGGGTGAGTGTCAGGGTTAGGGTTCGGGTTAGGGTTAGGGTTAGGGAATGGAGAGGGATTAGGGTACAGGTTAG
The DNA here is from genome assembly GCA_036417435.1 of Inia geoffrensis. Taxonomy (NCBI): domain Eukaryota; kingdom Metazoa; phylum Chordata; class Mammalia; order Artiodactyla; family Iniidae; genus Inia; species Inia geoffrensis. The sequence continues at coordinate 87,239,459 of CM070910.1, read as the reverse complement.
GGTACAGCTGTGGTTTAGGGATAGCGTACGTGTGAGGGCACGGTTTAGTGATGGTGTATTGGTTAAGATTAGGTCACTGGTGAGGGTAAGGCTTAGGGTGAGGCTCAGGGTTAGGATTCGGGTTAGGGTTAGGGGTAGGGAATGGGGAGGGCTTAGGGTACAATTTAGGGTATGACAACGCTTAAGGGTTAGCGTACGTGTGAGGGCACGAGTTAGTGTTGGTGTCCTGGTCAAGATTAGGGCACGGGTGAGGGTAAGGGTTCGGGTGAGGGTCAGGTTTACGATTCGGGTTAGGGTTAGGGTTAGGGAATGGGGAGGGATTAGGGTACAGTTTAGGGTACGATGACGCTTAAGGGTTAGCATACGTGTGAGGTCACTAGTTAGTGTTAGTGTACTGGTTACAATTAGGGCAAGGGTGAGGGTAAGGCCTTGGAAGAGGGTCACGTTAAGGGATTGGGTTAGGGTTATTGTTAGGGAATGGGGATTGATTAGGGTACAGGTTAGGGTATGGCAATGGTTTAGGGTTAGTCTACGTAAGAGGACATGGGTTAGTGGTGATGTATTGGTTAAAATTAGGACACGGGTGAGGGTAAAGTTTAGGGTGAGTGTCAGGGTTAGGTTTCAGGTTAGGGTTAGGGTTAGGGAATGGAGAGGGATTAGGGTACAGGTTAGGGTATAGCTGCGGTTAAGGGTTAGCCTACGTGTGAAGGCACGAGTTAGTGTTGGTGTCCTGGTTAAGATTAGGTCACTGGTGAGGGTAAGGCTTCGGGTGCGGGTCAGGGTTAGGATTCGGGTTAGGGTTAGGGTTAAGGAATGGAGAGGGATTAGGGTACAGGCTATGGTACGACAACGCTTAAGGGTTCGCATAATTGTGAGGGCACGAGTTAGTGTTGGTGTACTGGTTAAGATAAGGGCACCGGTGAGGGTAAGGCCTCGGAAAAGGATCACGTTCAGTGTTTGGGTTAGGGTTAGGGTTAGGAAATGGGGAGGGATTAGGGAACAGGGTAGGGCACGGCAACGGTTTAGTGTTAGCCTACGTTGGAGGGCATGGGTTAGTGTTGATGGAATGTTTAAAATTAGGACACGGGTGAGGGTAAATCTTCGGGTGAGTGTCATGGTTAGGGTTCGGGTTAGGGTTAGGGTTAGGGAATGGAGAGGGATTAGGGTACAGGTTAGAGTATGGTTGCGGTTTAAGGTTAGCGTACGTGTGAGGGCATGGTTTAGTTATGGTGTATTGGTTAAGATTAGGTCACAGGTGAGGGTAAGGCTTAGGGTGAGGCTCAGGGTTAGGATTCGGGTTAGGGTTAGGGTTCGGGAATGGGGAGGGATTAGGGTACAATTTAGGGTATGACAACGCTTAAGGGTTAGCGTACGTGTGAGGGCACGAGTTATTGTTAGTGTCCTGGTTAAGATAAGGGCACGGGTGAGGGTAAGGCTTCGGGTGAGGTTCTGGGTTAGGATTCGTGTTAGGGTTAGGGTTAGGGAATGGGGAGGGATTAGGGTAAAGTTTAGGGTACAACAGTGATTAAGGGTTACCGTTCGTGTGATGGCAAGAGTTAGTGTTAGTGTCCTGGTGAAGATTAGGGCACGGGTGAGGGTAAGGCTTCAGGTGAGTGTCAGGGTTAGGATTCGGGTTAGGGTTAGGGTTAGGGAATGGGGAGGGATTGGGTACAGTTTAGGGTACGACAACGCTTAAGTGATAGCGTACGTGTGAGGACACGAATTAGTGTTGGTGGGCTGGTTAAGATTAGAGCACGGGTGAGGGAAAGGTTTCGGGTGAGGGTCAAGTTTACGATTCGGGTTACGGTTAGGGTTAGGGAATGGGGAGGGCTTAGGGTACAGTTTAGGGTACGATGACGCTTAAGGGTTAGCGTACGTGTGAGGTCACTAGTTAGTGTTAGTGTACTGGTTACATTTAGGGCACGGTTGAGGGTCAGGCCTCGGAAGAGGGTCACGTTAAGGGTTTGGGTTAGTGTTATGGTTAGGGAATGGGGATTGATTAGGGTACAGGTTAGGGTACGGCAATGGTTTAGGGTTAGCCTACGTAAGAGGGTTTGGGTTAGTGTTGATGTACTGGTTAAAATTAGGACACGGGTGAGGGTAAAGTTTAGGGTGAGTGTCAGGGTTAGGTTTCAGGTTAGGGTTAGGGTTAGGGAATGGAGAGAGATTAGGGTACAGGTTAGGGTACAGCTGCGGTTTAGGGTTAGCGTACGTGTGAGGGCACGAGTTAGTGTTGATGTCCTGGTCAAGATTAGGGCACGGGTGAAGGTAAGGCTTCGGGTGAGGATCAGGGTTAGGATTCGGGTTAGGGTTAGGGTTAGGGAATGGAGAGGGAGTAGGGTACAGGTTAGGGCACGAAAACGCTTAAGGGTTCACATAATTGTGAGAGCACGAGTTAGTGTTGGTGTACTGGTTAAGAGAAGGGCACCGGTGAGGGTAAGGCCTCAGAAAAGGGTCACGTTCAGGGTTTGGCTTAGGGTTAGGGTTAGGGTATGGGGAGGGATTAAGGTACAGGATAGGGTACGACAACGCTTAAGGGTTAGCGTAGGTTTGAGGGCACGGGTTAGTGTTTGTGTACTGGTTAAGGTTAGGGCATGGGTTAGGGTAGGGCCTCGGAAGAGGGTCATGTTTAGGGATGGGGTTAGGGTTAGGGTTAGGCAATGGGAGGGATTAGGGAACAGGGTTGGGCATGGCAACGGTTTAGTGTTAGCCTACGTTGGAGGGCATGGGTTAGTGTTGATGGACTGTTTAAAATTAGGACATGGTTGAGGGTAAATCTTCGGGTGAGTGTCAAGGTTAGGGTTCGGGTTAGGGTTAGTGTTAGGGAATGGAGAGACATTAGGGTACAGGTTAGGGTACGGCTGCGGTTTAGGGTTAGCGTACGTGTGAGGGCACGGTTTAGTGATGGTGTATTGCTTAAGATTAGGTGACGGGTGAGGGTAAGGCTTAGGGTGAGGCTCAGGGTTAGGATTCGGGTTAGGGTTAGGGTTAGGGAATGGGGAGGGATTACGGTACAGTTTAGGGTACGACAGTGATTAAGGGTTACCTTTCGTGTGAGGGCAAGAGTTAGTGTTACTGTCCTGGTTAAGATTAGGGCACGAGTGAGGGTAAGGCTTCGGGTGAGGGTCAGGGTTAGGATTCGTGTTAGGGTTAGGGTTAGGGAATGGGGAGGAATTAGGGTACAGTTTAGGGTATGACAACGCTTAAGGGTTAGCGTACGTGTGAGGTCACGAATTAGTGTTGCTGTGCTGGTTAAGATTAGGGCACGTGTGAGGGTAAGGGTTCGGGTGAGGGTCTGGTTTACGATTCGGGTTAGGGTTAGGTTTAGGGAATAGGGAGGGATTAGGGTACAGTTTAGTGTACGAAGACGCTTAAGGGTTAGTGTACGTGTGAGGTCACTAGTTAGTGTTAGTGTGCTGGTTACGATTAGGGCACGGGTGAGGGTAAGGCCTCGGAAGAGGGTCACGGTAAGGGTTTGGGTTAGGGTTATGGTTAGGGAATGGGGATTGATTAGGGTACAGGTTAGGGTACGGCAATGGTTTAGGTTTAGCCTACGTAAGAGGGCATGGGTTAGTGTTGATGTACTGGTTAAAATTAGGACATGGGTGAGGGTAAAGTTTAGGGTGAGTGTCAGGGTTAGGTTTCAGCTTAGGGTTAGGGTTAGGGAATGGAGAGGGATTAGGGTACAGGTTAGGGTACAGCTGCGGTTTCGGGTTATCGTACGTGTGAGGGCACGAGTTAGTGTTGGTGTCCTGGTTAAGATTAGGGCACGGGTGAGGGTAAGGCTTCGGGTGAGGGTCAGGGTTAGGATTCGGGTTAGGGTTAGGGTTAGGGAATGGAGAGTGAGTAGGGTACAGGTTAGGGCATGACAACACTTAAGGGTTCGCATAATTTTGAGAGCACGAGTTAGTGTTGGTGTACTGGATAAGACAAGGGCACCGGTGAGGGTAAGGCCTCGGAAAAGGGTCACGTTCAGGGTTTGGGTTTAGGGTTAGGGTTAGAGAATGGGGAGGGATTAAGGTACAGCATAGGGTACGACAACGCTTAAGGGTTAGCGTACGTTTGAGGGCACGAGTTAGTGTTTGTGTACTGGTTAAGGTTAGGGCATGGGTTAGGTTAGGGCCTCGGAAGAGGGTCAGGTTTAGGGATGGGTTTAGGGTTAGGGTTAGGCAATTGGAGGGATTAGGGAACAGGGTAGGGCACGGCAACGGTTTAGTGTTAGCCTACGTTGGAGAGCATGGGTTAGTGTTGAAGGACTGTTTAAAATTAGGACACGGGTGAGGGTTAATCTTCGGGTGAGTGTCAGGTTTAGGGTTCAGGTTAGGGTTAGGGTTAGGGAATGGAGAGGGATTAGGGTACAGGTTAGTGTACGGCTGCGGTTTAGTGTTAGCGTACGTGTGAGGGCACGGTTTAGTGATGGTGTATTGGTTAAGATTAGGTCACGGGTGAGGGTAAGGCTTAGGGTGGGGCTCAGGGTTAGGATTCGGGTTAGGGTTACGGTTAGGGAATTGGGAGGGATTAGGGTACATTTTAGGGTATGACAAGGCTTAAGGGTTAGCGTACGTGTGAGGTTACGAGTTAGTGTTGGTGTCCTGGTTAAGATTAGGGCACGGGTGAGGGTCAGGGTTAGGATTTGTGTTAGTGTTAGGGTTAGGGAATGGGTAGGGATTAGGGTACAGTTTAGGGTACGACAGTGCTTAAGGGTTACCGTTCTTGTGAGGGCAAGAATTAGTGTTAGTGTCCTGGTTAAGATTAGGGCATGGGTGAGGGTAAGGGTTCGGGTGAGGGTCAGGTTTACGTTACGTGTTAGGGTTAGGTTTAGGGAATGGGGAGGGATTAGGGTACAGTTTAGGGTAGTATGACGCTTAAGGGTTAGCGTACGTGTGAGGTCACTAGTTAGTGTTAGTGTACTGGTTACGATTAGGGCACAGGTGAGGGTAAGGCCTCGGAAGAGGGTCAAGTTAAGGGTTTGGGTTAGGGTTATGGTTAGGGAATGGGGATTGATTAGGGTACAGGTTAGGGTACGGTTGCGGTTTAAGGTTAGCGTACGTGTGAGGGCATGGTTTAGTGATGGTTTATTGGTTAAGATTAGGTCACGGGTGAGGGTAAGGCTTAGGGTGAGGCTCAGGGTTAGGATTCGGGTTAGGGTTAGGGTTAGGGAATGGGGAGGGTTTAGGGTACAATTTAGGGTATGACAATGCTTAAGAGTTAGCGTACGGGTGAAGGCACGAGTTATTGTTAGTGTCCTGGTTAAGATTAGGGCACGGGTGAGGGTAAGGCTTCGGGTGAGGTTCAGGGTTAGGATTCGGGTTAGGGTTAGGGTTAGGGAATGGAGAGGGATTAGGGTACAGTTTAGGGTACGACAGTGATTAAGGGTTACCGTTCGTTTGAGGACAAGAGTTAGTGTTAGTGTCCTGGTTAAGATTAGGGCACGGGTGAGGGTAAGGCTTCAGGTGAGGGTAACGTTAGGATTCGGGTTAGGGTTAGGGAATGCGGAGGGATTAGGGTACAGGATAGGGTACGACAATGCTTAAGGGTTAGCGTACGTTTGTCGGCACGAGTTAGTGTTTGTGTACTGGTTAAGATTAGGGCATGGGTTAGGATAGGGCCTCGGAAGGGGGTCAGGTTTAGGGATGGGGTTAGGGTTAGGGTTAGGCAATGGGTGGGATTAGGGAACAGGGTAGGGCATGGCAACGGTTTACTGTTAGCCTACGTTGGAGGGCATGGATTAGTGTTGATGGACTGTTTAAAATTAGGACACGGGTGAGGGTAAAACTTCGGGTGAGTGTCAGGGTTAGGGTTCGGGTTAGGTTTAGTGTTAGGGAATGGAGAGGGATTAGGGTACAGGTTAGGGTACGACTGCGGTTTACGGTTAGCGTACGTTTGAGGGCACGGTTTAGTGATGGTGTATTGGTTAAGATTAGGTCACGGGTGAGGGTAAGGCTTCGGGTGAATGTCACGGTTAGGATTCGTGTTAGGGTTAGTGTTAGGGAATGGGGAGGGATTAGGGAACAGGGTAGGGCACGGCAACGGTTTAGTGTTAGCCTACGTTGGAGGGCATGGGTTAGTGTTGATGGACTGTTTAAAATTAGGACACGGGTGAGGGTAAATCTTCGGGTGAGTGTCATGGTTAGGGTTCGGGTTAGGGTTAGGGTTAGGGAATGGAGAGGGATTAGGGTACAGGTTAGAGTATGGTTGCGGTTTAAGGTTAGCGTACGTGTGAGGGCATGGTTTAGTTATGGTGTATTGGTTAAGATTAGGTCACAGGTGAGGGTAAGGCTTAGGGTGAGGCTCAGGGTTAGGATTCGGGTTAGGGTTAGGGTTAGGGAATGGGGAGGGATTACGGTACAGTTTAGGGTACGACAGTGCTTAAGGGTTACCGTTCGTGTGAGGGCAAGAGTTAGTGTTACTGTCCTGGTTAAGATTAGGGCACGGGTGAGGGTAAGGCTTCGGGTGAGGGTCAGGGTTAGGATTCGTGTTAGGGTTAGGGTTAGGGAATGGGGAGGAATTAGGGTACAGTTTAGGGTACGACAACGCTTAAGGGTTAGCGTACGTGTGAGGTCACGAATTAGTGTTGGTGTGCTGGTTAAGATTAGGGCACGTGTGAGGGTAAGGGTTCGGGTGAGGGTCTGGTTTACGATACGGGTTAGGGTTCGTTTTAGGGAATAGGGAGGGATTAGGGTACAGTTTATGGTACAAAGACGCTTAAGGGTTAGTGTACGTGTGAGGTCACTAGTTAGTGTTAGTGTGCTGGTTACGATTAGGGCACGGGTGAGGGTAAGGCCTCGGAAGAGGGTCACGGTAAGGGTTTGGGTTAGGGTTATGGTTAGGGAATGGGGATTGATTAGGGTACAGGTTAGGGTACGGCAATGGTTTAGGGTTAGCCTACGTAAGAGGGCATGGGTTAGTGTTGATGTACTGGTTAAAATTAGGACACGGGTGAGGGTAAAGTTTAGGGTGAGTGTCAGGGTTAGGTTTCAGGTTAGGGTTAGGGTTAGGGAATGGAGAGGGATTAGGGTACAGGTTAGGGTACAGCTGCGGTTTAGGGTTAGCGTACGTGTGAGGGCACGAGTTAGTGTTGGTGTCCTGGTTAAGATTAGGGCAAGTGTGAGGGTAAGGCTTCGGGTGAGGATCAGGGTTAGGATTCGGGTTAGGGTTAGGGTTAGGGAATGGAGAGGGAGTAGGGTACAGGTTAGGGCACGACAAAACTTAAGGGTTCGCATAATTTTGAGAGCACGAGTTAGTGTTGGTGTACTGGTTAAGAAAAGGGCACCGGTGAGGGTAAGGCCTCGGAAAAGGGTCACGTTCAGGGTTTGGGTTAGGGTTAGGGTTAGAGAATGGGGAGGGATTAAGGTACAGGATAGGGTACGACAACGCTTAAGGGTTAGCATACGTTTGAGGGCACGAGTTAGTGTTTGTGTACTGGTTAAGGTTAGGGCATGGGTTAGGTTAGGGCCTCGGAAGAGGGTCAGGTTTAGGGATGGGGTTAGGGTTAGGGTTAGGCAATGGGAGGGATTAGGGGACAGGGTAGGGCATGGCAACGGTTTAGTGTTAGCCTACGTTGGATAGCATGGGTTAGTGTTGATGGACTGTTTAAAATTAGGACACGGGTGAGGGTTAATCTTCGGGTGAGTGTCAGGTTTAGGGTTCAGGTTAGGGTTAGGGATAGGGAATGGAGAGGGATTAGGGTACAGGTTAGTGTACGGCTGCGGTTTAGTGTTAGCGTACGTGTGAGGGCACAGTTTAGTGATGGTGTATTGGTTAAGATTAGGTCACGGGTGAGGGTAAGGCTTAGGGTGGGGCTCAGGGTTAGGATTTGGGTTAGGGTTAGGGTTAGGGAATTGGGAGGGATTAGGGTACAATTTAGGGTATGACAAGGCTTAAGGGGTAGCGTACGTGTGAGGGAACGAGTTAGTGTTGGTGTCCTGGTTAAGATTAGGGCACGGGTGAGGGTAGGGCTTCGGGTGAGGGTCAGGTTTAGGATTCGTGTTAGTGTTAGTGTTAGGGAATGGGTAGGGATTAGGGTACAGTTTAGGGTACGACAGTGCTTAAGGGTTACCGTTCGTGTGAGGGCAAGAATTAGAGTTAGTGTCCTGGTTAAGATTAGGGCATGGGTGAGGGTAAGGGTTCGGGTGAGGGTCAGGTTTACGTTACGGGTTAGGGTTAGGTTTAGGGAATGGGGAGGGATTAGGGTACAGTTTAGGGTAGTATGATGCTTAAGGGTTAGCGTACGTGTGAGGTCACTAGTTAGTGTTAGTGTACTGGTTACGATTAGGGCACGGGTGAGGGTAAGGCCTCGGAAGAGGGTCACGTTAAGGGTTTGGGTTAGGGTTATGGTTAGGGAATGGGGATTGATTAGGGTACAGGTTAGGGTACGGTTGCGGTTTAAGGTTAGCGTAGGTGTGAGGGCATGGTTTAGTGATGGTGTATTGGTTAAGATTAGGTCACAGGTGAGGGTAAGGCTTAGGGTGAGGCTCAGGGTTAGGATTCGGGATGGGGTTAGGGTTAGGGAATGGAGAGGGATTAGGGTACAGTTTAGGGTACGACAGTGATTAAGGGTTACCGTTCGTGTGAGGACAAGAATTAGTGTTAGTGTCCTGGTTAAGATTAGGGCACGGGTGAGGGTAAGGCTTCAGGTGAGGGTCAGGGTAGGATTCGGGTTAGGGTTAGGGTTAGGGAATGGGGAGGGATTAGGGTACAGGATAGGGTACGACAATGCTTAAGGGTTAGCGTACGTTTGTCGGCACGAGTTAGTGTTTGTGTACTGGTTAAGATTAGGGCATGGGGTAGGATAGGGCCTCGGAAGGGGGTCAGGTTTAGGGATGGGGTTAGGGTTGGGATTAGGCAATGGGTGGGATTAGGGAACAGGGTAGGGCATGGCAACGGTTTAGTGTTAGCCTACGTTGGAGGGCATGGATTAGTGTTGATGGACTGTTTAAAATTAGGAAACGGGTGAGGGTAAATCTTCGGGTGAGTGTCAGGGTTAGGGTTCGGGTTAGGGTTAGTGTTAGGGAATGGAGAGGGATTAGGGTACAGGTTAGGGTACGACTGCGGTGTACGGTTGTCGTACGTTTGAGGGCACGGTTTAGTGATGGTGTATTGGTTAAGATTAGGTCACGGGTGAGGGTAAGGCTTAGGGTGAGGCTCAGGGTTAGGATTCGGGTTAGGGTTAGGGTTAGGGAATGGGGAGGGATTACGGTACAGTTTAGGGTACGACAGTGCTTAAGGGTTACCGTTCGTGTGAGAGCAAGAGTTAGTGTTACTGTCCTGGTTAAGATTAGGGTACGGGTGACGGTATGGCTTCGGGTGAGGGTCAGGGTTAGGATTCGTGTTAGGGTTAGGGTTAGGGAATGGGGAGCGATTAGGGTACAGTTTAGGTCACGACAGTGCGTAAGGGTTACCGTTCGTGTGAGGGCAAGAATTAGTGTTAGTGTCCTGGTTAAGATTAGGGCATGGGTGAGGGTAAGGGTTCGGGTGAGGGTCAGGTTTACGTTACGGGTTAGGGTTAGGTTTAGGGAATGGGGAGGGATTAGGGTACAGTTTAGGGTAGTATGACGCTTAAGGGTTAGCGTACGTGTGAGGTCACTAGTTAGTGTTAGTGTACTGGTTACGATTAGGGCACGGGTGAGGGTAAGGCCTCGGAAGAGGGTCACGTTAAGGGTTTGTGTTAGGGTTATGGTTAGGGAATGGGGATTGATTAGGGTACAGGTTAGGGTATGGCAATGGTTTAGGGTTAGCCTACGTAAGAGGGCATGGGTTTGTGTTGATGTACTGGTTAAAATTAGGACACAGGTGAGGGTAAAGTTTAGGGTGAGTGTCAGGGTTAGGTTTCAGGTTAGGGTTAGGGTTAGGGAATGGAGAAGGATTAGGGTACAGGTTAGGGTACAGCTGTGGTTTAGGGTTAGCGTATGTGTGAGGGCACGAGTTAGTGTTGGTGTCCTGTTTAAGATTAGGGCACGGGTGAGGGTGAGGCTTCGGGTGAAGGTTAGGGTTAGGATTCGGGTTAGGGTTAGGGTTAGGGAATGGAGAGGGATTCGGGTACAGGCTAGGGTACGACAACGCCTAAGGGTTCACATAATTGTGAGGGCACGAGTTAGTGTTGGTGTACTGGTTAAGACAAGGTCACCGGTGAGGGTAAGGCCTCGGAAAAGGGCCACGTTCAGGCTTTGGGTTAGTGTTAGGGTTAGGAATGGGGAGGGATTAGGGTACAGGTTAGGGTACTACAACGCTTAAGTTTTAGCGTACGTTTGAGGGCACGAGTTAGTGTTTGTGTACTGGTTAAGTTTAGGGCATGGGTTAGGGTAGGGCGTCGGAAGAGTGTCAGGTTTAGGGATGGGGTTAGGGTTAGGGTTAGGCAATGGGTGGGACTAGGGAAAAGGGTAGGGCACGACAACGGTTTAGTGTTAGCCTACATTGGAGGTCATGGGTTAGTGTTGATGGACTGTTTGAAATTAGGACACGGGTGAGGATAAATATTCGGGTGAGTGTCAGGGTTCGGGTTCGGGTTAGGGTTAGGGTTAGGGAATGGAGAGGGATGAGGGTACAGGTTAGGGTACAGCTGTGGTTTAGGGTTAGCGTACGTGTGAGGGCACGGTTTAGTGATGGTGTATTGGTTAAGATTAGGTCACGGGTGAGGGTAAGGCTTAGGGTGAGGCTCAGGGTTAGGATTCGGGTTAGGGTTAGGGGTAGGGAGTGGGGAGGGCTTAGGGTACAATTTAGGGTATGACAACACTTAAGGGTTAACGTACGTGTGAGGGCATTAGTTAGTGTGGGTGTCCTTGTCAAGATTAGGGCACGGGTGAGGGTAAGGGTTCGGGTGAGGGTCAGGTTTACGATTCGGGTTAGGGTTAGGGTTAGGGAATGGGGAGGGATTAGGGTATAGTTTAGGGTACGATGACGCTTAAGGGTTAGCATACGTGTGAGGTCACTAGTTAGTGTTAGTGTACTGGTTACGATTAGGGCACGGGTGAGGGTAAGGCCTCGGAAGAGGGTCACGTTAAGGGATTGGGTTAGGGTTATTGTTAAGGAATGGGGATTGATTAGGGTACAGGTTAGGGTACGGCAATGGTTTAGGGTTAGTCTACGTAAGAGGACATGGGTTAGTGGTGATGTATTGGTTAAAATTAGGACACGGGTGAGTGTAAAGTTTAGGGTGAGTGTCAGGGTTAGGTTTCAGGTTAAGGTTAGGGTTAGGGAATGGAGAGGGATTAGGGTACAGGTTAGGGTATAGCTGCGGTCAAGGGTTAGCGTACGTGTGAGGGCATGTGTTAGTGTTGGTGTCCTGGTTAAGATTAGGGCACTGGTGAGGGTAAGGCTTCGGGTGCGGGTCAGGCTTAGGATTCGGGTTAGGGTTAGGGTTAGGGAATGGAGAGGGATTAGGGTACAGGCTAGGGTACGACAACGCTTAAGGGCTCGCATAATTGTGAGGGCACGAGTTAGTGTTGGTGTACTGGTTAAGATAAGGGCACCGGTGAGGGTATGGCCTCGGAAAATGATCACGTTCAGTGTTTGGGTTAGGGTTAGGGTTAGGGAATGGGGAGGGATTAGGGAACAGGGTAGGGCACGGCAACGGTTTAGTGTTAGCCTACGTTGGAGGGCATGGGTTAGTGTTGATGGACTGTTTTAAATTAGGACACGGGTGAGGGTAAATCTTCGGTTGAGTGTCATGGTTAGGGTTCGGGTTAGGGTTAGGGTTAGGGAATGGAGAGGGATTAGGGTACAGGTTAGAGTATGGTTGCGGTTTAAGGTTAGCGTACGTGTGAGGGCATGGTTTAGTTATGGTGTATTGGTTAAGATTAGGTCACAGGTGAGGGTAAGGCTTAGGGTGAGGCTCAGGGTTAGGATTCGGGTTAGGGTTAGGGTTAAGGAATGGGGAGGGATTAGGGTACAGTTTAGGGTACAACAGTGATTAAGGGTTACCGTTCGTGTGATGGCAAGAGTTAGTGTTAGTGTCCTGGTGAAGTTTAGGGCACGGGTGAGGGTAAGGCTTCAGGTGAGGGTCAGGGTTAGGATTCGGGTTAGGGTTAGGGTTAGGGAATGGGGAGTGATTGGGTACAGTTTAGGGTACGACAACACTTAAGTGATAGCCTACGTGTGAGGACACGAATTAGTGTTGGTGGGCTGGTTAAGATTAGAGCACGGGTGAGGGAAAGGTTTCGGGTGAGGGTCAAGTTTACGATTCGGGTTAGGGTTAGGGTTAGGGAATGGGGAGGGCTTAGGGTACAGTTTAGGGTACGATGACGCTTAAGGGTTAGCGTACGTGTGAGGTCACTAGTTAGTGTTAGTGTACTGGTTACATTTAGGGCACGGTTGAGGGTCAGGCCTCGGAAGAGGGTCACGTTAAGGGTTTGGGTTAGTGTTATGGTTAGGGAATGGGGATTGATTAGGGTACAGGTTAGGGTACGGCAATGATTTAGGGTTAGCCTACGTAAGAGGGCATGGGTTAGTGTTGATGTACTGGTTAAAATTAGGACACGGGTGAGGGTAAAGTTTAGGGTGAGTGTCAGGGTTAGGTTTCAGGTTAGGGTTAGGGTTAGGGAATGGAGAGGGATTAGGGTACAGGTTAGGGTACAGCTGCGGTTTAGGGTTAGCGTACATGTGAGGGCACGAGTTAGTGTTGGTGTCCTGGTTAAGATAAGGGCACGGGTGAGGGTAAGGCTTCGGTTGAGGATCAGGGTTAGGATTCGGGTTAGGGTTACGGTTAGGGAATGGAGAGGGAGTAGGGTACAGCCTAGGGTACGACAACGATTAAGGGTTCGCATAATTGTGAGAGCACGTGTTAGTGTTGGTGTACTGCTTAAGACAAGGGCACCGGTGAGGGTAAGGCCTCGGAAAAGGGTCACTTTCAGGGTTTGGTTTAGGGTTAGGGTTAGAGAATGGGGAGGGATTAAGGTACAGGATAGGATACGACAACGCTTAAGGGTTAGCGTACGTTTGAGGGCACGAGTTAGTGTTTGTGAACTGGTTAAGGTTAGGGCATGGGTTAGGGTAGGGCCTCGGAAGAGGGTCAGGTTTAGGGATGGGGTTAGGGTTAGGGTTAGGCAATGGGAGGGATTAGGGAACAGGGTAGGGCACGGCAATGGTTTAGTGTTAGCCTACGTTGGAGGGCATGGGTTAGTGTTGATGGACTGTTTAATATTAGGACACGGGTGAGGGTTAATCTTCGGGTGAGTGTCAGGTTTAGGGTTCAGGTTAGGGTTAGGGTTAGGGAATGGAGAGGGATTAGGGTACAGGTTAGGGTATGGCTGTGGTTTAGGGTTAGCGTTCGTGTGAGGGCACAGTTTAGTGATGGTGTATTGGTTAAGATTAGGTCACGGGTGAGGGTAAGGCTTAGGGTGAGGCTCAGGGTTAGGATTCGGGTTAAGGTTAGGGTTAGGGAATGGGGAGGGATTAGGGTACAATTTAGGGTATGACAAGGCTTAAGGGTTAGCGTACGTGTGAGGGAACGAGTTAGTGTTGGTGTCCTGGTTAAGATTAGGGCACGGGCCAGGGTAAGGCTTCGGGTGAGGGTCAGGGTTAGGATTCGTGTTAGGGTTAGTGTTAGGGAATGGGTAGGGATTAGGGTACAGTTTAGGGTACGACAGTGCTTAAGGGTTACCGTTCGTGTGAGGGCAAGAATTAGTGTTAGTGTCCTGGTTAAGATTAGGGCACGGGTGAGGGTAAGGGTTCAGGTGAGGGTCAGGTTTATGTTACGGGTTAGGGTTAGGTTTAGGGAATGGGGAGGGATTAGGGTACAGTTTAGGGTACGATGACGCTTAAGGGTTAGCATACGTGTGAGATCACTAGTTAGTGTTAGTGTACTGGTTACGATTAGGGCACGGGTGAGGGTAAGGCCTCGGAAGAGGGTCACGTTAAGGGTTTGTGTTAGGGTTATGGTTAGGGAATGGGGATTGATTAGGGTACAGGTTAGGGTATGGCAATGGTTTAGGATTAGCCTACGTAAGAGGGCATGGGTTAGTGTTGATGTACTGGTTAAAATTAGGACACGGGTGAGGGTAAAGTTTAGGGTGAGTGTCAGGGTTAGGTTTCAGGTTAGGGTTAGGGTTAGGGAATGGAGAGGGTTTAGGGTACAGGTTAGGGTACAGCTGTGGTTTAGGGTTAGCGTCCGTGTGAGGGCACGAGTTAGTGTTGGTGTCGTGTTTAAGATTAGGGCACGGGTGAGGGTGAGGCTTCGGGTGAAGGTCAGGGTAAGGATTCGGGTTAGGGCTAGGTTTAGGGAATGGAGAGGGATTCGGGTACAGGCTAGGGTACGACAAAGCTTAAGGGTTCGCATAATTGTGAGGGCACGAGTCAATGTTGGTGTACTGGATAAGACAAGGTCACCGGTGAGGGTAAGGCCTCGGAAAAGGGTCACGTTCAGGCTTTGTGTTAGGGTTAGGGTTAGAGAATGGGGAGGCATTAGGGTACAGGATAGGGTACGACAATGCTTAAGGGTTAGTGTACATTTGAGGGCATGAGTTAGTGTTTGTACTGGTTAAGGTTAGGGCATGGGTTAGGGTAGGGCGTCGGAAGAGTGTCAGGTTTAGGGATGGGGTTAGGGTTAGGGTTAGGCAATGGGAGGGTTTAGGGAACAGGGTAGGGCACGGCAGCGGTTTAGTGTTAGCCTACGTTGGAGGGCATGGGTTAGTGTTGATGGACTGTTTAAAATTAGGACACGGGTGAGGGTTAATCTTCGGGTGAGTTTCAGGTTTAGGGTTCAGGTTAGGGTTAGGGTTAGGGAATGGAGAGGGATTAGGGTACAGGTTAGAGTATGGTTGCGGTTTAAGGTTAGCGTACATGTGAGGGCATGGTTTAGTTATGGTGTATTGGTTAAGATTAGGTCACAGGTGAGGGTAAGGCTTAGGGTGAGGCTCAGGGTCAGGATTCGGGTTAGGGTTAGGGTTAAGGAATGGGGAGGGATTAGGGTACAGTTTAGGGTACAACAGTGATTAAGGGTTACCGTTCGTGTGATGGCAAGAGTTAGTGTTAGTGTCCTGGTGAAGTTTAGGGCACGGGTGAGGGTAAGGCTTCAGGTGAGGGTCAGGGTTAGGATTCGGGTTAGGGTTAGGGTTAGGGAATGGGGAGTGACTGGGTACAGTTTAGGGTACGACAACACTTAAGTGATAGCCTACGTGTGAGGACACGAATTAGTGTTGGTGGGCTGGTTAAGATTAGAGCACGGGTGAGGGAAAGGTTTCGGGTGAGGGTCAGATGTACGATTCGGGTTAGGGTTAGGGTTAGGGAATGGGGAGGGCTTAGGGTACAGTTTAGGGTACGATGACGCTTAAGGGTTAGCGTACGTGTGAGGTCACTAGTTAGTGTTAGTGTACTGGTTACATTTAGGGCACGGTTGAGGGTCAGGCCTCGGAAGAGGGTCACGTTAAGGGTTTGGGTTAGTGTTATGGTTAGGGAATGGGGATTGATTAGGGTACAGGTTAGGGTACGGCAATGGTTTAGGGTTAGCCTACGTAAGAGGGCATGGGTTAGTGTTGATGTACTGGTTAAAATTAGGACACGGGTGAGGGTAAAGTTTAGGGTGAGTGTCAGGGTTAGGTTTCAGGTTAGGGTTAGGGTTAGGGAATGGAGAGGGTTTAGGGTACAGGTTAGGGTACAGCTGCAGTTTAGGGTTAGCGTACATGTGAGGGCACGAGTTAGTGTTGGTGTCCTGGTTAAGATAAGGGCACAGGTGAGGGTAAGGCTTCGGTTGAGGATCAGGGTTAGGATTCGGGTTAGGGTTACGGTTAGGGAATGGAGAGGGAGTAGGGTACAGCCTAGGGTACGACAACGATTAAGGGTTCGCATAATTGTGAGAGCACGTGTTAGTGTTGGTGTACTGCTTAAGACAAGGGCACCGGTGAGGGTAAGGCCTCGGAAAAGGGTCACTTTCAGGGTTTGGTTTAGGGTTAGGGTTAGAGAATGGGGAGGGATTAAGGTACAGGATAGGATACGACAACGCTTAAGGGTTAGCGTACGTTTGAGGGCACGAGTTAGTGTTTGTGAACTGGTTAAGGTTAGGGCATGGGTTAGGGTAGGGCCTCGGAAGAGGGTCAGGTTTAGGGATGGGGTTAGGGTTAGGGTTAGGCAATGGGAAGGATTAGGGAACAGGGTAGGGCACGGCAATGGTTTAGTGTTAGCCTACGTTGGAGGGCATGGGTTAGTGTTGATGGACTGTTTAATATTAGGACACGGGTGAGGGTTAATCTTCGGGTGAGTGTCAGGTTTAGGGTTCAGGTTAGGGTTAGGGTTAGGGAATGGAGAGGGATTAGGGTACAGGTTAGGGTACGGCTGCGGTTTAGGGTTAGCGTTCGTGTGAGGGCACAGTTTAGTGATGGTGTATTGGTTAAGATTAGGTCACGGGTGAGGGTAAGGCTTAGGGTGAGGCTCAGGGTTAGGATTCGGGTTAAGGTTAGGGTTAGGGAATGGGGAGGGATTAGGGTACAATTTAGGGTATGACAAGGCTTAAGGGTTAGCGTACGTGTGAGGGAACGAGTTAGTGTTGGTGTCCTGGTTAAGATTAGGGCACGGGCCAGGGTAAGGCTTCGGGTGAGGGTCAGGGTTAGGATTCGTGTTAGGGTTAGTGTTAGGGAATGGGTAGGGATTAGGGTACAGTTTAGGGTACGACAGTGCTTAAGGGTTACCGTTCGTGTGAGGGCAAGAATTAGTGTTAGTGTCCTGGTTAAGATTAGGGCACGGGTGAGGGTAAGGGTTCAGCTGAGGGTCAGGTTTATGTTACGGGTTAGGGTTAGGTTTAGGGAATGGGGAGGGATTAGGGTACAGTTTAGGGTACGATGACGCTTAAGGGTTAGCATACGTGTGAGATCACTAGTTAGTGTTAGTGTACTGGTTACGATTAGGGCACGGGTGAGGGTAAGGCCTCGGAAGAGGGTCACGTTAAGGGTTTGTGTTAGGGTTATGGTTAGGGAATGGGGATTGATTAGGGTACAGGTTAGGGTATGGCAATGGTTTAGGATTAGCCTACGTAAGAGGGCATGGGTTAGTGTTGATGTACTGGTTAAAATTAGGACACGGGTGAGGGTAAAGTTTAGGGTGAGTGTCAGGGTTAGGTTTCAGGTTAGGGTTAGGGTTAGGGAATGGAGAGGGTTTAGGGTACAGGTTAGGGTACAGCTGTGGTTTAGGGTTAGCGTCCGTGTGAGGGCACGAGTTAGTGTTGGTGTCCTGTTTAAGATTAGGGCACGGGTGAGGGTGAGGCTTCGGGTGAAGGTCAGGGTAAGGATTCGGGTTAGGGCTAGGTTTAGGGAATGGAGAGGGATTCGGGTACAGGCTAGGGTACGACAAAGCTTAAGGGTTCGCATAATTGTGAGGGCACGAGTCAATGTTGGTGTACTGGATAAGACAAGGTCACCGGTGAGGGTAAGGCCTCGGAAAAGGGTCACGTTCAGGCTTTGTGTTAGGGTTAGGGTTAGAGAATGGGGAGGCATTAGGGTACAGGATAGGGTACGACAATGCTTAAGGGTTAGTGTACATTTGAGGGCATGAGTTAGTGTTTGTACTGGTTAAGGTTAGGGCATGGGTTAGGGTAGGGCGTCGGAAGAGTGTCAGGTTTAGGGATGGGGTTAGGGTTAGGGTTAGGCAATGGGAGGGATTAGGGAACAGGGTAGGGCACGGCAGCGGTTTAGTGTTAGCCTACGTTGGAGGGCATGGGTTAGTGTTGATGGACTGTTTAAAATTAGGACACGGGTGAGGGTTAATCTTCGGGTGAGTTTCAGGTTTAGGGTTCAGGTTAGGGTTAGGGTTAGGGAATGGAGAGGGATTAGGGTACAGGTTAGAGTATGGCTGCGGTTTAAGGTTAGCGTACATGTGAGGGCATGGTTTAGTTATGGTGTATTGGTTAAGATTAGGTCACAGGTGAGGGTAAGGCTTAGGGTGAGGCTCAGGGTCAGGATTCGGGTTAGGGTTAGGGTTAAGGAATGGGGAGGGATTAGGGTACAGTTTAGGGTACAACAGTGATTAAGGGTTACCGTTCGTGTGATGGCAAGAGTTAGTGTTAGTGTCCTGGTGAAGTTTAGGGCACGGGTGAGGGTAAGGCTTCAGGTGAGGGTCAGGGTTAGGATTCGGGTTAGGGTTAGGGTTAGGGAATGGGGAGTGATTGGGTACAGTTTAGGGTACGACAACACTTAAGTGATAGCCTACGTGTGAGGACACGAATTAGTGTTGGTGGGCTGGTTAAGATTAGAGCACGGGTGAGGGAAAGGTTTCGGGTGAGGGTCAGATGTACGATTCGGGTTAGGGTTAAGGTTAGGGAATGGGGAGGGCTTAGGGTACAGTTTAGGGTACGATGACGCTTAAGGGTTAGCGTACGTGTGAGGTCACTAGTTAGTGTTAGTGTACTGGTTACATTTAGGGCACGGTTGAGGGTCAGGCCTCGGAAGAGGGTCACGTTAAGGGTTTGGGTTAGTGTTATGGTTAGGGAATGGGGATTGATTAGGGTACAGGTTAGGGTACGGCAATGGTTTAGGGTTAGCCTACGTAAGAGGGCATGGGTTAGTGTTGATGTACTGGTTAAAATTAGGACACGGGTGAGGGTAAAGTTTAGGGTGAGTGTCAGGGTTAGGTTTCAGGTTAGGGTTAGGGTTAGGGAATGGAGAGGGTTTAGGGTACAGGTTAGGGTACAGCTGCGGTTTAGGGTTAGCGTACATGTGAGGGCACGAGTTAGTGTTGGTGTCCTGGTTAAGATAAGGGCACAGGTGAGGGTAAGGCTTCGGTTGAGGATCAGGGTTAGGATTCGGGTTAGGGTTACGGTTAGGGAATGGAGAGGGAGTAGGGTACAGCCTAGGGTACGACAACGATTAAGGGTTCGCATAATTGTGAGAGCACGTGTTAGTGTTGGTGTACTGCTTAAGACAAGGGCACCGGTGAGGGTAAGGCCTCGGAAAAGGGTCACTTTCAGGGTTTGGTTTAGGGTTAGGGTTAGAGAATGGGGAGGGATTAAGGTACAGGATAGGATACGACAACGCTTAAGGGTTAGCGTACGTTTGAGGGCACGAGTTAGTGTTTGTGAACTGGTTAAGGTTAGGGCATGGGTTAGGGTAGGGCCTCGGAAGAGGGTCAGGTTTAGGGATGGGGTTAGGTTTAGGGTTAGGCAATGGGAAGGATTAGGGAACAGGGTAGGGCACGGCAATGGTTTAGTGTTAGCCTACGTTGGAGGGCATGGGTTAGTGTTGATGGACTGTTTAATATTAGGACACGGGTGAGGGTTAATCTTCGGGTGAGTGTCAGGTTTAGGGTTCAGGTTAGGGTTAGGGTTAGGGAATGGAGAGGGATTAGGGTACAGGTTAGGGTACGGCTGCGGTTTAGGGTTAGCGTTCGTGTGAGGGCACAGTTTAGTGATGGTGTATTGGTTAAGATTAGGTCACGGGTGAGGGTAAGGCTTAGGGTGAGGCTCAGGGTTAGGATTCGGGTTAAGGTTAGGGTTAGGGAATGGGGAGGGATTAGGGTACAATTTAGGGTATGACAAGGCTTAAGGGTTAGCGTACGTGTGAGGGAACGAGTTAGTGTTGGTGTCCTGGTTAAGATTAGGGCACGGGCCAGGGTAAGGCTTCGGGTGAGGGTCAGGGTTAGGATTCGTGTTAGGGTTAGTGTTAGGGAATGGGTAGGGATTAGGGTACAGTTTAGGGTACGACAGTGCTTAAGGGTTACCGTTCGTGTGAGGGCAAGAATTAGTGTTAGTGTCCTGGTTAAGATTAGGGCACGGGTGAGGATTAGGGTTCGGGTGAGGGTCAGGTTTATGTTACGGGTTAGGGTTAGGTTTAGGGAATGGGGAGGGATTAGGGTACAGTTTAGGGTACGATGACGCTTAAGGGTTAGCATACGTGTGAGATCACTAGTTAGTGTTAGTGTACTGGTTACGATTAGGGCACGGGTGAGGGTAAGGCCTCGGAAGAGGGTCACGTTAAGGGTTTGTGTTAGGGTTATGGTTAGGGAATGGGGATTGATTAGGGTACAGGTTAGGGTATGGCAATGGTTTAGGATTAGCCTACGTAAGAGGGCATGGGTTAGTGTTGATGTACTGGTTAAAATTAGGACACGGGTGAGGGTAAAGTTTAGGGTGAGTGTCAGGGTTAGGTTTCAGGTTAGGGTTAGGGTTAGGGAATGGAGAGGGTTTAGGGTACAGGTTAGGGTACAGCTGTGGTTTAGGGTTAGCGTCCGTGTGAGGGCACGAGTTAGTGTTGGTGTCCTGTTTAAGATTAGGGCACGGGTGAGGGTAAGGCTTCGGGTGAAGGTCAGGGGTAGGATTCGGGTTAGGGCTAGGGTTAGGGAATGGAGAGGGATTCGGGTACAGGCTAGGGTACGACAACGCTTAAGGGTTCGCATAATTGTGAGAGCACGTGTTAGTGTTGGTGTACTGGTTAAGACAAGGGCACCGGTGAGGGTAAGGCATCGGAAAAGGGTAACGTTCAGGGTTTGGTTTAGGGTTAGGGTTAGAGAATGGGGAGGGATTAAGGTACAGGATAGGGTACGACAACACTTAAGGGTTAGCGTACGTTTGAGGGCACGAGTTAGTGTTTGTGTACTGGTTAAGGTTAGGGCATGGGTTAGGGTAGGGCCTCGGAAGAGGGTCAGGTTTAGGGATGGGCTTAGGGTTAGGGTTAGGCAATGGGAGGGATTAGGGAACAGGGTAGGGCACGGCAAGGGTTTAGTGTTAGCCTACATTGGAGGGCATGGGTTAGTGTTGATGGACTGTTTAAAATTAGGACACGGGTGAGGGTTAATCTTCGGGTGAGTGTCAGGTTTAGGGTTCAGGTTAGGGTTAGGGTTAGGGAATGGAGAGGGATTAGGGTACAGGTTAGGGTATAGCTGCGGTTTAGGGTTAGCGTACGTGTGAGGGCATGAGTTAATGTTGGTGTCCTGGTTAAGATTAGGTCACGGGTGAGGGTAAGGCTTCGGGTGCGGGTCAGGGTTAGGATTCGGGTTAGGGTTAGGGTTAGTGAATGGAGACGGATTCGGGTACAGGCTAGGGTACGACAACGCTTAAGGGTTCGCATAATTGTGAGGGCACGAGTTAGTGTTGGTGTACTGGTTAAGACAAGGGCACCGGTGAGGGTAAGGCCTCGGAAAAGGGTCACGTTCAGTGTTTGGGTTAGGGTTAGGGTTAGGGAATGGGGAGGGATTAGGGAACAGGTTAGGGCACGACAACGGTTTAGTGTTACATACGTTGGAGGGCATGGGTTAGTGTTGATGGACTGTTTCAAATTAAGACACGGGTGAGGATAAATCTTCGGGTGAGTGTCAGGGTTAGGGTTCGGGTTAGGGTTAGGGTTAGGGAATGGAGAGGGATTAGGGTACAGGTTAGGGTACGGTTGCGTTTTAAGGTTAGCGTACGTGTGAGGGCATCGTTTAGTGATGGCGTATTGCTTAAGATTAGGTCACAGGTGAGGGTAAGGCTTAGGGTGAGGCTCAGGGTTAGGATTCGGATTAGGGTTAGGGTTAGGGAATGGGGAGGGGTTAGGGTACAATTTAGGGTACGACAACGCTTAAGGGTTAGCGTATGTGTGAGGGCACGAGTTAGTGTTGGTGTCCTGGTTAAGATTAAGGCACGGGTGAGGGTAAGGCTTCGGGTGAGGGTCAGGGTTAGGATTCGTGTTAGGGTTAGGGTTAGGGAATGGGGAGTGATTAGGGTACAGTTTAGGGTACGACAGTGCTTAAGGGTTACCGTTCGTGTGAGGGCAAGTGTTAGTGTTAGTGTCCTGGTTAAGATTAGGGCACGGGTGAGTGTAAGGCTTCATGTGAGGGTCAGGGTTAGGATTCGCGTTAGGGTTAAGGCTAGGGAATGGGGAGGGATTAGGGTACAGTTTAGGGTACGACAACGCTTAAGGGAAAACATACGTGTGAGGGCACTAATTAGTGTTGGTGTGCTGGTTAAGATTAGGGCACGGGTGAGGGTAAGGGTTCGGGTGAGGGTCAGGTTTACGATTTGGGTTAGGGTTAGTGTTAAGGAATGGGGAGGGATTAGGGTACAGTTTAGGGTACGATGACGCTTAAGGGTTAGCGTACGTATGAGGTCACTAGTTAGTGTTAGTGTACTGGTTACGATTAGGGTACGGGTGAGGGTAAGGCCTCGGAAGAGGGTCACGTTAAGGGATTGGGTTACGGTTATTGTGAGGGAATGGGGATTGATTAGGGTACAGGTTAGGGTACGGCAATGGTTTAGGGTTAGTCTACGTAAGAGGACATGGGTTAGTGGTGATGTATTGGTTAAAATTAGGACACGGGTGAGTGTAAAGTTTAGGGTGAGTGTCAGGGTTAGGTTTCAGGTTAGGGTTAGGGTTAAGGAATGGAGAGGGATTAGGGTACAGGTTAGGGTACGGTTGCGGTTTAAGGTTAGCGTACGTGTGAGGGCATGGTTTAGTGATGGTGTATTGGTTAAGATTATGTCACAGGTGAGGGTAAGGCTTAGGGTGAGGCTCAGGGTTAGGATTCGGATTAGGGTTAGGGTTAGGGAATGGGGAGGGATTAGGGTACAATTTAGAGTATGACAACGCTTAAGGGTTAGCGTACGTGTCAGGGCACGAGTTATTGTTAGTGTCCTGGTTAAGATTAGGGCACTGGTGAGGGTAAGGCTTCGGTGGAGAGTCAGGGTTAGGATTCGTGTTAGGGTTAGGGTTAGGTAATGGGGAGCGATTAGGGTACAGTTTAGGGCACGACAGTGCTTAAGGGTTACCGTTCGTGTGAGGGCAAGTGTTAATGTTAGTGTCCTGGTTAAGATTAGGGCACGGGTGAGGGTAAGGCTTCAGGTGAGGGTCAGGGTTAGGATTCGGGTTAGGGTTAGGGTTAGGGAATGGGGAGGGACTAGGGTACAGTTTAGGGTACGACAACGCTTAAGGGAAAACATACGTGTGAGGGCACGAATTAGTGTTGGTGTGCTGGTTAAGATTAGGGCACGGGTGAGGGTAAGGGTTCTGGTGAGGGTCAGGTTTACGATTCGGGTTAGGGTTAGGGTTAGGGAATGGGGAGGGATTAGAGTACAGTTTAGGGTACGATGACGCTTAAGGGTTAGCGTACGTGTGAGGTCACTAGTTAGTGTTAGTGTACTGGTTACGATTAGGGCACGAGTGAGGGTAAGGCCTCAGACGAAGGTCAAGTTAATGCTTTGGGTTAGGGTTATGGTTAGGGAATGGGGATTGATTAGGGTACAGGCTAGGGTACGACAACGCTTAAGGGTTCGCATAATTGTGAGGGCACGAGTTAGTGTTGGTGTACAGGTTAAGACAAGGGCACCGGTGAGAGTAAGGCCTCGGAAAATGGTCACGTTCAGGGTTTGTGTTAGGGTTAGTGTTAGGGAATGGGGAGGGATTAGGGTACAATTTAGGGTATGACAACGCTTAAGGGTTAGCGTACGTGTGTGGGCACGAGTTAGTGTTGGTGTCCTTGTTAAGATTAGGGCACGGGTGAGGGTAAGGCTTCGGGTGAGGGTCAGGGTTAGGATTCGTGTTAGGGTTAGGGTAAGGGAATGGGGAGGGATTAGGGTACAGTTTAGGGTACGAAAATGCTTAAGTGTTACCATTCCTGTGAGGGCAAGTGTTTGTGTTAGTGTCCTGGTTAAGATTAGGGCACGGGTGAGGGTAAGGCTTCAGGTGAGGGTCAGGGCTAGGATTCGGGTTAGGGTTAGGGTTAGGGAATCGGGAGGGATTAGGGTACAGTTTTGGGTACGATGAGACTTAAGGGTTCGCATACGTGTGAGGTCACTGGTTAGTTTTAGTGTACTGGTTATGATTAGGGCACGGGTGAGGGTAAGGGTTCGGGTGAGGGTCAGGTTTACGTTACGGGTTAGGGTTAGGGTTAGGGAATGGGGAGGGATTAGGGTACAGTTTAGGGTACGACAACGCTTAAGGGAAAACATACGTGTGAGGGCACGAATTAGTGTTGGTGTGCTGGTTAAGATTAGGGCACGGGTGAGGGTAAGGGTGAGGGTGAGGGTCAGGTTTACGATTCGGGTTAAGGTTAGGGTTAGGGAATGGGGAGGGATTAGGGTACAGTTTAGGGTACGATGACGCTTAAGGGTTAGCGTACGTGTGAGGTCACTAGTTGGTGTTAGTGTACTGGTTACGATTAGGGCACGGGTGAGGGTAAGGCCTCGGAAGAGGGTCACGTTAAGGGTTTGGGTTAGGGTTATTGTTAGGGAATGAGGATTGATTAGGGTACAGGTTAGGGTACGGCAATGGTTTAGGGTTAGCCTACGTAAAAGGGCATTTGTTAGTGTTGATGTACTGGTTAAAATTTGGACACGGGTGAAGGTAAAGTTTAGGGTGAGTGTCAGGGTTAGGTTTCAGGTTAGGGTTAGGGTTAGGGAATGGAGAGAGATTAGGGTACAGGTTAGGGTACAGCTGCGGTTTAGGGTTAGCGTACGTGTGAGGAAACGAGTTAGTGTTGGTGTCCTGCTTAAGATTAGGGCACGGGTGAGGGTAAGGCTTCGGGTGTGGGTCAGGGTTAGGATTAGTGTTAGTTTTAGTTTTAGGGAATAGGGAGGGAGTAGGGTACAGTTTAGGGTACAACAGTGCTTAAGGGTTACCATTCGCGTGAGGCCAAGAGTTAGTGTTAGTGTCCTGGTTTATATTAGGGCACGGGTGAGGGTAAGACTTCAGGTGAGGGTCAGGGTTAGGATTCGGGTTAGGGTTAGGGTTAGGGAATGGGGAGGGATTAGGGTACAGTTTAGGGTACCACAACGCTTAAGGGTTAGCGTACGTGTGAGGCAATGAATTAGTGTTGGTGTGCTGGTTAAGATTAGGGCACGGATGAGGGTAAGGGTTCGGGTGAGTGTCAGGTTTACGATTCGGGTTAGGGTTAGGGTTAGGGAATGGGGTGGGATTAGGTTACAGTTTTGGGTACGATGACGCTTAAGGCTTAGCGTACGTGTGAGGTCACTAGTTACTGTTAGTGTACAGGTTACTATTAGGGCACGGGTGAGGGTAAGGCCTCGGAAGAGGGTCACGTTAAGGGTTTGAGTTAGGGTTATGGTTAGGGAATGGGGATTGATTAGGGTACAGGTTAGGGTACAGCAATGATTTAGGGTTAGCCTACGAAAGAGGGCATTAGTTAGTGTTGATGTACTGGTTAAAATTAGGTCACTGGTGAGGGTAAAGTTTAGGGTGAGTGTCAGGGTTAGGTTTTAGGTTAGGGTTAGGGTTAGGGAATGGAGAGGGATTAGGGTACAGGTTAGAGTACAGCTGCGGTTTAGGGTTAGCGTAAGTGTGAGGGCACGAGTTAGTGTTGGTGTACTGGTTAAGACAAGGGCACCGGTGAGGGTAAGGCCTCGGAAAAGGGTCACGTTCAGGGTTTGGGTTAGGGTTAGGGTTAGGGAATGGGGAGGGATTAGGGTACAGGATAGGGCACGACAACGCTTAAGGGTTAGCGTACGTTTGAGGGCACGAGTTAGATTTGTGTACTGGTTAAGATTAGGGCATGGGTTAGGGTAGGGCCTCGGAAGAGGTTCAGGTTTAGGGATGTGGTTAGGGTTAGGGTTAGGAAATGGGAGAGATTAGGGAACAGTGTAGGGCACGGCAACTGTTTAGTGTTAGCCTACGTTGGAGGGCATGGGTTAGTGTTGATGGACTGTTTAAAATAAGGACACGGGTGAGGGTAAATCTTTGGGTGAGTGTCAGGGTTAGGGTTCGGTTTAGGGTTAGGGTTAGGGAATGGAGAAGAATTAGGGTACAGGTTAGGGTACGGCTGCGGTTTAGGGTTAGAGTACGTGTGAGGGCACGGTTTAGTGATGGTGTATTGGTTAAAGTTAGGTCACGCGTGAGGGTAAGGCTTAGGGTGAGGCTCAGGGTTAGGATTCGGGTTAGGGTTAGGGTTAGGGAATGGGGAGGGATTAGGGTACAATTTAGGGTATGACAACGCTTAAGGGTTAGCGTACGTGTGTGGGCACGAGTTAGTGTTGGTGTCCTTGTTAAGATTAGGGCACGGGTGAGGGTAAGGCGTCGGGTGAGGGTTAGGGTTAGGATTCGTGTTAGGGTTAGGGTAAGGGAATGGGGAGGGATTAGGGTACAGTTTAGGGTACGACAATGCTTAAGTGTTACCATTCCTGTGAGGGTAAGTGTTTGTGTTAGTGTCCTGGTTAAGATTAGGGCACGGGTGAGGGTAAGGCTTCAGGTGAGGGTCAGGGCTAGGATTCGGGTTAGGGTTAGGGTTAGGGAATCGGGAGGGATTAGGGTACAGTTTTGGGTACGATGAGACTTAAGGGTTCGCATACGTGTGAGGTCACTGGTTAGTTTTAGTGTACTGGTTATGATTAGGGCACGGGTGAGGGTAAGGCCTCGGAAGAGGGTCACGTTAAGGGTTTGGGTTAGGGTTATGGTTAGGGAATGGGGATTGATTAGGGTACAGGTTAGGGTACGGCAATGGTTTAGGGTTAGACTACGTTGGAGGGCATTGGTTAGTTTTGAAGGACTGTTTAAAATTAGGACACGGGTGAGGGTAAATCTTCGGTTGAGTGTCAGGTTTAGGGTTCGGGTTAGGGTTAGGGTTAGGGAATGGAGAGGGATTAGGGTACAGGCTAGGGTACGACAACGCTTCAGCCTTCGCATAATTGTGAGGGCACGAGTTAGTGTTGGTGTACAGGTTAAGACAACGGCACCGGTGAGGGTAAGGCCTCGGAAAAGGGTCACGTTCAGGGTTTGGGTTAGGGTTAGTGTTACGGAATGGGGAGGGAATAGGGTACAGGATAGGGTACGACAACGCTTAAGGGTTAGCGTTCGTTTGAGGGCACTTGTCAGTGTTTGTGTCCTGGTTAAGATTAGGGCATGGGTTAGGGTAGAGCCTCGGAAGAGGGTCATGTTTAGGGATGTGGTTAGGGTTAGGGTTAGGCAATGGGAGGGATTAGGGAACAGGGTAGGGCACTGCAACGGTTTAGTGTTAGCCTACGTTGGAGGGCATGGGTTAGTGCTGGTGGACTGTTTAAAATAAGGACACCGGTGAGGGTAAATCTTTGGGTGAGAGTCAGGGTTAGGATTCGGCTTAGGGTTATGGTTAGGGAATGGAGAGGGATTAGGGTACAGGTTAGGGTACGGCTGCGGTTTAGGGTTAGCGTACGTGTGACGGCACGGTTTAGTGATGGTGTATTGGTTAAGGTTAGGTCACGGGTGAGGGTAAGGCTTAGGGTGAGGCTCAGGGTTAGGATTCGGGTTAGGGTTAGGGTTAGGGAATGGGGAGGGATTAGGGTACAATTTAGGGTATGACAACACTTA
Source organism: Inia geoffrensis (assembly GCA_036417435.1). Taxonomy (NCBI): domain Eukaryota; kingdom Metazoa; phylum Chordata; class Mammalia; order Artiodactyla; family Iniidae; genus Inia; species Inia geoffrensis. The sequence goes on along the minus strand of CM070910.1, from coordinate 87,212,277 downwards.
AGGGTTAGCGTACGTGTGATGGCACGAGTTAGTGCTGGTGTCCTGGTTAAGATTAGGACACGGGTGAGGGTAAGGCTTGGGGTGAGTGTCAGGGTTAGGATTCGTGTTAGGGTTAGGGTTAGGGAATGGGGAGGGATTAGGGTATAGGTTATGGTACAGCTGCGGTTTAGGGTTAGCTTACGTGTGAGGACATGAGTTAGTGTTGGTGTCCTGGTTAAGATTAGGGCACGGGTGAGGGTAAGGGTTCGGGTGAGGGTCAGGTTTACGATTCGGGTTAGGGTTAGGGTTAGGGAATGGGGAGGTATTAGGGTACAGTTTAAGGTATGATGACGCTTAATGGTTAGCGTACATGTGAGGTCACTAGTTAGTGTTAGTGTACTGGTTAAGATTAGGGCACGGGTGAGGATAAGGCTTCGGACGAAGGTCACGTTAAGGGTTTGGGTTAAGGTTATGGTTAGGGAATGGGGATTGATTAGGGTACAGGTTAGGGTACGGCGATTGTTTAGGGTTAGCCTACGTAAGAGGGCATGGGTTAGTGATGATGTACTGGTTAAAATTAGGACATGGGTGAGGGTAAAGTTTAGGGTGCGTGTCAGGTTTAGGTTTCAGGTTAGGGTTAGGGTTAGGGAATGGAGAGGGATTAGGGTACAGGTTAGGGTACAGCTGCGGTTTAGGGTTAGCGTACGTGTGAGGGCACGAGTTAGTGTTGGTGTCCTTTTTAAGATTAGGGCACGGGTGAGGGTAAGGCTTCGGGTGAGGGTCAGGGTTAGGATTCGGGTTAGGGTTAGGGTTAGGGAATGGGGAGCGATTAGAGTACAGCCTAGGGTACGACAACGCTTCAGGGTTCTCATAATTGTGAGAGCACGAGTTAGTGTTGGTGTACTGGTTAAGACAAGGGCACCGGTGAGGGTAAGGCCTCGGAAAAGGGTCACGTTCAGGGTTTTGGTTAGGGTTAGGGTTAGGGAATGGGGAGGGATTAGGGAACATTATACGGTACGACAATGCTTAAGGGTTAGCGTACGTTTGAGGGCACGAGTTAGTGTTTGTGTACTGGTTAAGGTTAGGGCATGGGTTAGGGTAGGGCCTCGGAAGAGGGTCAGGGTTAGGGATGGGGTTAGGGCTAGGGTTAGGCAATGGGAGGCATTAGGGAACAGTGTAGGGCACGGAAACGGTTTAGTGTTAGCCTACGTTGGAGGGCATGGGTTAGTGTTGATGGACTGTTTAAAATTAGGACACGGGTGAGGATAAATCTTCGGGTGAGTGTCAGGATTAGGGTTCGGGTTAGGGTTAGGGTTAGGGAATGGAGAGGAATTAGGGCACAGGTTAGGGTACGGCTGCAGTTTAGGGTTAGCGTATGTTTGAGAGCACGGTTTAGTGATGGTGTATTGGTTAAGATTAGGTCACGGGTGAGGGTAAGGCTTAGGGTGAGGCTCAGGGTTCGGATTCGGTTTAGGGTTAGGGTTAGGGAATTGGGAGTGATTAGGGTACAATTTAGGGTATGACAACGCTTAAGGTTTAGCGTACGTGTGAGGGGACAAGTTAGTGTTGGTGTCCTGGTTAAGATTAGGGCATGGGTGAGGGTAAGGCTTCGGGTGAGAGTCAGGGTTAGGATTCCTGTTAGGGTTAGGGTTGGGGAATGGGGAGGTATTAGGGTACAGTTTAGGGTACGACAGTGCTTAAGGGTTACCGTTCGTGTGAGGGCAAGAGTTAGTGTTAGTGTCCTGGTTAAGATTAGGGCACGGGTGAGGGTTAGGCTTCAGGTGAGTGTCATTGTTAGGATTCGGGTTAGGGTTAGGGTTAGGGAATGGGGAGGGATTAGGGTACAGTTTAGGGTACGACAACACTTAAGGGTTAGAGTACGTGTGAGGGCACGAATTAGTGTTGCTGTGCTGGTTACGATTAGGGCACAGGTGAGGGTAAGGGTTCGGGTGAGGGTCTGGTTTACGATTCGGGTTAGGGTTAGGTTTAGGGAATGGGGAGGGATTAGGGTACAGTTTAAGGTACGATGACGCTTAAGGGTTAGCCTACCTGTGAGGTCACTAGTTAGTGTTAGTGTACTGGTTACGATTAGGGCACGGGTGAGGGTAAGGCCTCGGACGAAGGTCACATTAAGGGTTTCGGTTAGGGTTATGGTTAGGGAATGGGGATTGATTAGGGTACAGGTTAGTGTACGGCAATGGTTTAGGGTTAGCCTACGTAAGAGGGCATGGGTTAGTGTTGATGTACTGGATAAAATTAGGACACGGGAGAGGGTAAAGTTTAGGGTGAGTTTCAGGGTTAGGTTTCATGTTAGGGTTAGGGTTAAGAATGGAGAGGGATTAGGGTATAGGTTATGGTACAGCTGCGGTTTAGCGTTAGCTTACATGTGAGGGCATGAGTTAGTGTTGGTGTCCTGGTTAAGATTAGGGCACGGGTGAGGGTAAGGGTTCGGGTGAGGGTCAGGTTTACGATTCAGGTTAGGGTTAGGGTTAGGGAATGGGGAGGGATTAGGGTACAGTTTAAGGTATGATGACGCTTAAGGGTTAACGTACGTGTGAGGTCACTAGTTAGTGTTAGTGTACTGGTTAAGATTAGGGCACGGGTGAGGATAAGGCCTCGGACGAAGGTCACGTTAAGGTTTGGGTTAGGGTTATGGTTAGGGAATGGGGATTGATTAGGGTACAGGTTAGGGTACGGCGATGGTTTAGGGTTAGCCTACGTAAGAGGGCATAGGTTAGTGTTGATGTACTGGTTAAAATTAGGACACGGTTGAGGGTAAAGTTTAGGGTGAGTGTCAGGGTTAGGTTTCAGGTTAGGGTTAGGGTTAGGGAATGGAGAGGGATTAGGGTACAGGTTAGGGTACGGCTGCGGTTTAGGGTGAGCGTACTTGTTAGGGCACGAGTTAGTGTTGGTGTCCTGGTTAAGATTAGGGCACAGGTGACGGTAAGGCTTCGGGTGAGGGTCAGGGTTAGGATTCGGGTTAGGGTTAAGGTTAGGGAATGGAGAGCGATTAGAGTACAGGCTAGGGTACGACAACACTTCAGGGTTCTCATAATTGTGAGAGCACGAGTTAGTGTTGGTGTACTGGTTAAGACAAGGGCACCGGTGAGGTTTAGGCCTTGGAAAAGGGTCACGTTCAGGGTTTGGGTTAGGTTTAGGGTTAGGGAATGGGGAGGGATTAGGGTACAGGATAGGGTAGGACAATGCTTAAGGGTTAGCGTACGTTTGAGGGCACGAGTTAGTGTTTGTGTACTGGTTAAGGTTAGGGCATGGGTTAGGGTAGGGCCTCGGAAGATGGTCAGGTTTAGGGATGGGGTTAGGTTTAGGGTTAGGCAATGGGAGGAATTAGGGATCAGTGTAGGGCACGGAAACGGTTTAGTGTTAGCCTACGTTGGAGGGCATGGGTTAGTGTTGATGGACTGTTTAAAATTAGGACACGGGTAAGGGTAAATCTTCGGGTGAGTGTCCGGATTAGGGTTCGGGTTAGGGTTAGGGTTAAGGAATGGAGAGGAATTAGGGTGCAGGTTAGGGTACGGCTGCGGTTTAGGGTTAGCGTACGTGTGAGGGCACGGTTTAGTGATGGTGTATTGGTTAAGATTAGGTCACGGGTGAGGGTAAGGCTTAGGGTCAGGCTCAGGGTTAGGATTCGGGTTAGGGTTAGGGTTAGGAATGGGGAAGGATTAGGGTACAATTTAGGGTATGACAACGCTTAAGGGTTAGCGTACGTGTGAGGGGACAAGTTAGTGTTGGTGTCCTGGTTAAGATTAGGTCACCGGTGAGGGTAAGGCTTCGGGTGAGGGTCAGGGTTAGGATTCGTGTTAGGGTTAGGGTTAGGGAATGGGGAGGGATTAGGGTACAGTTTAGGGTATGACAGTGCTTAAGGATTACCATTCGTGCGAGGGAAAGAGTTAGTGTTAGTGTCCTCGTTAAGATTAGGGCACGGGTGAGGGTAAGGCTTCAGGTGAGGGTCAGGGTTAGGATTCGGGTTAGGGTTAGGGTTAGGGAATGGGGAGAGATTAGGGTACAGTTTAGGGTACGACAACGCTTAAGGGTTAGCGTACGTGTGAGGGCACGAATTAGTGTTGGTGTGCTTGTTAAGATTAGGGCACGGGTGAGGGTAAGGGGTCGGGTGAGGGTCAGGTTTACGATTAGGGTTAGGGTTAGGTTTAGGGAATGGGGAGGGATTAGGGTACAGTTTAGGGTACGATGACGCTTAAGGGTTAGCGAACGTGTGAGGTCACTAGTTAGTGTTAGTGTACTGGTTACTATTAGGGCACGGGTGAGGGTAAGGCCTCGGAAGAGGGTCACGGGAAGGGGTTGGGTTACGGTTATGGTTAGGGAATGGGGATTGATTAGGGTACAGGTTAGGGTACGGCAATGGTTTAGGGATAGCCTACGTAAGAGGGCATGGGTTAGTGTTGATGTACTGGTTAAAATTAATACACGGGTGAGGGTAAAGTTTAGGGTGAGTGTCAGGGTTAGGTTTCAGCTTAGGGTTAGGGTTAGGGAATGGAGAGGGATTAGGGTACAGGTTAGGGTACAGCTGTGGTTTCGGGTTATCGTACGTGTGAGGGCACGAGTTAGTGTTGGTATCCTGGTTAAGATTAGGGCACGGGTGAGGGTAAGGCTTCGGGTGAGGGTCATGGTTAGGATTCGGGTTAGGGTTAGGGTTAGGGAATGGAGAGCGATTAGAGTACAGGCTAGGGTACGACAACGCTTCAGGGTTCCCATAATTGTGAGAGCACGAGTTAGTGTTGGTGTACTGGTTAAGACAAGGGCACCGGTGAGGGTAAGGCCTGGGAAAAGGGTCACGTTCAGGGTTTGGGTTAGGGTTAGGGTTAGGGAATGGGGAGGGATTAGGGTACGGGATAGGGTACGACAATGCTTAAGGGTTAGCGTACGTTTGAGGGCACGAGTTAGTGTTTGTGCACTGGTTAAGGTTAGGGCATTGGTTAGGGTAGGGTCTCGGAAGAGGGTCAGGCTTAGCGATGGGGTTAAGGTTAGGGTTAGGAAATGGGAGGGATTAGCGAACAGTGTAGGGCACGGAAACGGTTTAGTGTTACCCTACGTTCGAGGGCATGGGTTAGTGTTGATGGGCTGTTTAAAATTAGGACACGGGTTAGGGTAAACCTTCGGGTGAGTGTCAGGGTTAGGGTTCGGGTTAGGGATAGGGTTAGGGAATGGAGAGCGTTTAGGGTACAGGTTAGGGTACGGCTGAGGTTTAGTGTTAGCGTACGTGTGAGGGCATGGTTTAGTGATGGTGTATTGGTTAAGATTAGGTCACGGGTGAGGGTAAGGCTTAGGGTGAGGCTCAGGGTTAGGATTCGGGTTAGGGATAGGGTTAGGGAATGGGGAGGGATTAGGGTACAGTTTAGGGTACGACAACGCTTAAGGGTTAGCGTATGTGTGAGGCCACGAATTAGTGTTGGTGTGCTGGTTAAGATTAGGGCACGGGTGAGGGTAAGGGTTCGGGTGAGGGTCAGGTGTACGATTCGGGTTAGGGTTAGGTTTAGGGAATGGGGAGGGATTAGGGTACAGTTTTGGGTACGATGACGCTTAAGGGCTAGCGTACGTGTGAGGTCACTAGTTACTGTTAGTGTACAGGTTACGATTAGGGCACGGGTGAGGGTAAGGCCTCGGAAGAGGGTCACGTTAAGCGTTTGAGTTAGGGTTATGGTTAGGGAATGGGGATTGATTAGGGTACAGGTTAGGGTACGGCAATGGTTTAGGGTGAGCCTACGTAAGAGGGCCTTGGTTAGTGTTGATGTACTGGTTAAAATTAGGTCACTGTTGAGGGTAAAGTTTAGGGTGAGTGTCAGGGTTAGGTTTCAGTTTAGGGTTAGGGTTGGGGAATGGAGAGGGATTAGGGTACAGGTTAGGGTACAGCTGCGGTTTAGGGTTAGCGTACATGTGAGCGCACGAGTTAGTGTTGGTGTCCTGGTTAAGATTAGGGCACGGTTGTGGGTAAGGCTTCAGGTGAGGGTCAGGGTTAGGATTCGGGTTAGGGTTAGGGTTAGGGAATGGAGAGAGATTAGGGTACAGGTTAGGGTACAGCTGCGGTTTTGGGTTAGCGTACGTGTGAGGGAACGAGTTAGTGTTTGTGTACTGGTTAAGATTAGGGCATGGGTTAGTGTAGAGCCTCGGAAGAGGGTCATGTTTAGGGATGTGGTTAGGGTTAGGGTTAGGGAATGGGGAGGGATTAGGGTACAGGATAGGGTACGACAACGCTTAAGGGTTAGCGTTTGTTTGAGGGCACGAGTTAGTGTTTGTGTACTGGTTAAGATTAGGGCATGGGTTAGGGTAGGGCCTCGGAAGAGGGTCATGTTTAGGGATGTGGTTAGGGTTAGGGTTAGGCAATGGGAGGGATTAGGGAACAGGGTAGGGCACGGCAACGTTTTAGTGTTAGCCTACGTTGGAGGGCATGGGTTAATGTTGGTGGACTGTTTAAAATTAGGACACCGGTGAGGGTAAATCTTCAGGTGAGAGTCAGGGTTAGGTTTCGGGTTAGGGTTAGGGTTAGGGAATGGAGAGGGATTAGGGTACAGGTTAGGGTACGGCTGCGGTTTAGGGTTAGCGTACGTGTGAGGGCATGGTTTAGTGATGGTGTACTGGTTAAGATTAGGTCACCGGTGAGGGTAAGGCTTAGGGTGAGGCTCAGGGTTAGGATTCGGGTTAGGGTTAGGGTTAGGGAATGGGGAGGGATTAGGGTACAATTTAGGGTATGACAACACTTAAGAGTTAGCGTACGTGTGATGGCACGAGTTAGTGCTGGTGTCCTGGTTAAGATTAGGGCATGGGTGAGGTTAAGGCCTCGGGTGAGGGTCAGGGTTAGGATTCGTGTTAGGGTTAGGGTTAGGGAATGGGGAGGGATTAGGGTACAGTTTAGTGTACCACAGTGCTTAAGGGTTACCGTTCGTGTGAGGGCAAGAGTTAGTGTTAGTGTCCTGGTGAAGATTAGGGCACGGGTGAGGGTAAGGCTTCAGGTGAGGGTCAGGGTTAGGATTCGGGTAGGTTTAGGGTTAGGGAATGGGGAGGGATTAGTGTACAGATTAGGGTACGATGACCCTTAAGGGTTAGCGTTCGTGTGAGGTCACTAGTCAGTGTTAGTGTACTGGTTACTATTAGGGCACGGGTGAGTGTAAGGCCTCGGAAGAGGGTCACGGTAAGGGTTTGGGTTACGGTTATGGTTAGGGAATGGGGATTGATTAGGGTACAGGTTAGGGTACGGCAATGGTTTAGGGATAGCCTACGTAAGAGGGCATGGGTTAGTGTTGATGTACTGGTTAAAATTAGTACACGGGTCAGGGTAAAGTTTAGGGTGAGTGTCAGGGTTAGGTTTCAGGTTAGGGTTAGGGTTAGGGAATGGAGAGGGATTAGGGTACAGGTTAGGGTACAGCTGCGGTTTCGGGTTATCGTACGTGTGAGGGCACGAGTTAGTGTTGGTATCCTGGTTAAGATTAGGGCACGGGTGAGGGTAAGGCTTCGGGTGAGGGTCAGGGTTAGGGAATGGAGAGCGATTAGAGTACAGGCTAGGGTACGAAAACGCTTCAGGGTTCTAATAATTGTGAGAGCACGAGTTAGTGTTGGTGTAGTGGTTAAGACAAGGGCACCGGTGAGGGTAAGGCCTCGGAAAAGGGTCACGTTCAGGGTTTGGGTTAGGGTTAGGGTTAGGGAATGGGGAGGGATTAGGGTATGGGATAGGGTACGACAATGCTTAAGGGTTAGTGTACGTTTGAGGGCACGAGTTAGTGTTTGTGCACGGGTTAAGATTAGGGCATGGGTTAGGGTAGGGCCTCGGAAGAGGGTCAGGCTTAGCGATGGGGTTAGGGTTAGGGTTAGGCAATGGGAGGGATTAGCGAACAGTGTAGGGCACGGAAACGGTTTAGTGTTACCCTACGTTCGAGGGCATGGGTTAGTGTTGATGGGTTGTTTAAAATTAGGACACGGGTTAGGGTAAACCATCGGGTGAGTGTCAGGGTTAGGGTTCGGGTTAGGTTTAGGGTTAGGGAATGGAGAGCGTTTACGGTACAGGTTAGGGTACGGCTGAGGTTTAGTGTTAGCGTACGTGTGAGGGCATGGTTTAGTGATGGTGTATTGGTTAAGATTAGGTCACGGTTGAGGGTAAGGCTTAGGGTGAGGCTCAGGGTTAGGATTCGGGTTAGGGATAGGGTTAGGGAATGGGGAGGGATTAGGGTACACTTTAGGGTACGACAATGCTTAAGGGTTAGCGTACGTGTGAGGCCACGAATTAGTGTTGGTTTGCTTGTTAAGATTAGGGCACGGGTGAGGGTAAGGTTTCGGGTGAGGGTCAGGATTACGATTCGGGTTAGGGTTAGGGTTAGGGAATGGGGAGGGATTAGGGTACAGTTTTGTGTACGATGACGCTTAACGGCTAGCTTACGTGTGAGGTCCCTAGTTACTGTTAGTGTACAGGTTACGATTAGGGCACGGGTGAGGGTAAGGCCTCGGAAGAGGGTCACGTTAAGGGTTTGAGTTAGGGTTATGGTTAGGGAATGGGGATTGATTAGGGTACAGGTTAGGGTACAGCAATGGTTTAGGGTTAGCCTACGTAAGAATGCATTGTTTAGTGTTGATGTACTGGTTAAAATTAAGTCACTGGTGAGGGTAAATTTTAGGGTGAGTGTCAGGGTTAGGTTTCAGGTTAGGGTTAGGGTTAGGGAATGGAGAGGGATTAGGGTACAGGTTAGGGTACAGCTGCGGTTTAGGGTTAGCGTACATGTGAGGGCACGAGTTAGTGTTGGTGTCCTGGTTAAGATTAGGGCACGGGTGAGGGTAAGGCTTCAGGTGAGGGTCAGGGTTAGGATTCGGGTTAGGGTTAGGGTTAGGGAATGGAGAGAGATTAGGGTACAGGTTAGGGTACAGCTGCGGTTTTGGGTTAGCGTACGTGTGAGGGAACGAGTTAGTGTTTGTGTACTGGTTAAGATTAGGGCATGGGTTAGTGTAGAGTCTCGGAAGAGGGTCATGTTTAGGGATGTGGTTAGGTTTAGGGTTAGGGAATGGGGAGGGATTAGGGTACAGGATAGGGTACGACAACGCTTAAGGGTTAGCGTTTGTTTCAGGGCACGAGTTAGTGTTTGTGTACTGGTTAAGATTAGGGCATGGGTTAGGGTAGGGCCTCGGAAGAGGGTCAGGTTTAGGGATGGGGTTAGGGTTAGGGTTAGGCAATGGGAAGGATTAGTGAACAGGGTAGGGCACGGCAACGGTTTAGTGTTAGCCTACGTTGGAGGGCATGGGTTAGTGTTGATGGACTGTTTAAAATTAGGACACGGGTCAAGGTAAATCTTCGGGTGAGAGTCAGGGTTAGGGTTCGGGTTCGGGTTAGGGTTAGGGAATGGAGAGGGATTAGGGTACAGGTTAGGGTGCGGCTGTGGTATAAGGTTAGTTTACGTGTGAGGGCACGGTTTAGTGATGGTGTATTGGTTAAGATTAGGTCACGGGTGAGGGTAATGCTTAGGGTGAGGCTCAGGGTTAGGATTCAGGTTAGGGTTAGGGTTAGGGAATGGGGAGGGATTAGGGTACAATTTAGGGTATGACAAACTTAAGTGTTAACGTACGTGTGATGGCACAAGTTAGTGCTGGTGTCCTGGTTAAGATTAGGGCATGGGTGAGGGTACGGCTTCGGGTGAGGGTCAGGGTTAGGTTTCGTGTTAGGGTTAGGGTTAGGGAATGGGGAGGGATTAGGGTACAGTTTAGGGTACCACAGTGCTTAAGGGTTACCATTCGTGTGAGGGCAAGAGTTAGTGTTAGTGTCCTGGTTAAGATTAGGACAGAGGTGAGGGTAAGGCTTCAGGTGAGGGTCAGGGTTAGGATTCGGGTGAGGGTTAGGGTTAGGGAATGGGGAGGGATTAGGGTACAGATTAGGGTACGACAACACTTAAGCATTAGCGTACGTGTTAGGGCACGAATTAGTGTTGGTTTGCTGGTTAAGATTACGGCACGGGTGAGGGTAAGGGTTCGGGTGAGGGTCAGGTTTACGATTCGTGTTAGGGTTAGGGTTAGGGAATGGGGAGGGTTTAGGGTACAGTTTAGGGTACGATGACGCTGAAGGGTTAGCATACGTGTGAGGTCACTACTTAGTGTTAGTGTACTGGTTACGATTAGGGCACGGGTGAGGGTAAGGCCTCGGAAGAGGGTCACGTTAAGGGTTTCGGTTAGGGTTATGGTTAGGGAATGGGGATTGATTAGGGTACAGGTTATGGTATGGCAATGGTTTAGGGTTAGCCTACAAAAGAGGGCATGGGTTAGTGTTGATGTACTGGTTAAAATTAGGACACGGGTGAGGGTAAAGTTTAGGGTGAGTGTCAGGGTTAGGTTTCAGGTTAGGGTTAGGGTTAGGTAATGGAGAGAGATTAGGGTATGGGTTAGGGTACAGCTGCGGTTTAGGGTTAGCGTACGTGTGAGGGAATGAGTTAGTGTTGGTGTCCTGGTTAAGATTAGGGCACGGGTGAGGGTAAGCCTTCGGGTGAGGGTCAGGGTTAGGGTTCGGTTTAGGGTTAGGGTTAGGGAATGGAGAGGGATTAGGGTACAGATTAGGGTATGACAATGCTTAAGGGTTAGCGTACGTGTGAGGGCACGAATTAGTGTTGGTGTGCTGGTTAAGATTAGGGCACGGGTGAGGGTAAGGGTTCGGGTGAGGGTCAGGTTTATGATTCGGGTTAGGGTTAGGGTTAGGGAATGGGGAGGGATTTGGGTACAGTTTAGGGTACCACAGTGCTTAAGGGTTACCATTCGTGTGAGGGCAAGAGTTAGTGTTAGTGTCCTGGTTAAGATTAGGGCAGAGGTGAGGTTAAGGCTTCAGGTGAGGGTCAGGTTTAGGATTCGGGTTAGGGTTAGGGTTAGGGAATGGGGAGGGATTAGGGTACAGATTAGGGTACGACAACGCTTAAGGGTTAGCGTACGTGTGAGGGCACGAATAAGTGTTGGTGTGTTGGTTATGATTAGGGCACGGGTAAGGGTAAGGGTTCGGGTGAGGGTCAGGTTTACGATTCGTGTTAGGGTTAGGGTTAGGGAATGGGAGGGTTTAGGGTACAGTTTAGGGTACGATGACGCTTAAGGGTTAGCGTACGTGTGAGGTCACTACTTAGTGTTAGTGTACTGGTTACGATTAGGGCACGGGTGAGGGTAAGGCCTCGGAAGAGGGTCACGTTAAGGGTTTCGGTTAGGGTTATGGTTAGGGAATGGGGATTGATTAGGGTACAGGTTATGGTATGGCAATGGTTTAGGGTTAGCCTACGAAAGAGGGCATGGGTTAGTGTTGATGTACTGGTTAAAATTAGGACACGGGTGAGGGTAAAGTTTAGGGTGAGTGTCAGGGTTAGGTTTCAGGTTAGGGTTAGGGTTAGGGAATGGAGAGAGATTAGGGTATAGGTTAGGGTACAGCTGCGGTTTAGGGTTAGCGTACGTGTGAGGGAATGAGTTAGTGTTGGTGTCCTCGTTAAGATTAGGGCACGGGTGAGGGTAAGGCTTCGGGTGAGGGTCAGGGTTAGGATTCGGTTTAGGGTTAGGGTTAGGGAATGGAGAGGGATTAGGGTACAGATTAGGGTACGACAACGCTTTAGGGTTAGCGTACGTGTGAGGGCACGAATTAGTGTTCGTGTGCTGGTTAAGATTAGGGCACGGGTGAGGGTAAGGGTTCGGGTGAGGGTCAGGTTTACGATTCGGGTTAGGGTTAGGGTTAGGGAATGGGGAATGATTAGGGTACAGTTTAGGGTACCACAGTGCTTAAGGGTTACCATTCGTGTGAGGGCAAGAGTTAGTGTTAGTGTCCTGGTTAAGGTTAGGGCAGAGGTGAGGGTAAGGCTTCAGGTGAGGGTCAGGGTTAGGATTCGGGTTAGGGTTAGGGTTAGGGAATGGGGAAGGATTAGGGTACAGATTAGGGTACGACAACGCTTAAGAGTTAGCGTACGTGTGAGGGCATGAATTAGTGTTGGTGTGCTGTTAAGATTAGGGCACGGGTGAGGGTAAGGGTTCGGGTGAGGGTCAGGTTTACGATTCGGGTTAGGGTTAGGGTTAGGGAATGGGGAGGGTTTAGGGTACAGTTTAGGGTACGATGACGCTTAAGGGTTAGCATACGTGTGAGGTCACTACTTAGTGTTAGTGTACTGGTTACGATTAGGGCACGGGTGAGGGTAAGGCCTCAGAAGAGGGTCACGTTAAGGGTTTCGGTTAGGGTTATGGTTAGGGAATGGGGATTGATTAGGGTACAGGTTATGGTATGGCAATGGTTTAGGTTTAGCCTACGAAAGAGGGCATGGGTTAGTGTTGATGTACTGGGTAAAATTAGGACACGGGTGAGGGTAAAGTTTAGGGTGAGTGTCAGGGTTAGGTTTCAGGTTAGGGTTAGGGTTAGGGAATGGAGAGAGATTAGGGTATAGGTTAGGGTACAGCTGCGGTTTAGGGTTAGCGTACGTGTGAGGGAATGAGTTAGTGTTGGTGTCCTGGTTAAGATTAGGGCACCGGTGATGGTAAGGCTTCAGGTGAGGCTCAGGGTTAGGATTCGGTTTAGGGTTAGGGTTAGGGAATGGGGAGGGATTAGGGTACAATTTAGGGTATGACAATGCTTAAGGGTTAGCGTACGTGTGAGGGCACGAGTTAGTGTTGGTGTCCTGGTTAAGATTAGGGCACGGGTGAGGGTAAGGCTTCAGGTGAGGGTCAGGGTTAGGATTCGGGTTAGGGTTAGGGTTAGGGAATGGAGAGGGTTTAGGGTACAGGCTAGGGTACGAAAACGCGTAAGGGTTTGCATAACTGTGAGGGCATGAGTTAGTGTTGGTGTACTGGTTAAGACAAGGGCACCGGTGAGGGTAAGGCCTCCGAAAAGTGTCACGTTCAGGGCTTGGGTTAGGGTTAGGATTAGGGAATGGGGAGGGATTAGTGTACAGGATAGGGTACGACAATGCTTAAGGGTTAGCCTACGTTTGAGGGCACGAGTTAGTGTTTGTGTACTGGTTAAGATTAGGGCACGTGTGAGTGTAAGGCTCTGGTTTTATGACTCACCCCAACTCAACTTTCCCCTTAAAAAAAGCATAAGTTTGTTTCCTGAAAGTGAGACTCTGTTCTGTTTTGTAATTCAGTTCATGTGTAGCCAAGTTTACATTCCCTTTATTAGTGATAACTTATAATAATTTTCTTTTTCTGTGTGACTTATTTCACATAGAATCATCGTACTGGAATCCATTCATTTTGCTTCTACAGGCCTGATTACATTAATATCACTGTTGAGTGATATTTCCTTATACAAAAGAAGCACAAGGTCTTTATCCATTTTTTTCTGTCCAGGATATATAAGTTGTACTGTAGTGGACATTGCTGAAAACACAGCAGTCCTAAATATTGGGGTGGCTGTGTCTTCCTCCTTTAAATTTTCTTAAACTATAGGGTCATAAGTGGAAGTGCCCTAGGCTCTGTGGCTTTGATTTTTAGATGTTTCAGGAAACACCATACACATCTCCACAGTACTCGTTGGCAATTTACATCCCGCCAATCAGCATAACCAAGCTCCCTGTACTCCATGGTCAGTCCTGTCTCTCGGGATTTTACACTTTTTTCAGACGACACTTTACAGCGGTGTGAAGTGAGACTTCATTGTAGTGCAACTTTCCATTACAGGCTTGTTTGTTGGCCAAAAAGAGTGTATGCGTTTTTTCTGGAATATATTCAGGAAAAAACACATACGCGCTTTTTGGCTAAGTGTATCATTGTCGAAGTGCTGCCTCTTTTCCTTTACTTTCAGAGCAATTCTTATCTACCCCCTGATATCTGTTTTCCGCAATTCTGTGTCGCGTTCAAGTCCTCTTCACAGCTTTCCTTCTATAAATTTTTGGATGATAGGGGTCATTTGGAACTCTGCAGGATTGTGAGTTACAGTGCCAAAAATCTCTTTTCTCAACTCGCTTTCTTGTGAGCTGACCGCAAACCCGAAGAATTGCTTCAGGCCCTAATCTCGTTCCGGCATGGCACGCTGAGCCTTTGGTGAATTCTTCTTCCTTTAGGGAAATCAGAGTTCAATGTGCCCGTCCAAACACATCGAGTTAGCCGCTCTTTCGTTCTCCTTATTCCTGTTCATCTTCCACAGAAATTGCAAACTGTGCCAAACAAGAGTTCAAAGGCACTGACTCTCCAAGTGGGGAGAATGTTAATATCGCATCTGGAATGGCGAACTCGAGTACCAGGGGGCGAAAATGGAGATGAGTTTTAGATATTTTGCCTGATCACTTCGTGGACCATATTCTGGGTTTTCCATGCATATTTTAGCTGAAGGATAAATCCCTTAAACGTGTAGATTTGGGACCCGTGGAATGGAAACCATGCACCATTACCTCAAAGGGTCTGCATTCCCTCAGCAACAGTATCAGCCCCAAGTGTCCAGCCTTATCTCTCCCCCAGCTGTGGATGTAGAGGTGGTAAAGCCAAGATTCCTCACAATCCCTGAAAGACTTACTTAAGAATTTCTCTCTATTTCACAGTCCTTGTGATTTCTTTTTCAAATTTATTTTTATAAAGGCATTTAGCTTATTTACAGTGCTTTGTGTATGCTGCTGTACACAAATGATTTTCTTATGGAGACCTATAAATATATGGGTTTTAATTTTCTTCATATTCAGGTATATTCGTAGGTTTTGAATACGGGGTGTTGAGTCCATTTGGTTGAGCAAGGAGTAGGTGTTGTCTAATATATATTTGGCTTATGGAATGGTATCTGTCCTAATGTTAACCTCTGGTTTTATGCAGCCTCCCCACTCTCCTTTCCCCTTAAGCAAGCCTAAGTTTCTTTTGTAAATGTGAGACTCTGTTGTGTTTTGAAATGCAGTTCACGCATAGCAGTGTTTACATTCCCGGTATTAGTGATATCTTATGATGTTTCTTTTTCTGTGTGACTTATTTCACTTAGAATCATCGTAACTAAATCCACTCATTATGCTGCTACTGGCCTGTTGCCATTGATTTCATTGTTGAGTGATATTCCACTGTAGGGATGTACCACCAGTTTTATATCCATTTTTCTCTTTCTCGGCCATTGAAGTTGTACCATAGTCAAGGTTCCCGTAAAGAGAGCAGCCCCAAACTTTGGTGTGGCTGTGTCTTTTTCATTTAAAGTTTCCGAATCTATAGCACCATAAGTGCAAGTGCCCTAGGCTCTCTAGCTTGGTTTTTTCTTTCTTCCAGGAAACACCATCCACTTCTCCAGAGTGGCTGTTGGCAATTTACATCCCGCCCATCAGCATAACAAGGCTGCCAGTTCTCTATGGCCTGTCCTGCCTCTCTGGATTTTACACTTTTTTCGGACGGCCCTTTTGATCGGTGGGAACTGAGACTTCCTTGTAGTGCGGATCTCCATTGCAGGCTTGCTTGGTTGGCCAAAAAGGGCGTATGCGTTTTTTCCTGAATATATTCAGGGAAAAACGCATACGCCCTTTTTGGCCAAGTGCATCACTGTCGAACTGCTGCCTCTTTTCCTACGCTTTAAGACCAGTACTTATGTACCCCCTGATATCTGTTTTCTGCAATTCTGCGTCACGTTCAAGTCCTCTTCACAGCCTTCCTTCAATAAATTTTTGGATGATAGGGGTCATTTGGAACTCTGCAGGATTGTGAGTTACAGCGCCAAAAATCTCCTTTTCTCAACTCACTTTCTTGTGAGCTGACCGCAAACCCGAAGAATTGCTTCAGGCCCTAATCTCGTTCCGGCATGGCACGCTGAGCCTTTGGTGAATTCTTCTTCCTGTAGGGAAATCAGAGTTCAATGTGCCCGTCCAAACACATCGAGTTAGCCGCTCATTCGTTCTCCTTATTCCTGTTCATCTTCCACAGAAATTGCAAACTGTGCCAAACAAGAGGTCAAAGGCACTGACTCTCCAAGTGGGGAGAATGTTAATATCGCATCTGGAAAGGCGAACTCGAGTACCAGGGGGCGAAAATGGAGATGAGTTTTAGAAATTTTGCCTGATCACTTCGTGGACCATATTCTGGGTTTTCCATGCATATTTGAGCTGAAGGATAAATCCCTTAAACGTGGAGATTTGGGACCCGTGGAATGGGAACCATGCACCATTACCTCAAAGGGTCTGCATTCCCTCACCAAGAGTATCAGCCCCAAGTGTCCAGCCTTATCTCTCCCACAGCTGTGGATGTAGAGGTGGTAAATCCAAGATTCCTCACAATCCCTGAAGGACTTATTTAAGAATTTCTCTCTATTTCACAGTCCTTGTGATTTCTTTTTCAAATTTATTTTTATAAGGGGATTTAGATTATTTACAGTGCTGTGCGTATGCTGCTGTACACAAATGATTTTCTTATGGAGACCTATAAATGTATGGGTTTTAATTTTCTTTATAGTCAGGTATATTCCTAGGTTTTGAATACGGGGTGTTGAGTCCATTTGGGTGAGCAAGGAGTAGGTTTTGTCTAATATATATTTGGCTTATGGAATGGTATCTGTCCCAATGTTAACCTCTGGTTTTATGCAGGCTCCCCACTCTCCTTTCCCCTTAAGCAAGCCTAAGTTTCTTTTGTAAATGTTTGACTCTGTTGTGTTTTGAAATGCAGTTCACGCGTAGCCGTGTTTTTATTCCCGGTACTAGTGATATCTTATGATATTTCTTTTTCTGTGTGACTTATTTCACTTAGAATCATCGTAACTAAATCCACTAGTTATGCTGCTACTGGTCTGTTGCCATTGATTTCATTGTTGAGTGATATTCCACTGTAGGGATGTACCACAAGTTTTATATCCTTTTTTCTCTTTCTGGGCTATTGAAGTTGTACCATAGTCAAGATTCCAGTACACAGAGCAGCCCCAAACTTTGGTGTGGCTGTGTCTTTTTCATTTAAATTTTCCGAATCTATAGCACCATAAGTGGAAGTGCCCTAGGCTCTCTAGCTTTGTTTTTTGTTTGTTCCAGGAAACACCATCCACATCTCCAGAGTGGCTGTTGGCAATTTACATCCTGCCCATCAGCATAACAAGGTTGCCGGTTCTCCATGGCCTGTCCTGCCTCTCTGGATTTTACTTTCTTCGGACGGCCCTTTTGATCGGTGGGAAGTGAGACTTCCTTGTAGTTCGGATTTCCATTGCAGGCTTGCTTGGTTGGCCAAAAAGGGCGTATGCGTTTTTTCCTGAATATATTCAGGAAAAAACGCATACGCCCTTTTTGGCCAAATGCATCACTGTCGAACTGCTGCCTCTTTTCCTACACTTTCAGAGCAATTCTTATCTACCCACTGATATCTGTTTTCTGCAATTCTGCGTCGCGTTCAAGTCCTCTTCACAGCTTTCCTTCAATAAATTTTTGGATGATAGGGGTCATCTGGAACTCTGCAGGATTGTGAGTTACAGTGCCAAAAATCTCCTTTTCTCAACTCACTTTCTTGTGAGCTGACCGCAAACCCGAAGAATTGCTTCAAGCCCTAATCTCGTTCCGGCATGGCACGCTGAGCCTTTGGTGAATTCTGTTTCCTGTAGGGAAATCAGAGTTCAATGTGCCCGTCCAAACACATCGAGTTAGCCGCTCATTCGTTCTCCTTATTCCTGTTCATCTTCCACGGAAATTGCAATGTGTGCTGAACAAGAGTTCTAAGGCACTGACTCTCCAAGTGGGGAGAATGTTAATATCGCATCTGGAGCGGCGAACTCGAGTACCAGGGGGCGAAAATGGCGATGAGTTTTAGAAATTTTGCCTGATCACTTCGTGGGCCATATTCTGGGTTTTCCATGCATATTTTAGCTGAAGGATAAATCCCTTAAACGTGGAGATTTGGGACCCGTGGAATGGGAACCATGCACCATTACCTCAAAGGGTCTGCATTCCCTTACCACTAGTATCAGCCCCAAGTGTCCAGCCTTATCTCTCCCCCAGCTGTGGATGTAGAGGTGGTAAATCCAACATTCCTCACAAGTCCTGAAGGACTTATTTAAGAATTTCTCTCTATTTCACAGTCCTTGTGTTTTCTTTTTCAAATTTATTTTTATAAGGGGATTTAGCTTATTTACAGTGCTGAGTGTATGCTGCTGTACACAAATGATTTTCTTATGGAGACCTATAAATGTATGGGTTTTAATTTTCTTCATAGTCAGGTATATTCCTAGGTTTTGAATATGGGGTGTTGAGTCCAGTTGGTTGAGCAAGGAGTAGGTCTTGTCTAATATATATTTGGCTTATGGAATGGTATCTGTCCTAATGTTAACCTCTGGTTTTATGCAGCCTCCCCACTCTCCTTTCCCCTTAAGCAAGCATAGGATTCTTTTGTAAATGTGAGACTCTGTTGTGTTTTTTAATTCAGTTCACACGTAGCCATGTTTACATTCCCGGTATTAGTGATATCTTATGATGTTTCTTTTGCTGTGTGACTTATTTCACTTAGAATCATCGTAACTAACTCCACTCATTATGCTGCTACTGGTCTGTTGCCATTGATTTAATTGTTGTGTCATATTCCATTGTAGGGATGTACCACAAGTTTTATATCCATTTTTCTCTTTCTGGGCTATTGAAGTTGTACCATAGTCAAGGTTCCCGTAAAGAGAGCAGCACCAAACTTTGGTGTGGCTGTGTCTTTTTCATTTAAATTTTCCGAATCTATAGCACCATAAGTGGAAGTTCCCTAGGCTCTCTAGCTTGGTTTTTTCTTTGTTGCAGGAAACACCATCCACTTCTCCAGAGTGGCTGTTGGCAATTTACATCCCTCCCATCAGCATAACAAGGCTGCCGGTTCTCCATGGCCTATCCTGCCTCTCTGGATTTTACTTTTCTCGGACGGCCCTTTTGATCGGTGGGAAGTGAGACTTCCTTGTAGTGCGGATTTCCATTGCAGGCTTGCTTGGTTGGCCAAAAAGGGCGTATGCGTTTTTTCCTGAATATATTCAGGAAAAAACGCATACGCCCTTTTTGGCCAAGTGCATCACTGTCGAACTGCTGCCTCTTTTCCTACGCTTTCAGAGCAATTCTTATCTACCCCCTGATATCTGTTTTCTGCAATTCTGCGTCGCGTTCAAGTCCTCTTCACAGCCTTCCTTCAATAAATTTTGGGGTGATAGGGGTCATTTGGAACTCTGCTGGATTGTGAGTTACAGTGCCAAAAGTCTCCTTTTCTCAACTCGCTTTCTTGTGACCTGACCGGAAACCCGAGGAATTGCTTCAGGCCCTAATCTTGTTCCGGCATGGCACACTTAGCCTTTGGTGAATTCTTCTTCTTGTAGGGAAATCAGAGTTCAATCTGCCCGTCCAAACACAACGAGTTAGCCGCTCATTGGTTCTCCTTATACCTGTTCATCTTCCACAGAAATTGCAAACTGTGCCAAACAAGAGGTCAAAGGCACAGACTCTCCAAGTGGGGAGAATGTTAATATCGCATGTGGAACGGCGAACTTGAGTACCAGGGGGCGAAAATGGCGATGAGTTTTAGAAATTTTGCCTGATGACTTAGTGGACCATATTCTGGGTTTTCCATGCATATTTGAGCTGATGGATAAATCCCTTAAACGTGGAGATTTGGGACCCGTGGAATGGGAGCCATGCACCATTGCCTCAAAAAGTCTGCATTCCCTCAGCAACAGTATCCGCCCCAAGTGTCCAGCCTTATCTCTCCCCCAGCTGTGGATGTAGAGGTGGTAAATCCAAGATTCCTCACAATCCCTGAAGGACTTATTTAAGAATTTCTCTCTATTTCATTCCTTGTGATTTCTTTTTCAAATTTATTTTTATAAGGGGATTTAGCTTATTTACAGTGCTGTGTGTATGCTGCTGTACACAAATGATTTTCTTATGGAGACCTATAAATGTATGGGTTTTAATTTTCTTCAAAGTCAGGTATATTCCTAAGTTTTGAATACGGGGTGTTGAGTCCATGTGCTTGAGCAAGGAGTAGGTCTTGTCTAATATATATTTCGCTTATGGAATGGTATCTGTCCTAATGTTAACCTCTGGTTTTATGCAGCCTCCCCACTCTCCTTTCCCCTTAAGCAAGCCTAAGTTTCTTTTGTAAATGTGAGACTCTGTTGTATTTTGAAATGAAGTTCACGCGTAGCCGTGTTTACATTCCCGGTATTAGTGATATCTAATGATGTTTCTTTTTCTGTGTGACTTATTTCACTTAGAATCATCGTAACTAAATCCACTCATTATGCTGCTACTGGCCTGTTGCCATTGATTTAATTGTTGAGTGATATTCCACTGTAGAGATATACCACAAGTTTTATATCCATTTTTCTCTTTCAGGGCTATTGAAGTTGTACCATAGTAAAGGTTCCGGTACACAGAGCAGCCCCAAACTTTGGTGTGGCTGTGTCTTTTTCATTTAAATTGTCCGAATCTATAGCACCATAAGTGCAAGTGCCCTAGGCTCTTTAGCTTGTTTTTTTCTTTTTTCCAGGAAACACCATCCACTTCTCCAGAGTGGCTGTTGTCAATTTACATCCCGCCCATCAGCATAACAAGGCTGCCGGTTCTCCATGGCCTGTCCTGCCTCTCTGGATTTTACACTTTTTTCGGACGGCCCTTTTGATCGGTGGGAAGTGAGACTCCCTTGTAGTGCGGATTTCCATTGCAGGCTTGCTTGGTGGGCCAAAAAGGGCGTATGCGTTTTTTGCACAATATATTCAGGAAAACACGCATATGCCCTTTTTGGCCAAGTGCATCACTGTCGAACTGCTGCCTCTTTTCCTACGCTTTCAGAGCAATTCTTATCAACCCCCTGATATCTCTTTTCTGCAATTCTGCGTCGTGTTCAAGTCCTCTTCACAGCCTTCCTTTAACAAATTTTTGGATGATAGGGGTCATTTTGAACTCTGCAGGATTGTGAGTTACAGTGCCAAAAATCTCCTTTACTCAACTCGCTTTCTTGTGAGCTGACCGCAAACCCGAAGAATTGCTTCAGGCCCTAATCTCGTTCCGGCATGGCACGCTGAGCCTTTGTTGAATTCTGCTTCCTGTAGGGAAATCAGAGTTCAATGTGCCCGTCCAAACACATCGAGTTAGCCGCTCATTCGTTCTCCTTATTCCTGTTCATCTTCCACAGAAATTGCAAACTGTGCCCAACAAGAGGTCAAAGGCACTGACTCTCCAAGTGGGGAGAATGTTAATATCGCATCTGGAACGGCGAACTCGAGTACCAGGGGGTGAAAATGGCGATGAGTTTTAGAAATTTTGCCTGATCACTTCGTGGACCATATTCTGGGTTTTCCATGCATATTTTAGCTGAAGGATAAGTCCCTTAAACATGGAGATTTGGGACCCGTGGAATGGGAACCATGCACCATTACCTCAAAGGGTCTGCATTCCCTCAGCAACAGTATCCGCCCCAAGTGTCCAGCCTTATCTCTCCCCCAGCTGTGGATGTAGAGGTGGTAAGTCCAAGATTCCTCACAAGCCCTGAAGGACTTATTTAAGAATTTCTCTCTATTTGACAGTCCTTGTGTTTTCTTTTTCAAATTTATTTTTATAAGGGGATTTAGCTTATTTACAGTGCTGACTGTATGCTGCTGTACACAAATGATTTTCTTATGGAGACCTATAAATGTATGGGTTTTAATTTTCCTCATAGTCAGGTATATTCCTAGGTTTTGAATACGGGGTGTTGAGTCCATTTGGTTGAGCAATGAGTAGGTCTTGTCTAATATATATTTGGCTTATGGAATGGTATTTGTCCTAATGTCAACCTCTGGTTTTATGCAGCCACCCCACTCTCTTTTCCCCTTAAGCAAGCATAACATTCTTTTGTAAATGTGAGACTCTGTTGTGTTTTTTAATTCAGTTCACACGTAGCCGTGTTTACATTCCCGGTATTAGTGATATCTTATGATGTTTCTTTTTCTGTGTGACTTATTTCACTTAGAATCATCGTAACTAAATCCACTCATTATGCTGCTACTGGTCTGTTGCTATTGATTTCATTGTTGAGTGATATTCCACTGTAGAGATGTACCACAAGTTTTATATCCATTTTTCTCTTTCTGGGCTATTGAAGTTGTACCATAGTCAAGGTTCCCGTACACAGAGCAGCCCCAAACTTTGGTGTGGCTGTGTCTTTTTCATTTAAATTTTCCGAATCTATAGCACCATAAGTGCAAGTGCCCTAGGCTCTTTAGCTTGTTTTTTTCTTTTTTCCAGGAAACACCATCCACTTCTCCAGAGTGGCTGTTGTCAATTTACATCCCGCCCATCAGCATAACAAGGCTGCCGGTTCTCCATGGCCTGTCATGCCTCTCTGGATTTTACACTTTTTTCGGACGGCCCTTTTGATCGGTGGGAAGTGAGACTCCCTTGTAGTGCAGATTTCCATTGCAGGCTTGCTTGGTGGGCCAAAAAGGGCGTATGCGTTTTTTGCACAATATATTCAGGAAAACACGCATATGCCCTTTTTGGCCAAGTGCATCACTGTCGAACTGCTGCCTCTTTTCCTACGCTTTCAGAGCAAACCTTATCTACCCCCTGATATGTGTTTTCTGCAATTCTGTGTCGCGTTCAAGTCCTCTTCACAGCCTTCCTTCAATAAATATTTGGATGATAAGGGTCATTTGGAACTCTGCAGGATTGTGAGTTACAGTGCCAAAAATCTCCTTTACTCAACTCGCTTTCTTGTGAGCTGACCGCAAACCCGAAGAATTGCTTCAGGCCCTAATCTCGTTCCGGCATGGCACGCTGAGCCTTTGTTGAATTCTGCTTCCTGTAGGGAAATCAGAGTTCAATGTGCCCGTCCAAACACATCGAGTTAGCCGCTCATTCGTTCTCCTTATTCCTGTTCATCTTCCACAGAAATTGCAAACTGTGCCAAACAAGAGGTCAAAGGCACTGACTCTCCAAGTGGGGAGAATGTTAATATCGCATCTGGAACGGCGAACTCGAGTACCAGGGGGTGAAAATGGCGATGAGTTTTAGAAATTTTGCCTGATCACTTCGTGGACCATATTCTGGGTTTTCCATGCATATTTTAGCTGAAGGATAAATCCCTTAAACGTGGAGATTTGGGACCCATGGAATGGGAACCATGCACCATTACCTCAAAGGGTCTGCATTCCCTCAGCAACAGTATCAGCCCCAAGTGTCAAGCCTCATCTCTCCCACAGCTGTGGATGTAGAGGTGGTAAATCCAAGATTCCTCACAATCCCTGAAGGACTTATTTAAGAATTTCTATTTCACATTCCTTGTGATTTCTTTTTCAAATTTATTTTTATAAGGGGATTTAGCTTATTTACAGTGCTGTGTGTATGCTGCTGTACACAAATGATTTACTTATGGAGACCTATAAATGTATGGGTTTTAATTTTCTTCATAGTCAGGTATATTCCTAGGTTTTGAATACGGGGTGTTGAGGCCATTTGGTTGAGCAAGGAGTAGGTCTTGTCTAATATATATTTGGCTTATGGAATGGTATCTGTCCTAATGTTAACCTCTGGTTTTATGCAGCCTCCCCACTCTCCTTTCCCCTTACTCAAGCCTAAGTTTCTTTTGTAAATGTGAGACTCTGTTGTGTTTTGAAATGCAGTTCACGCGTAGCCGTGTTTACATTCCCGGTATTAGTGATATCTTATGATGTTTCTTTTTCTGTGTGACTTATTTCACTTAGAATCATCGTAACTAAATCCACTCATTATGCTGCTACTGGTCTGTTGCCATTGATTTCATTGTTGAGTGATATTCCACTGTAGGGATGTACCACAAGTTTTCTATCCATTTTTCTCTTTCTGGGCTATTGAAGTTGTACCATAGTAAAGGTTCCCGTACACAGAGCAGCCCCAAACTTTGGTGTGGTTGTGTCTTTTTCATTTAAATTTTCCGAATCTATAGCACCATAAGTGCAAGTGCCCTAGGCTCTTTAGCTTGTTTTTTCTTTTTTCCAGGAAATACCATCCACTTCTCCAGAGTGGCTGTTGTCAGTTTACATCCCGCCCATCAGCATAACAAGGCTGCCGGTTCTCCATGGCCTGTCCTGCCTCTCTGGATTTTACACTTTTTTCGGACGGCCCTTTTGATCGGTGGGAAGTGAGACTCCCTTGTAGTGCAGATTTCCATTGCAGGCTTGCTTGGTGGGCCAAAAAGGGCGTATGCGTTTTTTGCACAATATATTCAGGAAAACACGCATATGCCCTTTTTGACCAAGTGCATCACTGTCGAACTGCTGCCTCTTTTCCTACGCTTTCAGAGCAATTCTTATCAATCCCCTGATATCTCTTTTCTGCAATTCTGCGTCGTGTTCAAGTCCTCTTCACAGCCTTCCTTTAACAAATTTTTGGATGATAGGGGTCATTTTGAACTCTGCAGGATTGTGAGTTACAGTGCCAAAAATCTCCTTTTCTCAACTCGCTTTCTTGTGACCTGACCGGAAACCCGAAGAATTGCTTCAGGCCCTAATCTTCTTCCGGCATGGCACGCTTAGCCTTTGGTGAATTCTTCTTCTTGTAGGGAAATCAGAGTTCAATGTGCCCGTCCAAACACAACGAGTTAGCTGCTCATTGGTTCTCCTGATTCCTGTTCATCTTCCACAGAAATTGCAAACTGTGCCAAACAAGAGGTCAAAGGCACTGACTCTCCAAGTGGGGAGAATGTTAATATTGCATCTGGAACGGCGAACTCGAGTACCAGGGGGCGAAAATGGCGATGAGTTTTAGAAATTTTGCCTGATCATTTCGTGGACCATATTCTGGGTTTTCCATGCATATTTTAGCTGAAGGATAAATCCCTTAAACGTGGAGATTTGGGACCCGTGGAATGGGAAACATGCACCGTTCCCTCAAAGGGTCTGCATTCCCTCATCACTAGTATCAGCCCGAAGTGTCCAGCCATATCTCTCCCCCAGCTGTGGATGTAGAGGTGGTAAATCCAAGATTCCTCACAAGCCCTGAAGGGCTTATTTAAGAATTTCTCTCTATTTGACAGTCCTTGTGTTTTCTTTTTCAAATTTATTTTTATAAGGGGATTTAGCTTATTTACAGTGCTGAGTGTATGCTGCTGTACACATATGATTTTCTTATGGAGACCTATAAATGTATGGGTTTTAATTTTCTTCACAGTCAGGTATATTCCTAGGTTTTGAATACGGGGTGTTGAGTCCATTTGGTTGAGCAATGAGTAGGTCTTGTTTAATATATATTTGGCTTATGGAATGATATCTGTCCTAATGTCAACCTCTGGTTTTATGCAGCCACCCCACTCTCCTTTCCCCTTAAGTAAGCATAACATTCTTTTGTAAATGTGAGACTCTGTTGTGTTTTTTAATTCAGTTCACACGTAGCCGTGTTTACATTCCCGTTATTAGTGATATCTTATGATGTTTCTTTTTCTGTGTGACTTATTTCACTTAGAATCATCGTAACTAAATCCACTCATTATGCTGCTACTGGTCTGTTGCCATTGATTTCATTGTTGAGTCATATTCCATTGTAGGGATGTACCACAACTTCTATATCCATTTTTCTCTTTCTGGGCTATTGAAGTTGTACCATAGTCAAGGTTCCAGTACACAGTGCAGCCCCAAACTTTGGTGTGGCTCTGTCTTTTTCATTTAAATTTTCTGAATCTATAGCACCATAAGTGGAAGTACCCTAGGCTCACTAGCTTGTTTTTTTCTTTGTTCCAGGAAACACCACCCACTTCCCCAGAGTGGCTGTTGGCAATTTACATCCCGCCCATCAGCATAACAAGGCTGCCGGTTCTCCATGGCCTGTCCTGCCTCTCTGGATTTTACACTTTTTTCGGACGGCCCTTTTGATCTGTGGGAAGTGAGACTTCCTTGTAGTGCGGATTTCCATTGCAGGCTTGTTTGGTTTTCCAAAAAGGGCGTATGCGTTTTTTGCAGAATATATTCAGGAAAAAACGCATATGCCCTTTTTGCCCAAGTGCATCACTGTCGAACTGCTGCCTCTTTTCCTACGCTTTCAGAGCAATTCTTATCTACCCCCTGATATCTGTTTTCTGCAATTCTGCGTCACGTTCAAGTCCTCTTCACAGCCTTCCTTCAGTAAATTTTGGGGTGATAGGGGTCATTTGGAACTCTGCAGGATTGTGAGTTACAGTGCCAAAAGTCTCCTTTTCTCAACTCGCTTTCTAGTGACCTGACCGCAAACCCGAAGAATTGCTTCAGGCCCTAATCTTGTTCCGGCATGGCATGCTTAGCCTTTGGTGAATTCTTCTTCTTGTAGGGAAATCAGAGTTCAATGTGCCCGTCCAAACACAGCGAGTTAGCCGCTCATTGGTTCTCCTTATTCCTGTTCATCTTCCACAGAAATTGTAAACTGTGCCAAACAAGAGGTCAAAGGCACTGACTCTCCAAGTGGGGAGAACGTTAATATCGCATGTGGAACGGCGAACTTGAGTACCAGGGGGCGAAAATGGCGATGAGTTTTAGAAATTTTGCCTGATGACTTCGTGGACCATATTCTGGGTTTTCCATGCATATTTTAGCTGAAGGATAAATCCCTTAAACGTGGAGATTTGGGACCCATGGAATGGGAACCTTGCACCAGTACCTCAGAGGGTCTGCATTCCCTCAGCAACAGTATCAGCCCCAAGTGTCCAGCCTTATCTCTCTCACAGCTGTGGATGTAGAGGTGGTAAATCCAAGATTCCTCACAATCCCTGAAGGACTTATTTAAGAATTTCTATTTCACAGTCCTTGTGATTTCTTTTTCAAATTTATTTTTATAAGGGGATTTAGCTTATTTACAGTGCTGTGTGTATGCTGCTGTACACAAATGATTTACTTATGGAGACCTATAAATGTATGGGTTTTAATTTTCTTCATAGTCAGGTATATTCCTAGGTTTTGAATACGGGGTGTTGAGGCCATGTGCTTGAGCAAGGAGTAGGTCTTGTCTAATATATATTTGGCTTATGGAATGGTATCTGTCCTAATGTTAACCTCTGGTTTTATGCAGCCTCCCCACTCTCCTTTCCCCTTAAGCAAGCCTAAGTTTCTTTTGTAAATGTGAGACTCTGTTGTGTTTTGAAATGCAGTTCACGCGTAGCCGTGTTTACATTCCCGGTATTAGTGATATCTTATGATGTTTCTTTTTCTGTGTGACTTATTTCACTTAGAATCATCGTAACTAAATCCACTCATCATGCTGCTACTGGTCTGTTGCCATTGATTTCATGGTTGAGCGATATTCCACTGTAGGGATGTACCACAACTTCTATATCCAGTTTTCTCTTTCTGGGCTATTGAAGTTGTACCATAGTCAAGGTTGCCGTACACAGAGCAGCCCCAAACTTTGGTGTGGCTGTGTCTTTTTCATTTAAATTTTCCGAATCTATAGCACCATAAGTGCAAGTGCCCTAGGCTCTCTAGCTTGGTTTTTTCCTTGTTGCAGGAAACACCATCCACTTCTCCAGAGTGGCTGTTGGCAATTTACATCCCTCCCATCAGCATAAAAAGGCTGCCAGTTCTCCATGGCCTGTCCTGCCTCTCTGGATTTTACACTTTTTTCGGAAGGCCCTTTTGATCTGTGGGAAGTGAGTCTTCCTTGTAGTGCGGATTTCCATTGCAGGCTTGTTTGGTTGGCCAAAAAGGGCGTAGCGTTTTTTCCTGAATATATTCAGGAAAAAACGCATACGCCCTTTTTGGCCAAGTGCATCACTGTCGAACTGCTGCCTCTTTTCCTACTCTTTCAGAGCAATTCTTATCTACCACCTGATATCTGTTTTCTGCAATTCTGCGTCGCGTTCAAGTCCTCTTCACAGCCTTCCTTCAATAAATTTTGGGGTGATAGGGGTCATTTGGAACTCTGCAGGATTGTGAGTTACAGTGCCAAAAGTCTCCTTTTCTCAACTCGCTTTCTTGTGACCTGACCGCAAACCCGAAGAATTGCTTCAGGCCCTAATTTGGTTCCGGCATGGCACGCTTAGCCTTTGGTGAATTCTTCTTCTTGTAGGGAAATCAGAGTTCAATGTGCCCGTCCAAACACAACGAGTTAGCCGCTCATTGGTTCTCCTTATTCCTGTTCATCTTCCACAGAAATTGCAAACTGTGCCAAACAAGAGGTCAAAGGCACTGACTCTCCAAGTGGGGAGAATGTTAATATCGCATGTGGAACGGCGAACTTGAGTACCAGGGGGCGAAAATGGCGATGAGTTTTAGAAATTTTGCCTGATGACTTCGTGGACCATATTCTGGGTTTTCCATGCATATTTTAGCTGAAGGATAAATCCCTTAAACGTGGAGATTTGGGACCCATGGAATGGGAATCATGCACCATTACCTCAAAGGGTCTGCATTCCCTCAGCAACAGTATCAGCCCCAAGTGTCCAGCCTTATCTCTCCCACAGCTGTGGATGTAGAGGTGGTAAATCCAAGGTTCCTCACAATCCCTGAAGGACTTATTTAAGAATTTCTATTTCACAGTCCTTGTGATTTCTTTTTCAAATTTATTTTTATAAGGGGATTTAGCTTATTTACAGTGCTGTGTGTATGCTGCTGTACACAAATGATTTACTTATGGAGACCTATAAATGTATGGGTTTTAATTTTCTTCATAGTCAGGTATATTCCTAGGTTTTGAATACGGGGTGTTGAGGCTATTTGGTTGAGCAAGGAGTAGGTCTTGTCTAATATATATTTGGCTTATGGAATGGTATCTGTCCTAATGTTAACCTCTGGTTTTATGCAGCCTCCCCACTATCCTTTCCCCTTAAGCAAGCCTAAGTTTCTTTTGTAAATGTGAGACTCTGTTGTGTTTTGAAATGTAGTTCACGCGTAGCCGTGTTTACATTCCCGGTATTAGTGATATCTTATGATGTTTCTTTTTCTGTGTGACTTATTTCACTTAGAATCATCGTAACTAAATCCACTCATTATGCTGCTACTGGTCTGTTGCCATTGATTTCATTGTTGAGTGATATTCCACTGTAGGGATGTACCACAAGTTTTATATCCATTTTTCTCTTTCTGGGCTATTGAAGTTGTACCATAGTAAAGGTTCCCGTACACAGAGCAGCCCCAAACTTTGGTGTGGCTGTGTCTTTTTCATTTCAATTTTCCGAATCTATAGCACCATAAGTGCAAGTGCCCTAGGCTCTCTAGCTTGGTTTTTTCTTTGTTGCAGGAAACACCATCCAATTCTCCAGAGTGGCTGTTGGCAATTTACATCCCGCCCATCAGCATAACAAGGCTGCCGGTTCTCCATGGCCTGTCATGACTCTCTGGATTTTACACTTTTTTCGGACGGCCCTTTTGATCTGTGGGAAGTGAGACTCCCTTGTAGTGCGGATTTCATTGCGGCTTGCTTGGTTGGCCAAAAAGGGCGTATGCGTTTTTTCCTGAATATATTCAGGAAAAAACGCATACGCCCTTTTTGGCCAAGTGCATCACTGTCGAACTGCTGCCTCTTTTCCTACGCTTTCAGAGCAATTCTTATCTACCCCCTGATATCTGTTTTCTGCAATTCTGCGTCGCGTTCACGTCCTCTTCACAGCCTTCCTTCAATAAATTTTTGGATGATAGGGGTCATTTGGAACTCTGCAGGATTGTGAGTTACAGTGCCAAAAATCTCCTTTACTCAACTCGCTTTCTTGTGAGCTGACCGCAAACACGAAGAATTGCTTCAGACCCTAATCTCGTTCCGGCATGGCACGCTGAGCCTTTGTTTAATTCTTCTTCCTGTAGGGAAATAGGAGTTCAATGTGCCCGTCCAAACACATCAAGTTAGCCGCTCATTCATTCTCCTTATTCCTGTTCATCTTCCACAGAAATTGCAAACTGTGCCAAACAAGAGGTCAAAGGCACTGACTCTCCAAGTGGGGAGAATGTTAATATCGCATCTGGAACGGCGAACTCGAGAACCAGGGGGCGAAAATGGCGATGAGTTTTAGAAATTGTGCCTGATCACTTCGTGGACCATATTCTGGGATTTCCATGCATATTTTAGCTGAAGGATAAATCCCTTAAACGTGGAGATTTGGGACCCGTGGAATGGGAACCATGCACCATTACCTCAAAGGGTCTGCATTCCCTCAGCAACAGTATCCGCCCCAAGTGTCCAGCCTTATCTGTCCCCCAGCTGTGGATGTAGAGGTGGTAAATCCAAGATTCCTCACAAGCCCTGAAGGACTTATTTAAGAATTTCTCTCTATTTGACAGTCCTTGTGATTTCTTTTTCAAATTTAATTTAATAAGGGGATTTAGCTTATTTACAGTGCTGTGTGTATGCTGCTGTACACAAATGATTTTCTTATGGAGACCTATAAATGTATGGGTTTTAATTTTCTTCAAAGTCAGGTATATTCCTAAGTTTTGAATACGGGGTGTTGAGACCATGTGCTTGAGCAAGGAGTAGGTCTTGTCTAATATATATTTGGCTTATGGAATGGTATCTGTCCTAATGTTAACCTCTGGTTTTATGCAGCCTCCCCACTCTCCTTTCCCCTTAAGCAAGCCTAAGTTTCTTTTGTAAATGTGAGACTCTGTTGTGTTTTGAAATGCAGTTCACGAGTAGCCGTGTTTACATTCCCGGTATTAGTGATATCTTATGATGTTTCTTTTTCTGTGTGACTTATTTCACTTAGAATCATCGTAACTAAATCCACTCATTATGCTGCTACTGGTCTGTTGCCATTGATTTCATTGTTGAGTGATATTCCACTGTAGGGATGTACCACAAGTTTTCTATCCATTTTTCTCTTTCTGGGCTATTGAAGTTGTACCATAGTAAAGGTTCCCGTACACAGAGCAGCCCCAAACTTTGGTGTGGTTGTGTCTTTTTCATTTAAATTTTCCGAATCTATAGCACCATAAGTGCAAGTGCCCTAGGCTCTTTAGCTTGTTTTTTCTTTTTTCCAGGAAATACCATCCACTTCTCCAGAGTGGCTGTTGTCAGTTTACATCCCGCCCATCAGCATAACAAGGCTGCCGGTTCTCCATGGCCTGTCCTGCCTCTCTGGATTTTACACTTTTTTCGGACGGCCCTTTTGATCGGTGGGAAGTGAGACTCCCTTGTAGTGCAGATTTCCATTGCAGGCTTGCTTGGTGGGCCAAAAAGGGCGTATGCGTTTTTTGCACAATATATTCAGGAAAACACGCATATGCCCTTTTTGACCAAGTGCATCACTGTCGAACTGCTGCCTCTTTTCCTACGCTTTCAGAGCAATTCTTATCAATCCCCTGATATCTCTTTTCTGCAATTCTGCGTCGTGTTCAAGTCCTCTTCACAGCCTTCCTTTAACAAATTTTTGGATGATAGGGGTCATTTTGAACTCTGCAGGATTGTGAGTTACAGTGCCAAAAATCTCCTTTTCTCAACTCGCTTTCTTGTGACCTGACCGGAAACCCGAAGAATTGCTTCAGGCCCTAATCTTCTTCCGGCATGGCACGCTTAGCCTTTGGTGAATTCTTCTTCTTGTAGGGAAATCAGAGTTCAATGTGCCCGTCCAAACACAACGAGTTAGCTGCTCATTGGTTCTCCTGATTCCTGTTCATCTTCCACAGAAATTGCAAACTGTGCCAAACAAGAGGTCAAAGGCACTGACTCTCCAAGTGGGGAGAATGTTAATATTGCATCTGGAACGGCGAACTCGAGTACCAGGGGGCGAAAATGGCGATGAGTTTTAGAAATTTTGCCTGATCATTTCGTGGACCATATTCTGGGTTTTCCATGCATATTTTAGCTGAAGGATAAATCCCTTAAACGTGGAGATTTGGGACCCGTGGAATGGGAAACATGCACCGTTCCCTCAAAGGGTCTGCATTCCCTCATCACTAGTATCAGCCCGAAGTGTCCAGCCATATCTCTCCCCCAGCTGTGGATGTAGAGGTGGTAAATCCAAGATTCCTCACAAGCCCTGAAGGGCTTATTTAAGAATTTCTCTCTATTTGACAGTCCTTGTGTTTTCTTTTTCAAATTTATTTTTATAAGGGGATTTAGCTTATTTACAGTGCTGAGTGTATGCTGCTGTACACATATGATTTTCTTATGGAGACCTATAAATGTATGGGTTTTAATTTTCTTCACAGTCAGGTATATTCCTAGGTTTTGAATACGGGGTGTTGAGTCCATTTGGTTGAGCAATGAGTAGGTCTTGTTTAATATATATTTGGCTTATGGAATGATATCTGTCCTAATGTCAACCTCTGGTTTTATGCAGCCACCCCACTCTCCTTTCCCCTTAAGTAAGCATAACATTCTTTTGTAAATGTGAGACTCTGTTGTGTTTTTTAATTCAGTTCACACGTAGCCGTGTTTACATTCCCGTTATTAGTGATATCTTATGATGTTTCTTTTTCTGTGTGACTTATTTCACTTAGAATCATCGTAACTAAATCCACTCATTATGCTGCTACTGGTCTGTTGCCATTGATTTCATTGTTGAGTCATATTCCATTGTAGGGATGTACCACAACTTCTATATCCATTTTTCTCTTTCTGGGCTATTGAAGTTGTACCATAGTCAAGGTTCCAGTACACAGTGCAGCCCCAAACTTTGGTGTGGCTCTGTCTTTTTCATTTAAATTTTCTGAATCTATAGCACCATAAGTGGAAGTACCCTAGGCTCACTAGCTTGTTTTTTTCTTTGTTCCAGGAAACACCACCCACTTCCCCAGAGTGGCTGTTGGCAATTTACATCCCGCCCATCAGCATAACAAGGCTGCCGGTTCTCCATGGCCTGTCCTGCCTCTCTGGATTTTACACTTTTTTCGGACGGCCCTTTTGATCTGTGGGAAGTGAGACTTCCTTGTAGTGCGGATTTCCATTGCAGGCTTGTTTGGTTTTCCAAAAAGGGCGTATGCGTTTTTTGCAGAATATATTCAGGAAAAAACGCATATGCCCTTTTTGCCCAAGTGCATCACTGTCGAACTGCTGCCTCTTTTCCTACGCTTTCAGAGCAATTCTTATCTACCCCCTGATATCTGTTTTCTGCAATTCTGCGTCACGTTCAAGTCCTCTTCACAGCCTTCCTTCAGTAAATTTTGGGGTGATAGGGGTCATTTGGAACTCTGCAGGATTGTGAGTTACAGTGCCAAAAGTCTCCTTTTCTCAACTCGCTTTCTAGTGACCTGACCGCAAACCCGAAGAATTGCTTCAGGCCCTAATCTTGTTCCGGCATGGCATGCTTAGCCTTTGGTGAATTCTTCTTCTTGTAGGGAAATCAGAGTTCAATGTGCCCGTCCAAACACAGCGAGTTAGCCGCTCATTGGTTCTCCTTATTCCTGTTCATCTTCCACAGAAATTGTAAACTGTGCCAAACAAGAGGTCAAAGGCACTGACTCTCCAAGTGGGGAGAACGTTAATATCGCATGTGGAACGGCGAACTTGAGTACCAGGGGGCGAAAATGGCGATGAGTTTTAGAAATTTTGCCTGATGACTTCGTGGACCATATTCTGGGTTTTCCATGCATATTTTAGCTGAAGGATAAATCCCTTAAACGTGGAGATTTGGGACCCATGGAATGGGAACCTTGCACCAGTACCTCAGAGGGTCTGCATTCCCTCAGCAACAGTATCAGCCCCAAGTGTCCAGCCTTATCTCTCTCACAGCTGTGGATGTAGAGGTGGTAAATCCAAGATTCCTCACAATCCCTGAAGGACTTATTTAAGAATTTCTATTTCACAGTCCTTGTGATTTCTTTTTCAAATTTATTTTTATAAGGGGATTTAGCTTATTTACAGTGCTGTGTGTATGCTGCTGTACACAAATGATTTACTTATGGAGACCTATAAATGTATGGGTTTTAATTTTCTTCATAGTCAGGTATATTCCTAGGTTTTGAATACGGGGTGTTGAGGCCATGTGCTTGAGCAAGGAGTAGGTCTTGTCTAATATATATTTGGCTTATGGAATGGTATCTGTCCTAATGTTAACCTCTGGTTTTATGCAGCCTCCCCACTCTCCTTTCCCCTTAAGCAAGCCTAAGTTTCTTTTGTAAATGTGAGACTCTGTTGTGTTTTGAAATGCAGTTCACGCGTAGCCGTGTTTACATTCCCGGTATTAGTGATATCTTATGATGTTTCTTTTTCTGTGTGACTTATTTCACTTAGAATCATCGTAACTAAATCCACTCATCATGCTGCTACTGGTCTGTTGCCATTGATTTCATGGTTGAGCGATATTCCACTGTAGGGATGTACCACAACTTCTATATCCAGTTTTCTCTTTCTGGGCTATTGAAGTTGTACCATAGTCAAGGTTGCCGTACACAGAGCAGCCCCAAACTTTGGTGTGGCTGTGTCTTTTTCATTTAAATTTTCCGAATCTATAGCACCATAAGTGCAAGTGCCCTAGGCTCTCTAGCTTGGTTTTTTCCTTGTTGCAGGAAACACCATCCACTTCTCCAGAGTGGCTGTTGGCAATTTACATCCCTCCCATCAGCATAAAAAGGCTGCCAGTTCTCCATGGCCTGTCCTGCCTCTCTGGATTTTACACTTTTTTCGGAAGGCCCTTTTGATCTGTGGGAAGTGAGTCTTCCTTGTAGTGCGGATTTCCATTGCAGGCTTGTTTGGTTGGCCAAAAAGGGCGTAGCGTTTTTTCCTGAATATATTCAGGAAAAAACGCATACGCCCTTTTTGGCCAAGTGCATCACTGTCGAACTGCTGCCTCTTTTCCTACTCTTTCAGAGCAATTCTTATCTACCACCTGATATCTGTTTTCTGCAATTCTGCGTCGCGTTCAAGTCCTCTTCACAGCCTTCCTTCAATAAATTTTGGGGTGATAGGGGTCATTTGGAACTCTGCAGGATTGTGAGTTACAGTGCCAAAAGTCTCCTTTTCTCAACTCGCTTTCTTGTGACCTGACCGCAAACCCGAAGAATTGCTTCAGGCCCTAATTTGGTTCCGGCATGGCACGCTTAGCCTTTGGTGAATTCTTCTTCTTGTAGGGAAATCAGAGTTCAATGTGCCCGTCCAAACACAACGAGTTAGCCGCTCATTGGTTCTCCTTATTCCTGTTCATCTTCCACAGAAATTGCAAACTGTGCCAAACAAGAGGTCAAAGGCACTGACTCTCCAAGTGGGGAGAATGTTAATATCGCATGTGGAACGGCGAACTTGAGTACCAGGGGGCGAAAATGGCGATGAGTTTTAGAAATTTTGCCTGATGACTTCGTGGACCATATTCTGGGTTTTCCATGCATATTTTAGCTGAAGGATAAATCCCTTAAACGTGGAGATTTGGGACCCATGGAATGGGAATCATGCACCATTACCTCAAAGGGTCTGCATTCCCTCAGCAACAGTATCAGCCCCAAGTGTCCAGCCTTATCTCTCCCACAGCTGTGGATGTAGAGGTGGTAAATCCAAGGTTCCTCACAATCCCTGAAGGACTTATTTAAGAATTTCTATTTCACAGTCCTTGTGATTTCTTTTTCAAATTTATTTTTATAAGGGGATTTAGCTTATTTACAGTGCTGTGTGTATGCTGCTGTACACAAATGATTTACTTATGGAGACCTATAAATGTATGGGTTTTAATTTTCTTCATAGTCAGGTATATTCCTAGGTTTTGAATACGGGGTGTTGAGGCTATTTGGTTGAGCAAGGAGTAGGTCTTGTCTAATATATATTTGGCTTATGGAATGGTATCTGTCCTAATGTTAACCTCTGGTTTTATGCAGCCTCCCCACTATCCTTTCCCCTTAAGCAAGCCTAAGTTTCTTTTGTAAATGTGAGACTCTGTTGTGTTTTGAAATGTAGTTCACGCGTAGCCGTGTTTACATTCCCGGTATTAGTGATATCTTATGATGTTTCTTTTTCTGTGTGACTTATTTCACTTAGAATCATCGTAACTAAATCCACTCATTATGCTGCTACTGGTCTGTTGCCATTGATTTCATTGTTGAGTGATATTCCACTGTAGGGATGTACCACAAGTTTTATATCCATTTTTCTCTTTCTGGGCTATTGAAGTTGTACCATAGTAAAGGTTCCCGTACACAGAGCAGCCCCAAACTTTGGTGTGGCTGTGTCTTTTTCATTTCAATTTTCCGAATCTATAGCACCATAAGTGCAAGTGCCCTAGGCTCTCTAGCTTGGTTTTTTCTTTGTTGCAGGAAACACCATCCAATTCTCCAGAGTGGCTGTTGGCAATTTACATCCCGCCCATCAGCATAACAAGGCTGCCGGTTCTCCATGGCCTGTCATGACTCTCTGGATTTTACACTTTTTTCGGACGGCCCTTTTGATCTGTGGGAAGTGAGACTCCCTTGTAGTGCGGATTTCATTGCGGCTTGCTTGGTTGGCCAAAAAGGGCGTATGCGTTTTTTCCTGAATATATTCAGGAAAAAACGCATACGCCCTTTTTGGCCAAGTGCATCACTGTCGAACTGCTGCCTCTTTTCCTACGCTTTCAGAGCAATTCTTATCTACCCCCTGATATCTGTTTTCTGCAATTCTGCGTCGCGTTCACGTCCTCTTCACAGCCTTCCTTCAATAAATTTTTGGATGATAGGGGTCATTTGGAACTCTGCAGGATTGTGAGTTACAGTGCCAAAAATCTCCTTTACTCAACTCGCTTTCTTGTGAGCTGACCGCAAACACGAAGAATTGCTTCAGACCCTAATCTCGTTCCGGCATGGCACGCTGAGCCTTTGTTTAATTCTTCTTCCTGTAGGGAAATAGGAGTTCAATGTGCCCGTCCAAACACATCAAGTTAGCCGCTCATTCATTCTCCTTATTCCTGTTCATCTTCCACAGAAATTGCAAACTGTGCCAAACAAGAGGTCAAAGGCACTGACTCTCCAAGTGGGGAGAATGTTAATATCGCATCTGGAACGGCGAACTCGAGAACCAGGGGGCGAAAATGGCGATGAGTTTTAGAAATTGTGCCTGATCACTTCGTGGACCATATTCTGGGATTTCCATGCATATTTTAGCTGAAGGATAAATCCCTTAAACGTGGAGATTTGGGACCCGTGGAATGGGAACCATGCACCATTACCTCAAAGGGTCTGCATTCCCTCAGCAACAGTATCCGCCCCAAGTGTCCAGCCTTATCTGTCCCCCAGCTGTGGATGTAGAGGTGGTAAATCCAAGATTCCTCACAAGCCCTGAAGGACTTATTTAAGAATTTCTCTCTATTTGACAGTCCTTGTGATTTCTTTTTCAAATTTAATTTAATAAGGGGATTTAGCTTATTTACAGTGCTGTGTGTATGCTGCTGTACACAAATGATTTTCTTATGGAGACCTATAAATGTATGGGTTTTAATTTTCTTCAAAGTCAGGTATATTCCTAAGTTTTGAATACGGGGTGTTGAGACCATGTGCTTGAGCAAGGAGTAGGTCTTGTCTAATATATATTTGGCTTATGGAATGGTATCTGTCCTAATGTTAACCTCTGGTTTTATGCAGCCTCCCCACTCTCCTTTCCCCTTAAGCAAGCCTAAGTTTCTTTTGTAAATGTGAGACTCTGTTGTGTTTTGAAATGCAGTTCACGAGTAGCCGTGTTTACATTCCCGGTATTAGTGATATCTTATGATGTTTCTTTTTCTGTGTGACTTATTTCACTTAGAATCATCGTAACTAAATCCACTCATTATGCTGCTACTGGTCTGTTGCCATTGATTTCATTGTTGAGTGATATTCCACTGTAGGGATGTACCACAAGTTTTATATCCATTTTTCTCTTTCTGGGTTATTGAAGTTGTACCATAGTAAAGGTTCCCGTACACAGAGCAGCCCCAAACTTTGGTGTGGCTGTGTCTTTTTCATTTAAATTTTCCGAATCTATAGCACCATAAGTGCAAGTGCCCTAGGCTCTCTAGCTTGGTTTTTTATTTGTTCCAGGAAACACCATCCACTTCTCCAGGGTGGCTGTTGGCAATTTACATCCCGCCCATCAGCATAACAAGGCTGCCGGTTCTCCATGGCCTGTCCTGCCTCTCTGGATTTTACACTTTTTTCGGACGGCCCTTTTGATCGGTGGGAAGTGAGACTTCCTTGTCGTGCGGATTTTCATTGCAGGCTTGCTTGGTTGGCCAAAAAGGGCGTATGCGTTTTTTCCTGAATATATTCAGTAAAAAACGAATACGCCCTTTTTGGCCAAGTGCATCACAGTCGAACTGCTATCTCTTTTCCTACGCTTTCAGAGCAATTCTTATCTACCCCCTGATATCTGTTTTCTGCAATTCTGCGTCGCGTTCAAGTCCTCTTCACAGCCTTCCTTCAATAAATATTTGGATGATAGGGGTCATTTGGAACTCTGCAGGATTGTGAGTTACAGTGCCAAAAATCTCCTTTTCTCAACTCGCTTCCTTGTGAGCTGACCGCAAACCCGAAGAATTGTTTCAGGCCCTAAACTCGTTCCGGTATGGCACGCTGAGCCTTTGGTGAATTCTGTTTCCTGTAGGGAAATCAGAGTTCAATGTGCCCGTCCAAACACATCGAGTTTGCCGCTCATTCGTTCTCCTTATTCCTGTTCATCTTCCACGGAAATTGCAATGTGTGCCGAACAAGAGTTCAAAGGCACTGACTCTCCAAGTGGGGAGAATGTTAATATCGCATCTGGAGCGGCGAACTCGAGTACCAGGGGGCGAAAATGGCGATGAGTTTTAGAAATTTTGCCTGATCACTTCGTGGACCATATTCTGGGTTTTCCATGCATATTTTAGCTGAAGGATAAATCCCTTAAACGTGGAGATTTGGGACCCGTGGAATGGGAACCATGCACCATTACCTCAAAGGGTCTGGATTCCCTCACCACTAGTATCAGCCCCAAGTATCCAGCCTTATCTCTCCCACAGCTGTGGATGTAGAGGTGGTAAATCCAACATTCCTCACAAGTCCTGAAGGACTTATTTAAGAATTTCTCTCTATTTCACAGTCCTTGTGTTTTCTTTTTCAAATTTATTTTTATAAGGGGATTTAGCTTATTTACAATGCTGAGTGTATGCTGCTGTACACAAATGATTTTCTTATGGAGACCTATAAATGTATGGGTTTTAATTTTCTTCATAGTCAGGTATATTCCTAGGTTTTGAATACAGGGTGTTGAGTCCAGTTGGTTGAGCAAGGAGCAGGTCTTGTCTAATATATATTTGGCTTATGGAATGGTATCTGTCCTAATGTCAACCTCTGGTTTTATGCAGCCTCCCCACTCTCCTTTCCCCTTAAGCAAGCATAGGATTCTTTTGTAAATGTGAGACTCTGTTGTGTTTTTTAATTCAGTTCACACGTAGCCGTGTTTACATTCCCGGTATTAGTGATATCTTATGATGTTTCTTTTTCTGTGTGACTTATTTCACTTAGAATCATCGTAACTAACTCCACTCATTATGCTGCTACTGGTCTGTTGCCATTGATTTCATTGTTGTGTCATATTCCATTGTAGGGATGTACCACAAGTTTTATATCCATTTTTCTCTTTCTGGGCTATTGAAGTTGTACCATAGTCAAGGTTCCCGTAAAGAGAGCAGCCCCAAACTTTGGTGTGGCTATGTCTTTTTCATTTAAATTTTCCGAATCTATAGCACCATAAGTGGAAGTTCACTAGGCTCTCTAGCTTGGTTTTTTCTTTGTTGCAGGAAACACCATCCACTTCTCCAGAGTGGCTGTTGGCAATTTACATCCCGCCCATCAGCATAACAAGGCTGCCGGTTCTCCATGGCCTGTCCTGCCTCTCTGGATTTTACTTTTCTCGGACGGCCCTTTTGATCGGTGGGAAGTGAGACTTCCTTGTAGTGCGGATTTCCATTGCAGGCTTGCTTGGTTGGCCAAAAGGGCGTATGCGTTTTTTCCTGAATATATTCAGGAAAAAACGCATACGACCTTTTTGGCCAAGTGCATCACTGTCGAACTGCTGCCTCTTTTCCTATGCTTTCAGAGCAATTCTTATCTACCCCCTGATATCTGTTTTCTGCAATTCTGCGTCGCGTTCAAGTCCTCTTCACAGCCTTCCTTGAATAAATTTTTGGATGATAGGGGTCATTTGGAACTCTGCAGGATTGTGAGTTACAGTGCCAAAAATCTCCTCTTCTCAACTCGCTTTCTTGTGAGCTGACCGCAAACCCGAAGAATTGCTTCAGGCCCTAATCTCGTTCCGGCATGGCACGCTGAGCCTTTGATGAATTCTGCTTCCTGTAGGGTAATCAGAGTTCAATATGCCCGTCCAAACACATCAAGTTAGCCGCTCATTCATTCTCCTTATTCCTGTTCATCTTCCACAGAAATTGCAAACTGTGCCAAACAAGAGGTCAAAGGCACTGACTCTCCAAGTGGGGAGAATGTTAATATCGCATCTGGAACGGCGAACTCGAGAACCAGGGGGCGAAAATGGCGATGAGTTTTAGAAATTGTGCCTGATCACTTCGTGGACCACATTCTGGGATTTCCATGCATATTTTAGCTGAAGGATAAATCCCTTAAACGTGGAGATTTGGGACCCGTTGAATGGGAACCATGCACCATTACCTCAAAGGGTCTGCATTCCCTCAGCAACAGTATCCGCCCCAAGTGTCCAGCCTTATCTGTCCCCCAGCTGTGGATGTAGAGGTGGTAAATCCAAGATTCCTCACAAGCCCTGAAGGACTTATTTAAGAATTTCTCTCTATTTGACAGTCCTTGTGATTTCTTTTTCAAATTTATTTTTATAAGGGGATTTAGCTTATTTACAGTGCTGTGTGTATGCTGCTGTACACAAATGATTTTCTTATGGAGACCTATAAATGTATGGGTTTTAATTTTCTTCATAGTCAGGTATATTCCTAGGTTTTGAATACAGGGTGTTGAGTCCAGTTGGTTGAGCAAGGAGCAGGTCTTGTCTAATATATATTTGGCTTATGGAATGGTATCTGTCCTAATGTCAACCTCTGGTTTTATGCAGCCTCCCCACTCTCCTTTCCCCTTAAGCAAGCATAGGATTCTTTTGTAAATGTGAGACTCTGTTGTGTTTTTTAATTCAGTTCACACGTAGCCGTGTTTACATTCCCGGTATTAGTGATATCTTATGATGTTTCTTTTTCTGTGTGACTTATTTCACTTAGAATCATCGTAACTAACTCCACTCATTATGCTGCTACTGGTCTGTTGCCATTGATTTCATTGTTGTGTCATATTCCATTGTAGGGATGTACCACAAGTTTTATATCCATTTTTCTCTTTCTGGGCTATTGAAGTTGTACCATAGTCAAGGTTCCCGTAAAGAGAGCAGCCCCAAACTTTGGTGTGGCTATGTCTTTTTCATTTAAATTTTCCGAATCTATAGCACCATAAGTGGAAGTTCACTAGGCTCTCTAGCTTGGTTTTTTCTTTGTTGCAGGAAACACCATCCACTTCTCCAGAGTGGCTGTTGGCAATTTACATCCCGCCCATCAGCATAACAAGGCTGCCGGTTCTCCATGGCCTGTCCTGCCTCTCTGGATTTTACTTTTCTCGGACGGCCCTTTTGATCGGTGGGAAGTGAGACTTCCTTGTAGTGCGGATTTCCATTGCAGGCTTGCTTGGTTGGCCAAAAAGGGCGTATGCGTTTTTTCCTGAATATATTCAGGAAAAAACGCATACGACCTTTTTGGCCAAGTGCATCACTGTCGAACTGCTGCCTCTTTTCCTATGCTTTCAGAGCAATTCTTATCTACCCCCTGATATCTGTTTTCTGCAATTCTGCGTCGCGTTCAAGTCCTCTTCACAGCCTTCCTTGAATAAATTTTTGGATGATAGGGGTCATTTGGAACTCTGCAGGATTGTGAGTTACAGTGCCAAAAATCTCGTTTTCTCAACTCGCTTTCTTGTGAGCTGACCGCTAACCCGAAGAACTGCTTCAGGCCCTAATCTCGTTCTGGCATGGCACGCTGAGCCTTTGGTGAATTCTTCTTCCTTTAGGGAAACCCGATTTCAATGTGCCATTCCAAACACATCGAGTTAGCCGGTCATTGGTTCTCCTTACTCCTGCTCATCTTCCCCCGAAATTGCAAAGTGTGCGAAACAAGAGGTCAAAGGCACTGACTCTCCAAGTGGGGAGAAAGTTAATATCGCATCTGGAACGACGAACTCGAGTACCAGGGGACGAAAATGGCGATGAGTTTTAGAAATTGTGCCTGATCACTTCGTGGACCATATTCTGGGTTTTCCATGCATATTTTAGCTGAAGGATAAATCCCTTTAACGTGGAGATTTGGGACCCTTGGAATGGGAACCATCCACCATTACCTCAAAGGGTCTGCATTCCCTCACCAATAGTATCAGCCCCAAGTGTCCAGCCTTATCTCTCCCCCAGCTGTGGATGTAGAGGTGGTAAATCCAAGATTCCTCACAAGCCATGAAGGGCTTATTTAAGAATTTCTCTCTATTTCCCAGTCCTTGTGTTTTCTTTTTCAAATTTATTTTTATAAGGGGATTTAGCTTATTTACAGTGCTGAGTGTATGCTGCTGTACACAAATGATTTTCTTATGGAGACCTATAAATGTATGGGTTTTAATTTTCTTCATAGTCAGGTATATTCCTAGGTTTTGAATACAGGGTGTTGAGTCCAGTTGGTTGAGCAAGGAGCAGGTCTTGTCTAATATATATTTGGCTTATGGAATGGTATCTGTCCTAATGTCAACCTCTGGTTTTATGCTGCCTCCCCACTCTCCTTTCCCCTTAAGCAAGCATAGGATTCTTTTGTAAATGTGAGACTCTGTTGTGTTTTTTAATTCAGTTCACACGTAGCCGTGTTTACATTCCCGGTATTAGTGATATCTTATGATGTTTCTTTTTCTGTGTGACTTATTTCACTTAGAATCATCGTAACTAACTCCACTCATTATGCTGCTACTGGTCTGTTGCCATTGATTTCAGTGTTGTGTCATATTCAATTGTAGGGATGTACCACAAGTTTTATATCCATTTTTCTCTTTCTGGGCTATTGAAGTTGTACCATAGTCAAGGTTCCCGTAAAGAGAGCAGCCCCAAACTTTGGTGTGGCTGTGTCTTTTTCATTTAAATTTTCCGAATCTATAGCACCATAAGTGGAAGTTCCCTAGGCTCTCTAGCTTGGTTTTTTCTTTGTTGCAGGAAACACCATCCACTTCTCCAGAGTGGCTGTTGGCAATTTACATCCCGCCCATCAGCATAACAAGGCTGCCGGTTCTCCATGGCCTGTCCTGCCTCTGTGGATTTTACTTTTCTCGGACGGCCCTTTTGATCGGTGGGAAGTGAGACTTCCTTGTAGTGCGGATTTCCATTGCAGGCTTGCTTGGTTGGCCAAAAAGGGCGTATGCGTTTTTTCCTGAATATATTCAGGAAAAAAAGCATACGCCCTTTTTGGCCAAGTGCATCACTGTCGAACTGCTGCCTCTTTTCCTATGCTTTCAGAGCAATTCTTATCTACCCCCTGATATCTGTTTTCTGCAATTCTGCGTCGCGTTCAAGTCCTCTTCACAGCCTTCCTTCAATAAATTTTTGGATAATAGGGGTCATTTGGAACTCTGCAGGATTGTGAGTTACAGTGCCAAAAATCTCGTTTTCTCAACTCGCTTTCTTGTGAGCTGACCGCTAACCCGAAGAATTGCTTCAGGCCCTAATCTCGTTCCGGCATGGCACGCTGAGCCTTTGGTGAATTCTTCTTCCTTTAGGGAAATCAGAGTTCAATGTGCCCATCCAAACACATCGAGTTAGCCGGTCATTGGTTCTCCTTACTCCTGCTCATCTTCCACCGAAATTGCAAACTGTGCGAAACAAGAGGTCAAAGGCACTGACTCTCCAAGTGGGGAGAATGTTAATATCGCATCTGGAACGGCGAACTCGAGTACCAGGGGACGAAAATGGCGATGAGTTTTAGAAATTGTGCCTGATCACTTCGTGGACCATATTCTGGGTTTTCCATGCATATTTTAGCTGAAGGACAAATCACTTAAACGTGGAGATTTGGGACCCGTGGAATGGGAACCGTGCACCATTACCTCAAATGGTCTGCATTCCCTCACCAATAGTAGCAGCCCCAAGTGTCCAGCCTTATCTCTCCCCCAGCTGTGGATGTAGAGGTGGTAAATCCAAGATTCCTCACAAGCCATGAAGGGCTTATTTAAGAATTTCTCTCTATTTCCCAGTCCTTGTGTTTTCTTTTTCAAATTTATTTTTATAAGGGGATTTAGCTTATTTACAGTGCTGAGTGTATGCTGCTGTACACAAATGATTTTCTTATGGAGACCTATAAATGTATGGGTTTTAATTTTCTTCATAGTCAGGTATATTCCTAGGTTTTGAATACAGGGTGTTGAGTCCATTTGGTTGAGCAAGGAGCAGGTCTTGTCTAATATATATTTGGCTTATGGAATGATATCTGTCCTAATGTCAACCTCTGGTTTTATGCAGCCTCCCCACTCTCCTTTCCCCTTAAGCAAGCATAAGATTCTTTTGTAAATGTGAGACTCTGTTGTGTTTTTTAATTCAGTTTACACGTAGCCGTGTTTACATTCCCGGTATTAGTGATATCTTATGATGTTTCTTTTTCTGTGTGACTTATTTTACTTAGAATCATCGTAACTAAATCCACTCATTATGCTGCTACTGGTCTGTTGCCATTGATTTCATTGTTGAGTCATATTCCATTGTAGGGATGTACCACAAGTTTTATATCCATTTTTCTCTTTCTGGGCTGTTGAAGTTGTACCATAGTCAAGGTTCCCGTAAAGAGAGCAGCCCCAAACTTTGGTGTGGCTGTGTATTTTTCATTTAAATTTTCCGCATCTATAGCACCATAAGTGGAAGTTCCCTAGGCTCTCTAGCTTGGTTTTTTCTTTGTTGCAGGAAACACCATCCACTTCTCCAGAGTGGCTGTTGGCAATTTACATCCCGCCCATCAGCATAACAAGGCTGCCGGTTCTCCATGGCCTGTCCTGCCTCTGTGGATTTTACTTTTCTCGGACGGCCCTTTTGATCGGTGGGAAGTGAGACTTCCTTGTAGTGCGGATTTCCATTGCAGGCTTGCTAGGTTGGCCAAAAGGGCATATGCGTTTTTTCCTGAATATATTCAGGAAAAAACGCATATGCACTTTTTGGCC
The DNA here is from genome assembly GCA_036417435.1 of Inia geoffrensis. Lineage (NCBI taxonomy): Eukaryota > Metazoa > Chordata > Mammalia > Artiodactyla > Iniidae > Inia > Inia geoffrensis. The sequence continues at coordinate 87,167,390 of CM070910.1, read as the reverse complement.
AAGTGCATCACAGTCGAACTGCTGCATCTTTTCCTACGCTTTCAGAGCATTTCTTATCTACCCCCTAATATCTGTTTTCTGCAATTCTGCGTCGCGTTCAAGTCCTCTTCACAGCCTTCCTTCAATAAATTTTTGGATGAAAGGGGTCATTTGGAACTCTGCAGTATTGTGAGTTACAGTGCCAAAAATCTCCTTTTCTCAACTCGCTTTCTTGTGAGCTGAGGGCAAACCCGAAGAATTGCTTCAGGCCCTAAACTCGTTCCGGCATGGCACGCTGAGCCTTTGGTGAATTCTTCTTCCTGTAGTGAAATCAGAGTTCAATGTGCCCGTCCAAACACATCGAGTTAGCCACTCATTCGTTCTCCTTATTCCTGTTCATCTTCCACAGAAATTGCAAACTGTGCCAAACTAGAGGTCAAAGGCAATGACTCTCCAAGTGGGGAGAATGTTAATATCGCATCTGGAACGGCGAACTCGAGTACCAGGGGGCGAAAATGGCGATGAGTTTTAGAAATTTTGCCTGATCACTTCGTGGACCATATTCTGGGTTTTCCATGCATATTTTAGCTGAAGGACAAATCCCTTAAACGTGGAGATTTGGGACCCATGGAATGGGAACCATGCACCATTACCCCAAAGGGTCTGCATTCCCTCACCAATAGTATCAGCCCCCAGTGTCCAGCCTTATCTCTCCCCCAGCTGTGGATGTAGAGGTGGTAAATCCAAGATTCCTCACAAGCCATGAAGGGCTTATTTAAGAATTTCTCTCTATTTCCCAGTCCTGTGTTTTCTTTTTCAAATTTATTTTTATAAGGGGATTTAGCTTATTTACAGGGCTGAGTGTATGCTGCTGTACACAAATGATTTTCTTATGGAGACCTATAAATGTATGGGTTTTAATTTTCTTCATAGTCAGGTATATTCCTAGGTTTTGAATACAGGGTGTTGAGTCCAGTTGGTAGAGCCAGGAGCAGGTCTTGTCTAATATATATTTGGCTTATGGAATGGTATCTGTCCTAATGTCAACCTCTGGTTTTATGCAGCCTCCCCACTCTCCTTTCCCCTTAAGCAAGCATAGGATTCTTTTGTAAATGTGAGACACTGTTGTGTTTTTTAATTCAGTTCACACGTAGCCATGTTTACATTCCCGGTATTAGTGATATCTTATGATGTTTCTTTTTCTGTGTGACTTATTTCACTTAGAATCATCGTAACTAACTCCACTCATTATGCTGCTACTGGTCTGTTGCCATTGATTTCATTGTTGTGTCATATTCCATTGTAGGGATGTACCACAAGTTTTATATCCATTTTTCTCTTTCTGGGCTATTGAAGTTGTACCATAGTCAAGGTTCCCGTAAAGAGAGCAGCACCAAACTTTGGTGTGGCTGTGTCTTTTTCATTTAAAATTTCCGAATCTATAGCACCATAAGTGGAAGTTCCCTAGGCTCTCTAGCTTGGTTTTTTCTTTGTTGCAGGAAACACCATCCACTTCTCCAGAGTGGCTGTTGGCAATTTACATCCCGCCCATCAGCATAACAAGGTTGCCGGTTCTCCATGGCCTGTCCTGCCTCTCTGGATTTTACTTTTCTCGGACGGCCCTTTTGATCGGTGGGAAGTGAGACTTCCTTGTAGTGCGGATTTCCATTGCAGGCTTGCTAGGTTGGCCAAAAGGGCATATGCGTTTTTTCCTGAATATATTCAGGAAAAAACGCATATGCACTTTTTGGCCAAGTGCATCACAGTCGAACTGCTGCATCTTTTCCTACGCTTTCAGAGCAATTCTTATCTACCCCCTAATATCTGTTTTCTGCAATTCTGCGTCGCGTTCAAGTCCTCTTCACAGCCTTCCTTCAATAAATTTTTGGATGAAAGGGGTCATTTGGAACTCTGCAGTATTGTGAGTTACAGTGCCAAAAATCTCCTTTTCTCAACTCGCTTTCTTGTGAGCTGACCGCAAACCCGAAGAATTGCTTCAGGCCCTAATCTCGTTCCGGCATGACACGCTGAGCCTTTGGTGAATTCTTCTTCCTTTAGGGAAATCAGAGTTCAATGTGCCCATCGAAACACATCGAGTTAGCCGGTCATTGGTTCTCCTTATTCCTGCTCATCTTCCACCGAAATTGCAAACTGTGCGAAACAAGAGGTCAAAGGCACTGACTCTCCAAGTGGGGAGAATGTTAATATCGCATCTGGAACGGCGAACTCGAGTACCAGGGGACGAAAATGGCGATGAGTTTTAGAAATTGTGCCTGATCACTTCGTGGACCACATTCTGGGATTTCCATGCATATTTTAGCTGAAGGACAAATCCCTTAAACGTGGAGATTTGGGACCCGTGGAATGGGAACCATGCACCATTACCTCAAAGGGTCTGCATTCCCTTACCAATAGTATCAGCCCCAAGTGTCCAGCCTTATCTCTCCCCCAGCTGTGGATGTAGAGGTGGTAAATCCAAGATTCCTCACAAGCCATGAAGGGCTTATTTAAGAATTTCTCTCTATTTCCCAGTCCTTGTGTTTTCTTTTTCAAATTTATTTTTATAAGGGGATTTAGCTTATTTACAGTGCTGTGTGTATGCTGCTGTACACAAATGATTTTCTTATGGAGACCTATAAATGTATGGGTGTTAATTTTCTTCATAGTCAGGTATATTCCTAGGTTTTGTATACAGGGTGTTGAGTCCATTTGGTTGAGCAAGGAGCAGGTCTTGTCTAATATATATTTGGCTTATGGAATGATATCTGTCCTAATGTCAACCTCTGGTTTTATGCAGCCTCCCCACTCTCCTTTCCCCTTAAGCAAGCATAAGATTCTTTTGTAAATGTGAGACCCTGTTGTGTTTTTTAATTCAGTTCACACGTAGCCGTGTTTACATTCCCGGTATTAGTGATATCTTATGATGTTTCTTTTTCTGTGTGACTTATTTCAATTAGAATCATCGTAACTAACTCCACTCATTATGCTGCTACTGGTCTGTTGCCATTGATTTCATTGTTGTGTCATATTCCACTGTAGGGATGTACCAAAAGTTTTATATCCATTTTTCTCTTTCTGGGCTGTTGAAGTTGTACCATAGTCAAGGTTCCCGTAAAGAGAGCAGCCCCAAACTTTGGTGTGGCTGTGTCTTTTTCATTTAAATTTCCGAATCTATAGGACCATAAGTGGAAGTTCCCTAGGCTGTCTAGCTTGGTTTTTTCTTTGTTGCAGGAAACACCATCCACTTCTCTAGAGTGGCTGTTGGCAATTTACATCCCGCCTATCAGCATAACAAGGCTGCCGGTTCTCCATGGCCTGTCCTGCCTCTCTGGATTTTACTTTTCTCGGACGGCCCTTTTGATCGGTGGGAAGTGAGACTACCTTGTAGTGCGGATTTCCATTGCAGGCTTGCTTGGTTGGCCAAAAAGGGCGTATGCGTTTTTTCCTGAATATATTCAGGAAAAAACGCATATGCACTTTTTGGCCAAGTGCATCACTGTCGAACTGCTGCATCTTTACCTACGCTTTCAGAGCAATTGTTATCTACCCCCTGATATGTGTTTTCTGCAATTCTGCGTCGCGTTCAAGTCCTCTTCACAGCCTTCCTTCAATAAATTTTTGGATGAAAGGGGTCATTTGGAACTCTGCAGTATTGTGAGTTAGAGTGCCAAAAATCTCCTTTTCTCCACTCGCTTTCTTGTGAGCTGAGGGCAAACCCGAAGAATTGCTTCAGGCCCTAATCTCGTTCCAGTATGGCACGCTGAGCCTTTGGTGAAATCTTCTTCCTGTAGGGAAATCAGAGTTCAATGTACCCGTCCAAACACATCGAGTTAGCCACTCATTCTTTCTCCTTATTCCTGTTCATCTTCCACAAAAATTGCAAACTGTGCCAAACAAGAGGTCAAAGGCACTGACTCTCCAAGTTTGGAGAATGTTAATATCGCACCTGGAACGGCGAACTCGAGTACCAGGGGGCGAAAATGGCGATGAGTTTTAGAAATTTTGCCTGATCACTTCGTGGACCATATTCTGGGATTTCCATGCATATTTTAGCTGAAGGATAAATCCCTTAAACGTGGAGATTTGGGACCCATGGAATGGGAACCATGCACCATTATCTCAAAGGGTCTGCATTCCCTCACCAATACTATCAGCCCCAAGTGTCCAGCCTTATCTCTCCCCCAGCTGTGGATGTAGAGGTGGTAAATCCAAGATTCCTCACAAGCCCTGATGGGCTTATTTAAGAATTTCTCTCTATTTCCCAGTCCTGTGTTTTCTTTTTCAAATTTATTTTTATAAGGGGATTTAGCTTATTTACAGTGCTGAGTGTATGCTGCTGTACACAAATGATTTTCTTATGGAGACCTATAAATGTATGGGTTTTAATTTTCTTCATAGTCAGGTATATTCCTAGGTTTTGAATACGGGGTGTTGAGTCCATTTGGTTCAGCAAGGAGTAGGTCTTGTCTAATATATATTTGGCTTATGGAATGGTAACTGTCCTAACGTCAACCTCTGGTTTTATGCAGCCTCCCCAGTCTCCTTTCCCCTTAAGCAAGCATAAGTTTCTTTTGTAAATGTGAGACTCTCTTGTGTTTTTTAATTCAGTTCACACGTAGCCATGTTTACATTCCCGGTATTAGTGATATCTTATGATGTTTCTTTTTCTGTGTGACTTATTTCACTTAGAATCATCGTAACTAAATCCACTCATTATGCTGCTACTGGCCTGTTGCCATTGATTTCATTGTTGAGTGATATTCCACTGTAGATATGTCCCACAAGTTTTATATCCATTTTTCTCTTTCTGGGCTATTGAAGTTGTACCATAGTCAAGGTTCCAGTACACAGAGCAGCCCCAAACTTTGGTGTGGCTCTGTCTTTTTCATTTAAATTTTCCGAATCTATAGCATCATAAGTGCAAGTGCCCTAGGCTCTCTAGCTTGGTTTTTTCTTTGTTCCAGGAAACACCATCCACTTCCCCAGAGTGGCTGTTGGCAATTTACATCCCGCCCATCAGCATAACAAGGCTCCCGGTTCTCCATGGCCTGTCCTGCCTCTCTGGATTTTACACTTTTTTCGGACGGCCCTTTTGATCGGTGGGAAGTGAGACTCCCTTGTAGTGCAGATTTCCATTGCAGGCTTGCTTGGTGGGCCAAAAAGTGCGTATGCGTTTTTTGCACAATATATTCAGGAAAACACGCATATGCCCTTTTTGGCCAAGTGCATCACTGTCGAACTGCTGCCTCTCTTCCTACGCTTTCAGAGCAATTCTTATCTACCCCCTGATATCTCTTTTCTGCAATTCTGCGTCGCGTTCAAGTCCTCTTCACAGCCTTCCTTCAATAAATTTTTGGATGATAGGGGTCATTTGGAACTCTGCAGGATTGTGAGTTACACTGCCAAAAATCTCCTTTACTCAACTCGCTTTCTTGTGACCTGACCGCAAACCCGAAGAATTGCTTCAGGCCCTAATCTCGTTCCGGCATGGCACGCTGAGCCTTTGTTGAATTCTGCTTCCAGTAGAGAAATCAGAGTTCAATGTGCCCGTCCAAACACATCGAGTTAGCCGCTCATTCGTTCTCCTTATTCCTGTTCATCTTCCACATAAATTGCAAACTGTGCCAAACAAGAGGTCAAAGGCACTGACTCTCCAAGTGGGGAGAATGTTAATATCGCATCTGGAACGGCGAACTCGAGTACCAGGGGGCGAAAATGGCGATGAGTTTTAGAAATTTTGCCTGATCACTTCGTGGACCATATTCTGGGTTTTCCATGCATATTTTAGCTGAAGGATAAATCCCTTAAACGTGGAGATTTGGGACCCGTGGAATGGGAGCCATGCACCATTGCCTCAAAAAGTCTGCATTCCCTCAGCAACAGTATCCGCCCCAAGTGTCCAGCCTTATCTCTCCCCCAGCTGTGGATGTAGAGGTGGTAAATCCAAGATTCCTCACAATCCCTGAAGGACTTATTTAAGAATTTCTCTCTATTTCATTCCTTGTGATTTCTTTTTCAAATTTATTTTTATAAGGGGATTTAGCTTATTTACAGTGCTGTGTGTATGCTGCTGTACACAAATGATTTTCTTATGGAGACCTATAAATGTATGGGTGTTAATTTTCTTCAAAGTCAGGTATCTTCCTAAGTTTTGAATACGGGGTTTTGAGTCCATGTTCTTGAGCAAGGAGTAGGTCTTGTCTAATATATATTTGGCTTATGGAATGGTATCTGTCCTAATGTTAACCTCTGGTTTTATGCAGCCTCCCCACTATCCTTTCCCCTTAAGCAAGCCTAAGTTTCTTTTGTAAATGTGAGACTCTGTTGTGTTTTGAAATGTAGTTCACGCGTAGCCGTGTTTACATTCCCGGTATTAGTGATATCTTATGATGTTTCTTTTTCTGTGTGACTTATTTCACTTAGAATCATCGTAACTAAATCCACTCATTATGCTGCTACTGGTCTGTTGCCATTGATTTCATTGTTGAGTGATATTCCACTGTAGGGATGTACCACAAGTTTTATATCCATTTTTCTCTTTCTGGGCTATTGAAGTTGTACCATAGTAAAGGTTCCCGTACACAGAGCAGCCCCAAACTTTGGTGTGGCTGTGTCTTTTTCATTTCAATTTTCCGAATCTATAGCACCATAAGTGCAAGTGCCCTAGGCTCTCTAGCTTGGTTTTTTCTTTGTTGCAGGAAACACCATCCAATTCTCCAGAGTGGCTGTTGGCAATTTACATCCCGCCCATCAGCATAACAAGGCTGCCGGTTCTCCATGGCCTGTCATGACTCTCTGGATTTTACACTTTTTTCGGACGGCCCTTTTGATCTGTGGGAAGTGAGACTCCCTTGTAGTGCGGATTTCATTGCGGCTTGCTTGGTTGGCCAAAAAGGGCGTATGCGTTTTTTCCTGAATATATTCAGGAAAAAACGCATACGCCCTTTTTGGCCAAGTGCATCACTGTCGAACTGCTGCCTCTTTTCCTACGCTTTCAGAGCAATTCTTATCTACCCCCTGATATCTGTTTTCTGCAATTCTGCGTCGCGTTCACGTCCTCTTCACAGCCTTCCTTCAATAAATTTTTGGATGATAGGGGTCATTTGGAACTCTGCAGGATTGTGAGTTACAGTGCCAAAAATCTCCTTTACTCAACTCGCTTTCTTGTGAGCTGACCGCAAACACGAAGAATTGCTTCAGACCCTAATCTCGTTCCGGCATGGCACGCTGAGCCTTTGTTTAATTCTTCTTCCTGTAGGGAAATAGGAGTTCAATGTGCCCGTCCAAACACATCAAGTTAGCCGCTCATTCATTCTCCTTATTCCTGTTCATCTTCCACAGAAATTGCAAACTGTGCCAAACAAGAGGTCAAAGGCACTGACTCTCCAAGTGGGGAGAATGTTAATATCGCATCTGGAACGGCGAACTCGAGAACCAGGGGGCGAAAATGGCGATGAGTTTTAGAAATTGTGCCTGATCACTTCGTGGACCATATTCTGGGATTTCCATGCATATTTTAGCTGAAGGATAAATCCCTTAAACGTGGAGATTTGGGACCCGTGGAATGGGAACCATGCACCATTACCTCAAAGGGTCTGCATTCCCTCAGCAACAGTATCCGCCCCAAGTGTCCAGCCTTATCTGTCCCCCAGCTGTGGATGTAGAGGTGGTAAATCCAAGATTCCTCACAAGCCCTGAAGGACTTATTTAAGAATTTCTCTCTATTTGACAGTCCTTGTGATTTCTTTTTCAAATTTAATTTAATAAGGGGATTTAGCTTATTTACAGTGCTGTGTGTATGCTGCTGTACACAAATGATTTTCTTATGGAGACCTATAAATGTATGGGTTTTAATTTTCTTCAAAGTCAGGTATATTCCTAAGTTTTGAATACGGGGTGTTGAGACCATGTGCTTGAGCAAGGAGTAGGTCTTGTCTAATATATATTTGGCTTATGGAATGGTATCTGTCCTAATGTTAACCTCTGGTTTTATGCAGCCTCCCCACTCTCCTTTCCCCTTAAGCAAGCCTAAGTTTCTTTTGTAAATGTGAGACTCTGTTGTGTTTTGAAATGCAGTTCACGAGTAGCCGTGTTTACATTCCCGGTATTAGTGATATCTTATGATGTTTCTTTTTCTGTGTGACTTATTTCACTTAGAATCATCGTAACTAAATCCACTCATTATGCTGCTACTGGTCTGTTGCCATTGATTTCATTGTTGAGTGATATTCCACTGTAGGGATGTACCACAAGTTTTATATCCATTTTTCTCTTTCTGGGTTATTGAAGTTGTACCATAGTAAAGGTTCCCGTACACAGAGCAGCCCCAAACTTTGGTGTGGCTGTGTCTTTTTCATTTAAATTTTCCGAATCTATAGCACCATAAGTGCAAGTGCCCTAGGCTCTCTAGCTTGGTTTTTTATTTGTTCCAGGAAACACCATCCACTTCTCCAGGGTGGCTGTTGGCAATTTACATCCCGCCCATCAGCATAACAAGGCTGCCGGTTCTCCATGGCCTGTCCTGCCTCTCTGGATTTTACACTTTTTTCGGACGGCCCTTTTGATCGGTGGGAAGTGAGACTTCCTTGTCGTGCGGATTTCCATTGCAGGCTTGCTTGGTTGGCCAAAAAGGGCGTATGCGTTTTTTCCTGAATATATTCAGTAAAAAACGAATACGCCCTTTTTGGCCAAGTGCATCACAGTCGAACTGCTATCTCTTTTCCTACGCTTTCAGAGCAATTCTTATCTACCCCCTGATATCTGTTTTCTGCAATTCTGCGTCGCGTTCAAGTCCTCTTCACAGCCTTCCTTCAATAAATATTTGGATGATAGGGGTCATTTGGAACTCTGCAGGATTGTGAGTTACAGTGCCAAAAATCTCCTTTTCTCAACTCGCTTCCTTGTGAGCTGACCGCAAACCCGAAGAATTGTTTCAGGCCCTAAACTCGTTCCGGTATGGCACGCTGAGCCTTTGGTGAATTCTGTTTCCTGTAGGGAAATCAGAGTTCAATGTGCCCGTCCAAACACATCGAGTTTGCCGCTCATTCGTTCTCCTTATTCCTGTTCATCTTCCACGGAAATTGCAATGTGTGCCGAACAAGAGTTCAAAGGCACTGACTCTCCAAGTGGGGAGAATGTTAATATCGCATCTGGAGCGGCGAACTCGAGTACCAGGGGGCGAAAATGGCGATGAGTTTTAGAAATTTTGCCTGATCACTTCGTGGACCATATTCTGGGTTTTCCATGCATATTTTAGCTGAAGGATAAATCCCTTAAACGTGGAGATTTGGGACCCGTGGAATGGGAACCATGCACCATTACCTCAAAGGGTCTGGATTCCCTCACCACTAGTATCAGCCCCAAGTATCCAGCCTTATCTCTCCCACAGCTGTGGATGTAGAGGTGGTAAATCCAACATTCCTCACAAGTCCTGAAGGACTTATTTAAGAATTTCTCTCTATTTCACAGTCCTTGTGTTTTCTTTTTCAAATTTATTTTTATAAGGGGATTTAGCTTATTTACAATGCTGAGTGTATGCTGCTGTACACAAATGATTTTCTTATGGAGACCTATAAATGTATGGGTTTTAATTTTCTTCATAGTCAGGTATATTCCTAGGTTTTGAATACAGGGTGTTGAGTCCAGTTGGTTGAGCAAGGAGCAGGTCTTGTCTAATATATATTTGGCTTATGGAATGGTATCTGTCCTAATGTCAACCTCTGGTTTTATGCAGCCTCCCCACTCTCCTTTCCCCTTAAGCAAGCATAGGATTCTTTTGTAAATGTGAGACTCTGTTGTGTTTTTTAATTCAGTTCACACGTAGCCGTGTTTACATTCCCGGTATTAGTGATATCTTATGATGTTTCTTTTTCTGTGTGACTTATTTCACTTAGAATCATCGTAACTAACTCCACTCATTATGCTGCTACTGGTCTGTTGCCATTGATTTCATTGTTGTGTCATATTCCATTGTAGGGATGTACCACAAGTTTTATATCCATTTTTCTCTTTCTGGGCTATTGAAGTTGTACCATAGTCAAGGTTCCCGTAAAGAGAGCAGCCCCAAACTTTGGTGTGGCTATGTCTTTTTCATTTAAATTTTCCGAATCTATAGCACCATAAGTGGAAGTTCACTAGGCTCTCTAGCTTGGTTTTTTCTTTGTTGCAGGAAACACCATCCACTTCTCCAGAGTGGCTGTTGGCAATTTACATCCCGCCCATCAGCATAACAAGGCTGCCGGTTCTCCATGGCCTGTCCTGCCTCTCTGGATTTTACTTTTCTCGGACGGCCCTTTTGATCGGTGGGAAGTGAGACTTCCTTGTAGTGCGGATTTCCATTGCAGGCTTGCTTGGTTGGCCAAAAGGGCGTATGCGTTTTTTCCTGAATATATTCAGGAAAAAACGCATACGACCTTTTTGGCCAAGTGCATCACTGTCGAACTGCTGCCTCTTTTCCTATGCTTTCAGAGCAATTCTTATCTACCCCCTGATATCTGTTTTCTGCAATTCTGCGTCGCGTTCAAGTCCTCTTCACAGCCTTCCTTGAATAAATTTTTGGATGATAGGGGTCATTTGGAACTCTGCAGGATTGTGAGTTACAGTGCCAAAAATCTCCTCTTCTCAACTCGCTTTCTTGTGAGCTGACCGCAAACCCGAAGAATTGCTTCAGGCCCTAATCTCGTTCCGGCATGGCACGCTGAGCCTTTGATGAATTCTGCTTCCTGTAGGGTAATCAGAGTTCAATATGCCCGTCCAAACACATCAAGTTAGCCGCTCATTCATTCTCCTTATTCCTGTTCATCTTCCACAGAAATTGCAAACTGTGCCAAACAAGAGGTCAAAGGCACTGACTCTCCAAGTGGGGAGAATGTTAATATCGCATCTGGAACGGCGAACTCGAGAACCAGGGGGCGAAAATGGCGATGAGTTTTAGAAATTGTGCCTGATCACTTCGTGGACCACATTCTGGGATTTCCATGCATATTTTAGCTGAAGGATAAATCCCTTAAACGTGGAGATTTGGGACCCGTTGAATGGGAACCATGCACCATTACCTCAAAGGGTCTGCATTCCCTCAGCAACAGTATCCGCCCCAAGTGTCCAGCCTTATCTGTCCCCCAGCTGTGGATGTAGAGGTGGTAAATCCAAGATTCCTCACAAGCCCTGAAGGACTTATTTCAGAATTTCTCTCTATTTGACAGTCCTTGTGATTTCTTTTTCAAATTTATTTTTATAAGGGGATTTAGCTTATTTACAGTGCTGTGTGTATGCTGCTGTACACAAATGATTTTCTTATGGAGACCTATAAATGTATGGGTTTTAATTTTCTTCATAGTCAGGTATATTCCTAGGTTTTGAATACAGGGTGTTGAGTCCAGTTGGTTGAGCAAGGAGCAGGTCTTGTCTAATATATATTTGGCTTATGGAATGGTATCTGTCCTAATGTCAACCTCTGGTTTTATGCAGCCTCCCCACTCTCCTTTCCCCTTAAGCAAGCATAGGATTCTTTTGTAAATGTGAGACTCTGTTGTGTTTTTTAATTCAGTTCACACGTAGCCGTGTTTACATTCCCGGTATTAGTGATATCTTATGATGTTTCTTTTTCTGTGTGACTTATTTCACTTAGAATCATCGTAACTAACTCCACTCATTATGCTGCTACTGGTCTGTTGCCATTGATTTCATTGTTGTGTCATATTCCATTGTAGGGATGTACCACAAGTTTTATATCCATTTTTCTCTTTCTGGGCTATTGAAGTTGTACCATAGTCAAGGTTCCCGTAAAGAGAGCAGCCCCAAACTTTGGTGTGGCTATGTCTTTTTCATTTAAATTTTCCGAATCTATAGCACCATAAGTGGAAGTTCACTAGGCTCTCTAGCTTGGTTTTTTCTTTGTTGCAGGAAACACCATCCACTTCTCCAGAGTGGCTGTTGGCAATTTACATCCCGCCCATCAGCATAACAAGGCTGCCGGTTCTCCATGGCCTGTCCTGCCTCTCTGGATTTTACTTTTCTCGGACGGCCCTTTTGATCGGTGGGAAGTGAGACTTCCTTGTAGTGCGGATTTCCATTGCAGGCTTGCTTGGTTGGCCAAAAAGGGCGTATGCGTTTTTTCCTGAATATATTCAGGAAAAAACGCATACGACCTTTTTGGCCAAGTGCATCACTGTCGAACTGCTGCCTCTTTTCCTATGCTTTCAGAGCAATTCTTATCTACCCCCTGATATCTGTTTTCTGCAATTCTGCGTCGCGTTCAAGTCCTCTTCACAGCCTTCCTTGAATAAATTTTTGGATGATAGGGGTCATTTGGAACTCTGCAGGATTGTGAGTTACAGTGCCAAAAATCTCGTTTTCTCAACTCGCTTTCTTGTGAGCTGACCGCTAACCCGAAGAACTGCTTCAGGCCCTAATCTCGTTCTGGCATGGCACGCTGAGCCTTTGGTGAATTCTTCTTCCTTTAGGGAAACCCGATTTCAATGTGCCATTCCAAACACATCGAGTTAGCCGGTCATTGGTTCTCCTTACTCCTGCTCATCTTCCCCCGAAATTGCAAAGTGTGCGAAACAAGAGGTCAAAGGCACTGACTCTCCAAGTGGGGAGAAAGTTAATATCGCATCTGGAACGACGAACTCGAGTACCAGGGGACGAAAATGGCGATGAGTTTTAGAAATTGTGCCTGATCACTTCGTGGACCATATTCTGGGTTTTCCATGCATATTTTAGCTGAAGGATAAATCCCTTTAACGTGGAGATTTGGGACCCTTGGAATGGGAACCATCCACCATTACCTCAAAGGGTCTGCATTCCCTCACCAATAGTATCAGCCCCAAGTGTCCAGCCTTATCTCTCCCCCAGCTGTGGATGTAGAGGTGGTAAATCCAAGATTCCTCACAAGCCATGAAGGGCTTATTTAAGAATTTCTCTCTATTTCCCAGTCCTTGTGTTTTCTTTTTCAAATTTATTTTTATAAGGGGATTTAGCTTATTTACAGTGCTGAGTGTATGCTGCTGTACACAAATGATTTTCTTATGGAGACCTATAAATGTATGGGTTTTAATTTTCTTCATAGTCAGGTATATTCCTAGGTTTTGAATACAGGGTGTTGAGTCCAGTTGGTTGAGCAAGGAGCAGGTCTTGTCTAATATATATTTGGCTTATGGAATGGTATCTGTCCTAATGTCAACCTCTGGTTTTATGCTGCCTCCCCACTCTCCTTTCCCCTTAAGCAAGCATAGGATTCTTTTGTAAATGTGAGACTCTGTTGTGTTTTTTAATTCAGTTCACACGTAGCCGTGTTTACATTCCCGGTATTAGTGATATCTTATGATGTTTCTTTTTCTGTGTGACTTATTTCACTTAGAATCATCGTAACTAACTCCACTCATTATGCTGCTACTGGTCTGTTGCCATTGATTTCAGTGTTGTGTCATATTCAATTGTAGGGATGTACCACAAGTTTTATATCCATTTTTCTCTTTCTGGGCTATTGAAGTTGTACCATAGTCAAGGTTCCCGTAAAGAGAGCAGCCCCAAACTTTGGTGTGGCTGTGTCTTTTTCATTTAAATTTTCCGAATCTATAGCACCATAAGTGGAAGTTCCCTAGGCTCTCTAGCTTGGTTTTTTCTTTGTTGCAGGAAACACCATCCACTTCTCCAGAGTGGCTGTTGGCAATTTACATCCCGCCCATCAGCATAACAAGGCTGCCGGTTCTCCATGGCCTGTCCTGCCTCTGTGGATTTTACTTTTCTCGGACGGCCCTTTTGATCGGTGGGAAGTGAGACTTCCTTGTAGTGCGGATTTCCATTGCAGGCTTGCTTGGTTGGCCAAAAAGGGCGTATGCGTTTTTTCCTGAATATATTCAGGAAAAAAAGCATACGCCCTTTTTGGCCAAGTGCATCACTGTCGAACTGCTGCCTCTTTTCCTATGCTTTCAGAGCAATTCTTATCTACCCCCTGATATCTGTTTTCTGCAATTCTGCGTCGCGTTCAAGTCCTCTTCACAGCCTTCCTTCAATAAATTTTTGGATAATAGGGGTCATTTGGAACTCTGCAGGATTGTGAGTTACAGTGCCAAAAATCTCGTTTTCTCAACTCGCTTTCTTGTGAGCTGACCGCTAACCCGAAGAATTGCTTCAGGCCCTAATCTCGTTCCGGCATGGCACGCTGAGCCTTTGGTGAATTCTTCTTCCTTTAGGGAAATCAGAGTTCAATGTGCCCATCCAAACACATCGAGTTAGCCGGTCATTGGTTCTCCTTACTCCTGCTCATCTTCCACCGAAATTGCAAACTGTGCGAAACAAGAGGTCAAAGGCACTGACTCTCCAAGTGGGGAGAATGTTAATATCGCATCTGGAACGGCGAACTCGAGTACCAGGGGACGAAAATGGCGATGAGTTTTAGAAATTGTGCCTGATCACTTCGTGGACCATATTCTGGGTTTTCCATGCATATTTTAGCTGAAGGACAAATCACTTAAACGTGGAGATTTGGGACCCGTGGAATGGGAACCGTGCACCATTACCTCAAATGGTCTGCATTCCCTCACCAATAGTAGCAGCCCCAAGTGTCCAGCCTTATCTCTCCCCCAGCTGTGGATGTAGAGGTGGTAAATCCAAGATTCCTCACAAGCCATGAAGGGCTTATTTAAGAATTTCTCTCTATTTCCCAGTCCTTGTGTTTTCTTTTTCAAATTTATTTTTATAAGGGGATTTAGCTTATTTACAGTGCTGAGTGTATGCTGCTGTACACAAATGATTTTCTTATGGAGACCTATAAATGTATGGGTTTTAATTTTCTTCATAGTCAGGTATATTCCTAGGTTTTGAATACAGGGTGTTGAGTCCATTTGGTTGAGCAAGGAGCAGGTCTTGTCTAATATATATTTGGCTTATGGAATGATATCTGTCCTAATGTCAACCTCTGGTTTTATGCAGCCTCCCCACTCTCCTTTCCCCTTAAGCAAGCATAAGATTCTTTTGTAAATGTGAGACTCTGTTGTGTTTTTTAATTCAGTTTACACGTAGCCGTGTTTACATTCCCGGTATTAGTGATATCTTATGATGTTTCTTTTTCTGTGTGACTTATTTTACTTAGAATCATCGTAACTAAATCCACTCATTATGCTGCTACTGGTCTGTTGCCATTGATTTCATTGTTGAGTCATATTCCATTGTAGGGATGTACCACAAGTTTTATATCCATTTTTCTCTTTCTGGGCTGTTGAAGTTGTACCATAGTCAAGGTTCCCGTAAAGAGAGCAGCCCCAAACTTTGGTGTGGCTGTGTATTTTTCATTTAAATTTTCCGCATCTATAGCACCATAAGTGGAAGTTCCCTAGGCTCTCTAGCTTGGTTTTTTCTTTGTTGCAGGAAACACCATCCACTTCTCCAGAGTGGCTGTTGGCAATTTACATCCCGCCCATCAGCATAACAAGGCTGCCGGTTCTCCATGGCCTGTCCTGCCTCTCTGGATTTTACTTTTCTCGGACGGCCCTTTTGATCGGTGGGAAGTGAGACTTCCTTGTAGTGCGGATTTCCATTGCAGGCTTGCTAGGTTGGCCAAAAGGGCATATGCGTTTTTTCCTGAATATATTCAGGAAAAAACGCATATGCACTTTTTGGCCAAGTGCATCACAGTCGAACTGCTGCATCTTTTCCTACGCTTTCAGAGCATTTCTTATCTACCCCCTAATATCTGTTTTCTGCAATTCTGCGTCGCGTTCAAGTCCTCTTCACAGCCTTCCTTCAATAAATTTTTGGATAATAGGGGTCATTTGGAACTCTGCAGGATTGTGAGTTACAGTGCCAAAAATCTCGTTTTCTCAACTCGCTTTCTTGTGAGCTGACCGCTAACCCGAAGAATTGCTTCAGGCCCTAATCTCGTTCCGGCATGGCACGCTGAGCCTTTGGTGAATTCTTCTTCCTTTAGGGAAATCAGAGTTCAATGTGCCCATCCAAACACATCGAGTTAGCCGGTCATTGGTTCTCCTTACTCCTGCTCATCTTCCACCGAAATTGCAAACTGTGCGAAACAAGAGGTCAAAGGCACTGACTCTCCAAGTGGGGAGAATGTTAATATCGCATCTGGAACGGCGAACTCGAGTACCAGGGGACGAAAATGGCGATGAGTTTTAGAAATTGTGCCTGATCACTTCGTGGACCATATTCTGGGTTTTCCATGCATATTTTAGCTGAAGGACAAATCACTTAAACGTGGAGATTTGGGACCCGTGGAATGGGAACCGTGCACCATTACCTCAAATGGTCTGCATTCCCTCACCAATAGTAGCAGCCCCAAGTGTCCAGCCTTATCTCTCCCCCAGCTGTGGATGTAGAGGTGGTAAATCCAAGATTCCTCACAAGCCATGAAGGGCTTATTTAAGAATTTCTCTCTATTTCCCAGTCCTTGTGTTTTCTTTTTCAAATTTATTTTTATAAGGGGATTTAGCTTATTTACAGTGCTGAGTGTATGCTGCTGTACACAAATGATTTTCTTATGGAGACCTATAAATGTATGGGTTTTAATTTTCTTCATAGTCAGGTATATTCCTAGGTTTTGAATACAGGGTGTTGAGTCCATTTGGTTGAGCAAGGAGCAGGTCTTGTCTAATATATATTTGGCTTATGGAATGATATCTGTCCTAATGTCAACCTCTGGTTTTATGCAGCCTCCCCACTCTCCTTTCCCCTTAAGCAAGCATAAGATTCTTTTGTAAATGTGAGACTCTGTTGTGTTTTTTAATTCAGTTTACACGTAGCCGTGTTTACATTCCCGGTATTAGTGATATCTTATGATGTTTCTTTTTCTGTGTGACTTATTTTACTTAGAATCATCGTAACTAAATCCACTCATTATGCTGCTACTGGTCTGTTGCCATTGATTTCATTGTTGAGTCATATTCCATTGTAGGGATGTACCACAAGTTTTATATCCATTTTTCTCTTTCTGGGCTGTTGAAGTTGTACCATAGTCAAGGTTCCCGTAAAGAGAGCAGCCCCAAACTTTGGTGTGGCTGTGTATTTTTCATTTAAATTTTCCGCATCTATAGCACCATAAGTGGAAGTTCCCTAGGCTCTCTAGCTTGGTTTTTTCTTTGTTGCAGGAAACACCATCCACTTCTCCAGAGTGGCTGTTGGCAATTTACATCCCGCCCATCAGCATAACAAGGCTGCCGGTTCTCCATGGCCTGTCCTGCCTCTCTGGATTTTACTTTTCTCGGACGGCCCTTTTGATCGGTGGGAAGTGAGACTTCCTTGTAGTGCGGATTTCCATTGCAGGCTTGCTAGGTTGGCCAAAAGGGCATATGCGTTTTTTCCTGAATATATTCAGGAAAAAACGCATATGCACTTTTTGGCCAAGTGCATCACAGTCGAACTGCTGCATCTTTTCCTACGCTTTCAGAGCATTTCTTATCTACCCCCTAATATCTGTTTTCTGCAATTCTGCGTCGCGTTCAAGTCCTCTTCACAGCCTTCCTTCAATAAATTTTTGGATGAAAGGGGTCATTTGGAACTCTGCAGTATTGTGAGTTACAGTGCCAAAAATCTCCTTTTCTCAACTCGCTTTCTTGTGAGCTGAGGGCAAACCCGAAGAATTGCTTCAGGCCCTAAACTCGTTCCGGCATGGCACGCTGAGCCTTTGGTGAATTCTTCTTCCTGTAGTGAAATCAGAGTTCAATGTGCCCGTCCAAACACATCGAGTTAGCCACTCATTCGTTCTCCTTATTCCTGTTCATCTTCCACAGAAATTGCAAACTGTGCCAAACTAGAGGTCAAAGGCAATGACTCTCCAAGTGGGGAGAATGTTAATATCGCATCTGGAACGGCGAACTCGAGTACCAGGGGGCGAAAATGGCGATGAGTTTTAGAAATTTTGCCTGATCACTTCGTGGACCATATTCTGGGTTTTCCATGCATATTTTAGCTGAAGGACAAATCCCTTAAACGTGGAGATTTGGGACCCATGGAATGGGAACCATGCACCATTACCCCAAAGGGTCTGCATTCCCTCACCAATAGTATCAGCCCCCAGTGTCCAGCCTTATCTCTCCCCCAGCTGTGGATGTAGAGGTGGTAAATCCAAGATTCCTCACAAGCCATGAAGGGCTTATTTAAGAATTTCTCTCTATTTCCCAGTCCTGTGTTTTCTTTTTCAAATTTATTTTTATAAGGGGATTTAGCTTATTTACAGGGCTGAGTGTATGCTGCTGTACACAAATGATTTTCTTATGGAGACCTATAAATGTATGGGTTTTAATTTTCTTCATAGTCAGGTATATTCCTAGGTTTTGAATACAGGGTGTTGAGTCCAGTTGGTAGAGCCAGGAGCAGGTCTTGTCTAATATATATTTGGCTTATGGAATGGTATCTGTCCTAATGTCAACCTCTGGTTTTATGCAGCCTCCCCACTCTCCTTTCCCCTTAAGCAAGCATAGGATTCTTTTGTAAATGTGAGACACTGTTGTGTTTTTTAATTCAGTTCACACGTAGCCATGTTTACATTCCCGGTATTAGTGATATCTTATGATGTTTCTTTTTCTGTGTGACTTATTTCACTTAGAATCATCGTAACTAACTCCACTCATTATGCTGCTACTGGTCTGTTGCCATTGATTTCATTGTTGTGTCATATTCCATTGTAGGGATGTACCACAAGTTTTATATCCATTTTTCTCTTTCTGGGCTATTGAAGTTGTACCATAGTCAAGGTTCCCGTAAAGAGAGCAGCACCAAACTTTGGTGTGGCTGTGTCTTTTTCATTTAAAATTTCCGAATCTATAGCACCATAAGTGGAAGTTCCCTAGGCTCTCTAGCTTGGTTTTTTCTTTGTTGCAGGAAACACCATCCACTTCTCCAGAGTGGCTGTTGGCAATTTACATCCCGCCCATCAGCATAACAAGGTTGCCGGTTCTCCATGGCCTGTCCTGCCTCTCTGGATTTTACTTTTCTCGGACGGCCCTTTTGATCGGTTAGAAGTGAGAGTTCCTTGTAGTGCGGATTTCCATTGCAGGCTTGCTTGGTTGGCCAAAAAGGGCGTATGCGTTTTTTCCTGAGTATATTCAGGAAAAAACGCATACGCCCTTTTTGGCCAAGTGCATCACTGTCGAACTGCTTCCTCTTTTCCTACGCTTTCAGAGCAATTCTTATCTACCCCCTGATATCTGTTTTCTGCAATTCTGCGTCGCGTTCAAGTCCTCTTCACAGCCTTCCTTCAATAAATTTTTGGATGATAGGTGTTATTTGGAACTCTGCAGGATTGTGAGTTACAGTGCCAAAAATCTCCTTTTCTCAACTCGCTTTCTTGTGAGCTGACCGCTAACCCGAAGAATTGCTTCAGGCCCTAATCTCGTTCCGGCATGGCACGCTGAGCCTTTGGTGAATTCTTCTTCCTTTAGGGAAATCAGAGTTCAATGTGCCCATCCAAACACATCGAGTTAGCCGGTCATTGGTTCTCCTTACTCCTGCTCATCTTCCACCGAAATTGCAAACTGTGCGAAACAAGAGGTCAAAGGCACTGACTCTCCAAGTGGGGAGAATGTTAATATCGCATCTGGAACGGCGAACTCGAGTACCAGGGGACGAAAATGGCGATGAGTTTTAGAAATTGTGCCTGATCACTTCGTGGACCATATTCTGGGTTTTCCATGCATATTTTAGCTGAAGGACAAATCACTTAAACGTGGAGATTTGGGACCCGTGGAATGGGAACCGTGCACCATTACCTCAAATGGTCTGCATTCCCTCACCAATAGTAGCAGCCCCAAGTGTCCAGCCTTATCTCTCCCCCAGCTGTGGATGTAGAGGTGGTAAATCCAAGATTCCTCACAAGCCATGAAGGGCTTATTTAAGAATTTCTCTCTATTTCCCAGTCCTTGTGTTTTCTTTTTCAAATTTATTTTTATAAGGGGATTTAGCTTATTTACAGTGCTGAGTGTATGCTGCTGTACACAAATGATTTTCTTATGGAGACCTATAAATGTATGGGTTTTAATTTTCTTCATAGTCAGGTATATTCCTAGGTTTTGAATACAGGGTGTTGAGTCCATTTGGTTGAGCAAGGAGCAGGTCTTGTCTAATATATATTTGGCTTATGGAATGATATCTGTCCTAATGTCAACCTCTGGTTTTATGCAGCCTCCCCACTCTCCTTTCCCCTTAAGCAAGCATAAGATTCTTTTGTAAATGTGAGACTCTGTTGTGTTTTTTAATTCAGTTTACACGTAGCCGTGTTTACATTCCCGGTATTAGTGATATCTTATGATGTTTCTTTTTCTGTGTGACTTATTTTACTTAGAATCATCGTAACTAAATCCACTCATTATGCTGCTACTGGTCTGTTGCCATTGATTTCATTGTTGAGTCATATTCCATTGTAGGGATGTACCACAAGTTTTATATCCATTTTTCTCTTTCTGGGCTGTTGAAGTTGTACCATAGTCAAGGTTCCCGTAAAGAGAGCAGCCCCAAACTTTGGTGTGGCTGTGTATTTTTCATTTAAATTTTCCGCATCTATAGCACCATAAGTGGAAGTTCCCTAGGCTCTCTAGCTTGGTTTTTTCTTTGTTGCAGGAAACACCATCCACTTCTCCAGAGTGGCTGTTGGCAATTTACATCCCGCCCATCAGCATAACAAGGCTGCCGGTTCTCCATGGCCTGTCCTGCCTCTCTGGATTTTACTTTTCTCGGACGGCCCTTTTGATCGGTGGGAAGTGAGACTTCCTTGTAGTGCGGATTTCCATTGCAGGCTTGCTAGGTTGGCCAAAAGGGCATATGCGTTTTTTCCTGAATATATTCAGGAAAAAACGCATATGCACTTTTTGGCCAAGTGCATCACAGTCGAACTGCTGCATCTTTTCCTACGCTTTCAGAGCAATTCTTATCTACCCCCTAATATCTGTTTTCTGCAATTCTGCGTCGCGTTCAAGTCCTCTTCACAGCCTTCCTTCAATAAATTTTTGGATGAAAGGGGTCATTTGGAACTCTGCAGTATTGTGAGTTACAGTGCCAAAAATCTCCTTTTCTCAACTCGCTTTCTTGTGAGCTGACCGCAAACCCGAAGAATTGCTTCAGGCCCTAATCTCGTTCCGGCATGACACGCTGAGCCTTTGGTGAATTCTTCTTCCTTTAGGGAAATCAGAGTTCAATGTGCCCATCGAAACACATCGAGTTAGCCGGTCATTGGTTCTCCTTATTCCTGCTCATCTTCCACCGAAATTGCAAACTGTGCGAAACAAGAGGTCAAAGGCACTGACTCTCCAAGTGGGGAGAATGTTAATATCGCATCTGGAACGGCGAACTCGAGTACCAGGGGACGAAAATGGCGATGAGTTTTAGAAATTGTGCCTGATCACTTCGTGGACCACATTCTGGGATTTCCATGCATATTTTAGCTGAAGGACAAATCCCTTAAACGTGGAGATTTGGGACCCGTGGAATGGGAACCATGCACCATTACCTCAAAGGGTCTGCATTCCCTTACCAATAGTATCGGCCCCAAGTGTCCAGCCTTATCTCTCCCCCAGCTGTGGATGTAGAGGTGGTAAATCCAAGATTCCTCACAAGCCATGAAGGGCTTATTTAAGAATTTCTCTCTATTTCCCAGTCCTTGTGTTTTCTTTTTCAAATTTATTTTTATAAGGGGATTTAGCTTATTTACAGTGCTGTGTGTATGCTGCTGTACACAAATGATTTTCTTATGGAGACCTATAAATGTATGGGTGTTAATTTTCTTCATAGTCAGGTATATTCCTAGGTTTTGTATACAGGGTGTTGAGTCCATTTGGTTGAGCAAGGAGCAGGTCTTGTCTAATATATATTTGGCTTATGGAATGATATCTGTCCTAATGTCAACCTCTGGTTTTATGCAGCCTCCCCACTCTCCTTTCCCCTTAAGCAAGCATAAGATTCTTTTGTAAATGTGAGACCCTGTTGTGTTTTTTAATTCAGTTCACACGTAGCCGTGTTTACATTCCCGGTATTAGTGATATCTTATGATGTTTCTTTTTCTGTGTGACTTATTTCAATTAGAATCATCGTAACTAACTCCACTCATTATGCTGCTACTGGTCTGTTGCCATTGATTTCATTGTTGTGTCATATTCCACTGTAGGGATGTACCAAAAGTTTTATATCCATTTTTCTCTTTCTGGGCTGTTGAAGTTGTACCATAGTCAAGGTTCCCGTAAAGAGAGCAGCCCCAAACTTTGGTGTGGCTGTGTCTTTTTCATTTAAATTTCCGAATCTATAGGACCATAAGTGGAAGTTCCCTAGGCTGTCTAGCTTGGTTTTTTCTTTGTTGCAGGAAACACCATCCACTTCTCTAGAGTGGCTGTTGGCAATTTACATCCCGCCTATCAGCATAACAAGGCTGCCGGTTCTCCATGGCCTGTCCTGCCTCTCTGGATTTTACTTTTCTCGGACGGCCCTTTTGATCGGTGGGAAGTGAGACTACCTTGTAGTGCGGATTTCCATTGCAGGCTTGCTTGGTTGGCCAAAAAGGGCGTATGCGTTTTTTCCTGAATATATTCAGGAAAAAACGCATATGCACTTTTTGGCCAAGTGCATCACTGTCGAACTGCTGCATCTTTACCTACGCTTTCAGAGCAATTGTTATCTACCCCCTGATATGTGTTTTCTGCAATTCTGCGTCGCGTTCAAGTCCTCTTCACAGCCTTCCTTCAATAAATTTTTGGATGAAAGGGGTCATTTGGAACTCTGCAGTATTGTGAGTTAGAGTGCCAAAAATCTCCTTTTCTCCACTCGCTTTCTTGTGAGCTGAGGGCAAACCCGAAGAATTGCTTCAGGCCCTAATCTCGTTCCAGTATGGCACGCTGAGCCTTTGGTGAAATCTTCTTCCTGTAGGGAAATCAGAGTTCAATGTACCCGTCCAAACACATCGAGTTAGCCACTCATTCTTTCTCCTTATTCCTGTTCATCTTCCACAAAAATTGCAAACTGTGCCAAACAAGAGGTCAAAGGCACTGACTCTCCAAGTTTGGAGAATGTTAATATCGCACCTGGAACGGCGAACTCGAGTACCAGGGGGCGAAAATGGCGATGAGTTTTAGAAATTTTGCCTGATCACTTCGTGGACCATATTCTGGGATTTCCATGCATATTTTAGCTGAAGGATAAATCCCTTAAACGTGGAGATTTGGGACCCATGGAATGGGAACCATGCACCATTATCTCAAAGGGTCTGCATTCCCTCACCAATACTATCAGCCCCAAGTGTCCAGCCTTATCTCTCCCCCAGCTGTGGATGTAGAGGTGGTAAATCCAAGATTCCTCACAAGCCCTGATGGGCTTATTTAAGAATTTCTCTCTATTTCCCAGTCCTGTGTTTTCTTTTTCAAATTTATTTTTATAAGGGGATTTAGCTTATTTACAGTGCTGAGTGTATGCTGCTGTACACAAATGATTTTCTTATGGAGACCTATAAATGTATGGGTTTTAATTTTCTTCATAGTCAGGTATATTCCTAGGTTTTGAATACGGGGTGTTGAGTCCATTTGGTTCAGCAAGGAGTAGGTCTTGTCTAATATATATTTGGCTTATGGAATGGTAACTGTCCTAACGTCAACCTCTGGTTTTATGCAGCCTCCCCAGTCTCCTTTCCCCTTAAGCAAGCATAAGTTTCTTTTGTAAATGTGAGACTCTCTTGTGTTTTTTAATTCAGTTCACACGTAGCCATGTTTACATTCCCGGTATTAGTGATATCTTATGATGTTTCTTTTTCTGTGTGACTTATTTCACTTAGAATCATCGTAACTAAATCCACTCATTATGCTGCTACTGGCCTGTTGCCATTGATTTCATTGTTGAGTGATATTCCACTGTAGATATGTCCCACAAGTTTTATATCCATTTTTCTCTTTCTGGGCTATTGAAGTTGTACCATAGTCAAGGTTCCAGTACACAGAGCAGCCCCAAACTTTGGTGTGGCTCTGTCTTTTTCATTTAAATTTTCCGAATCTATAGCATCATAAGTGCAAGTGCCCTAGGCTCTCTAGCTTGGTTTTTTCTTTGTTCCAGGAAACACCATCCACTTCCCCAGAGTGGCTGTTGGCAATTTACATCCCGCCCATCAGCATAACAAGGCTCCCGGTTCTCCATGGCCTGTCCTGCCTCTCTGGATTTTACACTTTTTTCGGACGGCCCTTTTGATCGGTGGGAAGTGAGACTCCCTTGTAGTGCAGATTTCCATTGCAGGCTTGCTTGGTGGGCCAAAAAGTGCGTATGCGTTTTTTGCACAATATATTCAGGAAAACACGCATATGCCCTTTTTGGCCAAGTGCATCACTGTCGAACTGCTGCCTCTCTTCCTACGCTTTCAGAGCAATTCTTATCTACCCCCTGATATCTCTTTTCTGCAATTCTGCGTCGCGTTCAAGTCCTCTTCACAGCCTTCCTTCAATAAATTTTTGGATGATAGGGGTCATTTGGAACTCTGCAGGATTGTGAGTTACACTGCCAAAAATCTCCTTTACTCAACTCGCTTTCTTGTGACCTGACCGCAAACCCGAAGAATTGCTTCAGGCCCTAATCTCGTTCCGGCATGGCACGCTGAGCCTTTGTTGAATTCTGCTTCCAGTAGAGAAATCAGAGTTCAATGTGCCCGTCCAAACACATCGAGTTAGCCGCTCATTCGTTCTCCTTATTCCTGTTCATCTTCCACATAAATTGCAAACTGTGCCAAACAAGAGGTCAAAGGCACTGACTCTCCAAGTGGGGAGAATGTTAATATCGCATCTGGAACGGCGAACTCGAGTACCAGGGGGCGAAAATGGCGATGAGTTTTAGAAATTTTGCCTGATCACTTCGTGGACCATATTCTGGGTTTTCCATGCATATTTTAGCTGAAGGATAAATCCCTTAAACGTGGAGATTTGGGACCCGTGGAATGGGAGCCATGCACCATTGCCTCAAAAAGTCTGCATTCCCTCAGCAACAGTATCCGCCCCAAGTGTCCAGCCTTATCTCTCCCCCAGCTGTGGATGTAGAGGTGGTAAATCCAAGATTCCTCACAATCCCTGAAGGACTTATTTAAGAATTTCTCTCTATTTCATTCCTTGTGATTTCTTTTTCAAATTTATTTTTATAAGGGGATTTAGCTTATTTACAGTGCTGTGTGTATGCTGCTGTACACAAATGATTTTCTTATGGAGACCTATAAATGTATGGGTGTTAATTTTCTTCAAAGTCAGGTATCTTCCTAAGTTTTGAATACGGGGTTTTGAGTCCATGTTCTTGAGCAAGGAGTAGGTCTTGTCTAATATATATTTGGCTTATGGAATGGTATCTGTCCTAATGTTAACCTCTGGTTTTATGCAGCCTCCCCACTCTCCTTTCCCCTTAAGCAAGCCTAAGTTTCTTTTGTAAATGTGAGACTCTGTTGTGTTTTGAAATGCAGTTCACGCGTAGCCGTGTTTACATTCCCGGTATTAGTGATATCTAATGATATTTCTTTTTCTGTGTGACTTATTTCACTTAGAATCATCGTAACTAAATCCACTCATTATGCTGCTACTGGCCTGTTGCCATTGATTTCATTGTTGAGTGATATTCCACTGTAGATATGTCCCACAAGTTTTATATCCATTTTTCTCTTTCTGGGCTATTGAAGTTGTACCATAGTCAAGGTTCCCGTACACAGAGCAGCCCCAAACTTTGGTGTGGCTCTGTCTTTTTCATTTAAATTTTCCGAACCTATAGCACCATAAGTGCAAGTGCCCTAGGCTCTTTATCTTGTTTTTTTTTCTTTTTTCCAGGAAACACCGTCCACTTTTCCAGAGTGGCTGTTGGCAATTTACATCCCGCCCATCAGCATAACAAGGCTGCCATTTCTCCATGGCATGTCCTGTCTCTCTGGATTTTACACTTTTTTCGGACGGCCCTTTCGATCGGTGGGAAGTGAGACTCCCTTGTAGTGCGGATTTCCATTGCAGGCTTGCTTGGTGGGCCAAAAAGGGCGTATGCGTTTTTTGCAGAATATATTCAGGAAAAAACGCATATGCCCTTTTTGACCAAGTGCATCACTGTCGAACTGCTGCCTCTTTTCCTACGCTTTCAGAGCAATTCTTATCTACCCACTGATATCTGTTTTCTACAATTCTGCGTCGCGTTCAAGTCCTCTTCACAGCCTTCCTTCAATAAATTTTTGGATGATAGGGGTCATTTGGAACTCTGCAGGATTGTGAGTTACAGTGCCAAAAATCTCCTTTACTCAACTCGCTTTCTTGTGAGCTGACCGCAAACACGAAGAATTGCTTCAGGCCCTAATCTCGTTCCAGTATGGCACGCTGAGCCTTTGGTGAAATCTTCTTCCTGTAGGGAAATCAGAGTTCAATGTACCCGTCCAAACACATCGAGTTAGCCACTCATTCTTTCTCCTTATTCCTGTTCATCTTCCACAAAAATTGCAAACTGTGCCAAACAAGAGGTCAAAGGCACTGACTCTCCAAGTTTGGAGAATGTTAATATCGCACCTGGAACGGCGAACTCGAGTACCAGGGGGCGAAAATGGCGATGAGTTTTAGAAATTTTGCCTGATCACTTCGTGGACCATATTCTGGGATTTCCATGCATATTTTAGCTGAAGGATAAATCCCTTAAACGTGGAGATTTGGGACCCATGGAATGGGAACCATGCACCATTATCTCAAAGGGTCTGCATTCCCTCACCAATACTATCAGCCCCAAGTGTCCAGCCTTATCTCTCCCCCAGCTGTGGATGTAGAGGTGGTAAATCCAAGATTCCTCACAAGCCCTGAAGGGCTTATTTAAGAATTTCTCTCTATTTCCCAGTCCTGTGTTTTCTTTTTCAAATTTATTTTTATAAGGGGATTTAGCTTATTTACAGTGCTGAGTGTATGCTGCTGTACACAAATGATTTTCTTATGGAGACCTATAAATGTATGGGTTTTAATTTTCTTCATAGTCAGGTATATTCCTAGGTTTTGAATACGGGGTGTTGAGTCCATTTGGTTCAGCAAGGAGTAGGTCTTGTCTAATATATATTTGGCTTATGGAATGGTAACTGTCCTAACGTCAACCTCTGGTTTTATGCAGCCTCCCCAGTCTCCTTTCCCCTTAAGCAAGCATAAGTTTCTTTTGTAAATGTGAGACTCTCTTGTGTTTTTTAATTCAGTTCACACGTAGCCATGTTTACATTCCCGGTATTAGTGATATCTTATGATGTTTCTTTTTCTGTGTGACTTATTTCACTTAGAATCATCGTAACTAAATCCACTCATTATGCTGCTACTGGCCTGTTGCCATTGATTTCATTGTTGAGTGATATTCCACTGTAGATATGTCCCACAAGTTTTATATCCATTTTTCTCTTTCTGGGCTATTGAAGTTGTACCATAGTCAAGGTTCCAGTACACAGAGCAGCCCCAAACTTTGGTGTGGCTCTGTCTTTTTCATTTAAATTTTCCGAATCTATAGCATCATAAGTGCAAGTGCCCTAGGCTCTCTAGCTTGGTTTTTTCTTTGTTCCAGGAAACACCATCCACTTCCCCAGAGTGGCTGTTGGCAATTTACATCCCGCCCATCAGCATAACAAGGCTCCCGGTTCTCCATGGCCTGTCCTGCCTCTCTGGATTTTACACTTTTTTCGGACGGCCCTTTTGATCGGTGGGAAGTGAGACTCCCTTGTAGTGCAGATTTCCATTGCAGGCTTGCTTGGTGGGCCAAAAAGTGCGTATGCGTTTTTTGCACAATATATTCAGGAAAACACGCATATGCCCTTTTTGGCCAAGTGCATCACTGTCGAACTGCTGCCTCTCTTCCTACGCTTTCAGAGCAATTCTTATCTACCCCCTGATATCTCTTTTCTGCAATTCTGCGTCGCGTTCAAGTCCTCTTCACAGCCTTCCTTCAATAAATTTTTGGATGATAGGGGTCATTTGGAACTCTGCAGGATTGTGAGTTACACTGCCAAAAATCTCCTTTACTCAACTCGCTTTCTTGTGACCTGACCGCAAACCCGAAGAATTGCTTCAGGCCCTAATCTCGTTCCGGCATGGCACGCTGAGCCTTTGTTGAATTCTGCTTCCAGTAGAGAAATCAGAGTTCAATGTGCCCGTCCAAACACATCGAGTTAGCCGCTCATTCGTTCTCCTTATTCCTGTTCATCTTCCACATAAATTGCAAACTGTGCCAAACAAGAGGTCAAAGGCACTGACTCTCCAAGTGGGGAGAATGTTAATATCGCATCTGGAACGGCGAACTCGAGTACCAGGGGGCGAAAATGGCGATGAGTTTTAGAAATTTTGCCTGATCACTTCGTGGACCATATTCTGGGTTTTCCATGCATATTTTAGCTGAAGGATAAATCCCTTAAACGTGGAGATTTGGGACCCGTGGAATGGGAGCCATGCACCATTGCCTCAAAAAGTCTGCATTCCCTCAGCAACAGTATCCGCCCCAAGTGTCCAGCCTTATCTCTCCCCCAGCTGTGGATGTAGAGGTGGTAAATCCAAGATTCCTCACAATCCCTGAAGGACTTATTTAAGAATTTCTCTCTATTTCATTCCTTGTGATTTCTTTTTCAAATTTATTTTTATAAGGGGATTTAGCTTATTTACAGTGCTGTGTGTATGCTGCTGTACACAAATGATTTTCTTATGGAGACCTATAAATGTATGGGTGTTAATTTTCTTCAAAGTCAGGTATCTTCCTAAGTTTTGAATACGGGGTTTTGAGTCCATGTTCTTGAGCAAGGAGTAGGTCTTGTCTAATATATATTTGGCTTATGGAATGGTATCTGTCCTAATGTTAACCTCTGGTTTTATGCAGCCTCCCCACTCTCCTTTCCCCTTAAGCAAGCCTAAGTTTCTTTTGTAAATGTGAGACTCTGTTGTGTTTTGAAATGCAGTTCACGCGTAGCCGTGTTTACATTCCCGGTATTAGTGATATCTAATGATATTTCTTTTTCTGTGTGACTTATTTCACTTAGAATCATCGTAACTAAATCCACTCATTATGCTGCTACTGGCCTGTTGCCATTGATTTCATTGTTGAGTGATATTCCACTGTAGATATGTCCCACAAGTTTTATATCCATTTTTCTCTTTCTGGGCTATTGAAGTTGTACCATAGTCAAGGTTCCCGTACACAGAGCAGCCCCAAACTTTGGTGTGGCTCTGTCTTTTTCATTTAAATTTTCCGAACCTATAGCACCATAAGTGCAAGTGCCCTAGGCTCTTTATCTTGTTTTTTTTTCTTTTTTCCAGGAAACACCGTCCACTTTTCCAGAGTGGCTGTTGGCAATTTACATCCCGCCCATCAGCATAACAAGGCTGCCATTTCTCCATGGCATGTCCTGTCTCTCTGGATTTTACACTTTTTTCGGACGGCCCTTTTGATCGGTGGGAAGTGAGACTCCCTTGTAGTGCGGATTTCCATTGCAGGCTTGCTTGGTTGGCCAAAAAGGGCGTATGCGTTTTTTGCAGAATATATTCAGGAAAAAACGCATATGCCCTTTTTGGCCAAGTGCATCACTGTCGAACTGCTGCCTCTTTTCCTACGCTTTCAGAGCAATTCTTATCTACCCCCTGATATCTGTTTTCTGCAATTCTGCGTCGCGTTCAAGTCCTCTTAACAGCCTTCCTTCAATAAATTTTGGGGTGATAGGGGTCATTTGGAACTCTGGAGGATTGTGAGTTACAGTGCCAAAAATCTCCTTTTCTCAACTCGCTTTCTTGTGAGCTGACCGCAAACGCGAAGAATTGCTTCAGGCCCTAATCTCTTTCCACAATGGCACGCTGAGCCTTTGGTGAATTCTTCTTCTTGTAGGGAAATCAGAGTTCAATGTGTCCGTCCAAACACATCGAGTTAGCCGCTCCTTCGTTCTCCTTATTCCTGTACATCTTCCACAGAAATTGCAAACTGTGCCAAACAAGAGGTCAAAGGCACTGACTCTCCAATTCGGGAGAATGTTAATATCGCATCTGGAACGGCGAACTCGAGTACCAGGGGGCGAAAATGGCGATGAGTTTTAGAAATTTTGCCTGATCACTTCGTGGACCATATTCTGGGTTTTCCATGCATATTTTAGCTGAAGGATAAATCCCTTAAACGTGGAGATTTGGGACCCGTGGAATGGGAATCATGCACCATTACCTCAAAGAGTCTGCATTCCCTCAGCAACAGTATCCGCCCAAAGTGTCCAGCCTTATCTCTCCCCCAGCTGTGGATGTAGAGGTGGTAAATCCAAGATTCCTCACAATCCCTGAAGGACTTATGTAAGAATTTCTCTCTATTTCAGTCCTTGTGATTTCTTTTTCAAATTTATTTTTATAAGTGGATTTAGCTTATTTACAGTGCTGTGTGCATTCTGCTGTACACAAATGATTTTCTTATGGAGACCTATAAATGTATGGGTTTTAATTTTCTTCAAAGTCAGGTATATTCCTAAGTTTTGAATACGGGGTGGTGAGTCCATGTGCTTGAGCAAGGAGTAGGTCTTGTCTAATATATATTTGGCTTATGGAATGGTATCTGTCCTAATGTTAACCTCTGGTTTTATGCAGCCTCCCCACTCTCCTTTCCCCTTAAGCAAGCCTAAGTTTCTTTTGTAAATGTGAGACTCTGTTGTGTTTTGAAATGCAGTTCACGCGTAGCCGTGTTTACATTCCCGGTATTAGTGATATCTTATGATGTTTCTTTTTCTGTGTGACTTATTTCACTTAGAATCATCGTAACTAAATCCACTCATTATGCTGCTACTGGTCTGTTGCCATTGATTTCATTGTTGAGTGATATTCCACTGTAGGGATGTACCACAAGTTTTATATCCATTTTTCTCTTTCTGGGCTATTGAAGTTGTACCATAGTCAAGGTTCCCGTACACAGAGCAGCCCCAAACTTTGGTGTGGCTGTGTCTTTTTCATTTAAATTTTCCGAATCTATAGCACCATAAGTGCAAGTGCCCTAGGCTCTCTAGCTTGGTTTTTTCTTTGTTGCAGGAAACACCATCCACTTCTCCAGAGTGGCTGTTGGCAATTTACATCCCGCCCATCAGCATAACAAGGCTGCCAGTTCTCCATGGCCTGTCCTGCCTCTCTGGATTTTACACTTTTTTCGGACGGCCCTTTTGATCGGTGGGAAGTGGCACTTCCTTGTATTGCGGATTTCCGTTGCAGGCTTGCTTGGTTGGCCAAAAAGGGCGTATGCGTTTTTTCCTGAATATATTCAGGAAAAAACGCATACGCCCTTTTTGGCCAAGTGCATCACTGTCGAACTGCTGCCTCTTTTACTACGCTTTCAGAGCAATTCTTATCTACCCCCTGATATCTGTTTTCTGCAATTCTGCGTCGTGTTCAAGTCCTCTTCACAGCCTTCCTTCAATAAATTTTTGGATGATAGGGGTCATTTGGAACTCTGGAGGATTGTGAGTTACAGTGCCAAAAATCTGTTTTCTCAACTCGCTTTCTTGTGAGCTGACCGCAAACGCGAGGAATTGCTTCAGGCCCTAATCTCTTTCCGCAATGGCACGCTGAGCCTTTGGTGAATTCTTCTTCTTGTAGGGAAATCAGAGTTCAATGTGCCCGTCCAAACACATCGAGTTAGCCGCTCCTTCGTTCTCCTTATTCCTGTACATCTTTCACAGAAATTGCAAACTGTGCCAAACAAGAGGTCAAAGGCACTGACTCTCCAAGTCGGGAGAATGTTAATATCGCATCTGGAACGGCGAACTCGAGTACCAGGGGGCGAAAATGGCGATGAGTTTTAGAAATTTTGCCTGATCAATTCGTGGACCATATTCTGGGTTTTCCATGCATATTTTAGCTGAAGGATAAATCCCTTAAACGTGGAGATTTGGGACCCGTGGAATGGGAATCATGCACCATTACCTCAAAGAGTCTGCATTCCCTCAGCAACAGTATCCGCCCAAAGTGTCCAGCCTTATCTCTCCCCCAGCTGTGGATGTAGAGGTGGTAAATCCAAGATTCCTCACAATCCCTGAAGGACTTATTTAAGAATTTCTCTCTATTTCAGTCCTTTTGATTTCTTTTTCTAATTTATTTTTATAAGGGGATTTAGCTTATTTACAGTGCTGTGTGCATGCTGCTGTACACAAATGATTTTCTTATGGAGACCTATAAATGTATGGGTTTTAATTTTCTTCAAAGTCAGGTATAGTCCCAAGTTTTGAATACGGGGTGTTGAGTCCATGTGCTTTAGCAAGGAGTAGGTCTTGTCTAATATATATTTGGCTTATGGAATGGTATCTGTCCTAATGTTAACCTCTGGTTTTATGCAGCCTCCCCACTCTCCTTTCCCCTTAAGCAAGCCTAAGTTTCTTTTGTAAATGTGAGACTCTGTTGTGTTTTGAAATGCAGTTCACGCGTAGCCGTGTTTACATTCCCGGTATTAGTGATATCTAATGATGTTTCTTTTTCTATGTGACTTATTTCACTTAGAATCATCGTAACTAAATCCACTCATTATGCTGCTACTGGTCTGTTGCCATTGATTTCATTGTTGAGTGATATTCCACTGTAGAGACGTACCACGAGTTTTATATCCATTTTTCTCTTTCTGGGCTATTGAAGTTGTACCATAGTCAAGGTTCCCGTACACAGAGCAGCCCCAAACATTGGTGTGGCTGTGTCTTTTTCATTTAAATTTTCTGAATCTATAGCACCATAAGTGCAAGTGCCCTAGGCTCTTTAGCTTGTTTTTTTCTTTTTTTCAGGAAACACCATCCACTTCTCCAGAGTGGCTGTTGTCAATTTACATCCCGCCCATCAGCATAACAAGGCTGCCGTTTCTGCATGGCCTGTCATGCCTCTCTGGATTTTACACTTTTTTCGGACGGCCCTTTTGATCGGTGGGAAGTGAGACTCCCTTGTAGTGCGGATTTCCATTGCAGGCTTGCTTGGTTGGCCAAAAAGGGCGTATGCGTTTTTTGCAGAATATATTCAGGAAAAAACGCATATGCCCTTTTTGGCCAAGTGCATCACTGTCGAACTGCTGCCTCTTTTCCTACGCTTTCAGAGCAATTCTTATCTACCCCCTGATATCTGTTTTCTGCAATTCTGCGTCGCGTTCAAGTCCTCTTAACAGTCTTCCTTCAATAAATTTTGGGGTGATAGGGGTCATTTGGAACTCTGGAGGATTGTGAGTTACAGTGCCAAAAATCTCCTTTTCTCAACTCGCTTTCTTGTGAGCTGACCGCAAACGCGAAGAATTGCTTCAGGCCCTAATCTCTTTCCACAATGGCACGCTGAGCCTTTGGTGAATTCTTCTTCTTGTAGGGAAATCAGAGTTCAATGTGTCCGTCCAAACACATCGAGTTAGCCGCTCCTTCGTTCTCCTTATTCCTGTACATCTTCCACAGAAATTGCAAACTGTGCCAAACAAGAGGTCAAAGGCACTGACTCTCCAATTCGGGAGAATGTTAATATCGCATCTGGAACGGCGAACTCGAGTACCAGGGGGCGAAAATGGCGATGAGTTTTAGAAATTTTGCCTGATCACTTCGTGGACCATATTCTGGGTTTTCCATGCATATTTTAGCTGAAGGATAAATCCCTTAAACGTGGAGATTTGGGACCCGTGGAATGGGAATCATGCACCATTACCTCAAAGAGTCTGCATTCCCTCAGCAACAGTATCCGCCCAAAGTGTCCAGCCTTATCTCTCCCCCAGCTGTGGATGTAGAGGTGGTAAATCCAAGATTCCTCACAATCCCTGAAGGACTTATGTAAGAATTTCTCTCTATTTCAGTCCTTGTGATTTCTTTTTCAAATTTATTTTTATAAGGGGATTTAGCTTATTTACAGTGCTGTGTGCATTCTGCTGTACACAAATGATTTTCTTATGGAGACCTATAAATGTATGGGTTTTAATTTTCTTCAAAGTCAGGTATATTCCTAAGTTTTGAATACGGGGTGGTGAGTCCATGTGCTTGAGCAAGGAGTAGGTCTTGTCTAATATATATTTGGCTTATGGAATGGTATCTGTCCTAATGTTAACCTCTGGTTTTATGCAGCCTCCCCACTCTCCTTTCCCCTTAAGCAAGCCTAAGTTTCTTTTGTAAATGTGAGACTCTGTTGTGTTTTGAAATGCAGTTCACGCGTAGCCGTGTTTACATTCCCGGTATTAGTGATATCTTATGATGTTTCTTTTTCTGTGTGACTTATTTCACTTAGAATCATCGTAACTAAATCCACTCATTATGCTGCTACTGGTCTGTTGCCATTGATTTCATTGTTGAGTGATATTCCACTGTAGGGATGTACCACAAGTTTTATATCCATTTTTCTCTTTCTGGGCTATTGAAGTTGTACCATAGTCAAGGTTCCCGTACACAGAGCAGCCCCAAACTTTGGTGTGGCTGTGTCTTTTTCATTTAAATTTTCCGAATCTATAGCACCATAAGTGCAAGTGCCCTAGGCTCTCTAGCTTGGTTTTTTCTTTGTTGCAGGAAACACCATCCACTTCTCCAGAGTGGCTGTTGGCAATTTACATCCCGCCCATCAGCATAACAAGGCTGCCAGTTCTCCATGGCCTGTCCTGCCTCTCTGGATTTTACACTTTTTTCGGACGGCCCTTTTGATCGGTGGGAAGTGGCACTTCCTTGTATTGCGGATTTCCGTTGCAGGCTTGCTTGGTTGGCCAAAAAGGGCGTATGCGTTTTTTCCTGAATATATTCAGGAAAAAACGCATACGCCCTTTTTGGCCAAGTGCATCACTGTCGAACTGCTGCCTCTTTTACTACGCTTTCAGAGCAATTCTTATCTACCCCCTGATATCTGTTTTCTGCAATTCTGCGTCGTGTTCAAGTCCTCTTCACAGCCTTCCTTCAATAAATTTTTGGATGATAGGGGTCATTTGGAACTCTGGAGGATTGTGAGTTACAGTGCCAAAAATCTGTTTTCTCAACTCGCTTTCTTGTGAGCTGACCGCAAACGCGAGGAATTGCTTCAGGCCCTAATCTCTTTCCGCAATGGCACGCTGAGCCTTTGGTGAATTCTTCTTCTTGTAGGGAAATCAGAGTTCAATGTGCCCGTCCAAACACATCGAGTTAGCCGCTCCTTCGTTCTCCTTATTCCTGTACATCTTTCACAGAAATTGCAAACTGTGCCAAACAAGAGGTCAAAGGCACTGACTCTCCAAGTCGGGAGAATGTTAATATCGCATCTGGAACGGCGAACTCGAGTACCAGGGGGCGAAAATGGCGATGAGTTTTAGAAATTTTGCCTGATCAATTCGTGGACCATATTCTGGGTTTTCCATGCATATTTTAGCTGAAGGATAAATCCCTTAAACGTGGAGATTTGGGACCCGTGGAATGGGAATCATGCACCATTACCTCAAAGAGTCTGCATTCCCTCAGCAACAGTATCCGCCCAAAGTGTCCAGCCTTATCTCTCCCCCAGCTGTGGATGTAGAGGTGGTAAATCCAAGATTCCTCACAATCCCTGAAGGACTTATTTAAGAATTTCTCTCTATTTCAGTCCTTTTGATTTCTTTTTCTAATTTATTTTTATAAGGGGATTTAGCTTATTTACAGTGCTGTGTGCATGCTGCTGTACACAAATGATTTTCTTATGGAGACCTATAAATGTATGGGTTTTAATTTTCTTCAAAGTCAGGTATAGTCCCAAGTTTTGAATACGGGGTGTTGAGTCCATGTGCTTTAGCAAGGAGTAGGTCTTGTCTAATATATATTTGGCTTATGGAATGGTATCTGTCCTAATGTTAACCTCTGGTTTTATGCAGCCTCCCCACTCTCCTTTCCCCTTAAGCAAGCCTAAGTTTCTTTTGTAAATGTGAGACTCTGTTGTGTTTTGAAATGCAGTTCACGCGTAGCCGTGTTTACATTCCCGGTATTAGTGATATCTAATGATGTTTCTTTTTCTATGTGACTTATTTCACTTAGAATCATCGTAACTAAATCCACTCATTATGCTGCTACTGGTCTGTTGCCATTGATTTCATTGTTGAGTGATATTCCACTGTAGAGACGTACCACGAGTTTTATATCCATTTTTCTCTTTCTGGGCTATTGAAGTTGTACCATAGTCAAGGTTCCCGTACACAGAGCAGCCCCAAACATTGGTGTGGCTGTGTCTTTTTCATTTAAATTTTCTGAATCTATAGCACCATAAGTGCAAGTGCCCTAGGCTCTTTAGCTTGTTTTTTTCTTTTTTTCAGGAAACACCATCCACTTCTCCAGAGTGGCTGTTGTCAATTTACATCCCGCCCATCAGCATAACAAGGCTGCCGTTTCTGCATGGCCTGTCATGCCTCTCTGGATTTTACACTTTTTTCGGACGGCCCTTTTGATCGGTGGGAAGTGAGACTCCCTTGTAGTGCGGATTTCCATTGCAGGCTTGCTTGGTTGGCCAAAAAGGGCGTATGCGTTTTTTGCAGAATATATTCAGGAAAAAACGCATATGCCCTTTTTGGCCAAGTGCATCACTGTCGAACTGCTGCCTCTTTTCCTACGCTTTCAGAGCAATTCTTATCTACCCCCTGATATCTGTTTTCTGCAATTCTGCGTCGCGTTCAAGTCCTCTTAACAGCCTTCCTTCAATAAATTTTGGGGTGATAGGGGTCATTTGGAACTCTGGAGGATTGTGAGTTACAGTGCCAAAAATCTCCTTTTCTCAACTCGCTTTCTTGTGAGCTGACCGCAAACGCGAAGAATTGCTTCAGGCCCTAATCTCTTTCCACAATGGCACGCTGAGCCTTTGGTGAATTCTTCTTCTTGTAGGGAAATCAGAGTTCAATGTGTCCGTCCAAACACATCGAGTTAGCCGCTCCTTCGTTCTCCTTATTCCTGTACATCTTCCACAGAAATTGCAAACTGTGCCAAACAAGAGGTCAAAGGCACTGACTCTCCAATTCGGGAGAATGTTAATATCGCATCTGGAACGGCGAACTCGAGTACCAGGGGGCGAAAATGGCGATGAGTTTTAGAAATTTTGCCTGATCACTTCGTGGACCATATTCTGGGTTTTCCATGCATATTTTAGCTGAAGGATAAATCCCTTAAACGTGGAGATTTGGGACCCGTGGAATGGGAATCATGCACCATTACCTCAAAGAGTCTGCATTCCCTCAGCAACAGTATCCGCCCAAAGTGTCCAGCCTTATCTCTCCCCCAGCTGTGGATGTAGAGGTGGTAAATCCAAGATTCCTCACAATCCCTGAAGGACTTATGTAAGAATTTCTCTCTATTTCAGTCCTTGTGATTTCTTTTTCAAATTTATTTTTATAAGGGGATTTAGCTTATTTACAGTGCTGTGTGCATTCTGCTGTACACAAATGATTTTCTTATGGAGACCTATAAATGTATGGGTTTTAATTTTCTTCAAAGTCAGGTATATTCCTAAGTTTTGAATACGGGGTGGTGAGTCCATGTGCTTGAGCAAGGAGTAGGTCTTGTCTAATATATATTTGGCTTATGGAATGGTATCTGTCCTAATGTTAACCTCTGGTTTTATGCAGCCTCCCCACTCTCCTTTCCCCTTAAGCAAGCCTAAGTTTCTTTTGTAAATGTGAGACTCTGTTGTGTTTTGAAATGCAGTTCACGCGTAGCCGTGTTTACATTCCCGGTATTAGTGATATCTAATGATGTTTCTTTTTCTATGTGACTTATTTCACTTAGAATCATCGTAACTAAATCCACTCATTATGCTGCTAGTGGTCTGTTGCCATTGATTTCATTGTTGAGTGATATTCCACTGTAGAGACGTACCACGAGTTTTATATCCATTTTTCTCTTTCTGGGCTATTGAAGTTGTACCATAGTCAAGGTTCCCGTACACAGAGCAGCCCCAAACATTGGTGTGGCTGTGTCTTTTTCATTTAAATTTTCTGAATCTATAGCACCAGAAGTGCAAGTGCCCTAGGCTCTTTAGCTTGTTTTTTTCTTTTTTTCAGGAAACACCATCCACTTCTCCAGAGTGGCTGTTGTCAATTTACATCCCGCCCATCAGCATAAAAAGGCTGCCGTTTCTGCATGGCCTGTCATGCCTCTCTGGATTTTACACTTTTTTCGGACGGCCCTTTTGATCGGTGGGAAGTGAGACTCCCTTGTAGTGCGGATTTCCATTGCAGGCTTGCTTGGTTGGCCAAAAAGGGCGTATGCGTTTTTTGCAGAATATATTCAGGAAAAAACGCATATGCCCTTTTTGGCCAAGTGCATCACTGTCGAACTGCTGCCTCTTTTCCTACGCTTTCAGAGCAATTCTTATCTACCCCCTGATATCTGTTTTCTGCAATTCTGCGTCGCGTTCAAGTCCTCTTCACAGCCTTCCTTCAATAAATTTTTGGATGATAGGGGTCATTTGGAACTCTGCAGGATTGTGAGTTACAGTGCCAAAAATCTCCTTTACTCAACTCGCTTTCTTGTGAGCTGACCGCAAACACGAAGAATTGCTTCAGGCCCTAACCTCGTTCCGGCATGGCACGCTGAGCCTTTGTTGAATTCTTCTTCCTGTAGGGAAATAGGAGTTCAATGTGCCCGTCCAAACACATCGAGTTAGCCGCTCATTCGTTCTCCTTATTCCTGTTCATCTTCCACAGAAATTGCAAACTGTGCCAAACAAGAGGTCAAAGGCACTGACTCTCCAAGTGGGGAGAATGTTAATATCGCATCTGGAACGGCGAACTCGAGTACCAGGGGGCGAAAATGGTGATGAGTTTTAGAAATTTTGCCTGATCACTTCGTGGACCATATTCTGGGTTTTCCATGCATATTTTAGCTGAAGGATAAATCCCTTAAACGTGGAGATTTGGGTCCCGTGGAATGGGAACCATGCACCATTACCTCAAAGGGTCTGCATTCCCTCAGCAACAGTATCCGCCGCAAGTGTCCAGCCTTATCTCTCCCCCAGCTGTGGATGTAGAGGTGGTAAATCCAAGATTCCTCACAAGCCCTCAAGGACTTATTTAAGAATTTCTCTCTATTTGACAGTCCTTGTGTTTTCTTTTTCAAATTTATTTTTATAAGGGGATTTAGCTTATTTACAGTGCTGAGTGTATGCTGCTGTACACAAATGATTTTCTTATGGAGACCTATAAATGTATGGGTTTTAATTTTCTTCATAGTCAGGTATATTCCTAGGTTTTGAATACGGGGTGTTGAGTCCATTTGGTTCAGCAAGGAGTAGGTCTTGTCTAATATATATTTGGCTTATGGAATGGTAACTGTCCTAACGTCAACCTCTGGTTTTATGCAGCCTCCCCAGTCTCCTTTCCCCTTAAGCAAGCATAAGTTTCTTTTGTAAATGTGAGACTCTCTTGTGTTTTTTAATTCAGTTCACACGTAGCCATGTTTACATTCCCGGTATTAGTGATATCTTATGATGTTTCTTTTTCTGTGTGACTTATTTCACTTAGAATCATCGTAACTAACTCCACTCATTATGCTGCTACTGGTCTGTTGCCATTGATTTCATTGTTGAGTCATATTCCATTGTAGGGATGTACCACTACTTCTATATCCATTTTTCTCTTTCTGGGCTATTGAAGTTGTACCATAGTCAAGGTTCCAGTACACAGAGCAGCCCCAAACTTTGGTGTGGCTCTGTCTTTTTCATTTAAATTTTCCGAATCTATAGCATCATAAGTGCAAGTGCCCTAGGCTCTCTAGCTTGGTTTTTTCTTTGTTCCAGGAAACACCATCCACTTCCCCAGAGTGGCTGTTGGCAATTTACATCCCGCCCATCAGCATAACAAGGCTGCCGGTTCTCCATGGCCTGTCCTGCCTCTCTGGATTTTACACTTTTTTCGGACGGCCCTTTTGATCTCTGGGAAGTGAGACTTCCTTGTAGTGCGGATTTCCATTGCAGGCTTGTTTGGTTGGCCAAAATGGGCGTATGCGTTTTTTGCAGAATATATTCAGGAAAAAACGCATATGCCCTTTTTGCCCAAGTGCATCACTGTCGAACTGCTGCCTCTTTTCCTACGCTTTCAGAGCAATTCTTATCTACCACCTGATATCTGTTTTCTGCAATTCTGCGTCGCGTTCAAGTCCTCTTCACAGCCTTCCTTCAATAAATTTTGGGGTGATAGGGGTCATTTGGAACTCTGCAGGATTGTGAGTTACAGTGCCAAAAGTCTCATTTTCTCAGCTCGCTTTCTAGTGACCTGACCGCAAACCCGAAGAATTGCGTCAGGCCCTAAACTTGTTCCGGCATGGCACGCTTAGCCTTTGGTGAATTCTTCTTCTTGTAGGGAAATCAGAGTTCAATGTGCCCGTCCAAACACAACGAGTTAGCCGCTCATTGGTGCTCCTTATTCCTGTTCATCTTCCACAGAAATTGCAAACTGTGCCAAACAAGAGGTCAAAGGCACTGACTCTCCAAGTGGGGAGAATGTTAATATCACATGTGGAACGGCGAACGTGAGTACCAGGGGGCGAAAATGGCGATCAGTTTTAGAAATTTTGCCTGATGACTTCGTGGACCATATTCTGGGTTTTCCATGCATATTTTAGCTGAAGGATAAATCCCTTAAACGTGGAGATTTGGGACCCATGGAATGGGAACCATGCACCATTACCTCAAAGGGTCTGCATTCCCTCAGCAACAGTATCAGCCCCAAGTGTCCAGCCTTATCTCTCCCACAGCTGTGGATGTAGAGGTGGTAAATCCAAGATTCCTCACAAGCCCTCAAGGACTTATTTAAGAATTTCTCTCTATTTCACAGTCCTTGTGCTTTCTTTTTCAAATTTATTTTTATAAGGGGGTTTAGCTTATTTACACTGCTGTGTGCATGCTGCTGTACACAAGTGATTTTCTTATGGAGACCTATAAATGTATGGGTTTTAAGTTTCTTCACAGTCAGGTATATTCCTAGGTTTTGAATACGGGGTGTTGAGTCGATTTGGTTGAGTGAGGAGTAGGTGTTTTCTAATATATATTTGGCTTATGGAATGGAATCTGTCCTAATGTCAATCTCTGGTTTTATGCAGCCTCCCAACTCTCCTTTGACCTTAAGCAAGCATAAATTTCTTTTGTAAATGTGAGACTCTGTTGTGTTTTGAAATGCAGTTCATGCGTAGTCGTGTTTCCATTCCCGGTATTAGTGATATCTTATGATGTTTCTTTTTCTGTGTGACTTATTTCACTTAGAATCATCGTAACTAAATCCACTCATTATGCTGCTACTGGTCTGTGGCCATTGATTTCATTCTTGAGTGATATTCCATTGTAGGGATGTACCACAAGTTCTATATCCAGTTTTATCTTTCTGGGCTATTGAAGTTGTACCATAGTCAAGGTTCCCGTACACAGAGCAGCCCCAAACTTTGGTGTGGCTCTGTCTTTTTCATTTAAATTTTCCGAATCTATAGCACCATAAGTGGAAGTGCCCTAGGCTCTCTAACTTGGTTTTTTCTTTGTTCCAGGAAACACCATCCACTTCTCCAGAGTGGCTGTTGGCAATTTACATCCCGCCCATCAGCATAACAAGGCTGCCGGTTATCCATGGCCTGTCCTGCCTCTCTGGATTTTACATTTTTTTCAGAGGGCCCTTTTGATCGGTGGGAAGTGAGACTTCCTTGTAGTGTGGATTTCCATTGCAGGCTTGCTTGGTTGGCCAAAAAGGGCGTATGCGTTTTTTGCAGAATATATTCAGGAAAAAACGAATACGCCCTTTTTGGCCAAGTGCATCACTGTCGAACTGCTGCCTCTTTTCCTACGATTTCAGAGCAATTCTTATCTACCACGTGATATCTGTTTTCTGCAATTCTGTGTCGTGTTCAAGTCCTCTTCACAGCCTTCCTTCAATAAATTTTTGGATGATAGGGGTCATTTGGAACTCCGCAGGATTGTGAGTTACAGTGCCAAAAATCTCCTTTTCTCAACTCGCTTTCTTGTGAGCTGACCGCAAACCCGAATAACTGCTTCAGGCCCTAATCTCGTTCGGCATGGCACGCTGAGCCTTTGGTGAACTCTTCTTCCTGTAGGGAAATCACCGTTCAATGTGTCCGTCCAAACACATCGAGTTAGCCGCTCATTGGTTCTCCTTATTCCTGCTCATCTTCCACAGAAATTGCAAACTGTGCGAAACAAGAGGTCAAAGGCACTGACTCTCTAAGTGGGAGAATGTTAATATCGCATCTGGAAAGGCGAACTCGAGTACCAGGGGGGGAAAATGGCGATGAATTTTAGAAATTTTGCCTGATCACTTCGTGGACCGTATTCTGGGTTTTCCATGCATATTTTAGATGAAGGATAAATCCCTTAAACGTGGAGATTTGGGACCCGTGGAATGGGAATCATGCACCATTACCTCAAAGGGTCTGCATTCCCTCACCAATAGTATCAGCCCCAAGTGTCCAGCCTTATCTCTCCCACAGCTGTGGATGTAGAGGTGGTCAATCCAAGATTTCTCGCAAGCCCTCAAGGACTTATTTAAGAATTTCTCTCTATTTCACAGTCCTTGTGCTTTCTTTTTCAAATTTATTTTTATAAGGGGATTTAGCTTATTTACACTGCTGTGTGTATGCTGCTGTACACAAGTGATTTTCTTATGGAGACCTATAAATGTATGGGTTTTAAGTTTCTTCACAGTCATGTATATTCCTAGGTTTTGAATACCGGGTGTTGAGTCAATTTGGTTGAGCGAGGAGTAGGTCTTGTCTAATATATATTTGGCTTATGGAATGGTATCTGTCCTAATGTCAATCTCAGGTTTCATGCAGCCTCCCCACTCTCCTTTGACCTTAAGCAAGTATAAATTTCTTTTGTAAATGTGAGACTCTGTTGTGTTTTGAAATGCAGTTCATGCGTAGTCGTGTTTCCATTACCGGTATTAGTGATATCTTATGATGTTTCTTTTTCTGTGTGACTTATTTCACTTAGAATCATCGTAACTAAATCCACTCATTATGCTGCCACTGGTCTGTTGCCATTGATTTCATTGTTGAGTGATATTCCATTGTAGGGATGTACCACAGCTTCTATATCCATTTTTCTCTTTCTGGGCTATTGAAGTTGTACCATAGTCAAGGTTCCCATACACAGAGCAGCCCCAAACTTTGGTGTGGCTCTGTCTTTTTCATTTAAATTTTCCGAATCTATAGCACCATAAGTGGAAGTGCCCTAGGCTCTCTAGCTTGGTTTTTTCTTTGTTCCAGGAAGCACCATCCACTTCTCCAGAGTGGCTGTTGGCAATTTACATCCCACCCATCAGCATAACAAGGATGCCGGTTCTCCATTGCCTGTCCTGCCTCTCTGGATTTTACATTATTTTCGGAGGGCCCTTTTGATCTGTGGGAAGTGAGACTTCCTTGTAGTGCGGATTTCCATTGCAGGCTTGTTTGGTTTTCCAAAAAGGGCGTATGCGTTTTTTGCAGAATATATTCAGGAAAAAACGCATATGCCCTTTTTGGCCAAGTGCATCACTGTCGAACTGCTGCCTCTTTTCCTACGCTTTCAGAGCAATTCTTATCTACCCCCTGATATCTGTTTTCTGCAATTCTGCGTCGCGTTCAAGTCCTCTTCACAGCCTTCCTTCAATAAATTTTTGGATGGTAGGGGTCATTAGGAACTCTGCCGGATTGTGAGTTACAGTGCCAAAACTCTCCTTTACTCAACTCGCTTTCTTGTGAGCTGACCGCAAACACGAAGAATTGCTTCTGGCCCTAATCTCGTTCCGGCATGGCACGCTGAGCCTTTGTTGAATTCTTCTTCCTGTAGGGAAATAGGAGTTCAATGTGCCCGTACAAACACATCGAGTTAGCCGCTCATTCGTTCTCCTTATTCCTGTTCATCTTCCACAGAAGTTGCAAACTGTGCCAAACAAGAGGTCAAAGGCACTGACTCTCCAAGTGGGGAGAATGTTAATATCGCATCTGGAACGGCGAACTCGAGTACCAGGGGGCGAAAATGGTGATGAGTTTTAGAAATTTTGCCTGATCACTTCGTGGACCATATTCTGGGTTTTCCATGCATATTTTAGCTGAAGGATAAATCCCTTAAACGTGGAGATTTGGGACCCGTGGAATGGGAACCATGCACC
This sequence comes from Inia geoffrensis, assembly GCA_036417435.1. Taxonomy (NCBI): domain Eukaryota; kingdom Metazoa; phylum Chordata; class Mammalia; order Artiodactyla; family Iniidae; genus Inia; species Inia geoffrensis. Next base: position 87,123,413 of record CM070910.1, on the reverse strand, counting down.
ATTACCTCAAAGGGTCTGCATTCCCTCAGCAACAGTAACCGCCCCAAGTGTCCAGCCTTATCTCTCCCCCAGCTGTGGATGTAGAGGTGGTAAATCCAAGATTCCTCACAAGCCCTGAAGGACTTATTTCAGAATTTCTCTCTATTTGACAGTCCTTGTGATTTCTTTTTCAAATTTATTTTTATAAGGGGATTTAGCTTATTTACAGTGCTGTGTGTATGCTGCTGTACACAAATGATTTTCTTATGGAGACCTATAAATGTATGGGTTTTAATTTTCTTCAAAGTCAGGTATATTCCTAAGTTTTGAATACGGGGTGTTGAGTCCATGTGCTTGAGCAAGGAGTAGGTCTTGTCTAATATATATTTGGCTTTTGGAATGGTATCTGTCCTAATGTTAACCTCTGGTTTTATGCAGCCTCCCCACTCTCCTTTCCCCTTAAGCAAGCCTAAGTTTCTTTTGTAAATGTGAGACTCTGTTGTGTTTTGAAATGCAGTTCACGCGTAGCCGTGTTTACATTCCCGGTATTAGTGATATCTTATGATGTTTCTTTTTCTGTGTGACTTATTTCACTTAGAATCATCGTAACTAAATCCACTCATTATGGTGCTAGTGGTCTGTTGCCATTGATTTCATTGTTGAGTGATATTCCACTGTAGGGATGTACCACAAGTTTTATATCCATTTTTCTCTTTCTGGGCTATTGAAGTTGTACCATAGTAAAGGTTCCCGTACACAGAGCAGCCCCAAAGTTTGGTGTGGCTGTGTGTTTTTCATTAAAATTTTCCGAATCTATAGCACCATAAGTGCAAGTGCCCTAGGCTCTTTAGCTTGTTTTTTTTCTTTTTTCCAGGAAACACCATCCACTTCTCCCGAGTGGCTGTTGTCAATTTACATCCCGCCCATCAGCATAACAAGGCTGCCAGTTCTCCGTGGCCTGTCCTGCCTCTCTGGATTTTACACTTTTTTCGGACGGCCCTTTTGATCGGTGGGAAGTGCGACTTCCTTGTCGTGCGGATTTCCATTGCAGGCTTGCTTGGTTGGCCAAAAAGGGCGTATGCGTTTTTTGCAGAATATATTCAGGAAAAAACGCATATGCCCTTTTTGGCCAAGTGCATCACTGTCGAACTGCTGCCTCTTTTCCTACGCTTTCAGAGCAATTCTTATCTACCCCCTGATATCTGTTTTCTGCAATTCTGCGTCGCGTTCAAGTCCTCTTCACAGCCTTCCTGCAATAAATATTTGGATGATAGGGGTCATTTGGAACTCTGCAGGATTGTGAGTTACAGTGCCAAAAATCTCCTTTTCTCAACTCGCTTTCTTGTGAGCTGACCGCAAACCAGAAGAATTGTTTCAGGCCCTAATCTCGTTCCGGCATGGCACGCTGAGCCTTTGTTGAATTCTTCTTCCTGTAGGGAAATCAGAGTTCAATGTGCCCGTACAAACACATCGAGTTAGCCGCTCATTCGTTCTCCTTATTCCTGTTCATCTTCCACAGAAATTGCAAACTGTGCCAAACAAGAGGTCAAAGGCACTGACTCTCCAAGTGGGGAGAATGTTAATATCGCATCTGGAACGGCGAACTCGAGTACCAGGGGGGGAAAATGGTGATGAATTTTAGAAATTGTGCCTGATCACTTCGTGGACCATATTCTGGGTTTTCCATGCATATTTTAGCTGAAGGATAAATCCCTTAAACGTGGAGATTTGGGACCCGTGGAATGGGAACCATGCACCATTACCTCAAAGGGTCTGCATTCCCTGGGCAACAGTATCCGCCCCAAGTGTCCAGCCTTATCTCTCCCCCAGCTGTGGATGTAGAGGTGGTAAATCCAAGATTCCTCACAATCCCTGAAGGACTTATTTAAGAATTTCTCTCTATTTCACAGTCCTTGTGATTTCGTTTTCAAATTTATTTTTATAAGGGGATTAAGCTTATTTACAGTGCTGTGTGTATGCTGCTGTACACAAATGATTTTCTTATGGAGACCTATAAATGTATGGGTTTTAATTTTCTTCAAAGTCAGGTATATTCCTAAGTTTTGAATACGGGGTGTTGAGTCCATTTGCTTGAGCAAGGAGTAGGTCTTGTCTAATATATATTTGGCTTATGGAATGGTATCTGTCCTAATGTTAACCTCTGGTTTCATGCAGCCTCCCCAGTCTTCTTTCCCCGTAAGCAAGCCTAAGTTTCTTTTGTAAATGTGAGACTCTGTTGTGTTTTGAAATGCAGTTCACGCGTAGCCATGTTTACATTCCCGGTATTAGTGATATCTAATGATGTTTCTTGTTCTGTGTGACTTATTTCACTTAGAATCATCGTAACTAAATCCACTCATTATGCTGCTACTGGTCTGTTGCCATTGATTTCATTGTTGAGTGATATTCCACTGTAGAGACGTACCACAAGTTTTATATCCATTTTTCTCTTTCTGGGCTATTGAAGTTGTACCATAGTCAAGGTTCCCGTACACAGAGCAGCCCCAAACTTTGGTGTGGCTGTGTCTTTTTCATTTAAATTTTCTGAATCTATAGTACCATAAGTGCAAGTGCCCTAGGCTATTTAGCTTGTTTTTTTCTTTTTTCCTGGAAACACCATCCACTTCTCCAGAGTGGCTGTTGTCAATTTACATCCCGCCCATCAGCATAACAAGGCTGCCGGTTCTCCATGGCCTGTCCTGCCTCTCTGGATTTTACACTTTTTTCGGACGGCCCTTTTGATCGGTGGGAAGTGAGACTCCCTTGTAGTGCGGATTTCCATTGCAGGCTTGCTTGGTTGGCCAAAAAGGGCGCATGCGTTTTTTGCAGAATATATTCAGGAAAAAACGCATATGCCCTTTTTGGCCAAGTGCATCACTGTCGAACTGCTGCCTCTTTTCCTACGCTTTCAGAGCAATTCTTATCTACCCCCTGATATCTGTTTTCTGCAATTCTGCGTCGCGTTCAAGTCCTCTTCACAGCCTTCCTTCAATAAATTTTTGGATGATAGGGGTCATTTGGAACTCTGCAGGATTGTGAGTTACTGTGCCAAAACTCTCCTTACTCAACTCGCTTTCTTGTGAGCTGACCGCAAACACGAAGAATTGCTTCAGGCCCTAATCTCGTTCCGGCATGGCACGCTGAGCCTTTGTTGAATTCTTCTTCCTGTAGGGAAATAGGAGTTCAATGTGCCCGTCCAAACACATCGAGTTAGCCGCTCATTCGTTCTCCTTATTCCTGTTCATCTTCCACAGAAATTGCAAACTGTGCCAAACAAGAGGTCAAAGGCACTGACTCTCCAAGTGGGGAGAATGTTAATATCGCATCTGGAACGGCGAACTCGAGTACCAGGGGGCGAAAATGGTGATGAGTTTTAGAAATTTTGCCTGATCACTTCGTGGACCATATTCTGGGTTTTCCATGCATATTTTAGCTGAAGGATAAATCCCTTAAACGTGGAGATTTGGGACCCGTTGAATGGGAACCATGCACCATTACCTCAAAGGGTCTGCATTCCCTCAGCAACAGTATCCGCCCCAAGTGTCCAGCCTTATCTCTCCCACAGCTGTGGATGTAGAGGTGGTAAATCCAAGATTCCTCACAAGCCCTGAAGGACTTATTTAAGAATTTCTCTCTATTTGACAGTCCTTGTGATTTCTTTTTCAAATTTATTTTATAAGGGGATTTAGCTTATTTACAGTGCTGTGTGTATGCTGCTGTACACAAATGATTTTCTTATGGAGACCTATAAATGTATGGGTTTTAATTTTCTTTAAAGTCAGGTATATTCCTAAGTTTTGAATACGGGGTGTTGAGTCCATGTGCTTGAGCAAGGAGTAGGTCTTGTCTAATATATATTTGGCTTATGGAATGGTATCTGTCCTAATGTTAACCTCTGGTTTTATGCAGCCTCCCCACTCTCCTTTCCCCTTAAGCAAGCCTAAGTTTCTTTTGTAAATGTGAGACTCTGTTGTGTTTTGAAATGCAGTTCACGCGTAGCCGTGTTTACATTCCCGGTATTAGTGATATCTAATGATGCTTCTTGTTCTGTGTGACTTATTTCACTTAGAATCATCGTAACTAAATCCACTCATTATGCTGCTACTGGTCTGTTGCCATTGATTTCATTGTTGAGTGATATTCCACTGTAGAGACGTACCACAAGTTTTATATCCATTTTTCTCTTTCTGGGCTATTGAAGTTGTACCATAGTCAAGGTTCCCGTACACAGAGCAGCCCCAAACTTTGGTGTGGCTGTGTCTTTTTCATTTAAATTTTCTGAATCTATAGTACCATAAGTGCAAGTGCCCTAGGCTATTTAGCTTGTTTTTTTCTTTTTTCCAGAAAACACCATCCACTTCTCCATAGTGGCTGTTGTCAATTTACATCCCGCCCATCAGCATAACAAGGCTGCCGGTTCTCCATGGCCTGTCCTGCCTCTCTGGATTTTACACTTTTTTCGGACGGCCCTTTTGATCGGTGGGAAGTGAGACTCCCTTGTAGTGCGGATTTCCATTGCAGGCTTGCTTGGTTGGCCAAAAAGGACGCATGCGTTTTTTGCAGAATATATTCAGGAAAAAACGCATATGCCCTTTTTGGCCAAGTGCATCACTGTCGAACTGCTGCCTCTTTTCCTACGCTTTCAGAGCAATTCTTATCTACCCCCTGATATCTGTTTTCTGCAATTCTGCGTCGCGTTCAAGTCCTCTTCACAGCCTTCCTTCAATAAATATTTGGATGATAGGGGTCATTTGGAACTCTGCAGGATTGTCAGTTACAGTGCCAAAAATCTCCTTTTCTCAACTCGCTTTCTTGTGAGCTGACCGCAAACCCGAAGAATTGTTTCAGGCCCTAATCTCGTTCCGGCATGGCACGCTGAGCCTTTGTTGAATTCTTCTTCCTGTAGGGAAATCAGAGTTCAATGTGCCCGTCCAAACACATCGAGTTAGCCGCTCATTCGTTCTCCTTATTCCTGTTCATCTTCCACAGAAATTGCAAACTGTGCCAAACAAGAGGTCAAAGGCACTGACTCTCCAAGTGGGGAGAATGTTAATATCGCATCTGGAACGGCGAACTCGAGTACCAGGGGGCGAAAATGGCGATGAGTTTTAGAAATTGTGCCTGATCACTTCGTGGACCATATTCTGGGTTTTCCATGCATATTTTAGCTGAAGGATAAATCCCTTAAACGTGGAGATTTGGGACCCGTGGAATGGGAACCATGCACCATTACCTCAAAGGGTCTGCATTCCCTCACCAATAGTATCAGCCCCAAGTGTCCAGCCTTATCTCTTCCCCAGCTGTGGATGTAGAGGTGGTAAATCCAAGATTCCTCACAATCCCTGAAGGATTTAATTAAGAATTTCTCTCTATTTAACAGTCCTTGTGATTTCTTTTTCAAATTTATTTTTATAAGGGGATTTAGCTTATTTACAGTGCTGTGTGTATGCTGCTGTACACAAATGATTTTCTTATGGAGACCTATAAATGTATGGGTTTTAATTTTCTTCAAAGTCAGGTATATTCCTAAGTTTTGAATATGGGATGTTGAGTCCATTTGCTTGAGCAAGGAGTAGGTCTTTTCTAATATATATTTGGCTTATGGAATGGTATCTGTCCTAATGTTAACCTCTGGTTTTATGCAGCCACCCCACTCTCCTTTCCCCTTAAGCAAGCCTAAGTTTCTTTTGTAAATGTGAGACTCTGTTGTGTTTTGAAACGCAGTTCACGCGTAGCCGTGTTTACATTCCCGGTATTAGTGATATCTTATGATGTTTCTTTTTCTGTGTGACTTATTTCACTTAGAATCATCGTAACTAAATCCACTCATTATGCTGCTACTGGTCTGTTGCCATTGATTTCATTGTTGAGTGATATTCCACTGTAGGGATGTACCACAAGTTTTATATCCATTTTTCTCTTTCTGGGCTATTGAAGTTGTACCATAGTCAAGGTTCCCGTACACAGAGCAGCCCCAAACTTTGGTGTGGCTGTGTCTTTTTCATTTAAATTTTCTGAATCTATAGCACCATAAGTGCAAGTGCCCTAGGCTCTTTAGCTTGTTTTTTTCTTTTTTTCAGGAAACACCATCCACTTCTCCAGAGTGGCTGTTGTCAATTTACATGCCGCCCATCAGCATAACAAGGTTGCCGTTTCTCCATGGCCTGTCATGCCTCTCTGGATTTTACACTTTTTTCCGACGGCCCTTTTGATCGGTGGGAAGTGAGACTCCCTTGTAGTGCGGATTTCCATTGCAGGCTTGCTTGGTTGGCCAAAAAGGGCGTATGCGTTTTTTGCAGAATATATTCAGAAAAAAACGCATATGCCCTTTTTGGCCAAGTGCATCACTGTCGAACTGCTGCCTCTTTTCCTACGCTTTCAGAGCAATTCTTATCTACCCCCTGATATCTGTTTTCTGCAATTCTGCGTCGCGTTCAAGTCCTCTTCACAGCCTTCCTTCAATAAATTTTTGGATGATAGGGTTCATTTGTAACTCTGCAGGATTGTGAGTTACAGTGCCAAAAATCTCCTTTACTGAACTCGCTTTCTTGTGAGCTGACCGCAAACACGAAGAATTGCTTCAGGCCCTAATCTCGTTCCGGCATGGCACGCTGAGCCTTTGTTGAATTCTTCTTCCTGTAGGGAAATAGGAGTTCAATGTGTCCGTCCAAACACATCGAGTTAGCCGCTCATTCGTTCTCCTTATTCCTGTTCATCTTCCACAGAAATTGCAAACTGTGCCAAACAAGAGGTCAAAGGCACTGACTCTCCAAGTGGGGAGAATGTTAATATCGCATCTGGAACGGCGAACTCGAGTACCAGGTGGCGAAAATGGTGATGAGTTTTAGAAATTGTGCCTGATCACTTCGTGGACCATATTCTGGGTTTTCCATGCATATTTTAGCTGAAGGATAAATCCCTTAAACGTGGAGATTTGGGACCCGTGGAATGGGAACCATGCACCATTACCTCAAAGGGTCTGCATTCCCTGGGCAACAGTATCCGCCCCAAGTGTCCAGCCTTATCTCTCCCCCAGCTGTGGATGTAGAGGTGGTGAATCCAAGATTCCTCACAATCCCTGAAGGACTTATTTAAGAATTTCTCTCTATTTCACAGTCCTTGTGATTTCGTTTTCAAATTTATTTTTATAAGGGGATTAAGCTTATTTACAGTGCTGTGTGTATGCTGCTGTACACAAATGATTTTCTTATGGAGACCTATAAATGTATGGGTTTTAATTTTCTTCAAAGTCAGGTATATTCCTAAGTTTTGAATACGGGGTGTTGAGTCCATTTGCTTGAGCAAGGAGTAGGTCTTGTCTAATATATATTTGGCTTATGGAATGGTATCTGTCCTAATGTTAACCTCTGGTTTCATGCAGCCTCCCCAGTCTCCTTTCCCCGTAAGCAAGCCTAAGTTTCTTTTGTAAATGTGAGACTCTGTTGTGTTTTGAAATGCAGTTCACGCGTAGCCGTGTTTACATTCCCGGTATTAGTGATATCTAATGATGTTTCTTGTTCTGTGTGACTTATTTCACTTAGAATCATCGTAACTAAATCCACTCATTATGCTGCTACTGGTCTGTTGCCATTGATTTCATTGTTGAGTGATATTCCACTGTAGAGACGTACCACAAGTTTTATATCCATTTTTCTCTTTCTGGGCTATTGAAGTTGTACCATAGTCAAGGTTCCCGTACACAGAGCAGCCCCAAACTTTGGTGTGGCTGTGTCTTTTTCATTTAAATTTTCTGAATCTATAGTACCATAAGTGCAAGTGCCCTAGGCTATTTAGCTTGTTTTTTTCTTTTTTCCAGGAAACACCATCCACTTCTCCAGAGTGGCTGTTGTCAATTTACATCCCGCCCATCAGCATAACAAGGCTGCCGGTTCTCCATGGCCTGTCCTGCCTCTCTGGATTTTACACTTTTTTCGGACGGCCCTTTTGATCGGTGGGAAGTGAGACTCCCTTGTAGTGCGGATTTCCATTGCAGGCTTGCTTGGTTGGCCAAAAAGGGCGCATGCGTTTTTTGCAGAATATATTCAGGAAAAAACGCATATGCCCTTTTTGGCCAAGTGCATCACTGTCGAACTGCTGCCTCTTTTCCTACGCTTTCAGAGCAATTCTTATCTACCCCCTGATATCTGTTTTCTGCAATTCTGCGTCGCGTTCAAGTCCTCTTCACAGCCTTCCTTCAATAAATTTTTGGATGATAGGGGTCATTTGGAACTCTGCAGGATTGTGAGTTACTGTGCCAAAACTCTCCTTTACTCAACTCGCTTTTTTGTGAGCTGACCGCAAACACGAAGAATTGCTTCAGGCCCTAATCTCGTTCCGGCATGGCACGCTGAGCCTTTGTTGAATTCTTCTTCCTGTAGGGAAATAGGAGTTCAATGTGCCCGTCCAAACACATCGAGTTAGCCGCTCATTCGTTCTCCTTATTCCTGTTCATCTTCCACAGAAATTGCAAACTGTGCCAAACAAGAGGTCAAAGGCACTGACTCTCCAAGTGGGGAGAATGTTAATATCGCATCTGGAACGGCGAACTCGAGTACCAGGGGGCGAAAATGGTGATGAGTTTTAGAAATTTTGCCTGATCACTTCGTGGACCATATTCTGGGTTTTCCATGCATATTTTAGCTGAAGGATAAATCCCTTAAATGTGGAGATTTGGGACCCGTTGAATGGGAACCATGCACCATTACCTCAAAGGGTCTGCATTCCCTCAGCAACAGTATCCGCCCCAAGTGTCCAGCCTTATCTCTCCCCCAGCTGTGGATGTAGAGGTGGTAAATCCAAGATTCCTCACAAGCCCTGAAGGACTTATTTAAGAATTTCTCTCTATTTGACAGTCCTTGTGATTTCTTTTTCAAATTTATTTTTATAAGGGGATTTAGCTTATTTACAGTGCTGTGTGTATGCTGCTGTACACAAATGATTTTCTTATGGAGACCTATAAATGTATGGGTTTTAATTTTCTTTAAAGTCAGGTATATTCCTAAGTTTTGAATACGGGGTGTTGAGTCCATGTGCTTGAGCAAGAAGTAGGTCTTGTCTAATATATATTTGGCTTATGGAATGGTATCTGTCCTAATGTTAACCTCTGGTTTTATGCAGCCACCCCACTCTCCTTTCCCCTTAAGCAAGCCTAAGTTTCTTTTGTAAATGTGAGACTCTGTTGTGTTTTGAAACGCAGTTCACGCGTAGCCGTGTTTACATTCCCGGTATTAGTGATATCTTATGATGTTTCTTTTTCTGTGTGACTTATTTCACTTAGAATCATCGTAACTAAATCCACTCATTATGCTGCTACTGGTCTGTTGCCATTGATTTCATTGTTGAGTGATATTCCACTGTAGGGATGTACCACAAGTTTTATATCCATTTTTCTCTTTCTGGGCTATTGAAGTTGTACCATAGTCAAGGTTCCCGTACACAGAGCAGCCCCAAACTTTGGTGTGGCTGTGTCTTTTTCATTTAAATTTTCTGAATCTATAGCACCATAAGTGCAAGTGCCCTAGGCTCTTTAGCTTGTTTTTTTCTTTTTTTCAGGAAACACCATCCACTTCTCCAGAGTGGCTGTTGTCAATTTACATGCCGCCCATCAGCATAACAAGGTTGCCGTTTCTCCATGGCCTGTCATGCCTCTCTGGATTTTACACTTTTTTCCGACGGCCCTTTTGATCGGTGGGAAGTGAGACTCCCTTGTAGTGCGGATTTCCATTGCAGGCTTGCTTGGTTGGCCAAAAAGGGCGTATGCGTTTTTTGCAGAATATATTCAGAAAAAAACGCATATGCCCTTTTTGGCCAAGTGCATCACTGTCGAACTGCTGCCTCTTTTCCTACGCTTTCAGAGCAATTCTTATCTACCCCCTGATATCTGTTTTCTGCAATTCTGCGTCGCGTTCAAGTCCTCTTCACAGCCTTCCTTCAATAAATTTTTGGATGATAGGGTTCATTTGTAACTCTGCAGGATTGTGAGTTACAGTGCCAAAAATCTCCTTTACTGAACTCGCTTTCTTGTGAGCTGACCGCAAACACGAAGAATTGCTTCAGGCCCTAATCTCGTTCCGGCATGGCACGCTGAGCCTTTGTTGAATTCTTCTTCCTGTAGGGAAATAGGAGTTCAATGTGTCCGTCCAAACACATCGAGTTAGCCGCTCATTCGTTCTCCTTATTCCTGTTCATCTTCCACAGAAATTGCAAACTGTGCCAAACAAGAGGTCAAAGGCACTGACTCTCCAAGTGGGGAGAATGTTAATATCGCATCTGGAACGGCGAACTCGAGTACCAGGTGGCGAAAATGGTGATGAGTTTTAGAAATTGTTCCTGATCACTTCGTGGACCATATTCTGGGTTTTCCATGCATATTTTAGCTGAAGGATAAATCCCTTAAACGTGGAGATTTGGGACCCGTGGAATGGGAACCATGCACCATTACCTCAAAGGGTCTGCATTCCCTGGGCAACAGTATCCGCCCCAAGTGTCCAGCCTTATCTCTCCCCCAGCTGTGGATGTAGAGGTGGTGAATCCAAGATTCCTCACAATCCCTGAAGGACTTATTTAAGAATTTCTCTCTATTTCACAGTCCTTGTGATTTCGTTTTCAAATTTATTTTTATAAGGGGATTAAGCTTATTTACAGTGCTGTGTGTATGCTGCTGTACACAAATGATTTTCTTATGGAGACCTATAAATGTATGGGTTTTAATTTTCTTCAAAGTCAGGTATATTCCTAAGTTTTGAATACGGGGTGTTGAGTCCATTTGCTTGAGCAAGGAGTAGGTCTTGTCTAATATATATTTGGCTTATGGAATGGTATCTGTCCTAATGTTAACCTCTGGTTTCATGCAGCCTCCCCAGTCTCCTTTCCCCGTAAGCAAGCCTAAGTTTCTTTTGTAAATGTGAGACTCTGTTGTGTTTTGAAATGCAGTTCACGCGTAGCCGTGTTTACATTCCCGGTATTAGTGATATCTAATGATGTTTCTTGTTCTGTGTGACTTATTTCACTTAGAATCATCGTAACTAAATCCACTCATTATGCTGCTACTGGTCTGTTGCCATTGATTTCATTGTTGAGTGATATTCCACTGTAGAGACGTACCACAAGTTTTATATCCATTTTTCTCTTTCTGGGCTATTGAAGTTGTACCATAGTCAAGGTTCCTGTACACAGAGCAGCCCCAAACTTTGGTGTGGCTGTGTCTTTTTCATTTAAATTTTCTGAATCTATAGTACCATAAGTGCAAGTGCCCTAGGCTATTTAGCTTGTTTTTTTCTTTTTTCCAGGAAACACCATCCACTTCTCCAGAGTGGCTGTTGTCAATTTACATCCCGCCCATCAGCATAACAAGGCTGCCGGTTCTCCATGGCCTGTCCTGCCTCTCTGGATTTTACACTTTTTTCGGACGGCCCTTTTGATCGGTGGGAAGTGAGACTCCCTTGTAGTGCGGATTTCCATTGCAGGCTTGCTTGGTTGGCCAAAAAGGGCGCATGCGTTTTTTGCAGAATATATTCAGGAAAAAACGCATATGCCCTTTTTGGCCAAGTGCATCACTGTCGAACTGCTGCCTCTTTTCCTACGCTTTCAGAGCAATTCTTATCTACCCCCTGATATCTGTTTTCTGCAATTCTGCGTCGCGTTCAAGTCCTCTTCACAGCCTTCCTTCAATAAATTTTTGGATGATAGGGGTCATTTGGAACTCTGCAGGATTGTGAGTTACTGTGCCAAAACTCTCCTTTACTCAACTCGCTTTTTTGTGAGCTGACCGCAAACACGAAGAATTGCTTCAGGCCCTAATCTCGTTCCGGCATGGCACGCTGAGCCTTTGTTGAATTCTTCTTCCTGTAGGGAAATAGGAGTTCAATGTGCCCGTCCAAACACATCGAGTTAGCCGCTCATTCGTTCTCCTTATTCCTGTTCATCTTCCACAGAAATTGCAAACTGTGCCAAACAAGAGGTCAAAGGCACTGACTCTCCAAGTGGGGAGAATGTTAATATCGCATCTGGAACGGCGAACTCGAGTACCAGGTGGCGAAAATGGTGATGAGTTTTAGAAATTGTGCCTGATCACTTCGTGGACCATATTCTGGGTTTTCCATGCATATTTTAGCTGAAGGATAAATCCCTTAAACGTGGAGATTTGGGACCCGTGGAATGGGAACCATGCACCATTACCTCAAAGGGTCTGCATTCCCTGGGCAACAGTATCCGCCCCAAGTGTCCAGCCTTATCTCTCCCCCAGCTGTGGATGTAGAGGTGGTGAATCCAAGATTCCTCACAATCCCTGAAGGACTTATTTAAGAATTTCTCTCTATTTCACAGTCCTTGTGATTTCGTTTTCAAATTTATTTTTATAAGGGGATTAAGCTTATTTACAGTGCTGTGTGTATGCTGCTGTACACAAATGATTTTCTTATGGAGACCTATAAATGTATGGGTTTTAATTTTCTTCAAAGTCAGGTATATTCCTAAGTTTTGAATACGGGGTGTTGAGTCCATTTGCTTGAGCAAGGAGTAGGTCTTGTCTAATATATATTTGGCTTATGGAATGGTATCTGTCCTAATGTTAACCTCTGGTTTCATGCAGCCTCCCCAGTCTCCTTTCCCCGTAAGCAAGCCTAAGTTTCTTTTGTAAATGTGAGACTCTGTTGTGTTTTGAAATGCAGTTCACGCGTAGCCGTGTTTACATTCCCGGTATTAGTGATATCTAATGATGTTTCTTGTTCTGTGTGACTTATTTCACTTAGAATCATCGTAACTAAATCCACTCATTATGCTGCTACTGGTCTGTTGCCATTGATTTCATTGTTGAGTGATATTCCACTGTAGAGACGTACCACAAGTTTTATATCCATTTTTCTCTTTCTGGGCTATTGAAGTTGTACCATAGTCAAGGTTCCCGTACACAGAGCAGCCCCAAACTTTGGTGTGGCTGTGTCTTTTTCATTTAAATTTTCTGAATCTATAGTACCATAAGTGCAAGTGCCCTAGGCTATTTAGCTTGTTTTTTTCTTTTTTCCAGGAAACACCATCCACTTCTCCAGAGTGGCTGTTGTCAATTTACATCCCGCCCATCAGCATAACAAGGCTGCCGGTTCTCCATGGCCTGTCCTGCCTCTCTGGATTTTACACTTTTTTCGGACGGCCCTTTTGATCGGTGGGAAGTGAGACTCCCTTGTAGTGCGGATTTCCATTGCAGGCTTGCTTGGTTGGCCAAAAAGGGCGCATGCGTTTTTTGCAGAATATATTCAGGAAAAAACGCATATGCCCTTTTTGGCCAAGTGCATCACTGTCGAACTGCTGCCTCTTTTCCTACGCTTTCAGAGCAATTCTTATCTACCCCCTGATATCTGTTTTCTGCAATTCTGCGTCGCGTTCAAGTCCTCTTCACAGCCTTCCTTCAATAAATTTTTGGATGATAGGGGTCATTTGGAACTCTGCAGGATTGTGAGTTACTGTGCCAAAACTCTCCTTTACTCAACTCGCTTTTTTGTGAGCTGACCGCAAACACGAAGAATTGCTTCAGGCCCTAATCTCGTTCCGGCATGGCACGCTGAGCCTTTGTTGAATTCTTCTTCCTGTAGGGAAATAGGAGTTCAATGTGCCCGTCCAAACACATCGAGTTAGCCGCTCATTCGTTCTCCTTATTCCTGTTCATCTTCCACAGAAATTGCAAACTGTGCCAAACAAGAGGTCAAAGGCACTGACTCTCCAAGTGGGGAGAATGTTAATATCGCATCTGGAACGGCGAACTCGAGTACCAGGGGGCGAAAATGGTGATGAGTTTTAGAAATTTTGCCTGATCACTTCGTGGACCATATTCTGGGTTTTCCATGCATATTTTAGCTGAAGGATAAATCCCTTAAATGTGGAGATTTGGGACCCGTTGAATGGGAACCATGCACCATTACCTCAAAGGGTCTGCATTCCCTCAGCAACAGTATCCGCCCCAAGTGTCCAGCCTTATCTCTCCCCCAGCTGTGGATGTAGAGGTGGTAAATCCAAGATTCCTCACAAGCCCTGAAGGACTTATTTAAGAATTTCTCTCTATTTGACAGTCCTTGTGATTTCTTTTTCAAATTTATTTTTATAAGGGGATTTAGCTTATTTACAGTGCTGTGTGTATGCTGCTGTACACAAATGATTTTCTTATGGAGACCTATAAATGTATGGGTTTTAATTTTCTTTAAAGTCAGGTATATTCCTAAGTTTTGAATACGGGGTGTTGAGTCCATGTGCTTGAGCAAGAAGTAGGTCTTGTCTAATATATATTTGGCTTATGGAATGGTATCTGTCCTAATGTTAACCTCTGGTTTTATGCAGCCACCCCACTCTCCTTTCCCCTTAAGCAAGCCTAAGTTTCTTTTGTAAATGTGAGACTCTGTTGTGTTTTGAAACGCAGTTCACGCGTAGCCGTGTTTACATTCCCGGTATTAGTGATATCTTATGATGTTTCTTTTTCTGTGTGACTTATTTCACTTAGAATCATCGTAACTAAATCCACTCATTATGCTGCTACTGGTCTGTTGCCATTGATTTCATTGTTGAGTGATATTCCACTGTAGGGATGTACCACAAGTTTTATATCCATTTTTCTCTTTCTGGGCTATTGAAGTTGTACCATAGTCAAGGTTCCCGTACACAGAGCAGCCCCAAACTTTGGTGTGGCTGTGTCTTTTTCATTTAAATTTTCTGAATCTATAGCACCATAAGTGCAAGTGCCCTAGGCTCTTTAGCTTGTTTTTTTCTTTTTTTCAGGAAACACCATCCACTTCTCCAGAGTGGCTGTTGTCAATTTACATGCCGCCCATCAGCATAACAAGGTTGCCGTTTCTCCATGGCCTGTCATGCCTCTCTGGATTTTACACTTTTTTCCGACGGCCCTTTTGATCGGTGGGAAGTGAGACTCCCTTGTAGTGCGGATTTCCATTGCAGGCTTGCTTGGTTGGCCAAAAAGGGCGTATGCGTTTTTTGCAGAATATATTCAGAAAAAAACGCATATGCCCTTTTTGGCCAAGTGCATCACTGTCGAACTGCTGCCTCTTTTCCTACGCTTTCAGAGCAATTCTTATCTACCCCCTGATATCTGTTTTCTGCAATTCTGCGTCGCGTTCAAGTCCTCTTCACAGCCTTCCTTCAATAAATTTTTGGATGATAGGGTTCATTTGTAACTCTGCAGGATTGTGAGTTACAGTGCCAAAAATCTCCTTTACTGAACTCGCTTTCTTGTGAGCTGACCGCAAACACGAAGAATTGCTTCAGGCCCTAATCTCGTTCCGGCATGGCACGCTGAGCCTTTGTTGAATTCTTCTTCCTGTAGGGAAATAGGAGTTCAATGTGTCCGTCCAAACACATCGAGTTAGCCGCTCATTCGTTCTCCTTATTCCTGTTCATCTTCCACAGAAATTGCAAACTGTGCCAAACAAGAGGTCAAAGGCACTGACTCTCCAAGTGGGGAGAATGTTAATATCGCATCTGGAACGGCGAACTCGAGTACCAGGTGGCGAAAATGGTGATGAGTTTTAGAAATTGTTCCTGATCACTTCGTGGACCATATTCTGGGTTTTCCATGCATATTTTAGCTGAAGGATAAATCCCTTAAACGTGGAGATTTGGGACCCGTGGAATGGGAACCATGCACCATTACCTCAAAGGGTCTGCATTCCCTGGGCAACAGTATCCGCCCCAAGTGTCCAGCCTTATCTCTCCCCCAGCTGTGGATGTAGAGGTGGTGAATCCAAGATTCCTCACAATCCCTGAAGGACTTATTTAAGAATTTCTCTCTATTTCACAGTCCTTGTGATTTCGTTTTCAAATTTATTTTTATAAGGGGATTAAGCTTATTTACAGTGCTGTGTGTATGCTGCTGTACACAAATGATTTTCTTATGGAGACCTATAAATGTATGGGTTTTAATTTTCTTCAAAGTCAGGTATATTCCTAAGTTTTGAATACGGGGTGTTGAGTCCATTTGCTTGAGCAAGGAGTAGGTCTTGTCTAATATATATTTGGCTTATGGAATGGTATCTGTCCTAATGTTAACCTCTGGTTTCATGCAGCCTCCCCAGTCTCCTTTCCCCGTAAGCAAGCCTAAGTTTCTTTTGTAAATGTGAGACTCTGTTGTGTTTTGAAATGCAGTTCACGCGTAGCCGTGTTTACATTCCCGGTATTAGTGATATCTAATGATGTTTCTTGTTCTGTGTGACTTATTTCACTTAGAATCATCGTAACTAAATCCACTCATTATGCTGCTACTGGTCTGTTGCCATTGATTTCATTGTTGAGTGATATTCCACTGTAGAGACGTACCACAAGTTTTATATCCATTTTTCTCTTTCTGGGCTATTGAAGTTGTACCATAGTCAAGGTTCCTGTACACAGAGCAGCCCCAAACTTTGGTGTGGCTGTGTCTTTTTCATTTAAATTTTCTGAATCTATAGTACCATAAGTGCAAGTGCCCTAGGCTATTTAGCTTGTTTTTTTCTTTTTTCCAGGAAACACCATCCACTTCTCCAGAGTGGCTGTTGTCAATTTACATCCCGCCCATCAGCATAACAAGGCTGCCGGTTCTCCATGGCCTGTCCTGCCTCTCTGGATTTTACACTTTTTTCGGACGGCCCTTTTGATCGGTGGGAAGTGAGACTCCCTTGTAGTGCGGATTTCCATTGCAGGCTTGCTTGGTTGGCCAAAAAGGGCGCATGCGTTTTTTGCAGAATATATTCAGGAAAAAACGCATATGCCCTTTTTGGCCAAGTGCATCACTGTCGAACTGCTGCCTCTTTTCCTACGCTTTCAGAGCAATTCTTATCTACCCCCTGATATCTGTTTTCTGCAATTCTGCGTCGCGTTCAAGTCCTCTTCACAGCCTTCCTTCAATAAATTTTTGGATGATAGGGGTCATTTGGAACTCTGCAGGATTGTGAGTTACTGTGCCAAAACTCTCCTTTACTCAACTCGCTTTTTTGTGAGCTGACCGCAAACACGAAGAATTGCTTCAGGCCCTAATCTCGTTCCGGCATGGCACGCTGAGCCTTTGTTGAATTCTTCTTCCTGTATGGAAATAGGAGTTCAATGTGCCCGTCCAAACACATCGAGTTAGCCGCTCATTCGTTCTCCTTATTCCTGTTCATCTTCCACAGAAATTGCAAACTGTGCCAAACAAGAGGTCAAAGGCACTGACTCTCCAAGTGGGGAGAATGTTAATATCGCATCTGGAACGGCGAACTCGAGTACCAGGGGGCGAAAATGGTGATGAGTTTTAGAAATTTTGCCTGATCACTTCGTGGACCATATTCTGGGTTTTCCATGCATATTTTAGCTGAAGGATAAATCCCTTAAATGTGGAGATTTGGGACCCGTTGAATGGGAACCATGCACCATTACCTCAAAGGGTCTGCATTCCCTCAGCAACAGTATCCGCCCCAAGTGTCCAGCCTTATCTCTCCCCCAGCTGTGGATGTAGAGGTGGTAAATCCAAGATTCCTCACAAGCCCTGAAGGACTTATTTAAGAATTTCTCTCTATTTGACAGTCCTTGTGATTTCTTTTTCAAATTTATTTTTATAAGGGGATTTAGCTTATTTACAGTGCTGTGTGTATGCTGCTGTACACAAATGATTTTCTTATGGAGACCTATAAATGTATGGGTTTTAATTTTCTTTAAAGTCAGGTATATTCCTAAGTTTTGAATACGGGGTGTTGAGTCCATGTGCTTGAGCAAGAAGTAGGTCTTGTCTAATATATATTTGGCTTATGGAATGATATCTGTCCTAATGTTAACCTCTGGTTTTATGCAGCCTCCCCACTCTCCTTTCCCCTTAAGCAAGCCTAAGTTTCTTTTGTAAATGTGAGACCTTGTTGTGTTTTGAAATGCAGTTCACGCGTAGCCGCGTTTACATTCCCGGTATTAGTGATATCTTACGATGTTTCTTTTTCTGTGTGACTTATTTCACTTAGAATCATCATAACTAAATCCACTCATTATGCTGCTACTGGTCTGTTGCCATTGATTTCATTGTTGAGTGTTATTCCACTGTAGGGATGTACCACAAGTTTTATATCCATTTTTCTCTTTCTGGGCTATTGAAGTTGTACCATAGTAAAGGTTCCCGTACACAGAGCAGCCCCAAACTTTGGTGTGGCTGTGTCTTTTTCATTAAAATTTTCCGAATCTATAGCACCATAAGTGCAAGTGCCCTAGGCTCTTTAGCTTGTTTTTTTCTTTTTTCCAGGAAACACCATCCACTTCTCCAGAGTGGCTGTTGTCAATTTACATCCCGCCCATCAGCATAACAAGGCTGCCGGTTCTCCATGGCCTGTCCTGCCTCTCTGGATTTTACACTTTTTTCGGACGGCCCTTTTGATCGGTGGGAAGTGAGACTTCCTTGTCGTGCGGATTTCCATTGCAGGGTTGCTTGGTTGGCCAAAAAGGGCGTATGCGTTTTTTCCTGAATATATTCAGTAAAAAACGCATACACCCTTTTTGGCCAAGTGCATCACTGTCGAACTGCTGCCTCTTTTCCTACGCTTTCAGAGCAATTCTTATCTACCCCCTGATATCTGTTTTCTGCAATTCTGCGTCGCGTTCAAGTCCTCTTCACAGCCTTCCTTCAATAAATATTTGGATGATAGGGGTCATTTGGAACTCTGCAGGATTGTCAGTTACAGTGCCAAAAATCTCCTTTTCTCAACTCGCTTTCTTGTGAGCTGACCGCAAACCCGAAGAATTGTTTCAGGCCCTAATCTCGTTCCGGCATGGCACGCTGAGCCTTTGTTGAATTCTTCTTCCTGTAGGGAAATCAGAGTTCAATGTGCCCGTCCAAACACATCGAGTTAGCCGCTCATTCGTTCTCCTTATTCCTGTTCATCTTCCACAGAAATTGCAAACTGTGCCAAACAAGAGGTCAAAGGCACTGACTCTCCAAGTGGGGAGAATGTTAATATCGCATCTGGAACGGCGAACTCGAGTACCAGGGGGCGAAAATGGCGATGAGTTTTAGAAATTGTGCCTGATCACTTCGTGGACCATATTCTGGGTTTTCCATGCATATTTTAGCTGAAGGATAAATCCCTTAAACGTGGAGATTTGGGACCCGTGGAATGGGAACCATGCACCATTACCTCAAAGGGTCTGCATTCCCTCACCAATAGTATCAGCCCCAAGTGTCCAGCCTTATCTCTTCCCCAGCTGTGGATGTAGAGGTGGTAAATCCAAGATTCCTCACAATCCCTGAAGGATTTAATTAAGAATTTCTCTCTATTTCACAGTCCTTGTGATTTCTTTTTCAAATTTATTTTTATAAGGGGATTTAGCTTATTTACAGTGCTGTGTGTATGCTGCTGTACACAAATGATTTTCTTATGGAGACCTATAAATGTATGGGTTTTAATTTTCTTCAAAGTCAGGTATATTCCTAAGTTTTGAATATGGGATG
Organism: Inia geoffrensis; assembly: GCA_036417435.1. NCBI lineage: Eukaryota > Metazoa > Chordata > Mammalia > Artiodactyla > Iniidae > Inia > Inia geoffrensis. Next base: position 87,103,999 of record CM070910.1, on the reverse strand, counting down.
TTGAGTCCATTTGCTTGAGCAAGGAGTAGGTCTTTTCTAATATATATTTGGCTTATGGAATTTTATCTGTCCTAATGTTAACCTCTGGTTTTATGCAGCCACCCCACTCTCCTTTCCCCTTAAGCAAGCCTAAGTTTCTTTTGTAAATGTGAGACTCTGTTGTGTTTTGAAATGCAGTTCACGCGTAGCCGTGTTTACATTCCCGGTATTAGTGATATCTTATGATGTTTCTTTTTCTGTGTGACTTATTTCACTTAGAATCATCGTAACTAAATCCACTCATTATGCTGCTACTGGTCTGTTGCCATTCATTTCATTGTTGAGTGATATTCCACTGTAGGGATGTACCACAAGTTTTATATCCATTTTTCTCTTTCTGGGCTATTGAAGTTGTACCATAGTAAAGGTTCCCGTACACAGAGCAGCCCCAAACTTTGGTGTGGCTGTGTCTTTTTCATTAAAATTTTCCGAATCTATAGCACCATAAGTGCAAGTGCCCTAGGCTCTTTAGCTTGTTTTTTTTCTTTTTTCCAGGAAACACCATCCACTTCTCCAGAGTGGCTGTTGTCAATTTACATCCCGCCCATCAGCATAACAAGGCTGCCGGTTCTCCATGGCCTGTCCTGCCTCTCTGGATTTTACACTTTTTTCGGACGGCCCTTTTGATCGGTGGGAAGTGAGACTTCCTTGTCGTGCGGATTTCCATTGCAGGCTTGCTTGGTTGGCCAAAAAGGGCGTATGCGTTTTTTCCTCAATATATTCAGGAAAAAACGCATTCGCCCTTTTTGGCCAAGTGCATCACTGTCGAACTGCTGCCTCTTTTCCTACGCTTTCAGAGCAATTCTTATCTACCCCCTGATATCTGTTTTCTGCAATTCTGCGTCGCGTTCAAGTCCTCTTCACAGCCTTCCTTCAATAAATTTTTGGATGATAGGGGTCATTTGGAACTCTGCAGGATTGTCAGTTACAGTGCCAAAAATCTCCTTTTCTCAACTCGCTTTCTTGTGAGCTGACTGCAAACCCGAAGAATTGCTTCAGGCCCTAATCTCGTTCCGGCATGGCACGCTGAGCCTTTATTGAATTCTTCTTCCTGTAGGGAAATCAGAGTTCAATGTGCCCGTCCAAACACATCGAGTTAGCCGCTCATTCGTTCTCCTTATTCCTGTTCATCTTCCACTGAAATTGCAAACTGTGCCAAACAAGAGGTCAAAGGCACTGACTCTCCAAGTGGGGAGAATGTTAATATCGCATCTGGAACGGCGAACTCGAGTACCAGGGGGCGAAAATGGCGATGAGTTTTAGAAATTGTGCCTGATCACTTCGTGGACCATATTCTGGGTTTTCCATGCATATTTTAGCTGAAGGATAAATCCCTTAAACGTGGAGATTTGGGACCCGTGGAATGGGAACCATGCGCCATTACCTCAAAGGGTCTGCATTCCCTCACCAATAGTATCAGCCCCAAGTGTCCAGCCTTATCTCTTCCCCAGCTGTGGATGTAGAGGTGGTAAATCCAAGATTCCTCACAATCCCTGAAGGATTTAATTAAGAATTTCTCTCTATTTCACAGTCCTTGTGATTTCTTTTTCAAATTTATTTTTATAAGGGGATTTAGCTTATTTACAGTGCTGTGTGTATGCTGCTGTACACAAATGATTTTCTTATGGAGACCTATAAATGTATGGGTTTTAATTTTCTTCAAAGTCAGGTATATTCCTAAGTTTTGAATATGGGATGTTGAGTCCATTTGCTTGAGCAAGGAGTAGGTCTTTTCTAATATATATTTGGCTTATGGAATGGTATCTGTCCTAATGTTAACCACTGGTTTTATGCAGCCACCCCACTCTCCTTTCCCCTTAAGCAAGCCTAAGTTTCTTTTGTAAATGTGAGACTCTGTTGTGTTTTGAAATGCAGTTCACGCGTAGCCGTGTTTACATTCCCGGTATTAGTGATATCTAATGATGTTTCTTGTTCTGTGTGACTTATTTCACTTAGAATCATCGTAACTAAATCCACTCATTATGCTGCTACTGGTCTGTTGCCATTGATTTCATTGTTGAGTGATATTCCACTGTAGGGATGTACCACAAGTTTTATATCCATTTTTCTCTTTCTGGGCTATTGAAGTTGTACCATAGTAAAGGTTCCCGTACACAGAGCAGCCCCAAACTTTGGTGTGGCTCTGTCTTTTTCATTAAAATTTTCCGAATCTATAGCACCATAAGTGCAAGTGCCCTAGGCTCTTTAGCTTGTTTTTTTTCTTTTTTCCAGGAAACACCATCCACTTCTCCAGAGTGGCTGTTGTCAATTTACATCCCGCCCATCAGCATAACAAGGCTGCCGGTTCTCCATGGCCTGTCCTGCCTCTCTGGATTTTACACTTTTTTCGGACGGCCCTTTTGATCGGTGGGAAGTGAGACTTCCTTGTCGTGCGGATTTCCATTGCAGGCTTGCTTGGTTGGCCAAAAAGGGCGTATGCGTTTTTTCCTGAATATATTCAGGAAAAAACGCATACGCCCTTTTTGGCCAAGTGCATCACTGTCGAACTGCTGCCTCTTTTCCTACGCTTTCAGAGCAATTCTTATCTACCCCCTGATATCTGTTTTCTGCCATTCTGCGTCGCGTTCAAGTCCTCTTCACAGCCTTCCTTCAATAAATTTTTGGATGATAGGGGTTATTTGGAACTCTGCAGGATTGTCAGTTACAGTGCCAAAAATCTCCTTTTCTCAACTCGCTTTCTTGTGAGCTGACTGCAAACCCGAAGAATTGCTTCAGGCCCTAATCTCGTTCCGGCATGGCACGCTGAGCCTTTATTGAATTCTTCTTCCTGTAGGGAAATCAGAGTTCAATGTGCCCGTCCAAACACATCGAGTTAGCCACTCATTCGTTCTCCTTATTCCTGTTCATCTTCCACAGAAATTGCAAACTGTGCCAAACAAGAGGTCAAAGGCACTGACTCTCCAAGTGGGGAGAATGTTAATATCGCATCTGGAACGGCGAACTCGAGTACCAGGGGGCGAAAATGGCGATGAGTTTTAGAAATTGTGCCTGATCACTTCGTGGACCATATTCTGGGTTTTCCATGCATATTTTAGCTGAAGGATAAATCCCTTAAACGTGGAGATTTGGGACCCGTGGAATGGGAACCATGCGCCATTACCTCAAAGGGTCTGCATTCCCTCACCAATAGTATCAGCCCCAAGTGTGCAGCCTTATCTCTTCCCCAGCTGTGGATGTAGAGGTGGTAAATCCAAGATTCCTCACAATCCCTGAAGGATTTAATTAAGAATTTCTCTCTATTTCACAGTCCTTGTGATTTCTTTTTCAAATTTATTTTTATAAGGGGATTTAGCTTATTTACAGTGCTGTGTGTATGCTGCTGTACACAAATGATTTTCTTATGGTGACCTATAAATGTATGGGTTTTAATTTTCTTCAAAGTCAGGTATATTCCTAAGTTTTGAATACGGGGTGTTGAGTCCATTTGCTTGAGCAAGGAGTAGGTCTTGTCTAATATATATTTGGCTTATGGAATGGTATCTGTCCTAATGTTAACCTCTGGTTTCATGCAGCCTCCCCAGTCTCCTTTCACCGTAAGCAAGCCTAAGTTTCTTTTGTAAATGTGAGACTCTGTTGTGTTTTGAAATGCAGTTCACGCGTAGCCGTGTTTACATTCCCGGTATTAGTGATATCTAATGATGTTTCTTGTTCTGTGTGACTTATTTCACTTAGAATCATCGTAACTAAATCCACTCATTATGCTGCTACTGGTCTGTTGCCATTGATTTCATTGTTGAGTGATATTCCACTGTAGAGACGTACCACAAGTTTTATATCCATTTTTCTCTTTCTGGGCTATTGAAGTTGTACCATAGTCAAGGTTCCCGTACACAGAGCAGCCCCAAACTTTGGTGTGGCTGTGTCTTTTTCATTTAAATTTTCTGAATCTATAGTACCATAAGTGCAAGTGCCCTAGGCTATTTAGCTTGTTTTTTTCTTTTTTCCAGGAAACACCATCCACTTCTCCAGAGTGGCTGTTGTCAATTTACATCCCGCCCATCAGCATAACAAGGCTGCCGGTTCTCCATGGCCTGTCCTGCCTCTCTGGATTATACACTTTTTTCGGACGGCCCTTTTGATCGGTGGGAAGTGAGACTCCCTTGTAGTGCGGATTTCCATTGCAGGCTTGCTTGGTTGGCCAAAAAGGGCGCATGCGTTTTTTGCAGAATATATTCAGGAAAAAACGCATATGCCCTTTTTGGCCAAGTGCATCACTGTCGAACTGCTGCCTCTTTTCCTACGCTTTCAGAGCAATTCTTATCTACCCCCTGATATCTGTTTTCTGCAATTCTGCGTCGCGTTCAAGTCCTCTTCACAGCCTTCCTTCAATAAATTTTTGGATGATAGGGGTCATTTGGAACTCTGCAGGATTGTGAGTTACTGTGCCAAAACTCTCCTTTACTCAACTCGCTTTCTTGTGAGCTGACCGCAAACACGAAGAATTGCTTCAGGCCCTAATCTCGTTCCGGCATGGCACGCTGAGCCTTTGTTGAATTCTTCTTCCTGTAGGGAAATAGGAGTTCAATGTGCCCGTCCAAACACATCGAGTTAGCCGCTCATTCGTTCTCCTTATTCCTGTTCATCTTCCACAGAAATTGCAAACTGTGCCAAACAAGAGGTCAAAGGCACTGACTCTCCAAGTGGGGAGAATGTTAATATCGCATCTGGAACGGCGAACTCGAGTACCAGGGGGCGAAAATGGTGATGAGTTTTAGAAATTTTGCCTGATCACTTCGTGGACCATATTCTGGGTTTTCCATGCATATTTTAGCTGAAGGATAAATCCCTTAAACGTGGAGATTTGGGACCCGTTGAATGGGAACCATGCACCATTACCTCAAAGGGTCTGCATTCCCTCAGCAACAGTATCCGCCCCAAGTGTCCAGCCTTATCTCTCCCCCAGCTGTGGATGTAGAGGTGGTAAATCCAAGATTCCTCACAAGCCCTGAAGGACTTATTTAAGAATTTCTCTCTATTTGACAGTCCTTGTGATTTCTTTTTCAAATTTATTTTTATAAGGGGATTTAGCTTATTTACAGTGCTGTGTGTATGCTGCTGTACACAAATGATTTTCTTATGGAGACCTATAAATGTATGGGTTTTAATTTTCTTTAAAGTCAGGTATATTCCTAAGTTTTGAATACGGGGTGTTGAGTCCATGTGCTTGAGCAAGGAGTAGGTCTTGTCTAATATATATTTGGCTTATGGAATGGTATCTGTCCTAATGTTAACCTCTGGTTTTATGCAGCCTCCCCACTCTCCTTTCCCCTTAAGCAAGCCTAAGTTTCTTTTGTAAATGTGAGACCTTGTTGTGTTTTGAAATGCAGTTCACGCGTAGCCGCGTTTACATTCCCGGTATTAGTGATATCTTATGATGTTTCTTTTTCTGTGTGACTTATTTCACTTAGAATCATCATAACTAAATCCACTCATTATGCTGCTACTGGTCTGTTGCCATTGATTTCATTGTTGAGTGATATTCCACTGTAGGGATGTACCACAAGTTTTATATCCATTTTTCTCTTTCTGGGCTATTGAAGTTGTACCATAGTAAAGGTTCCCGTACACAGAGCAGCCCCAAACTTTGGTGTGGCTGTGTCTTTTTCATTAAAATTTTCCGAATCTATAGCACCATAAGTGCAAGTGCCCTAGGCTCTTTAGCTTGTTTTTTTCTTTTTTCCAGGAAACACCATCCACTTCTCCAGAGTGGCTGTTGTCAATTTACATCCCGCCCATCAGCATAACAAGGCTGCCGGTTCTCCATGGCCTGTCCTGCCTCTCTGGATTTTACACTTTTTTCGGACGGCCCTTTGGATCGGTGGGAAGTGAGACTTCCTTGTCGTGCGGATTTCCATTGCAGGGTTGCTTGGTTGGCCAAAAAGGGCGTATGCGTTTTTTCCTGAATATATTCAGTAAAAAACGCATACACCCTTTTTGGCCAAGTGCATCACTGTCGAACTGCTGCCTCTTTTCCTACGCTTTCAGAGCAATTCTTATCTACCCCCTGATATCTGTTTTCTGCAATTCTGTGTCGCGTTCAAGTCCTCTTCACAGCCTTCCTTCAATAAATATTTGGATGATAGGGGTCATTTGGAACTCTGCAGGATTGTCAGTTACAGTGCCAAAAATCTCCTTTTCTCAACTCGCTTTCTTGTGAGCTGACCGCAAACCCGAAGAATTGTTTCAGGCCCTAATCTCGTTCCGGCATGGCACGCTGAGCCTTTGTTGAATTCTTCTTCCTGTAGGGAAATCAGAGTTCAATGTGCCCGTCCAAACACATCGAGTTAGCCGCTCATTCGTTCTCCTTATTCCTGTTCATCTTCCACAGAAATTGCAAACTGTGCCAAACAAGAGGTCAAAGGCACTGACTCTCCAAGTGGGGAGAATGTTAATATCGCATCTGGAACGGCGAACTCGAGTACCAGGGGGCGAAAATGGCGATGAGTTTTAGAAATTGTGCCTGATCACTTCGTGGACCATATTCTGGGTTTTCCATGCATATTTTAGCTGAAGGATAAATCCCTTAAACGTGGAGATTTGGGACCCGTGGAATGGGAACCATGCACCATTACCTCAAAGGGTCTGCATTCCCTCACCAATAGTATCAGCCCCAAGTGTCCAGCCTTATCTCTTCCCCAGCTGTGGATGTAGAGGTGGTAAATCCAAGATTCCTCACAATCCCTGAAGGATTTAATTAAGAATTTCTCTCTATTTCACAGTCCTTGTGATTTCTTTTTCAAATTTATTTTTATAAGGGGATTTAGCTTATTTACAGTGCTGTGTGTATGCTGCTGTACACAAATGATTTTCTTATGGAGACCTATAAATGTATGGGTTTTAATTTTCTTCAAAGTCAGGTATATTCCTAAGTTTTGAATATGGGATGTTGAGTCCATGTGCTTGAGCAAGGAGTAGGTCTTTTCTAATATATATTTTGCTTATGGAATGGTATCTGTCCTAATGTTAACCTCTGGTTTTATGCAGCCACCCCACTCTCCTTTCCCCTTAAGCAAGCCTAAGTTTCTTTTGTAAATGTGAGACTCTGTTGTGTTTTGAAATGCAGTTCACGCGTAGCTGTGTTTACATTCCCGGTATTAGTGATATCTTATGATGTTTCTTTTTCTGTGTGACTTATTTCACTTAGAATCATCGTAACTAAATCCACTCATTATGCTGCTACTGGTCTGTTGCCATTGATTTCATTGTTGAGTGATATTCCACTGTAGGGATGTACCACATGTTTTATATCCATTTTTCTCTTTCTGGGCTATTGAAGTTGTACCATAGTAAAGGTTCCCGTACACAGAGCAGCCCCAAACTTTGGTGTGCCTGTGTCTTTTTCATTAAAATTTTCCGAATCTATAGCACCATAAGTGCAAGTGCCCTAGGCTCTTTAGCTTGTTTTTTTTCTTTTTTCCAGGAAACACCATCCACTTCTCCAGAGTGGCTGTTGTCAATTTACATCCCGCCCATCAGCATAACAAGGCTGCCGGTTCTCCATGGCCTGTCCTGCCTCTCTGGATTTTACACTTTTTTCGGACGGCCCTTTTGATCGGTGGGAAGTGAGACTTCCTTGTCGTGCGGATTTCCATTGCAGGCTTGCTTGGTTGGCCAAAAAGGGCGTATGCGTTTTTTCCTGAATATATTCAGGAAAAAACGCATACGCCCTTTTTGGCCAAGTGCATCACTGTCGAACTGCTGCCTCTTTTCCTACGCTTTCAGAGCAATTCTTATCTACCCCCTGATATCTGTTTTCTGCAATTCTGCGTCGCGTTCAAGTCCTCTTCACAGCCTTCCTTCAATAAATTTTTGGATGATAGGGGTCATTTGGAACTCTGCAGGATTGTCAGTTACAGTGCCAAAAATCTCCTTTTCTCAACTCGCTTTCTTGTGAGCTGACCGCAAACCCGAAGAATTGCTTCAGGCCCTAATCTCGTTCCGGCATGGCACGCTGAGCCTTTATTGAATTCTTCTTCCTGTAGGGAAATCAGAGTTCAATGTGCCCGTCCAAACACATCGAGTTAGCCGCTCATTCGTTCTCCTTATTCCTGTTCATCTTCCACAGAAATAGCAAACTGTGCCAAACAAGAGGTCAAAGGCACTGACTCTCCAAGTGGGGAGAATGTTAATATCGCATCTGGAACGGCGAACTCGAGTACCAGGGGGCGAAAATGGCGATGAGTTTTAGAAATTGTGCCTGATCACTTCGTGGACCATATTCTGGGTTTTCCATGCATATTTTAGCTGAAGGATAAATCCCTTAAACGTGGAGATTTGGGACCCGTGGAATGGGAACCATGCACCATTACCTCAAAGGGTCTGCATTCCCTCACCAATAGTATCAGCCCCAAGTGTCCAGCCTTATCTCTTCCCCAGCTGTGGATGTAGAGGTGGTAAATCCAAGATTCCTCACAATCCCTGAAGGATTTAATTAAGAATTTCTCTCTATTTCACAGTCCTTGTGATTTCTTTTTCAAATTTATTTTTATAAGGGGATTTAGCTTATTTACAGTGCTGTGTGTATGCTGCTGTACACAAATGATTTTCTTATGGAGACCTATAAATGTATGGGTTTTAATTTTCTTCAAAGTCAGGTATATTCCTAAGTTTTGAATATGGGATGTTGAGTCCATTTGCTTGAGCAAGGAGTAGGTCTTTTCTAATATATATTTGGCTTATGGAATGGTATCTGTCCTAATGTTAACCTCTGGTTTTATGCAGCCACCCCACTCTCCTTTCCCCTTAAGCAAGCCTAAGTTTCTTTTGTAAATGTGAGACTCTGTTGTGTTTTGAAATGCAGTTCACGCGTAGCCGTGTTTACATTCCCGGTATTAGTGATATCTTATGATGTTTCTTTTTCTGTGTGACTTATTTCACTTAGAATCATCGTAACTAAATCCACTCATTATGCTGCTACTGGTCTGTTGCCATTGATTTCATTGTTGAGTGATATTCCACTGTAGGGATGTACCACAAGTTTTATATCCATTTTTCTCTTTCTGGGCTATTGAAGTTGTACCATAGTAAAGGTTCCCGTACACAGAGCAGCCCCAAACTTTGGTGTGGTTGTGTCTTTTTCATTAAAATTTTCCGAATCTATAGCACCATAAGTGCAAGTGCCCTAGGCTCTTTAGCTTGTTTTTTTTCTTTTTTCCAGGAAACACCATCCACTTCTCCAGAGTGGCTGTTGTCAATTTACATCCCGCCCATCAGCATAACAAGGCTGCCGGTTCTCCATGGCCTGTCCTGCCTCTCTGGATTTTACATTTTTTTCGGAGGGCCCTTTTGATCGGTGGGAAGTGAGACTTCCTTGTAGTGCGGATTTCCATTGCAGGCTTGCTTGGTTGGCCAAAAAGGGCGTATGCGTTTTTTCCTGAATATATACAGGAAAAAACGCATACGCCCTTTTTGGCCAAGTGCATCTCTGTCGAAATCCTTCCTCTTTTCCTACGATTTCAGAGCAATTCTTATCTACCGCCTGATATCTGTTTTCTGCAATTCTGTGTCGTGTTCAAGTCCTCTTCACAGTCTTCCTTCAATAAATTTTTGGATGATAGGGGTCATTTGGAACTCCGCAGGATTATGAGTTACACTGCCAAAACTCTCCTTTTGTCAACTCGCTTTTTTGTGAGGTGACCACAAACCCGAATAATTGCTTCAGGCCCTAATCTCGTTCCGGCATGGCACGCTGAGCCTTTGGTGAATTCTGCTTCCTGTAGGGAAATCATCGTTCAATGTGCCCGTCCAAACACATCGAGTTAGCCGCTCATTGGTTCTCCTTATTCCTGCTCATCTTCCACAGAAATTGCAAACTGTGCCAAACAAGAGGTCAAAGGCACTGACTCTCCAAGTGGGGAGAATGTTAATATCGCATCTGGAAAGGCGAACTCGAGTGCCAGGGGGGGAAAATGGCGATGAATTTTAGAAATTTTGCCTGATCACTTCGTGGACCATATTCTGGGTTTTCCATGCATATTTTAGCTGAAGGATAAATCGCTTAAACGTGGAGATTTGGGACCGGTGGAATGGGAATCATGCACCATTACCTCAGAGGGTCTGCATTCCCTCACCAATAGTATCAGCCCCAAGTGTCCAGCCTTATCTCTCCCCCAGCTGTGGATGTAGAGGTGGTAAATCCATGATTTCTCGCAAGACCTCAAGGACTTATTTAAGAATTTCTCTCTATTTCACAGTCCTTGTGCTTTCTTTTTCAAATTTATTTTTATAAGGGGATTTAGCTTATTTACACTGCTGTGTGTATGCTGCTGTACACAAGTGATTTTCTTATGGAGACCTATAAATGTATGGGTTTTAAGTTTCTTCACAGCCAGGTATATTCCTAGGTTTGGAATACGGGGTGTTGAGTCGATTTGGTTGAGCGAGGAGTAGGTCTTGTCTAATATATATTTGCCTTATGGAATGGTATCTGTCCTAATGTCCATCTCTGGTTTTATGCAGCCTCCCCACTCTCCTTTGACCTTAAGCAAGCATAAGTTTCTTTTGTAAATGTGAGACTCTGTTGTGTTTTGAAATGCAGTTCATGCGTAGTCGTGTTTCCATTCCCGGTATTAGTGATATCTTATGATGTTTCTTTTTCTGTGTGACTTATTTCAATTAGAATCATCGTAACTAAATCCACTCATTATGCTGCTACTGGTCTGTGGCCATTGATTTCATTGTTGAGTGATATTCCATTGTAGGGATGTACCACAACTTCTATATCCATTTTTCTCTTTCTGGGCTATTGAAGTTGTACCATAGTCAAGGTTCCCGTACACAGAGTAGCCCCAAACTTTGGTGTGGCTCTGTCTTTTTCATTTAAATTTTCCGAATCTATAGCACCATAAGTGGAAGTGCCCTAGGCTCTCTAGCTTGCTTTTTTCTTTGTTCCAGGAAACACCATCCACTTCTCCAGAGTGGCTGTTGGCAATTTACATCCCGCCCATCAGCATAACAAGGCTGCCGGTTCTCCATGGCCTGTCCTGCCTCTCTGGATTTTACATTTTTTTCGTAGGGCCCTTTTGATCGGTGGGAAGTGAGACTTCCTTGTAGTGCGGATTTCCATTGCAGGCTTGCTTGGTTGGCCAAAAAGGGCGTATGCGTTTTTTCCTGAATATATTCAGGAAAAAACGCATACGCCCTTTTTGGCCAAGTGCATCACTGTCGAAATGCTGCCTCTTTTCCTACGATTTCAGAGCAATTCTTATCTACCGCCTGATATCTGTTTTCTGCAATTCTGTGTCGTGTTCAAGTCCTCTTCACAGTCTTCCTTCAATAAATTTTTGGATGATAGGGGTCATTTGGAACTCCGCAGGATTATGAGTTACACTGCCAAAACTCTCCTTTTGTCAACTCGCTTTTTTGTGAGGTGACCACAAACCCGAATAATTGCTTCAGGCCCTAATCTCGTTCCGGCATGGCACGCTGAGCCTTTGGTGAATTCTGCTTCCTGTAGGGAAATCATCGTTCAATGTGCCCGTCCAAACACATCGAGTTAGCCGCTCATTGGTTCTCCTTATTCCTGCTCATCTTCCACAGAAATTGCAAACTGTGCCAAACAAGAGGTCAAAGGCACTGACTCTCCAAGTGGGGAGAATGTTAATATCGCATCTGGAAAGGCGAACTCGAGTGCCAGAGGGGGAAAATGGCGATGAATTTTAGAAATTTTGCCTGATCACTTCGTTTACCATATTCTGGGTTTTCCATGCATATTTTAGCTGAAGGATAAATCGCTTAAACGTGGAGATTTGGGACCTGTGGAATGGGAATCATGCACCATTACCTCAGAGGGTCTGCATTCCCTCACCAATAGTATCAGCCCCAAGTGTCCAGCCTTATCTCTCCCCCAGCTGTGGATGTAGAGGTGGTAAATCCAAGATTTCTCGCAAGACCTCAAGGACTTATTTAAGAATTTCTCTCTATTTCACAGTCCTTGTGCTGTCTTTTTCAAATTTATTTTTATAAGGGGATTTAGCTTATTTACACTGCTGTGTGTATGCTGCTGTACACAAGTGATTTTCTTATGGAGACCTATAAATGTATGGGTTTTAAGTTTCTTCACAGTCAGGTATATTCCTACGTTTTGAATACGGGGTGTTGAGTCGATTTGGTTGAGCGAGGAGTAGGTCTTGTCTAATATATATTTGGCTTATGGAATGGTATCTGTCCTAATGTCCATCTCTGGTTTTATGCAGCCTCCCCACTCTCCTTTGACCTTAAGCAAGCATAAGTTTCTTTTGTAAATGTGAGACTCTGTTGTGTTTTGAAATGCAGTTCATGCGTAGTCGTGTTTCCATTCCCGGTATTAGTGATATCTTATGATGTTTCTTTTTCTGTGTGACTTATTTCACTTAGAATCATCGTAACTAAATCCACTCATTATGCTGCTACTGGTCTGAGGCCATTGATTTCATTGTTGAGTGATATTCCATTGTAGGGATGTACCACAACTTCTATATCCATTTTTCTCTTTCTGGGCTATTGAAGTTGTACCATAGTCAAGGTTCCCGTACACAGAGCAGCCCCAAACTTTGGTGTGGCTCTGTCTTTTTCATTTAAATTTTCCGAATCTATAGCACCATAAGTGGAAGTGCCCTAGGCTCTCTAGCTTGGTTTTTTCTTTGTTCCAGGAAACACCATCCACTTCTCCAGAGTGGCTGTTGGCAATTTACATCCCGCCCATCAGCATAACAAGGCTGCCGGTTCTCCATGGCCTGTCCTGCCTCTCTGGATTTTACATTTTTTTCGGAGTGCCCTTTTGATCGGTGGGAAGTGAGACTTCCTTGTAGTGCGGATTTCCATTGCAGGCTTGCTTGGTTGGCCAAAAAGGGCGTATGCGTTTTTTCCTGAATATATACAGGAAAAAACGCATACGCCCTTTTTGGCCAAGTGCATCTCTGTCGAAATCCTGCCTCTTTTCCTACGATTTCAGAGCAATTCTTATCTACCGCCTGATATCTGTTTTCTGCAATTCTGTGTCGTGTTCAAGTCCTCTTCACAGTCTTCCTTCAATAAATTTTTGGATGATAGGGGTCATTTGGAACTCCGCAGGATTATGAGTTACACTGCCAAAACTCTCCTTTTGTCAACTCGCTTTTTTGTGAGCTGACCACAAACCCGAATAATTGCTTCAGGCCCTAATCTCGTTCCGGCATGGCACGCTGAGCCTTTGGTGAATTCTGCTTCCTGTAGGGAAATCATCGTTCAATGTGCCCGTCCAAACACATCGAGTTAGCCGCTCATTGGTTCTCCTTATTCCTGCTCATCTTCCACAGAAATTGCAAACTGTGCCAAACAAGAGGTCAAAGGCACTGACTCTCGAAGTGGGGAGAATGTTAATATCGCATCTGGAAAGGCGAACTCGAGTACCAGGGGGGGAAAATGGCGATGAATTTTAGAAATTTTGCCTGATCACTTCGTGGACCATATTCTGGGTTTTCCATGCATATTTTAGCTGAAGGATAAATCCCTTAAACGTGGAGATTTGGGACCCGTGGAATGGGAATCATGCACCATTACCTCAGAGGGTCTGCATTCCCTCACCAATAGAATCAGCCCCAAGTGTCCAGCCTTATCTCTCCCCCAGCTGTGGATGTAGAGGTGGTAAATCCAAGATTTCTCGCAAGACCTCAAGGACTTATTTAAGAATTTCTCTCTATTTCACAGTCCTTGTGCTTTCTTTTTCAAATTTATTTTTATAAGGGGATTTAGATTATTTACACTGCTGTGTGTATGCTGCTGTACACAAGTGATTTTCTTATGGAGACCTATAAATGTGTGGGTTTTAAGTTTCTTCACAGTCAGGTTTATTCGTAGGTTTTGAATACGGGGTGTTGAGTCGATTTGGTTGAGCAAGGAGTAGGTCTTGTCTAATATATATTTGGCTTATGGAATGGTATCTGTCCTAATGTCCATCTCTGGTTTTATGCAGCCTCCCCACTCTCCTTTGACCTTAAGCAAGCATAAATTTCTTTTGTAAATGTGAGACTCTGTTGTGTTTTGAAATGCAGTTCATACGTAGTCGTGTTTCCATTCCCGGTATTAGTGATATCTTATGATGTTTCTTTTTCTGTGTGACTTATTTCACTTAGAATCATCATAACTAAATCCACTCATTATGCTGTTACTGGTCTGTGGCCATTGATTTCATTGTTGAGTGATATTCCATTGTAGGGATTTACCACAACTTCTATATCCATTTTTCTCTTTCTGGGCTATTTAAGTTGTACCATAGTCAAGGTTCCCGTACACAGAGCAGCCCCAAACTTTGGTGTGGCTCTGTCTTTTTTATTTAAATTTTCCGAATCTATAGCACCATAAGTGGAAGTGCCCTAGGCTCTCTAGCTTGTTTTTTTCTTTGTTCCAGGTAACACCATCCACTTCTCCAGAGTGGCTGTTGGCAATTTACATCCCGCCCATCAGCATAACAAGGCTGCCAGTTCTCCATGGCCTGTCCTGCCTCTCTGGATTTTACATTTTTTTCGGAGGGCCCTTTTGATCGGTGGGCAGTGAGACTTCCTTGTAGTGCGGATTTCCATTGCAGGCTTGCTTGGTTGGCCAAAAAGGGCGTATGCGTTTTTTCCTGAATATATTCAGGAAAAAACGCATACGCCCTTTTTGGCCAAGTGCATCACTGTCGAACTGCCTCCTCTTTTCCTACGATTTCAGAGCAATTCTTATCTACCACCTGATAACTGTTTTCTGCAATTTTGTGTCATGTTCAAGTCCTCTTCACAGTCTTCCTTCAATAAATTTTTGGATGATAGGGGTCATTTGGAACTCCGAAGGATTATGAGTTACAGTGCCAAAACTCTCCTTTTGTCAACTCGCTTTTTTGTGAGGTGACCACAAACCCGAATAATTGCTTCAGGCCCTAATCTCGTTCCGGCATGGCACGCTGAGCCTTTGGTGAATTCTGCTTCCTGTAGGGAAATCATCGTTCAATGTGCCCGTCCAAACACATCGAGTTAGCCGCTCATTGGTTTTCCTTATTCCTGCTCATCTTCCACAGAAATTGCAAACTGTGCCGAACAAGAGGTCAAAGGCACTGACTCTCGAAGTGGGGAGAATGTTAATATCGCATCTGGAAAGGCGAACTCGAGTACCAGGGGGGGAAATTGGCGATGAATTTTAGAAATGTTGCCTGATCACTTCGTGGACCAAATTCTGGGTTTTCCATGCGTATTTTAGCTGAAGGATAAATCCCTTAAACGTGGAGATTTGGGACCCGTGGAATGGGAATCATGCACCATTACCTCAGAGGGTCTGCATTCCCTCACCAATAGTATCAGCCCCAAGTGTCCAGCCTTATCTCTCTCCCAGCTGTGGATGTAGAGGTGGTAAATCCAAGATTTCTCGCAAGCCCTCAAGGACTTATTAAAGAATTTCTCTCTATTTCACAGTCCTTGTGCTTTCTTTTTCAAATTTATTTTTATAAGGGGATTTCGCTTATTTACACTGCTGTGTGTATGCTGCTGTACACAAGTGATTTTCTTATGGAGACCTATAAATGTATGGGTTTTAAGTTTCTTCACAGTCAGGTATATTCCTAGGTTTTGAATACGGGGTGTTGAGTCGATTTGGTTGAGCGAGGAGTAGGTCTTGTCTAATATATATTTGGCTTATGGAATGGTATCTGTCCTAATGTCCATCTCTGGTTTTATGCAGCCTCCCCACTCTCCTTTGACCTTAAGCAAGCATAAGTTTCTTTTGTAAATGTGAGACTCTGTTGTGTTTTGAAATGCAGTTCATGCGTAGTCGTGTTTCCATTCCCGGTATTAGTGATATCTTATGATGTTTCTTTTTCTGTGTGACTTATTTCACTTAGAATCATCGTAACTAAATCCACTCATTATGCTGCTACTGGTCTGTGGCCATTGATTTCATTGTTGAGTGATATTCCATTGTAGGGATGTACCACAATTTCTATATCCATTTTTCTCTTTCTGGGCTATTGAAGTTGTACCATAGTCAAGGTTCCCGTACACAGAGCAGCCCCAAACTTTGGTGTGGCTCTGTCTTTTTCATTTAAATTTTCCGAATCTATAGCACCATAAGTGGAAGTGCCCTAGGCTCTCTAGCTTGCTTTTTTATTTGTTCCAGGAAACACCATCCACTTCTCCAGAGTGGCTGTTGGCAATTTACATCCCGCCCATCAGCATAACAAGGCTGCCGGTTGTCCATGGCCTGTCCTGCCTCTCTGGATTTTACATTTTTTTCGGAGGGCCCTTTTGATCGGTGGGAAGTGAGACTTCCTTGTAGTGCAGATTTCCATTGCAGGCTTGCTTGGTTGGCCAAAAAGGGCGTATGCGTTTTTTCCTGAATATATTCAGGAAAAAACGCATACGCCCTTTTTGGCCAAGTGCATCACTGTCGAAATGCTGCCTCTTTTCCTACGATTTCAGCGCAATTCTTATCTACCGCCTGATATCTGTTTTCTGCAATTCTGTGTCGTGTTCAAGTCCTCTTCACAGTCTTCCTTCAATAAATTTTTGGATGATAGGGGTCATTTGGAACTCCGCAGGATTATGAGTTACAGTGCCAAAACTCTCCTTTTGTCAACTCCCTTTTTTGTGAGCTGACCAAAAACCCGAATAATTGCTTCAGGCCCTAATCTCGTTCCGGCATGGCACGCTGAGCCTTTGGTGAATTCTGCTTCCTGTAGGGAAATCATCGTTCACTGTGCCCGTCCAAACACATCGAGTTAGCCGCTCATTGGTTCTCCTTATTCCTGCTCATCTTCCACAGAAATTGCAAACTGTGCCAAACAAGAGGTCAAAGGCACTGACTCTCCAAGTGGGGAGAATGTTAATATCGCATCTGGAAAGGCGAACTCGAGTACCGGGGGGGGAAATGGCGATGAATTTTAGAAATTTTGCCTGATCACTTCGTGGACCATATTCTGGGTTTTCCATGCATATTTTAGCTGAAGGATAAATCCCTTAAATGTGGAGATTTGGGACCCGTGGATGGGGAATCATGCACCATTACCTCAGAGGATCTGCATTCCCTCACCAATAGTATCAGCCCCAAGTGTCCAGCCTTATCTCTACCACAGCTGTGGATGTAGAGGTGGTCAATCCAAGATTTCTCGCAAGCCCTCAAGGACTTATTTAAGAATTTCTCTCTATTTCACAGTCCTTGTGCTTTCTTTTGCAAATTTATTTTTATAAGGGGATTTAGCTTATTTACACTGCTGTGTGTATGCTGCTGTACACAAGTGATTTTCTTATGGAGACCTATAAATGTATGGGTTTTAAATTTCTTCACAGTCAGGTATATTCCTAGGTTTTGAATACGGGGTGTTGAGTCGATTTGGTTGAGCACGGAGTAGGTCTTGTCTAATATATATTTGGCTTATGGAATGGTATCTGTCCTAATGTCCATCTCTGGTTTTATGCAGCCTCCCCACTCTCCTTTGACTTTAAGCAAGCATAAATTTCTTTTGTAAATGTGAGACTCTGTTGTGTTTTCAAATGCAGTTCATGCGTAGTCGTGTTTCCATTCCCGGTATTAGTGATATCTTATGATGTTTCTTTTTCTGTGTGACTTATTTCAATTAGAATCATCGTAACTAAATCCACTCATTATGCTGCTACTGGTCTGTGGCCATTGATTTCATTGTTGAGTGATATTCCATTGTAGGGATGTACCACAACTTCTATATCCAGTTTTCTCTTTCTGAGCTATTGAAGTTGTACCATAGTCAAGGTTCCCGTACACAGAGCAGCCCCAAACTTTGGTGTGGCTCTGTCTTTTTCATTTAAATTTTCCGAATCTATAGCACCATAAGTGGAAGTGCCCTTGGCTCTCTAGCTTGGTTTTTTCTATGTTCCAGGAAACACCATCCACTTCTCCAGAGTGGCTGTTGGCAATTTACATCCCGCCCATCAGCATAACAAGGCTGCGGGTTCTCCATGGCCTGTCCTGCCTCTCTGGATTTTACATTTTTTTCGGAGGCCCTTTTGGTCGGTGGGAAGTGAGACATCCTTGTAGTGCGGATTTCCATTGCAGGCTTGCTTGGTTGGCCAAAAAGGGCGTATGCGTTTTTTCCTGAATATATTCAGGAAAAAACGCATACGCCCTTTTTGGCCAAGTGCATCACTGTCGAACTGCTGCCTCTTTTCATACGATTTCAGAGCAATTCTTATCTACCACCTGATATCTGTTTTCTGCAATTCTGTGTGGTGTTCAAGTCCTCTTCACAGTCTTCCTTCATTAAATTTTTGGATGATAGGGGTCATTTGGAACTCCGCAGGATTGTGAGTTACAGTGCCAAAAATCTCCTTTTCTCAACTCGCTTTCTTGTGAGCTGACCGCAAACCCGAATAATTGCTTCAGGCCCTAATCTCGTTCCGGCATGGCACGCTGAGCCTTTGGTGAATTCTTCTTTCTGTAGGGAAATCATCGTTCAGTGTGCCCGTCCAAACAAATCGAGTTAGCCGCTCATTGGTTCTCCTTATTCCTGCTCATCTTCCACAGAAATTGCAAACTGTGCCAAACAAGAGGTCAAAGGCACTGACTCTCCAAGTGGGGAGAATGTTAATATCGCATCTGGAAAGGCGAACTCGAGTTCCGGGGGGGAAAATGGCGATGAATTTTAGAAATTTTGCCTGATCACTTCGTGGACCAAATTCTGGGTTTTCCATGCATATTTTAGCTGAAGGATAAATCCCTTAAACGTGGAGATTTGGGACCCGTGGATTGGGAATCATGCACCATTACCTCAAAGGGTCTGCATTCCCTCACCAATAGTATCAGCCCCAAGTGTCCAGCCTTATCTCTTCCACAGCTGTCGATGTAGAGGTGGTAAATCCAAGATTCCTCACAAGCCCTGAAGGACTTATTTAAGAATTTCTCTCTATTTGACAGTCCTTGTGTTTTCTTTTTCAAATTTATT
Source organism: Inia geoffrensis (assembly GCA_036417435.1). Classification (NCBI taxonomy): domain Eukaryota; kingdom Metazoa; phylum Chordata; class Mammalia; order Artiodactyla; family Iniidae; genus Inia; species Inia geoffrensis. Next base: position 87,085,041 of record CM070910.1, on the reverse strand, counting down.
TTTATAAGGGGATTTAGCTTATTGACACTGCTGTGTGTATGCTGCTGTACACAAATGATTTTCTTATGGAGACCTATAAATGTATGGGTTTTAATTTTCTTCATACTCAGGTATATTCCTAGGTTTTGAATACGGGGTGTTGAGTCCATTTGGTCGAGCAAGGAGTAGCTCTTGTCTAATATATATTTGGCTTATGGAATGGTATCTGTCCTAATGTCAACCTCTGGTTTTATGCAGCCTCCCCACTCTCCCTTCCCCTTAAGCAAGCATAAGTTTCTTTTGTAAATGTGAGACTCTGTTGTGTTTTGTAATGCAGTTCACACGTAGCCGTGTTTACATTCCCGGTATTAGTGATATCTTATGATGTTTCTTTTTCTGTGTGACTTATTTCACTTAGAATCATCGTAACTAAATCCACTCATTATGCTGCTACTGGTCTGTTGCCATTGATTTCATTGTTGAGTGATATTCCATTGTAGGGATGTACCACAACTTCTATATCCATTTTTCTCTTTCTGGGCTATTAAAGTTGTACCATAGTCAAGGCTCCCGTACACAGAGCAGCCCCAAACTTTGGTGTGGCTGTGTCTTTTTCATTTAAATTTTCCGAATCTATAGCACCATAAGTGGAAGTGCCCTAGGCTCTCTAGCTTGGTTTTTTTTTTGTTCCAGGAAACACCATCCACTTCTCCAGAGTGGCTGTTGGCAATTTACATCCCGCCCATCAGCAGAACAAGGCTGCCGGTTCTCCATGGCCTGTCCTGCCTCTCTGGATTTTACACTTTTTTCGGACGGCCCTTTGGATCGGTGGGAGGTGAGACTGGCTTGTAGTGTGGATTTCCATTGCAGGCTTGCTTGGTTGGCCAAAAAGGGCGTATGCGTTTTTTCCTGAATCTATTCAGGAAAAAACGCATACGCCCTTTTTGGCCAAGTGCATCACTGTCGAACTGCTGCCTCTTTTCCTACGCTTTCAGAGCAATTCTTATCTTCCCCCTGATATCTCTTTTCTGCAATTCTGTGTCGCGTTCAAGTCCTCTTCACAGCCTTCCTTCAATAAATTTTTGGATGATAGGGGTCATTTGGAACTCTGCAGGATTGTGAGTTACAGTGCCAAAAATCTCCTTTTCTCCACTCACTTTCTTGTGAGCTGACCGCAAACCCGAAGAATTGCTTCAGGCCCTAATCTCGTTCTGGCATGGCACGCTGAGCCTTTGATGAATTCTTCTTCCTGTAGGGAAATCAGTGTTCAATGTGCCCGTCCAAACACATCAAGTTAGCTGCTCATTCGTTCTCCTTATTCCTGTTCATCTTTCACAGAAATTGCAAACTGTGCCAAACAAGAGGTCAAAGGCACTGACTCTCCAAGTGGGGAGAATTTTAATATTGCATCTGGAACGGCGAACTCGAGTACCAGGGGGCTAAAATGGCGATGAGTTTTAGAAATTTTGCCTGATCACTTCGTGGACCATATTCTGGGTTTTCCATGCATATTTTAGCTGAAGGATAAATCCCTTACACGTGGAGATTTGGGACCCGTGGAATGGGAACCATGCACCATTACCTCAAAGGGTCTGCATTCCCTCACCAATATTATCAGCCCCAAGTGTCCAGCCTTATCTCTCCCACAGCTGTCGATGTAGAGGTGGTAAATCCAAGATTCCTCACAAGCCCTGAAGGACTTATTTAAGAATTTCTCTCTATTTGACAGTCCTTGTGTTTTCTTTTTCAAATTTATTTTTATAAGGGGATTTAGCTTATTGACACTGCTGTGTGTATGCTGCTGTACACAAATGATTTTCTTATGGAGACCTATAAATGTATGGGTTTTAATTTTCTTCATACTCAGGTATATTCCTAGGTTTTGAATACGGGGTGTTGAGTCCATTTGGTTGAGCAAGGAGTAGCTCTTGTCTAATATATATTTGGCTTATGGAATGGTATCTGTCCTAATGTCAACCTCTGGTTTTATGCAGCCTCCCCACTCTCCCTTCCCCTTAAGCAAGCATAAGTTTCTTTTGTAAATGTGAGACTCTGTTGTGTTTTGAAATGCAGTTCATACGTAGTCGTGTTTCCATTCCCGGTATTAGTGATATCTTATGATGTTTCTTTTTCTGTGTGACTTATTTCACTTAGAATCATCATAACTAAATCCACTCATTATGCTGTTACTGGTCTGTGGCCATTGATTTCACTGTTGAGTGATATTCCATTGTAGGGATGTACCACAACTTCTATATCCATTTTTCTCTTTCTGGGCTATTGAAGTTGTACCATAGTCAAGGTTCCCGTACACAGAGCAGCCCCAAACTTTGGTGTGGCTCTGTCTTTTTTATTTAAATTTTCCGAATCTATAGCACCATAAGTGGAAGTGCCCTAGGCTCTCTAGCTTGTTTTTTTCTTTGTTCCAGGTAACACCATCCACTTCTCCAGAGTGGCTGTTGGCAATTTACATCCCGCCCATCAGCATAACAAGGCTGCCAGTTCTCCATGGCCTGTCCTGCCTCTCTGGATTTTACATTTTTTTCGGAGGGCCCTTTTGATCGGTGGGCAGTGAGACTTCCTTGTAGTGCGGATTTCCATTGCAGGCTTGCTTGGTTGGCCAAAAAGGGCGTATGCGTTTTTTCCTGAATATATTCAGGAAAAAACGCATACGACCTTTTTGGCCAAGTGCATCACTGTCGAACTGCTGCCTCTTTTCCTACGATTTCAGAGCAATTCTTATCTACCACCTGATAACTGTTTTCTGCAATTTTGTGTCGTGTTCAAGTCCTCTTCACAGTCTTCCTTCAATAAATTTTTGGATGATAGGGGTCATTTGGAACTCCGAAGGATTATGAGTTACAGTGCCAAAACTCTCCTTTTGTCAACTCGCTTTTTTGTGAGGTGACCACGAACCCGAATAATTGCTTCAGGCCCTAATCTCTTTCCGGCATGGCACGCTGAGCCTTTGGTGAATTCTGCTTCCTGTAGGGAAATCATCGTTCAATGTGCCCGTCCAAACACATCGAGTTAGCCGCTCATTGGTTCTCCTTATTCCTGCTCATCTTCCACAGAAATTGCAAACTGTGCCGAACAAGAGGTCAAAGGCACTGACTCTCGAAGTGGGGAGAATGTTAATATCGCATCTGGAAAGGCGAACTCGAGTACCAGGGGGGGAAATTGGCGATGAATTTTAGAAATTTTGCCTGATCACTTCGTGGACCAAATTCTGGGTTTTCCATGCGTATTTTAGCTGAAGGATAAATCCCTTAAACGTGGAGATTTGGGACCCGTGGAATGGGAATCATGCACCATTACCTCAGAGGGTCTGCATTCCCTCACCAATAGTATCAGCTCCAAGTGTCCAGCCTTATCTCTCTCCCAGCTGTGGATGTAGAGGTGGTAAATCCAAGATTTCTCGCAAGCCCTCAAGGACTTATTAAAGAATTTCTCTCTATTTCACAGTCCTTGTGCTTTCTTTTTCAAATTTATTTTTATAAGGGGATTTCGCTTATTTACACTGCTGTGTGTATGCTGCTGTACACAAGTGATTTTCTTATGGAGACCTATAAATGTATGGGTTTTAAGTTTCTTCACAGTCAGGTATATTCCTAGGTTTTGAATACGGGGTGTTGAGTCGATTTGGTTGAGCGAGGAGTAGGTCTTGTCTAATATATATTTGGCTTATGGAATGGTATCTGTCCTAATGTCCATCTCTGGTTTTATGCAGCCTCCCAACTCTCCTTTGACCTTAAGCAAGCATAAGTTTCTTTTGTAAATGTGAGACTCTGTTGTGTTTTGTAATGCAGTTCACACGTAGCCGTGTTTACATTCCCGGTATTAGTGATATCTTATGATGTTTCTTTTTCTGTGTGACTTATTTCACTTAGAATCATCGTAACTAAATCCACTCATTATGCTGCTACTGGTCTGTGGCCATTGATTTCATTGTTGAGTGATATTCCATTGTAGGGATGTACCACAATTTCTATATCCATTTTTCTCTTTCTGAGCTATTGAAGTTGTACCATAGTCAAGGTTCCCGTACACAGAGCAGCCCCAAACTTTGGTGTGGCTCTGTCTTTTTCATTTAAATTTTCCGAATCTATAGCACCATAAGTGGAAGTGCCCTTGGCTCTCTAGCTTGGTTTTTTCTATGTTCCAGGAAACACCATCCACTTCTCCAGAGTGGCTGTTGGCAATTTACATCCCGCCCATCAGCATAACAAGGCTGCGGGTTCTCCATGGCCTGTCCTGCCTCTCTGGATTTTACATTTTTTTCGGAGGCCCTTTTGGTCGGTGGGAAGTGAGACATCCTTGTAGTGCGGATTTCCATTGCAGGCTTGCTTGGTTGGCCAAAAAGGGCGTATGCGTTTTTTCCTGAATATATTCAGGAAAAAACGCATACGCTCTTTTTGGCCAAGTGCATCACTGTCGAACTGCTGCCTCTTTTCATACGATTTCAGAGCAATTCTTATCTACCACCTGATATCTGTTTTCTGCAATTCTGTGTGGTGTTCAAGTCCTCTTCACAGTCTTCCTTCATTAAATTTTTGGATGATAGGGGTCATTTGGAACTCCGCAGGATTGTGAGTTACAGTGCCAAAAATCTCCTTTTCTCAACTCGCTTTCTTGTGAGCTGACCGCAAACCCGAATAATTGCTTCAGGCCCTAATCTCGTTCCGGCATGGCACGCTGAGCCTTTGGTGAATTCTTCTTTCTGTAGGGAAATCATCGTTCAGTGTGCCCGTCCAAACAAATCGAGTTAGCCGCTCATTGGTTCTCCTTATTCCTGCTCATCTTCCACAGAAATTGCAAACTGTGCCAAACAAGAGGTCAAAGGCACTGACTCTCCAAGTGGGGAGAATGTTAATATCGCATCTGGAAAGGCGAACTCGAGTTCCGGGGGGGAAAATGGCGATGAATTTTAGAAATTTTGCCTGATCACTTCGTGGACCAAATTCTGGGTTTTCCATGCGTATTTTAGCTGAAGGATAAATCCCTTAAACGTGGAGATTTGGGACCCGTGGATTGGGAATCATGCACCATTACCTCAAAGGGTCTGCATTCCCTCACCAATAGTATCAGCCCCAAGTGTCCAGCCTTATCTCTTCCACAGCTGTCGATGTAGAGGTGGTAAATCCAAGATTCCTCACAAGCCCTGAAGGACTTATTTAAGAATTTCTCTCTATTTGACAGTCCTTGTGTTTTCTTTTTCAAATTTATTTTTATAAGGGGATTTAGCTTATTGACACTGCTGTGTGTATGCTGCTGTACACAAATGATTTTCTTATGGAGACCTATAAATGTATGGGTTTTAATTTTCTTCATACTCAGGTATATTCCTAGGTTTTGAATACGGGGTGTTGAGTCCATTTGGTTGAGCAAGGAGTAGCTCTTGTCTAATATATATTTGGCTTATGGAATGGTATCTGTCCTAATGTCAACCTCTGGTTTTATGCAGCCTCCCCACTCTCCCTTCCCCTTAAGCAAGCATAAGTTTCTTTTGTAAATGTGAGACTCTGTTGTGTTTTGTAATGCAGTTCACACGTAGCCGTGTTTACATTCCCGGTATTAGTGATATCTTATGATGTTTCTTTTTCTGTGTGACTTATTTCACTTAGAATCATCGTAACTAAATCCACTCATTATGCTGCTACTGGTCTGTTGCCATTGATTTCATTGTTGAGTGATATTCCATTGTAGGGATGTACCACAACTTCTATATCCATTTTTCTCTTTCTGGGCTATTAAAGTTGTACCATAGTCAAGGCTCCCGTACACAGAGCAGCCCCAAACTTTGGTGTGGCTGTGTCTTTTTCATTTAAATTTTCCGAATCTATAGCACCATAAGTGGAAGTGCCCTAGGCTCTCTAGCTTGGTTTTTTCTTTGTTCCAGGAAACACCATCCACTTCTCCAGAGTGGCTGTTGGCAATTTACATCCCGCCCATCAGCATAACAAGGCTGCCGGTTCTCCATGGCCTGTCCTGCCTCTCTGGATTTTACACTTTTTTCGGACGGCCCTTTGGATCGGTGGGAAGTGAGACTGGCTTGTAGTGTGGATTTCCATTGCAGGCTTGCTTGGTTGGCCAAAAAGGGCGTATGCGTTTTTTCCTGAATCTATTCAGGAAAAAACGCATACGCCCTTTTTGGCGAAGTGCATCACTGTCGAACTGCTGCCTCTTTTCCTACGCTTTCAGAGCAATTCTTATCTTCCCCCTGATATCTCTTTTCTGCAATTCTGTGTCGCGTTCAAGTCCTCTTCACAGCCTTCCTTCAATAAATTTTTGGATGATAAGGGTCATTTGGAACTCTGCAGGATTGTGAGTTACAGTGCCAAAAATCTCCTTTTCTCCACTCACTTTCTTGTGAGCTGACCGCAAACCCGAAGAATTGCTTCAGGCCCTAATCTCGTTCTGGCATGGCACGCTGAGCCTTTGATGAATTCTTCTTCCTGTAGGGAAATCAGTGTTCAATGTGCCCGTCCAAACACATCAAGTTAGCTGCTCATTCGTTCTCCTTATTCCTGTTCATCTTTCACAGAAATTGCAAACTGTGCCAAACAAGAGGTCAAAGGCACTGACTCTCCAAGTGGGGAGAATGTTAATATTGCATCTGGAACGGCGAACTCGAGTACCAGGGGGCTAAAATGGCGATGAGTTTTAGAAATTTTGCCTGATCACTTCGTGGACCATATTCTGGGTTTTCCATGCATATTTTAGCTGAAGGATAAATCCCTTACACGTGGAGATTTGGGACCCGTGGAATGGGAACCATGCACCATTACCTCAAAGGGTCTGCATTCCCTCACCAATAGTATCAGCCCCAAGTGTCCAGCCTTATCTCTCCCACAGCTGTCGATGTAGAGGTGGTAAATCCAAGATTCCTCACAAGCCCTGAAGGACTTATTTAAGAATTTCTCTCTATTTGACAGTCCTTGTGTTTTCTTTTTCAAATTTATTTTTATAAGGGGATTTAGCTTATTGACACTGCTGTGTGTATGCTGCTGTACACAAATGATTTTCTTATGGAGACCTATAAATGTATGGGTTTTAATTTTCTTCATACTCAGGTATATTCCTAGGTTTTGAATACGGGGTGTTGAGTCCATTTGGTTGAGCAAGGAGTAGCTCTTTTCTAATATATATTTGGCTTATGGAATGGTATCTGTCCTAATGTCAACCTCTGGTTTTATGCAGCCTCCCCACTCTCCCTTCCCCTTAAGCAAGCATAAGTTTCTTTTGTAAATGTGAGACTCTGTTGTGTTTTGTAATGCAGTTCACACGTAGCCGTGTTTACATTCCCGGTATTAGTGATATCTTATGATGTTTCTTTTTCTGTGTGACTTATTTCACTTAGAATCATCGTAACTAAATCCACTCATTATGCTGCTACTGGTCTGTTGCCATTGATTTCATTGTTGAGTGATATTCCATTGTAGGGATGTACCACAACTTCTATATCCATTTTTCTCTTTCTGGGCTATTAAAGTTGTACCATAGTCAAGGCTCCCGTACACAGAGCAGCCCCAAACTTTGGTGTGGCTGTGTCTTTTTCATTTAAATTTTCCGAATCTATAGCACCATAAGTGGAAGTGCCCTAGGCTCTCTAGCTTGGTTTTTTCTTTGTTCCAGGAAACACCATCCACTTCTCCAGAGTGGCTGTTGGCAATTTACATCCCGCCCATCAGCATAACAAGGCTGCCGGTTCTCCATGGCCTGTCCTGCCTCTCTGGATTTTACACTTTTTTCGGACGGCCCTTTGGATCGGTGGGAGGTGAGACTGGCTTGTAGTGTGGATTTCCATTGCAGGCTTGCTTGGTTGGCCAAAAAGGGCGTATGCGTTTTTTCCTGAATCTATTCAGGAAAAAACGCATACGCCCTTTTTGGCCAAGTGCATCACTGTCGAACTGCTGCCTCTTTTCCTACGCTTTCAGAGCAATTCTTATCTTCCCCCTGATATCTCTTTTCTGCAATTCTGTGTCGCGTTCAAGTCCTCTTCACAGCCTTCCTTCAATAAATTTTTGGATGATAGGGGTCATTTGGAACTCTGCAGGATTGTGAGTTACAGTGCCAAAAATCTCCTTTTCTCCACTCACTTTCTTGTGAGCTGACCGCAAACCCGAAGAATTGCTTCAGGCCCTAATCTCGTTCTGGCATGGCACGCTGAGCCTTTGATGAATTCTTCTTCCTGTAGGGAAATCAGTGTTCAATGTGCCCGTCCAAACACATCAAGTTAGCTGCTCATTCGTTCTCCTTATTCCTGTTCATCTTTCACAGAAATTGCAAACTGTGCCAAACAAGAGGTCAAAGGCACTGACTCTCCAAGTGGGGAGAATTTTAATATTGCATCTGGAACGGCGAACTCGAGTACCAGGGGGCTAAAATGGCGATGAGTTTTAGAAATTTTGCCTGATCACTTCGTGGACCATATTCTGGGTTTTCCATGCATATTTTAGCTGAAGGATAAATCCCTTACACGTGGAGATTTGGGACCCGTGGAATGGGAACCATGCACCATTACCTCAAAGGGTCTGCATTCCCTCACCAATATTATCAGCCCCAAGTGTCCAGCCTTATCTCTCCCACAGCTGTCGATGTAGAGGTGGTAAATCCAAGATTCCTCACAAGCCCTGAAGGACTTATTTAAGAATTTCTCTCTATTTGACAGTCCTTGTGTTTTCTTTTTCAAATTTATTTTTATAAGGGGATTTAGCTTATTGACACTGCTGTGTGTATGCTGCTGTACACAAATGATTTTCTTATGGAGACCTATAAATGTATGGGTTTTAATTTTCTTCATACTCAGGTATATTCCTAGGTTTTGAATACGGGGTGTTGAGTCCATTTGGTTGAGCAAGGAGTAGCTCTTGTCTAATATATATTTGGCTTATGGAATGGTATCTGTCCTAATGTCAACCTCTGGTTTTATGCAGCCTCCCCACTCTCCCTTCCCCTTAAGCAAGCATAAGTTTCTTTTGTAAATGTGAGACTCTGTTGTGTTTTGAAATGCAGTTCATGCGTAGTCGTGTTTCCATTCCCGGTATTAGTGATATCTTATGATGTTTCTTTTTCTGTGTGACTTATTTCACTTAGAATCATCGTAACTAAATCCACTCATTATGCTGCTACTGGTCTGTGGCCATTGATTTCATTGTTGAGTGATATTCCATTGTAGGGATGTACCACAATTTCTATATCCATTTTTCTCTTTCTGGGCTATTGAAGTTGTACCATAGTCAAGGTTCCCGTACACAGAGCAGCCCCAAACTTTGGTGTGGCTCTGTCTTTTTCATTTAAATTTTCCGAATCTATAGCACCATAAGTGGAAGTGCCCTAGGCTCTCTAGCTTGCTTTTTTATTTGTTCCAGGAAACACCATCCACTTCTCCAGAGTGGCTGTTGGCAATTTACATCCCGCCCATCAGCATAACAAGGCTGCCGGTTGTCCATGGCCTGTCCTGCCTCTCTGGATTTTACATTTTTTTCGGAGGGCCCTTTTGATCGGTGGGAAGTGAGACTTCCTTGTAGTGCGGATTTCCATTGCAGGCTTGCTTGGTTGGCCAAAAAGGGCGTATGCGTTTTTTCCTGAATCTATTCAGGAAAAAACGCATACGCCCTTTTTGGCCAAGTGCATCACTGTCGAAATGCTGCCTCTTTTCCTACGATTTCAGCGCAATTCTTATCTACCGCCTGATATCTGTTTTCTGCAATTCTGTGTCGTGTTCAAGTCCTCTTCACAGTCTTCCTTCAATAAATTTTTGGATGATAGGGGTCATTTGGAACTCCGCAGGATTATGAGTTACAGTGCCAAAACTCTCCTTTTGTCAACTCGCTTTTTTGTGAGCTGACCACAAACCCGAATAATTGCTTCAGGCCCTAATCTCGTTCCGGCATGGCACGCTGAGCCTTTGGTGAATTCTGCTTCCTGTAGGGAAATCATCGTTCAATGTGCCCGTCCAAACACATCGAGTTAGCCGCTCATTGGTTCTCCTTATTCCTGCTCATCTTCCACAGAAATTGCAAACTGTGCCGAACAAGAGGTCAAAGGCACTGACTCTCGAAGTGGGGAGAATGTTAATATCGCATCTGGAAAGGCGAACTCGAGTACCAGGGGGAGAAATTGGCGATTAATTTTAGAAATTTTGCCTGATCACTTCGTGGACCAAATTCTGGGTTTTCCATGCGTATTTTAGCTGAAGGATAAATCCCTTACACGTGGAGATTTGGGACCCGTGGAATGGGAATCATGCACCATTACCTCAGAGGGTCTGCATTCCCTCACCAATAGTATCAGCCCCAAGTGTCCAGCCTTATCTCTCCCACAGCTGTCGATGTAGAGGTGGTAAATCCAAGATTCCTCACAAGCCCTGAAGGACTTATTTAAGAATTTCTCTCTATTTGACAGTCCTTGTGTTTTCTTTTTCAAATTTATTTTTATAAGGGGATTTAGCTTATTGACACTGCTGTGTGTATGCTGCTGTACACAAATGATTTTCTTATGGAGACCTATAAATGTATGGGTTTTAATTTTCTTCCTACTCAGGTATATTCCTAGGTTTTGAATACGGGGTGTTGAGTCCATTTGGTTGAGCAAGGAGTAGCTCTTGTCTAATATATATTTGGCTTATGGAATGGTATCTGTCCTAATGTCAACCTCTGGTTTTATGCAGCCTCCCCACTCTCCCTTCCCCTTAAGCAAGCATAAGTTTCTTTTGTAAATGTGAGACTCTGTTGTGTTTTGTAATGCAGTTCACACGTAGCCGTGTTTACATTCCCGGTATTAGTGATATCTTATGATGTTTCTTTTTCTGTGTGACTTATTTCACTTAGAATCATCGTAACTAAATCCACTCATTATGCTGCTACTGGTCTGTTGCCATTGATTTCATTGTTGAGTGATATTCCATTGTAGGGATGTACCACAACTTCTATATCCATTTTTCTCTTTCTGGGCTATTAAAGTTGTACCATAGTCAAGGCTCCCGTACACAGAGCAGCCCCAAACTTTGGTGTGGCTGTGTCTTTTTCATTTAAATTTTCCGAATCTATAGCACCATAAGTGGAAGTGCCCTAGGCTCTCTAGCTTGGTTTTTTCTTTGTTCCAGGAAACACCATCCACTTCTCCAGAGTGGCTCTTGGCAATTTACATCCCGCCCATCAGCATAACAAGGCTGCCGGTTCTCCATGGCCTGTCCTGCCTCTCTGGATTTTACACTTTTTTCGGACGGCCCTTTGGATCGGTGGGAAGTGAGACTGGCTTGTAGTGTGGATTTACATTGCAGGCTTGCTTGGTTCGCCAAAAAGGGCGTATGCGTTTTTTTCCTGAATCTATTCAGGAAAAAACGCATACGCCCTTTTTGGCCAAGTGCATCACTGTCGAACTGCCGCCTCTTTTCCTACGCTTTCAGAGCAATTCTTATCTTCCCCCTGATATCTCTTTTCTGCAATTCTGTGTCGCGTTCAAGTCCTCTTCACAGCCTTCCTTCAATAAATTTTTGGATGATAGGGGTCATTTGGAACTCTGCAGGATTGTGAGTTACAGTGCCAAAAATCTCCTTTTCTCCACTCACTTTCTTGTGAGCTGACCGCAAACCCGAAGAATTGCTTCAGGCCCTAATCTCGTTCTGGCCTGGCACGCTGAGCCTTTGATGAATTCTTCTTCCTGTAGGGAAATCAGTGTTCAATGTGCCCGTCCAAACACATCAAGTTAGCTGCTCATTCGTTCTCCTTATTCCTGTTCATCTTCCACAGAAATTGCAAACTGTGCCAAACAAGAGGTCAAAGGCACTGACTCTCCAAGTGGGGAGAATGTTAATATTGCATCTGGAACGGCGAACTCGAGTACCAGGGGGCTAAAATGGCGATGAGTTTTAGAAATTTTGCCTGATCACTTCGTGGACCATATTCTGGGTTTTCCATGCATATTTTAGCTGAAGGATAAATCCCTTACACGTGGAGATTTGGGACCCGTGGAATGGGAACCATGCACCATTACCTCAAAGGGTCTGCATTCTCTCACCAATAGTATCAGCCCCAAGTGTCCAGCCTTATCTCTCCCACAGCTGTCGATGTAGAGGTGGTAAATCCAAGATTCCTCACAAGCCCTGAAGGACTTATTTAAGAATTTCTCTCTATTTGACAGTCCTTGTGTTTTCTTTTCCAAATTTATTTTTATAAGGGGATTTAGCTTATTGACACTGCTGTGTGTATGCTGCTGTACACAAATGATTTTCTTATGGAGACCTATAAATGTATGGGTTTTAATTTTCTTCATACTCAGGTATATTCCTAGGTTTTGAATACGGGGTGTTGAGTCCATTTGGTTGAGCAAGGAGTAGCTCTTGTCTAATATATATTTGGCTTATGGAATGGTATCTGTCCTAATGTCAACCTCTGGTTTTATGCAGCCTCCCCACTCTCCCTTCCCCTTAAGCAAGCATAAGTTTCTTTTGTAAATGTGAGACTCTGTTGTGTTTTGTAATGCAGTTCACACGTAGCCGTGTTTACATTCCCGGTATTAGTGATAACTTATGATGTTTCTTTTTCTGTGTGACTTATTTCACTTAGAATCATCGTAACTAAATCCACTCATTATGCTACTACTGGTCTGTTGCCATTGATTTCATTGTTGAGTGATATTCCATTGTAGGGATGTACCACAACTTCTATATCCATTTTTCTCTTTCTGGGCTATTAAAGTTGTACCATAGTCAAGGCTCCCGTACACAGAGCAGCCCCAAACTTTGGTGTGGCTGTGTCTTTTTCATTTAAATTTTCCTAATCTATAGCACCATAAGTGGAAGTGCCCTAGGCTCTCTAGCTTGTTTTTTTCTTTGTTCCAGGAAACACCATCCACTTCTCCAGAGTGGCTGTTGGCAATTTACATCCCGCCCATCAGCATAACAAGGCTGCCGGTTCTCCATGGCCTGTCCTGCCTCTCTGGATTTTACACTTTTTTCGGACGGCCCTTTGGATCGGTGGGAAGTGAGACTGGCTTGTAGTGTGGATTTCCATTGCAGGCTTGCTTGGTTGGCCAAAAAGGGCGTATGCGTTTTTTCCTGAATCTATTCAGGAAAAAACGCATACGCCCTTTTTGGCCAAGTGCATCACTGTCGAACTGCTGCCTCTTTTCCTACGCTTTCAGAGCAATTCTTATCTTCCCCCTGATATCTCTTTTCTGCAATTCTGTGTCGCGTTCAAGTCCTCTTCACAGCCTTCCTTCAATAAATTTTTGGATGATAGGGGTCATTTGGAACTCTGCAGGATTGTGAGTTACCGTGCCAAAAATCTCCTTTTCTCCACTCACTTTCTTGTGAGCTGAGCGCAAACCCGAAGAATTGCTTCAGGCCCTAATCTCGTTCTGGCATGGCACGCTGAGCCTTTGATGAATTCTTCTTCCTGTAGGGAAATCAGTGTTCAGTGTTCCCGTCCAAACACATCAAGTTAGCTGCTCATTCGTTCTCCTTATTCCTGTTCATCTTTCAGAGAAATTGCAAACTGTGCCAAACAAGAGGTCAAAGGCACTGACTCTCCAAGTGGGGAGAATGTTAATATTGCATCTGGAACGGCGAACTCGAGTACCAGGGGGCTAAAATGGCGATGAGTTTTAGAAATTTTGCCTGATCACTTCGTGGACCATATTCTGGGTTTTCCATGCATATTTTAGCTGAAGGATAAATCCCTTACACGTGGAGATTTGGGACCCGTGGAATGGGAACCATGCACCATTACCTCAAAGGGTCTGCATTCCCTCACCAATAGTATCAGCCCCAAGTGTCCAGCCTTATCTCTCCCACAGCTGTCGATGTAGAGGTGGTAAATCCAAGATTCCTCACAAGCCCTGAAGGACTTATTTAAGAATTTCTCTCTATTTGACAGTCCTTGTGTTTTCTTTTTCAAATTTATTTTTATAAGGGGATTTAGCTTATTGACACTGCTGTGTGTATGCTGCTGTACACAAATGATTTTCTTATGGAGACCTATAAATGTATGGGTTTTAATTTTCTTCCTACTCAGGTATATTCCTAGGTTTTGAATACGGGGTGTTGAGTCCATTTGGTTGAGCAAGGAGTAGCTCTTGTCTAATATATATTTGGCTTATGGAATGGTATCTGTCCTAATGTCAACCTCTGGTTTTATGCAGCCTCCCCACTCTCCCTTCCCCTTAAGCAAGCATAAGTTTCTTTTGTAAATGTGAGACTCTGTTGTGTTTTGTAATGCAGTTCACACGTAGCCGTGTTTACATTCCCGGTATTAGTGATATCTTATGATGTTTCTTTTTCTGTGTGACTTATTTCACTTAGAATCATCGTAACTAAATCCACTCATTATGCTGCTACTGGTCTGTTGCCATTGATTTCATTGTTGAGTGATATTCCATTGTAGGGATGTACCACAACTTCTATATCCATTTTTCTCTTTCTGGGCTATTAAAGTTGTACCATAGTCAAGGCTCCCGTACACAGAGCAGCCCCAAACTTTGGTGTGGCTGTGTCTTTTTCATTTAAATTTTCCGAATCTATAGCACCATAAGTGGAAGTGCCCTAGGCTCTCTAGCTTGGTTTTTTCTTTGTTCCAGGAAACACCATCCACTTCTCCAGAGTGGCTCTTGGCAATTTACATCCCGCCCATCAGCATAACAAGGCTGCCGGTTCTCCATGGCCTGTCCTGCCTCTCTGGATTTTACACTTTTTTCGGACGGCCCTTTGGATCGGTGGGAAGTGAGACTGGCTTGTAGTGTGGATTTACATTGCAGGCTTGCTTGGTTCGCCAAAAAGGGCGTATGCGTTTTTTTCCTGAATCTATTCAGGAAAAAACGCATACGCCCTTTTTGGCCAAGTGCATCACTGTCGAACTGCCGCCTCTTTTCCTACGCTTTCAGAGCAATTCTTATCTTCCCCCTGATATCTCTTTTCTGCAATTCTGTGTCGCGTTCAAGTCCTCTTCACAGCCTTCCTTCAATAAATTTTTGGATGATAGGGGTCATTTGGAACTCTGCAGGATTGTGAGTTACAGTGCCAAAAATCTCCTTTTCTCCACTCACTTTCTTGTGAGCTGACCGCAAACCCGAAGAATTGCTTCAGGCCCTAATCTCGTTCTGGCCTGGCACGCTGAGCCTTTGATGAATTCTTCTTCCTGTAGGGAAATCAGTGTTCAATGTGCCCGTCCAAACACATCAAGTTAGCTGCTCATTCGTTCTCCTTATTCCTGTTCATCTTCCACAGAAATTGCAAACTGTGCCAAACAAGAGGTCAAAGGCACTGACTCTCCAAGTGGGGAGAATGTTAATATTGCATCTGGAACGGCGAACTCGACTACCAGGGGGCTAAAATGGCGATGAGTTTTAGAAATTTTGCCTGATCACTTCGTGGACCATATTCTGGGTTTTCCATGCATATTTTAGCTGAAGGATAAATCCCTTACACGTGGAGATTTGGGACCCGTGGAATGGGAACCATGCACCATTACCTCAAAGGGTCTGCATTCTCTCACCAATAGTATCAGCCCCAAGTGTCCAGCCTTATCTCTCCCACAGCTGTCGATGTAGAGGTGGTAAATCCAAGATTCCTCACAAGCCCTGAAGGACTTATTTAAGAATTTCTCTCTATTTGACAGTCCTTGTGTTTTCTTTTCCAAATTTATTTTTATAAGGGGATTTAGCTTATTGACACTGCTGTGTGTATGCTGCTGTACACAAATGATTTTCTTATGGAGACCTATAAATGTATGGGTTTTAATTTTTTTCATACTCAGGTATATTCCTAGGTTTTGAATACGGGGTGTTGAGTCCATTTGGTTGAGCAAGGAGTAGCTCTTGTCTAATATATATTTGGCTTATGGAATGGTATCTGTCCTAATGTCAACCTCTGGTTTTATGCAGCCTCCCCACTCTCCCTTCCCCTTAAGCAAGCATAAGTTTCTTTTGTAAATGTGAGACTCTCTTGTGTTTTGTAATGCAGTTCACACGTAGCCGTGTTTACATTCCCGGTATTAGTGATATCTTATGATGTTTCTTTTTCTGTGTGACTTATTTCACTTAGAATCATCGTAACTAAATCCACTCATTATGCTGCTACTGGTCGTTGCCATTGATTTCATTGTTGAGTGATATTCCATTGTAGGGATGTACCACAACTTCTATATCCATTTTTCTCTTTCTGGGCTATTAAAGTTGTACCATAGTCAAGGCTCCCGTACACAGAGCAGCCCCAAACTTTGGTGTGGCTGTGTCTTTTTCATTTAAATTTTCCGAATCTATAGCACCATAAGTGGAAGTGCCCTAGGCTCTCTAGCTTGGTTTTTTCTTTGTTCCAGGAAACACCATCCACTTCTCCAGAGTGGCTGTTGGCAATTTACATCCCGCCCAGCAGCAGAACAAGGCTGCCGGTTCTCCATGGCCTGTCCTGCCTCTCTGGATTTTACACTTTTTTCGGACGGCCCTTTGGATCGGTGGGAAGTGAGACTGGCTTGTAGTGTGGATTTCCATTGCAGGCTTGCTTGGTTGGCCAAAAAGGGCGTATGCGTTTTTTCCTGAATCTATTCAGGAAAAAATGCATACGCCCTTTTTGGCCAAGTGCATCACTGTCGAACTGCTGTCTCTTTTCCTACGCTTTCAGAGCAATTCTTATCTTCCCCCTGATATCTCTTTTCTGCAATTCTGTGTCGCGTTCAAGTCCTCTTCACAGCCTTCCTTCAATAAATTTTTGGATGATAGGGGTCATTTGGAACTCTGCAGGATTGTGAGTTACCGTGCCAAAAATCTCCTTTTCTCCACTCACTTTCTTGTGAGCTGAGCGCAAACCCGAAGAATTGCTTCAGGCCCTAATCTCGTTCTGGCATGGCACGCTGAGCCTTTGATGAATTCTTCTTCCTGTAGGGAAATCAGTGTTCAATGTGCCCGTCCAAACACATCAAGTTAGCTGCTCATTCGTTCTCCTTATTCCTGTTCATCTTCCACAGAAATTGCAAACTGTGCCAAACAAGAGGTCAAAGGCACTGACTCTCCAAGTGGGGAGAATGTTAATATTGCATCTGGAACGGCGAACTCGAGTCCCTGGGGGCTAAAATGGCGATGAGTTTTAGAAATTTTGCCTGATCACTTCGTGGACCATATTCTGGGTTTTCCATGCATATTTTAGCTGAAGGATAAATCCCTTACACGTGGAGATTTGGGACCCGTGGAATGGGAACCATGCACCATTACCTCAAAGGGTCTGCATTCCCTCACCAATAGTATCAGCCCCAAGTGTCCAGCCTTATCTCTCCCACAGCTGTCGATGTAGAGGTGGTAAATCCAAGATTCCTCACAAGCCCTGAAGGACTTATTTAAGAATTTCTCTCTATTTGACAGTCCTTGAGTTTTCTTTTTCAAATTTATTTTTATAAGGGGATTTAGCTTATTGACACTGCTGTGTGTATGCTGCTGTACACAAATGATTTTCTTATGGAGACCTATAAATGTATGGGTTTTAATTTTCTTCATACTCAGGTATATTCCTAGGTTTTGAATACGGGGTGTTGAGTCCATTTGGTTGAGCAAGGAGTAGCTCTTGTCTAATATATATTTGGCTTATGGAATGGTATCTGTCCTAATGTCAACCTCTGGTTTTATGCAGCCTCCCCACTCTCCCTTCCCCTTAAGCAAGCATAAGTTTCTTTTGTAAATGTGAGACTCTGTTGTGTTTTGTAATGCAGTTCACACGTAGCCGTGTTTACATTCCCGGTATTAGTGATATCTTATGATGTTTCTTTTTCTGTGTGACTTATTTCACTTAGAATCATCGTAACTAAATCCACTCATTATGCTGCTACTGGTCTGTTGCCATTGATTTCATTGTTGAGTGATATTCCATTGTAGGGATGTACCACAACTTCTATATCCATTTTTCTCTTTCTGGGCTATTAAAGTTGTACCATAGTCAAGGCTCCCGTACACAGAGCAGCCCCAAACTTTGGTGTGGCTGTGTCTTTTTCATTTAAATTTTCCGAATCTATAGCACCATAAGTGGAAGTGCCCTAGTCTCTCTAGCTTGGTTTTTTCTTTGTTCCAGGAAACACCATCCACTTCTCCAGAGTGGCTGTTGGCAATTTACATCCCGCCCATCAGCATAACAAGGCTGCCGGTTCTCCATGGCCTGTCCTGCCTCTCTGGATTTTACACTTTTTTCGGACGGCCCTTTGGATCGGTGGGAAGTGAGACTGGCTTGTAGTGTGGATTTCCATTGCAGGCTTGCTTGGTTGGCCAAAAAGGGCGTATGCGTTTTTTCCTGAATCTATTCAGGAAAAACCACATACGCCCTTTTTGGCCAAGTGCATCACTGTCGAACTGCTGTCTCTTTTCCTACGCTTTCAGAGCAATTCTTATCTTCCCCCTGATATCTCTTTTCTGCAATTCTGTGTCGCGTTCAAGTCCTCTTCACAGCCTTCCTTCAATAAATTTTTGGATGATAGGGGTCATTTGGAACTCTGCAGGATTGTGAGTTACCGTGCCAAAAATCTCCTTTTCTCCACTCACTTTCTTGTGAGCTGAGCGCAAACCCGAAGAATTGCTTCAGGCCCTAATCTCGTTCTGGCATGGCACGCTGAGCCTTTGATGAATTCTTCTTCCTGTAGGGAAATCAGTGTTCAGTGTTCCCGTCCAAACACATCAAGTTAGCTGCTCATTCGTTCTCCTTATTCCTGTTCATCTTTCAGAGAAATTGCAAACTGTGCCAAACAAGAGGTCAAAGGCACTGACTCTCCAAGTGGGGAGAATGTTAATATTGCATCTGGAACGGCGAACTCGAGTACCAGGGGGCTAAAATGGCGATGAGTTTTAGAAATTTTGCCTGATCACTTCGTGGACCATATTCTGGGTTTTCCATGCATATTTTAGCTGAAGGATAAATCCCTTACACGTGGAGATTTGGGACCCGTGGAATGGGAACCATGCACCATTACCTCAAAGGGTCTGCATTCCCTCACCAATAGTATCAGCCCCAAGTGTCCAGCCTTATCTCTCCCACAGCTGTCGATGTAGAGGTGGTAAATCCAAGATTCCTCACAAGCCCTGAAGGACTTATTTAAGAATTTCTCTCTATTTGACAGTCCTTGTGTTTTCTTTTTCAAATTTATTTTTATAAGGGGATTTAGCTTATTGACACTGCTGTGTGTATGCTGCTGTACACAAATGATTTTCTTATGGAGACCTATAAATGTATGGGTTTTAATTTTCTTCATACTCAGGTATATTCCTAGGTTTTGAATACGGGGTGTTGAGTCCATTTGGTTGAGCAAGGAGTAGCTCTTGTCTAATATATATTTGGCTTATGGAATGGTATCTGTCCTAATGTCAACCTCTGGTTTTATGCAGCCTCCCCACTCTCCCTTCCCCTTAAGCAAGCATAAGTTTCTTTTGTAAATGTGAGACTCTGTTGTGTTTTGTAATGCAGTTCACACGTAGCCGTGTTTACATTCCCGGTATTAGTGATATCTTATGATGTTTCTTTTTCTGTGTGACTTATTTCACTTAGAATCATCGTAACTAAATCCACTCATTATGCTGCTACTGGTCTGTTGCCATTGATTTCATTGTTGAGTGATATTCCATTGTAGGGATGTACCACAACTTCTATATCCATTTTTCTCTTTCTGGGCTATTAAAGTTGTACCATAGTCAAGGCTCCCGTACACAGAGCAGCCCCAAACTTTGGTGTGGCTGTGTCTTTTTCATTTAAATTTTCCGAATCTATAGCACCATAAGTGGAAGTGCCCTAGGCTCTCTAGCTTGGTTTTTTCTTTGTTCCAGGAAACACCATCCACTTCTCCAGAGTGGCTCTTGGCAATTTACATCCCGCCCATCAGCATAACAAGGCTGCCGGTTCTCCATGGCCTGTCCTGCCTCTCTGGATTTTACACTTTTTTCGGACGGCCCTTTGGATCGGTGGGAAGTGAGACTGGCTTGTAGTGTGGATTTACATTGCAGGCTTGCTTGGTTCGCCAAAAAGGGCGTATGCGTTTTTTTCCTGAATCTATTCAGGAAAAAACGCATACGCCCTTTTTGGCCAAGTGCATCACTGTCGAACTGCCGCCTCTTTTCCTACGCTTTCAGAGCAATTCTTATCTTCCCCCTGATATCTCTTTTCTGCAATTCTGTGTCGCGTTCAAGTCCTCTTCACAGCCTTCCTTCAATAAATTTTTGGATGATAGGGGTCATTTGGAACTCTGCAGGATTGTGAGTTACAGTGCCAAAAATCTCCTTTTCTCCACTCACTTTCTTGTGAGCTGACCGCAAACCCGAAGAATTGCTTCAGGCCCTAATCTCGTTCTGGCCTGGCACGCTGAGCCTTTGATGAATTCTTCTTCCTGTAGGGAAATCAGTGTTCAATGTGCCCGTCCAAACACATCAAGTTAGCTGCT
The DNA here is from genome assembly GCA_036417435.1 of Inia geoffrensis. Classification (NCBI taxonomy): domain Eukaryota; kingdom Metazoa; phylum Chordata; class Mammalia; order Artiodactyla; family Iniidae; genus Inia; species Inia geoffrensis. Next base: position 87,064,663 of record CM070910.1, on the reverse strand, counting down.
CATTCGTTCTCCTTATTCCTGTTCATCTTCCACAGAAATTGCAAACTGTGCCAAACAAGAGGTCAAAGGCACTGACTCTCCAAGTGGGGAGAATGTTAATATTGCATCTGGAACGGCGAACTCGAGTACCAGGGGGCTAAAATGGCGATGAGTTTTAGAAATTTTGCCTGATCACTTCGTGGACCATATTCTGGGTTTTCCATGCATATTTTAGCTGAAGGATAAATCCCTTACACGTGGAGATTTGGGACCCGTGGAATGGGAACCATGCACCATTACCTCAAAGGGTCTGCATTCTCTCACCAATAGTATCAGCCCCAAGTGTCCAGCCTTATCTCTCCCACAGCTGTCGATGTAGAGGTGGTAAATCCAAGATTCCTCACAAGCCCTGAAGGACTTATTTAAGAATTTCTCTCTATTTGACAGTCCTTGTGTTTTCTTTTCCAAATTTATTTTTATAAGGGGATTTAGCTTATTGACACTGCTGTGTGTATGCTGCTGTACACAAATGATTTTCTTATGGAGACCTATAAATGTATGGGTTTTAATTTTCTTCATACTCAGGTATATTCCTAGGTTTTGAATACGGGGTGTTGAGTCCATTTGGTTGAGCAAGGAGTAGCTCTTGTCTAATATATATTTGGCTTATGGAATGGTATCTGTCCTAATGTCAACCTCTGGTTTTATGCAGCCTCCCCACTCTCCCTTCCCCTTAAGCAAGCATAAGTTTCTTTTGTAAATGTGAGACTCTGTTGTGTTTTGTAATGCAGTTCACACGTAGCCGTGTTTACATTCCCGGTATTAGTGATAACTTATGATGTTTCTTTTTCTGTGTGACTTATTTCACTTAGAATCATCGTAACTAAATCCACTCATTATGCTACTACTGGTCTGTTGCCATTGATTTCATTGTTGAGTGATATTCCATTGTAGGGATGTACCACAACTTCTATATCCATTTTTCTCTTTCTGGGCTATTAAAGTTGTACCATAGTCAAGGCTCCCGTACACAGAGCAGCCCCAAACTTTGGTGTGGCTGTGTCTTTTTCATTTAAATTTTCCTAATCTATAGCACCATAAGTGGAAGTGCCCTAGGCTCTCTAGCTTGTTTTTTTCTTTGTTCCAGGAAACACCATCCACTTCTCCAGAGTGGCTGTTGGCAATTTACATCCCGCCCATCAGCATAACAAGGCTGCCGGTTCTCCATGGCCTGTCCTGCCTCTCTGGATTTTACACTTTTTTCGGACGGCCCTTTGGATCGGTGGGAAGTGAGACTGGCTTGTAGTGTGGATTTCCATTGCAGGCTTGCTTGGTTGGCCAAAAAGGGCGTATGCGTTTTTTCCTGAATCTATTCAGGAAAAAACGCATACGCCCTTTTTGGCCAAGTGCATCACTGTCGAACTGCTGCCTCTTTTCCTACGCTTTCAGAGCAATTCTTATCTTCCCCCTGATATCTCTTTTCTGCAATTCTGTGTCGCGTTCAAGTCCTCTTCACAGCCTTCCTTCAATAAATTTTTGGATGATAGGGGTCATTTGGAACTCTGCAGGATTGTGAGTTACCGTGCCAAAAATCTCCTTTTCTCCACTCACTTTCTTGTGAGCTGAGCGCAAACCCGAAGAATTGCTTCAGGCCCTAATCTCGTTCTGGCATGGCACGCTGAGCCTTTGATGAATTCTTCTTCCTGTAGGGAAATCAGTGTTCAGTGTTCCCGTCCAAACACATCAAGTTAGCTGCTCATTCGTTCTCCTTATTCCTGTTCATCTTTCAGAGAAATTGCAAACTGTGCCAAACAAGAGGTCAAAGGCACTGACTCTCCAAGTGGGGAGAATGTTAATATTGCATCTGGAACGGCGAACTCGAGTACCAGGGGGCTAAAATGGCGATGAGTTTTAGAAATTTTGCCTGATCACTTCGTGGACCATATTCTGGGTTTTCCATGCATATTTTAGCTGAAGGATAAATCCCTTACACGTGGAGATTTGGGACCCGTGGAATGGGAACCATGCACCATTACCTCAAAGGGTCTGCATTCCCTCACCAATAGTATCAGCCCCAAGTGTCCAGCCTTATCTCTCCCACAGCTGTCGATGTAGAGGTGGTAAATCCAAGATTCCTCACAAGCCCTGAAGGACTTATTTAAGAATTTCTCTCTATTTGACAGTCCTTGTGTTTTCTTTTTCAAATTTATTTTTATAAGGGGATTTAGCTTATTGACACTGCTGTGTGTATGCTGCTGTACACAAATGATTTTCTTATGAAGACCTATAAATGTATGGGTTTTAATTTTCTTCATACTCAGGTATATTCCTAGGTTTTGAATACGGGGTGTTGAGTCCATTTGGTTGAGCAAGGAGTAGCTCTTGTCTAATATATATTTGGCTTATGGAATGGTATCTGTCCTAATGTCAACCTCTGGTTTTATGCAGCCTCCCCACTCTCCCTTCCCCTTAAGCAAGCATAAGTTTCTTTTGTAAATGTGAGACTCTGTTGTGTTTTGTAATGCAGTTCACACGTAGCCGTGTTTACATTCCCGGTATTAGTGATATCTTATGATGTTTCTTTTTCTGTGTGACTTATTTCACTTAGAATCATCGTAACTAAATCCACTCATTATGCTGCTACTGGTCTGTTGCCATTGATTTCATTGTTGAGTGATATTCCATTGTAGGGATGTACCACAACTTCTATATCCATTTTTCTCTTTCTGGGCTATTAAAGTTGTACCATAGTCAAGGCTCCCGTACACAGAGCAGCCCCAAACTTTGGTGTGGCTGTGTCTTTTTCATTTAAATTTTCCGAATCTATAGCACCATAAGTGGAAGTGCCCTAGGCTCTCTAGCTTGGTTTTTTCTTTGTTCCAGGAAACACCATCCACTTCTCCAGAGTGGCTCTTGGCAATTTACATCCCGCCCATCAGCATAACAAGGCTGCCGGTTCTCCATGGCCTGTCCTGCCTCTCTGGATTTTACACTTTTTTCGGACGGCCCTTTGGATCGGTGGGAAGTGAGACTGGCTTGTAGTGTGGATTTACATTGCAGGCTTGCTTGGTTCGCCAAAAAGGGCGTATGCGTTTTTTTCCTGAATCTATTCAGGAAAAAACGCATACGCCCTTTTTGGCCAAGTGCATCACTGTCGAACTGCCGCCTCTTTTCCTACGCTTTCAGAGCAATTCTTATCTTCCCCCTGATATCTCTTTTCTGCAATTCTGTGTCGCGTTCAAGTCCTCTTCACAGCCTTCCTTCAATAAATTTTTGGATGATAGGGGTCATTTGGAACTCTGCAGGATTGTGAGTTACAGTGCCAAAAATCTCCTTTTCTCCACTCACTTTCTTGTGAGCTGACCGCAAACCCGAAGAATTGCTTCAGGCCCTAATCTCGTTCTGGCCTGGCACGCTGAGCCTTTGATGAATTCTTCTTCCTGTAGGGAAATCAGTGTTCAATGTGCCCGTCCAAACACATCAAGTTAGCTGCTCATTCGTTCTCCTTATTCCTGTTCATCTTCCACAGAAATTGCAAACTGTGCCAAACAAGAGGTCAAAGGCACTGACTCTCCAAGTGGGGAGAATGTTAATATTGCATCTGGAACGGCGAACTCGAGTACCAGGGGGCTAAAATGGCGATGAGTTTTAGAAATTTTGCCTGATCACTTCGTGGACCATATTCTGGGTTTTCCATGCATATTTTAGCTGAAGGATAAATCCCTTACACGTGGAGATTTGGGACCCGTGGAATGGGAACCATGCACCATTACCTCAAAGGGTCTGCATTCTCTCACCAATAGTATCAGCCCCAAGTGTCCAGCCTTATCTCTCCCACAGCTGTCGATGTAGAGGTGGTAAATCCAAGATTCCTCACAAGCCCTGAAGGACTTATTTAAGAATTTCTCTCTATTTGACAGTCCTTGTGTTTTCTTTTCCAAATTTATTTTTATAAGGGGATTTAGCTTATTGACACTGCTGTGTGTATGCTGCTGTACACAAATGATTTTCTTATGGAGACCTATAAATGTATGGGTTTTAATTTTTTTCATACTCAGGTATATTCCTAGGTTTTGAATACGGGGTGTTGAGTCCATTTGGTTGAGCAAGGAGTAGCTCTTGTCTAATATATATTTGGCTTATGGAATGGTATCTGTCCTAATGTCAACCTCTGGTTTTATGCAGCCTCCCCACTCTCCCTTCCCCTTAAGCAAGCATAAGTTTCTTTTGTAAATGTGAGACTCTCTTGTGTTTTGTAATGCAGTTCACACGTAGCCGTGTTTACATTCCCGGTATTAGTGATATCTTATGATGTTTCTTTTTCTGTGTGACTTATTTCACTTAGAATCATCGTAACTAAATCCACTCATTATGCTGCTACTGGTCGTTGCCATTGATTTCATTGTTGAGTGATATTCCATTGTAGGGATGTACCACAACTTCTATATCCATTTTTCTCTTTCTGGGCTATTAAAGTTGTACCATAGTCAAGGCTCCCGTACACAGAGCAGCCCCAAACTTTGGTGTGGCTGTGTCTTTTTCATTTAAATTTTCCGAATCTATAGCACCATAAGTGGAAGTGCCCTAGGCTCTCTAGCTTGGTTTTTTCTTTGTTCCAGGAAACACCATCCACTTCTCCAGAGTGGCTGTTGGCAATTTACATCCCGCCCATCAGCATAACAAGGCTGCCGGTTCTCCATGGCCTGTCCTGCCTCTCTGGATTTTACACTTTTTTCGGACGGCCCTTTGGATCGGTGGGAAGTGAGACTGGCTTGTAGTGTGGATTTCCATTGCAGGCTTGCTTGGTTGGCCAAAAAGGGCGTATGCGTTTTTTCCTGACTCTATTCAGGAAAAAACGCATACGCCCTTTTTGGCCAAGTGCATCACTGTCGAACTGCTGCCTCTTTTCCTACGCTTTCAGAGCAATTCTTATCTTCCCCCTGATATCTCTTTTCTGCAATTCTGTGTCGCGTTCAAGTCCTCTTCACAGCCTTCCTTCAATAAATTTTTGGATGATAGGGGTCATTTGGAACTCTGCAGGATTGTGAGTTACAGTGCCAAAAATCTCCTTTTCTCCACTCACTTTCTTGTGAGCTGACCGCAAACCCGAAGAATTGCTTCAGGCCCTAATCTCGTTCTGGCATGGCACGCTGAGCCTTTGATGAATTCTTCTTCCTGTAGGGAAATCAGTGTTCAATTTGCCCGTCCAAACACATCAAGTTAGCTGCTCATTCGTTCTCCTTATTCCTGTTCATCTTCCACAGAAATTGCAAACTGTGCCACACAAGAGGTCAAAGGCACTGACTCTCCAAGTGGGGAGAATGTTAATATTGCATCTGGAACGGCGAACTCGAGTACCAGGGGGCTAAAATGGCGATGAGTTTTAGAAATTTTGCCTGATCACTTCGTGGACCATATTCTGGGTTTTCCATGCATATTTTAGCTGAAGGATAAATCCCTTACACGTGGAGATTTGGGACCCGTGGAATGGGAACCATGCACCATTACCTCAAAGGGTCTGCATTCCCTCACCAATAGTATCAGCCCCAAGTGTCCAGCCTTATCTCTCCCACAGCTGTCGATGTAGAGGTGGTAAATCCAAGATTCCTCACAAGCCCTGAAGGACTTATTTAAGAATTTCTCTCTATTTGACAGTCCTTGTGTTTTCTTTTTCAAATTTATTTTTATAAGGGGATTTAGCTTATTGACACTGCTGTGTGTATGCTGCTGTACACAAATGATTTTCTTATGGAGACCTATAAATGTATGGGTTTTAATTTTCTTCATACTCAGGTATATTCCTAGGTTTTGAATACGGGGTGTTGAGTCCATTTGGTTGAGCAAGGAGTAGCTCTTGTCTAATATATATTTGGCTTATGGAATGGTATCTGTCCTAATGTCAACCTCTGGTTTTATGCAGCCTCCCCACTCTCCCTTCCCCTTAAGCAAGCATAAGTTTCTTTTGTAAATGTGAGACTCTGTTGTGTTTTGTAATGCAGTTCACACGTAGCCGTGTTTACATTCCCGGTATTAGTGATATCTTATGATGTTTCTTTTTCTGTGTGACTTATTTCACTTAGAATCATCGTAACTAAATCCACTCATTATGCTGCGACTGGTCTGTTGCCATTGATTTCATTGTTGAGTGATATTCCATTGTAGGGATGTACCACAACTTCTATATCCATTTTTCTCTTTCTGGGCTATTAAAGTTGTACCATAGTCAAGGCTCCCGTACACAGAGCAGCCCCAAACTTTGGTGTGGCTGTGTCTTTTTCATTTAAATTTTCCGAATCTATAGCACCATAAGTGGAAGTGCCCTAGGCTCTCTAGCTTGGTTTTTTCTTTGTTCCAGGAAACACCATCCACTTCTCCAGAGTGGCTGTTGGCAATTTACATCCCGCCCAGCAGCAGAACAAGGCTGCCGGTTCTCCATGGCCTGTCCTGCCTCTCTGGATTTTACACTTTTTTCGGACGGCCCTTTGGATCGGTGGGAAGTGAGACTGGCTTGTAGTGTGGATTTCCATTGCAGGCTTGCTTGGTTGGCCAAAAAGGGCGTATGCGTTTTTTCCTGAATCTATTCAGGAAAAAATGCATACGCCCTTTTTGGCCAAGTGCATCACTGTCGAACTGCTGTCTCTTTTCCTACGCTTTCAGAGCAATTCTTATCTTCCCCCTGATATCTCTTTTCTGCAATTCTGTGTCGCGTTCAAGTCCTCTTCACAGCCTTCCTTCAATAAATTTTTGGATGATAGGGGTCATTTGGAACTCTGCAGGATTGTGAGTTACCGTGCCAAAAATCTCCTTTTCTCCACTCACTTTCTTGTGAGCTGAGCGCAAACCCGAAGAATTGCTTCAGGCCCTAATCTCGTTCTGGCATGGCACGCTGAGCCTTTGATGAATTCTTCTTCCTGTAGGGAAATCAGTGTTCAATGTGCCCGTCCAAACACATCAAGTTAGCTGCTCATTCGTTCTCCTTATTCCTGTTCATCTTCCACAGAAATTGCAAACTGTGCCAAACAAGAGGTCAAAGGCACTGACTCTCCAAGTGGGGAGAATGTTAATATTGCATCTGGAACGGCGAACTCGAGTCCCTGGGGGCTAAAATGGCGATGAGTTTTAGAAATTTTGCCTGATCACTTCGTGGACCATATTCTGGGTTTTCCATGCATATTTTAGCTGAAGGATAAATCCCTTACACGTGGAGATTTGGGACCCGTGGAATGGGAACCATGCACCATTACCTCAAAGGGTCTGCATTCCCTCACCAATAGTATCAGCCCCAAGTGTCCAGCCTTATCTCTCCCACAGCTGTCGATGTAGAGGTGGTAAATCCAAGATTCCTCACAAGCCCTGAAGGACTTATTTAAGAATTTCTCTCTATTTGACAGTCCTTGAGTTTTCTTTTTCAAATTTATTTTTATAAGGGGATTTAGCTTATTGACACTGCTGTGTGTATGCTGCTGTACACAAATGATTTTCTTATGGAGACCTATAAATGTATGGGTTTTAATTTTCTTCATACTCAGGTATATTCCTAGGTTTTGAATACGGGGTGTTGAGTCCATTTGGTTGAGCAAGGAGTAGCTCTTGTCTAATATATATTTGGCTTATGGAATGGTATCTGTCCTAATGTCAACCTCTGGTTTTATGCAGCCTCCCCACTCTCCCTTCCCCTTAAGCAAGCATAAGTTTCTTTTGTAAATGTGAGACTCTGTTGTGTTTTGTAATGCAGTTCACACGTAGCCGTGTTTACATTCCCGGTATTAGTGATATCTTATGATGTTTCTTTTTCTGTGTGACTTATTTCACTTAGAATCATCGTAACTAAATCCACTCATTATGCTGCTACTGGTCTGTTGCCATTGATTTCATTGTTGAGTGATATTCCATTGTAGGGATGTACCACAACTTCTATATCCATTTTTCTCTTTCTGGGCTATTAAAGTTGTACCATAGTCAAGGCTCCCGTACACAGAGCAGCCCCAAACTTTGGTGTGGCTGTGTCTTTTTCATTTAAATTTTCCGAATCTATAGCACCATAAGTGGAAGTGCCCTAGTCTCTCTAGCTTGGTTTTTTCTTTGTTCCAGGAAACACCATCCACTTCTCCAGAGTGGCTGTTGGCAATTTACATCCCGCCCATCAGCATAACAAGGCTGCCGGTTCTCCATGGCCTGTCCTGCCTCTCTGGATTTTACACTTTTTTCGGACGGCCCTTTGGATCGGTGGGAAGTGAGACTGGCTTGTAGTGTGGATTTCCATTGCAGGCTTGCTTGGTTGGCCAAAAAGGGCGTATGCGTTTTTTCCTGAATCTATTCAGGAAAAACCACATACGCCCTTTTTGGCCAAGTGCATCACTGTCGAACTGCTGTCTCTTTTCCTACGCTTTCAGAGCAATTCTTATCTTCCCCCTGATATCTCTTTTCTGCAATTCTGTGTCGCGTTCAAGTCCTCTTCACAGCCTTCCTTCAATAAATTTTTGGATGATAGGGGTCATTTGGAACTCTGCAGGATTGTGAGTTACCGTGCCAAAAATCTCCTTTTCTCCACTCACTTTCTTGTGAGCTGAGCGCAAACCCGAAGAATTGCTTCAGGCCCTAATCTCGTTCTGGCATGGCACGCTGAGCCTTTGATGAATTCTTCTTCCTGTAGGGAAATCAGTGTTCAGTGTTCCCGTCCAAACACATCAAGTTAGCTGCTCATTCGTTCTCCTTATTCCTGTTCATCTTTCAGAGAAATTGCAAACTGTGCCAAACAAGAGGTCAAAGGCACTGACTCTCCAAGTGGGGAGAATGTTAATATTGCATCTGGAACGGCGAACTCGAGTACCAGGGGGCTAAAATGGCGATGAGTTTTAGAAATTTTGCCTGATCACTTCGTGGACCATATTCTGGGTTTTCCATGCATATTTTAGCTGAAGGATAAATCCCTTACACGTGGAGATTTGGGACCCGTGGAATGGGAACCATGCACCATTACCTCAAAGGGTCTGCATTCCCTCACCAATAGTATCAGCCCCAAGTGTCCAGCCTTATCTCTCCCACAGCTGTCGATGTAGAGGTGGTAAATCCAAGATTCCTCACAAGCCCTGAAGGACTTATTTAAGAATTTCTCTCTATTTGACAGTCCTTGTGTTTTCTTTTTCAAATTTATTTTTATAAGGGGATTTAGCTTATTGACACTGCTGTGTGTATGCTGCTGTACACAAATGATTTTCTTATGGAGACCTATAAATGTATGGGTTTTAATTTTCTTCATACTCAGGTATATTCCTAGGTTTTGAATACGGGGTGTTGAGTCCATTTGGTTGAGCAAGGAGTAGCTCTTGTCTAATATATATTTGGCTTATGGAATGGTATCTGTCCTAATGTCAACCTCTGGTTTTATGCAGCCTCCCCACTCTCCCTTCCCCTTAAGCAAGCATAAGTTTCTTTTGTAAATGTGAGACTCTGTTGTGTTTTGTAATGCAGTTCACACGTAGCCGTGTGTACATTCCCGGTATTAGTGATATCTTATGATGTTTCTTTTTCTGTGTGACTTATTTCACTTAGAATCATCGTAACTAAATCCACTCATTATGCTGCTACTGGTCTGTTGCCATTGATTTCATTGTTGAGTGATATTCCATTGTAGGGATGTACCACAACTTCTATATCCATTTTTCTCTTTCTGGGCTATTAAAGTTGTACCATAGTCAAGGCTCCCGTACACAGAGCAGCCCCAAACTTTGGTGTGGCTGTGTCTTTTTCATTTAAATTTTCCGAATCTATAGCACCATAAGTGGAAGTGCCCTAGGCTCTCTAGCTTGGTTTTTTCTTTGTTCCAGGAAACACCATGCACTTCTCCAGAGTGGCTGTTGGCAATTTACATCCCGCCCATCAGCATAACAAGGCTGCCGGTTCTCCATGGCCTGTCCTGCCTCTCTGGATTTTACACTTTTTTCGGACGGCCCTTTGGATCGGTGGGAAGTGAGACTGGCTTGTAGTCTGGATTTCCATTGCAGGCTTGCTTGGTTGGCCAAAAAGGGCGTATGCGTTTTTTCCTGAATCTATTCAGGAAAAAACGCATACGCCCTTTTTGGCCAAGTGCATCACTGTCGAACTGCTGCCTCTTTTCCTACGCTTTCAGAGCAATTCTTATCTTCCCCCTGATATCTCTTTTCTGCAATTCTGTGTCGCGTTCAAGTCCTCTTCACAGCCTTCCTTCAATAAATTTTTGGATGATAGGGGTCATTTGGAACTCTGCAGGATTGTGAGTTACAGTGCCAAAAATCTCCTTTTCTCCACTCACTTTCTTGTGAGCTGACCGCAAACCCGAAGAATTGCTTCAGGCCCTAATCTCGTTCTGGCATGGCACGCTGAGCCTTTGATGAATTCTTCTTCCTGTAGGGAAATCAGTGTTCAATGTGCCCGTCCAAACACATCAAGTTAGCTGCTCATTCGTTCTCCTTATTCCTGTTCATCTTTCACAGAAATTGCAAACTGTGCCAAACAAGAGGTCAAAGGCACTGACTCTCCAAGTGGGGAGAATGTTAATATTGCATCTGGAACGGCGAACTCGAGTACCAGGGGGCTAAAATGGCGATGAGTTTTAGAAATTTTGCCTGATCACTTCGTGGACCATATTCTGGGTTTTCCATGCATATTTTAGCTGAAGGATAAATCCCTTACACGTGGAGATTTGGGACCCGTGGAATGGGAACCATGCACCATTACCTCAAAGAGTCTGCATTCCCTCACCAATAGTATCAGCCCCAAGTGTCCAGCCTTATCTCTCGCACAGCTGTCGATGTAGAGGTGGTAAATCCAAGATTCCTCACAAGCCCTGAAGGACTTATTTAAGAATTTCTCTCTATTTGACAGTCCTTGTGTTTTCTTTTTCAAATTTATTTTTATAAGGGGATTTAGCTTATTGACACTGCTGTGTGTATGCTGCTGTACACAAATGATTTTCTTATGGAGACCTATAAATGTATGGGTTTTAATTTTCTTCCTACTCAGGTATATTCCTAGGTTTTGAATACGGGGTGTTGAGTCCATTTGGTTGAGCAAGGAGTAGCTCTTGTCTAATATATATTTGGCTTATGGAATGGTATCTGTCCTAATGTCAACCTCTGGTTTTATGCAGCCTCCCCACTCTCCCTTCCCCTTAAGCAAGCATAAGTTTCTTTTGTAAATGTGAGGCTCTGTTGTGTTTTGTAATGCAGTTCACACGTAGCCGTGTTTACATTCCCGGTATTAGTGATATCTTATGATGTTTCTTTTTCTCTGTGACTTATTTCACTTAGAATCATCGTAACTAAATCCACTCATTATGCTGCTACTGGTCTGTTGCCATTGATTTCATTGTTGAGTGATATTCCATTGTAGGGATGTACCACAACTTCTATATCCATTTTTCTCTTTCTGGGCTATTAAAGTTGTACCATAGTCAAGGCTCCCGTACACAGAGCAGCCCCAAACTTTGGTGTGGCTGTGTCTTTTTCATTTAAATTTTCCGAATCTATAGCACCATAAGTGGAAGTGCCCTAGGCTCTCTAGCTTGGTTTTTTCTTTGTTCCAGGAAACACCATCCACTTCTCCAGAGTGGCTGTTAGCAATTTACATCCCGCCCATCAGCATAACAAGGTTGACGGTTCTCCATGGCCTGTCCTGCCTCTCTGGATTTTACACTTTTTTCGGACGGCCCTTTGGATCGGTGGGAAGTGAGACTGGCTTGTAGTGTGGATTTCCATTGCAGGCTTGCTTGGTTGGCCAAAAAGGGCGTATGCGTTTTTTCCTGAATCTATTCAGGAAAAAACGCATACGCCCTTTTTGGCCAAGTGCATCACTGTCGAACTGCTGCCTCTTTTCCTACGCTTTCAGAGCAATTCTTATCTTCCCCCTGATATCTCTTTTCTGCAATTCTGTGTCGCGTTCAAGTCCTCTTCACAGCCTTCCTTCAATAAATTTTTGGATGATAGGGGTCATTTGGAACTCTGCAGGATTGTGAGTTACAGTGCCAAAAATCTCCTTTTCTCCACTCACTTTCTTGTGAGCTGACCGCAAACCCGAAGAATTGCTTCAGGCCCTAATCTCGTTCTGGCATGGCACGCTGAGCCTTTGATGAATTCTTCTTCCTGTAGGGAAATCAGTGTTCAATGTGCCCGTCCAAACACATCAAGTTAGCTGCTCATTCGTTCTCCTTATTCCTGTTCATCTTCCACAGAAATTGCAAACTGTGCCAAACAAGAGGTCAAAGGCACTGACTCTCCAAGTGGGGAGAATGTTAATATTGCATCTGGAACGGCGAACTCGAGTACCAGGGGGCTAAAATGGCGATGAGTTTTAGAAATTATGCCTGATCACTTCGTGGACCATATTCTGGGTTTTCCATGCATATTTTAGCTGAAGGATAAATCCCTTACACGTGGAGATTTGGGACCCGTGGAATGGGAACCATGCACCATTACCTCAAAGGGTCTGCATTCCCTCACCAATAGTATCAGCCCCAAGTGTCCAGCCTTATCTCTCCCACAGCTGTCGATGTAGAGGTGGTAAATCCAAGATTCCTCACAAGCCCTGAAGGACTTATTTAAGAATTTCTCTCTATTTGACAGTCCTTGTGTTTTCTTTTTCAAATTTATTTTTATAAGGGGATTTAGCTTATTGACACTGCTGTGTGTATGCTGCTGTACACAAATGATTTTCTTATGGAGACCTATAAATGTATGGGTTTTAATTTTCTTCATACTCAGGTATATTCCTAGGTTTTGAATACGGGGTGTTGAGTCCATTTGGTTGAGCAAGGAGTAGCTCTTGTCTAATATATATTTGGCTTATGGAATGGTATCTGTCCTAATGTCAACCTCTGGTTTTATGCAGCCTCCCCACTCTCCCTTCCCCTTAAGCAAGCATAAGTTTCTTTTGTAAATGTGAGACTCTGTTGTGTTTTGTAATGCAGTTCACACGTAGCCGTGTTTACATTCCCGGTATTAGTGATATCTTATGATATTTCTTTTTCTGTGTGACTTATTTCACTTAGAATCATCGTAACTAAATCCACTCATTATGCTGCTACTGGTCTGTTGCCTTTGATTTCATTGTTGAGTGATATTCCATTGTAGGGATGTACCACAACTTCTATATCCATTTTTCTCTTTCTGGGCTATTAAAGTTGTACCATAGTCAAGGCTCCCGTACACAGAGCAGCCCCAAACTTTGGTGTGGCTGTGTCTTTTTCATTTAAATTTTCCGAATCTATAGCACCATAAGTGGAAGTGCCCTAGGCTCTCTAGCTTGGTTTTTTCTTTGTTCCAGGAAACACCATCCACTTCTCCAGAGTGGCTGTTGGCAATTTACATCCCGCCCATCAGCATAACAAGGCTGCCAGTTCTCCATGGCCTGTCCTGCCTCTCTGGATTTTACACTTTTTTCGGACGGCCCTTTGGATCGGTGGGAAGTGAGACTGGCTTGTAGTGTGGATTTCCATTGCAGGCTTGCTTGGTTGGCCAAAAAGGGCGTATGCGTTTTTTCCTGAATCTATTCAGGAAAAAACGCATACGCCCTTTTTGGCCAAGTGCATCACTGTCGAACTGCTGCCTCTTTTCCTACGCTTTCAGAGCAATTCTTATCTTCCCCCTGATATCTCTTTTCTGCAATTCTGTGTCGCGTTCAAGGCCTCTTCACAGCCTTCCTTCAATAAATTTTTGGATGATAGGGGTCATTTGGAACTCTGCAGGATTGTGAGTTACAGTGCCAAAAATCTCCTTTTCTCCACTCGCTTTCTTGTGAGCTGACCGCAAACCCGAAGAATTGCTTCAGGCCCTAATCTCGTTCTGGCATGGCACGCTGAGCGTTTGATGAATTCTTCTTCCTGTAGGGAAATCAGTGTTCAATGTGCCCGTCCAAACACATCAAGTTAGCTGCTCATTCGTTCTCCTTATTCCTGTTCATCTTCCACAGAAATTGCAAACTGTGCCAAACAAGAGGTCAAAGGCACTGACTCTCCAAGTGGGGAGAATGTTAATATTGCATCTGGAACGGCGAACTCGAGTACCAGGGGGCTAAAATGACGATGAGTTTTAGAAATTTTGCCTGATCACTTCGTGGACCATATTCTGGGTTTTCCATGCATATTTTAGCTGAAGGATAAATCCCTTACACGTGGAGATTTGGGACCCGTGGAATGGGAACCATGCACCATTACCTCAAAGGGTCTGCATTCCCTCACCAATAGTATCAGCCCCAAGTGTCCAGCCTTATCTCTCCCACAGCTGTCGATGTAGAGGTGG